>OX401405.1:21273203-21913203 GCA_947846245.1 Cerastoderma edule | reverse complement strand
TCGTCGCATCTATACCTATTTTTGAAATTGTAATCTGTTCATTACCTCGATCAATGAAGGATCAATTAGTTTTGGGTGTACGTTATGCTTCAATAACTGCTACAAAAGAGTACCATGTCGGACTAATAGTTTTCAATCTAGCTGTCCATCCAAAAACACTTCTGACAATCACGTTCTCATATCAAACAAAGTGTTAATTTACAAAATACATTGAATTCGTCATTCGTATAAACCAATCCTTTTAAACCGCCTTAAAAACATATTTTTGATTGGATTTGTTATTGTCGAAATGCATTGATCTCAATGATACAACCAGACCTTCGAATTGTTTTAATGATAAACGGCGAAAGGTAACCTTGTTTGCCTGTGCTGTTAAATGTTTTCATAATGTATGTTATCTAAAATGATTATTAGCAGAATAAATGTACAGCGACATAAAGAGAGAAAATGTAGCTATTGAAAGCACAATTTGAAAAGCGTCAATACATCTCAGTATGTTCATGTATATTTTATATGCGGTAGATATGATGACGTCACACATTGAGATTAAGATACATGTTCATTCACCGTATGCTTCCAACGACTATTCTTCCGTGCGTATGATATAAAATTACTGCTGATGTGCTTTTTTCTTTATAAAAAAACCCCTCACATCTGTGAACGCGTACCTTTAGGAAAATAAATTAAAAATATTCATTTGTATAGTGGTAAGAACTGCTTACATTACATCCTGAAAGCTTTGTAGTCTCAAAGAAAAATCATTAAGATAGTCGATTTAACCCATTACCATTAACAATAACGACATTTGACCAGTTCGTTGCATACGACTCTGGAAAACATTGTGAGAAAAGGAGAAATTCCACGTAACGAAAAGTTTCTCCTTTTCCCACAGTGTTTTCTACCCTATCAAATAATTATTTTCCAATTTCATCTCATTTTGAAATGTCGTCTGAATAGTCTTTCGTTTTGGGACAGTCGAAAATATGGCGTTTGCTAAACGGTTGAAGCTAGGTTTTACCTATTCAATTTACCTACACCGTTCATTCCGTTCAGAAAGTTTCCATACAACACGATAAAGATATACGATAAAAAACCTATGTGATGCAATGTGTTGACACAATGTCTACAGATTTCTAATTTCCTGAACGTGACTTTTGGCAGGACACATCGGGGCATTAGTTTAGTCCTGATAAATTCAGGAAAACCAGTTCTATGATTGAAAATATGTACTATAATAAACACCACCAAAAATATACACGGACAAACCAGCATGGTTTTAACCCTTAGAATGATGGGTAATTTTGTGAAAAATAATTTTTTGTGTCGTCTGCTTTCAAAAAAACCTTGAATACCTGCTTATTTTTTATACTTAGAATAGCAACCAGGATAGATGACAGGCCAGCATGATCTAACATGTTTGCATGTTTGCATGAGCATGAACTCGGTCCCAGTACTATAAGGGTTAACTAAGATATTATGATACTATCAATAAAATACATATTTATCATACCTTAGCTCCTCAGAATGTGACCAAAAAGAAGTCACGTTGTAGAATGTCCTCAGTTTTTAATAATCGAATCACCTTGCTTGACCTATTGGGCGTATACATGAAAGCCGCCTGAATCATTCGATACACATATATATCGTACCAAAATATTTCAAAGCTAGACTGCCTTTATACATGTACTTGCCTATAAAAAGATATGCACGCATGAAAGGACATGTCCTACTTCAGACCAAAATATAATTTTACGAAATACAGTACATATAACATCTATTCATTGTTTGTTTTATTGTCGTTTTTTTACACCGTGTCAACAATTCTTCGGTTATATTACTTAGTTTGGCTCGTTATGGATGGGTGAATTGCCTCGCTTAATTACTATGAACATAACATAACATAACGCTTAATTACTATGGATGGGTGAATTGCCTCGCTTAATTACTATGGATGGGTGAATTGCCTCACTTAATAGCTATGGAAAGGTGAATTGCCTCGCTTAATTTCTATGGATGGGTGAATTGCCTCGCTTAATTACTATGGATAAGTGAATTGCCTCACTTGATTACTATGGATGGGTGAATTGCCTCGCTTAATTACTATGGATGGGGGAATTGCCTCGCTTAATTACTATGGATGGGTGAATTACCTCGCTTAATTACTATGGATGGGTGAATTGCCTCGCTTAATTACTATGGATGGGTGAATTTCCTCGCTCAATTACTATGGATGGGTGAATTGCCTCGCTTTATCACTATGAATGGGTGAATTGCATCGCTTAATTACTATGGATGGGTGAATTGCCTCGCTTAATTACAATGGATGGGTGGATTGCCTCGCTTAATTACTATGGATGGGGGAATTGCCTCGCTTAATTACTATGGATGGGGGAATTTCCTCGCTTAATTACTATGGATGGGTGAATTGCCTCGCTTAATCACTATGGATGGGTGAATTGCCTCGCTTAATTACTATGGATGGGTGAATTGCCTCGCTTAATTACTATGGATGGGTGAATTGCCTCGCTTAATTACTATGGATGGGGGAATTGCCTCGGCATTCTCTCAGCCAGACAGGAGATCGGAACTACTCGGGTATTTCCGTTAGCTGAGAAATACACCTCGGGTATTAGTGAAGGGTTACAATATTTCGGGTAAATCGTCCTCGGCATATACAGTTGTACATGTAACACATTTCCAAAAAGTGTCCACGTGCAGTCGTTCAATGTATAAAGAAGTGTTCAGTTGAACATCATTTTAAATCATTGTTTATCGTAATTCATATACAATAGTGGAATTTTAAGTTATGATATATATTACTGTTTCCTTCATCAAAATAACTGACTATTTAGATTTCAAATTTAAGAACTATATTTGGAAACGAAAGTACAATGACGTCAGATTCGCGAGATACAATATGGCGCCATTCTTACTACGTGTATCTCATAGGTGTTTCATTGGATCAACCCGATGTTTTCAGATTGTCAGACAGGACAGGGATTCTTTTAAATTGCCTTTAATTAATTGGGATTAGAGATTTGGCTTACCTTGTTAGAAAAAATAAGCAATCTATAAATTGTTTGTGTTACCGTTTATTGGACATTCGTGCCCGATCTGGTACATCGTTTTGCATGGAACAATTGCGTATAAATAGTATGAGTAAACGAACATATGATTGTATGTATAAACACATTACCACATAACGCAACATTTCTGCCTCTTGCAACAGACGACTTTCAAAAAGCATTGTGACAAGAGGAGAAATTGCTTGTCACAAGCAATTTCTCCTTTTGTCACGATGCTTTTTCAATACGTTGACATATTACAACACCAGAACTGAAAGGTGTTTGTTTGCTTCAAGAGTGCTTTCAGCAAAAATGTGTCGTCTGCAGGTGATAAAGAGTTAACAAACTAAAAAAAGAAGAAAAAACATATACATGTAAATGAATAAACCCAAAAGCACGTTTAACCGTATTTTGTGCTTTATAGCGGAGAAAACAGATTCCTTTAGCCTATGATATTAGTGAATTTTAAACCAAAGGTGCTTGCTCACAGGTGTGAGGAAATTTGGAAGCTGAAAATGTTTTAATTAAACCTGTACAACAACTGGGGCCCGTTTTACTAAACAACTTACGGAAAATGTTTGCGTAAGTCATAATTGATTAACATGGATAGTTTCTTCAATGAAAGCACAATATTGCAATGTGACACGTCATTGGAAGCGTCTCGGAGAGACGATTCCAATGATGTGTTACTTTGCAATATTGCTTTGCCAAATATTGAAATAAAAGGACTTGTTGTTTTAGACTTACGCAAATCTTAAGCGTAAACTGTTTAGTAAAACGGGCCCCTGTACTTTTGTACGATACGTACTTGAGACAGGCGGGGAAATCACGTGACCAATGCATACGATCTTTTTAATGGCGTTGCGTCTAAACACTCGGCAGAAATATATAGTTTGTTTTTATTCCATTGCAACCATGCAGTGGAATTTTTTGCCATCTTGAAAATTTCAGAAGCTTCGTCATTTTGATTGACTAATATTTTGAATATGCACACCATTTTTCGAACGTCCTAATTGGTCATTTTGTATCTGTAATTGAGCTGAATGCCGTTTTCAATAAATTTCTCAGATACATGCAGCCTTCTATGTAATGTTTCTCTATATACGCGCCATTGTGAATCCCGCGGTAACCCCAAAACAAGTGTTATTTGGACAAAACACGCCATCTTTTAAATGTTTTCCTCTCGAAAAATTCAAAATAATAATTTGTATGTCTGTCCTTGGTGAAAAAAAGAAAGAAATGAAAGGTCACATTCTTGACTACTGTGCAAATTCTATCTCTTTACCCTTTACCAAACGCCAAATGTTCGAATGTCCATAATTAGATGAGTTTGCAGACGACATTTTAAAATGAAAATACGTGTTTATTGAAACATCACATGTAGACACTCATTTCAGTTTGTAATAATTCTATAAATCGTCCATCTAAATTTCAAAACGTACTGTACAGTATAAAACACAACAACGGCGGGTGGTATTATAAATGGAAAGGAAACAGCATCTTAACGACAAACTTCAAAAAGATGAACTATTAGCCTATATCGGGAATCCAACCCGAGTCGTTTGGTTTAGAGTCCCCGACGATTACCACTACACAACCAGCGATCCCATTCTACGGATTATTCATTCTCATTTCGATGAACTCGTCTGACATTACTCAAACTTCTCAAAATGGCTCAATAATGAAAGAGTTTGTTGAAAATGAGAAAATAATCGTCCAAGCCATGTATTTATTTTTCTTCTCAAGATTTCTAAAGTCGCATGCAGCAGAAACGATTTATAAATCGTTTGATGAATTCCTAGCTGGTATTCCTTGGGTTTGAACACATTGTCAAATTAAAGGCAGATTTCGGTTAAAATTAAGCAATCTACCAATCGGAACTACTCTGGTATTTTGGTGAGCTGAGAAATATAAGTGTAGGGTTGCAATATTTCGGATAAATCGTCCTCGGCTTTTAACACATCTCCTTTAAGCGTCCACGTTAAGTAGTGCAATGTATATGGGAGTGTTGCACATCCTTTTAAATGATTGTTATCGGTAACTCATACGAAATGGCAAAATCATAAGTTGTGATACATATAACTGTTCCAATAATCGAGAAACAATATGGCGGCATCCCTATTATCTCAGAGGTGTTTTTATTGGATAAACCCGATATGTTCAGATTGGCACTCTACGTAATATCTAGACAATTACGGGGTCCAATCAAATTCCATTCTTATCAAAGAGTGCAACTGACACAAAAGCCCATATGACGTCATACGGATCCGCCTCTGAAGACACTCTCCGCTCCTCGACATAACCCTTTTTATCACGATATACGGCAGTCGGGATTCGAACACTGCTTCTTTCCTTGTCTCCCACTTTACACTCAAATCGTTCTATACATGGCATAAAGGCCTCACCGGACAGACGCCATTTTGCGTCCTCACCATTTTTTAAATCGTAGTATTTCAAAAGCTTCTCTTGTGGGTGGTTTTCCAATCTTTTGACGATATTGTCGATGTGTCTGCAAATATCAATTAGAATTTTCATCTTTAAGATGACATACTTTGTAAATGTGTCAACTGGCTAATGCTCATAGAAACTACCTCACGTCAGAAATGTTTTATTGTACTACCCTTTGGTATGGTCTGACACAGCTATGCAAGCGGATATTAATTGCGTAATTCTTAGGCCTCCGCAATCATTGTCTTCTAACATTTTTCAATAGAAATGGTATCAACATTTAAATGTAGAGGGAGTTTGTGCATATGAGGTCTTTTAAATGCAAATGCGACCCAGAAACATTGTAGATAGGGCATATCAACAAGCATAGTATTCATCTTCAACTAAAGGAGAATCGCGTATTCATTATTGGCTTACAATTCAATACATTTAAACCCGATTCTTTCATACCTTCAGAAATATAAAAATAAAAATATTCCGGATAAACTACATAGTTCATATAAGTGAAGACAAAATACTAAGACAATTTGAAAAAGAAAATTTGTAAACCTGAAGACTCTTACCCAATGCCGTTTACGCCCCTCGTTTTCTTCGTACTAAAATTAAGGTGGAGTGTAATTCGGCTATCCGTCCATTTCAGACAATCCGGATTCCAAAACGTGACGTGAACTCCGTACATTTCCGCTATCCGCCGTAAAAGATACCGAGAAACGTGAAGTTCGTCTGCTGCTGCGATGCCTTGAGTCGGACCCATTTGGTATTCCCACTGTAGTGGTGATACAAAACATGCAAGCTTCATTTCATAAACTCCCAGATTACAATACGTTATTCAGAGTATGATCTGTTAACCCTTATAGTGCTGGAGCCGACTTCATGCTCATGCAAACAGGTTAGATCCAGGCTAACCGCCAAGTAAATTGGCGGCTGGCCTGTGATCTAACCTGTTTGCTACTCTGAATATCTTTCCTCGCCAACATTAAGCAGATAGTTAAGGTGTTTTGAAAGGAGACAACACCATAATATGTTTTTAGAAAATTACCCACCATTCAGGGGGCTAAGGCACTACATATACCAATGTTTCGAAGCATTTCGTGCAAAGATCTCTAACAATGGTTACATACGTGTCTGAATAGCATTGTCAGAGTTTCTCAGACTTAGAGTTTGTATTTTTTTCTTTAAAACTTCAATGATTTCTACGAATGAAATGATATCACAGATCTATCAAATTATAGAAAACTAGTTTATTGATACATTTCTCTCCCTTTTCATAACTCTGTAGTGGAGATATAACGCATTTATGATGCAGATTATGAAAATCGTGTAAACGATTTTTTTACAACAATGATCTTTTATTTGCAGAATCCCGTAATGCTTTACTTGCAATTGTAATTTCTGGGCAAGAACACATTGGATTAAGAGTCACAAAATAACACATCTTACTAAGATTAGATCATTGTTAACAAATAAACCCGCTTTAACGGCCTGCTATATCTGCGATTTTACTATTTTTCCTTATCTTTTCTGTACAAGTATGAGCAGGATTCGGAAATTGTCAATAATCCAGTTCTATGTTACTTAAGAAATAGTTTGTTATTTTAACCCTAGAAAACAATGTCCTTTGATAAGTTAGAATATCAATCTCTTAGAGAGTCTCTTTAAGCAAGAAGAAACAAAGGACAACTACGAAATACCATGACGAAATGCCTACCTGAGAAGGTGTCACCTCTCTACTTGTGCCATACATATTCAAACCAGCATAAATACATGCTCGTAAATGGGCGTCAACGATTTCCCTTTCCAATGCAACGTGGGTTCCGATTTCCAGTTCTTGTGAGATATCTTTATGGATGTAAGGAGTATCATTATGTTTAGCTTTGCTAGTTGTTGAAGGTTTGGCATATTAACGATAAACTGCTCAGTATGGATAGCCAAAGCTGTCCTATGTTCTGCATTGAAACATAAAAGGTGTTTGTCCTCATGTGTGAACATGGGAAAGTCGGTATAAAATGAATTTAAAACAATTCAGTTTTTTAATTGTTGTATGATAAGGAATGAACAGTTTCTATTGAGTGGAAAGTTAGTCCAGAAGGCCACCACACCTCATGAAAGAAAAACCTACAAGATGATTCTGTGATCTGAGAAATACACCCCGTACGTAAGTGTAGGGTAATAATGTTTCGGGTAATCAAACCCCAGCTAATAAATAGAGAATAGATGGTTGGTGTCGTGAATCGGAAATGTTATCGGGCAAGGCTTAGGAATATTATCCGGTGAGCCGAAGGCGAAACGGATAATAATCCGAAGCCGAGCCCGAAAACTTTTCCAATTCAAAGACACCAACTTTCTATTCTATTTATCCGGTTACCTTTATGTATTCTTTAAAAGAAAAAACGATGAAAATAAAACACGAGAAAAAATGACAAAAATAAGTAGAGAATGGTGTAAATATGACGTCATGTCGTTCTCATGACGTCATGATTCGTCACGTGCATGTATGATATGGCTAGTGCCGGATATCACAAATGTTATACGGCACCTAGATATCGGTCCCAAAATGACACTAGTGACAGGATAACATATTTCCTACGCTCATCCACGTTGAGTAGTGCAAAATAAATGGAGGTGTTGAACATCATTTTAAATCATTTTTTTTATCGATAACTCATACATAATAGTGTTACATATCTGTTTCTTAATCAAATTAAATGAATAAATAGACTTTAGATGTAAGATATATTTTTGGAAACGGAAGTACAATGAAAGAAATCTCGCGAAATCACGACATGGCAGCTTCCATATTATTTCAGCCATGTTTTCATTGGATAAACCCGACGAGTTCATGACATTGCCTGTGACCGTGACCTTGGTTGATAGTAAATAAAGATTATCGTTTATCCCAGCCAGATATAAATAGTCGCCTTGACGTTCAACTGTAAATGGCGTTACCTATATCATGTGTTTTCAGCTTCCATTCAAAATCCAGCGGAATTCCTTTCTCATCAACGAAGAAGTATTCCTGCTCGAATCCAAACCAAGGCTCCTCAGCCGCCACTGAGTCGAGAAGGTCTTTACATTTGTTTCGGGTATTATACTCTGTAATGAGATCGGTTTAATTGATAGTTAAATCTTGATTAAACAGTGCTGGTGAATTCAAAATTATGCAAGTATGTAATTAACGCCTTTTCGGATTTGCTTGAACAGCCAACTGATAAAAGCTGGCCTTTTTCTTAAATGATTTGCGACATTATTCCTCTGTGTTTCTTTGTTAATCCATTCATGCCTCTTTGTTCAGAATGCACAAGGAGGGAACTTCTGTCATTTGTTGGTGTTCTTTTTAAGCTTGCCCAAAAGTCTTAACAAGACAAGAAAAATATGGCATTTACGGAAACATTAATTGATACCAGATTAATCCAGCCTTAAGCCCTCCGACACCTCTGATTTGGTGGGAGTGTCCTTTGACAAGACACTTTATAACGATAACTCAGTACTTGTGAATCCAGGAAAGACGCGCCATAACATAACAGAAAATTTGATGACACGGCGTAAATTACAATACACAGAGAGAAAATAGGTTCTGGAGATACGGGCTAAAACATGAGTCAACACTCTTAATTAATGACACTAACAAGTTATGTCATTGAACCATCCCAATACCATCTTTTAACCGAATCAAAACACTGGATTGCACTAAAACTTGTTTCACATCTTTTCTTTTTAAAGAAAACACAAGGTTTCAGCATGTTTTCAGCATTTCAATCACAGAATAAAATATGTGAAATAGTCTCTCTACTAGGATCATATAGCTCACATTCCCTTGAATGAACATTTTCTATGCCACAACGCTTCATCTTACCGACTGGTTTGTCTGTCATACTCTCCAATTCACAGAACACGATTTTGTGTTTCCCTTGTCGGAATGGATCTCTATAAAGACCGACAGGTCTCAGTGCAAGCTCTTGACAGGGACGACTTTTGTCAGCAGTGTCCCATTGTACCACGCACTTCACTGGACAATCTGGAGTCATAAATGTTCATAGTGTAAAAATCCACGCGTTTGATACAAGTTTACAATTGTATTCAGTTTAACGCCAGAAGGTCATAGACCTATATGGTAATATACATAGGCAGGAACAGTACAGCATGATAGTTAAATAATACAATATATCATTCCGGTTCATTAGCAATATCAAGTTGGTAGCATAACAACCTCGACACTGTTAAGATGTTATATGTGTCTTCATAGAACAACATATGTACACTAATCCATTTAAAGTAACGATAGTAAATGTGATAACAGCCCACTTTCTCAACGTTTTGTATAATTTTGACGAGAATTTCAGGTGACAAAATTGCATTAATTGGTAAACACTGTCTTTAGAGTCCTGATTTCAGATTCAATTTCAGGACATCGATACAAGATATATGATACTCAAAAAAAGACACAAGTAGTTGGTCAGGTGGGGGAATCGCTTAGAAGATATTAATCATTGAGTATCAAGAAGTTTATTTGATCGTTAAACCTTACAATGCTGGAACCGACTTCATGTTGATGTAAACAGGTTAGATCTAGACCAGCCTGTGATCTAACCTATTTGCTACTCTGGGTATCTTTCCCCATCAGAATTAAGCAGACATTAGAGGTTTTTGAAAACAGACACTATAATGGTTAAAAAAAAGTTACGTTACAGGTTCATATCTCCACTAGTTAACCAAAGAATAGACAGCAAAAGATGTTTTACAAAGACAGTGCACACTACTTGTATGAAGAAATACAAGAATACATGAAAAGGTTCACTGATCATCTTTATATGTCTTTAATACAATTGATAGGACATGACAAGGTTGCCTGATGATTAGCAACGAAAACTAGAGACAGTCCAACCCGGGTTCGATTCCAGGTTTCAATCAACAATCAATTCCACAGTGGAGTGTCCTTTGACAAGACACATTTCCTTCCCTAGTATTGGTATGATTTCAAGGAAACAAGTACTGTATAGCTCAAGAGTGAGAAACTACATGACGTTTTACAAAAAAGGGACATGTTTTTGAGAAGCACTTATTTTCTTTCTTATAGTTTGTGGTTGGTAAGCCATGTTTTAACCCCATGAATGCTGGGTACATTTATAAAAATAGATTTTTCTGTCGTCTGCTGTCCAAAACATGAAATATCTGCTTTTTTATGAGGAAAGATACTCAGAGTAGCAAAAACTTAGATCACAGGCGAGTCGCCAATTTACTTGGCGGCTGGCTTGGGTCTGACCTGTTTTCATTAGCATGAAGTTGGTTCCAGCACTATAAGGGTAACTGGAACAAACAATACCAATCTGAACACATCGGGTTTATCCAATAGAAAACACAGCATTGTATTTCACAGCTTACGGAAATACCCGAGTAGTTCCGATTGAAACGATACATCTTTTAATCATTCGATACCATTACCTTCTGCCTTATTCGGTTCTTTATGCATAATGTGTGTTTTCATGGTTATGTTTAGCCTTGTCTGATCTAACGCGATGTAATCCAAAATAATGACGTCATCCCGATCTGGAAACGTCAGTCGTGGTGGCTTTGGTGTGAACTTTTGAAGCGGCATCGAGAACGCCATCTTTAAGCTCCTCTGTAATGAGGGAACTTGAATACAGTAATAGTAAGTTTAACCCTTTACCAAACGCTAAATTTTCGACTGTCCAAAATTGGAAGAGCTTGCAGACGACATTTCAAAATGTGATGAAATTGGAAAATAACTTTCTGATAGAGCAGAAAACATTGTGGGAAAAAGAATAAATTGCTCTTAAAGAGTAATTCCTCGTTTTCCGACAATGTTTTCCAGAGTTGTCTGCAACAAACTGGTCAAATGTCGTTATTGTTTGGTAATGGGTTTATCTTGTATATTTTACATCGATTGTGAAGTTCTTACAACTTAGATTAATAACTCTCGATTCTGCTTCCTGGATCATAACCAGTACTCGCGCCAAATGTGAATCAATGAAAAGTCGCAAGGCGGAACCCACTTCTCAACGGATTCGAACCCACGACCCTCGTGTCCAGAGGCCGACGCTCTACTCCTGAACCACTGTCCTCCTGCTAGTGGTCCATATCGATACGATTTTCAGGCACTTTGATTTGGCAGGCACGAGATAATACGTATATAAAGGTCTCTGTTTTTTACGGCTACCGTTTACCATTTTTGGTACAGGATAAAGGCATAAGCCTGCGACTCGTATGGCTTTCCATGATCACCAGTACTAGACTAGGGCTCTGAATGACTTGCCACAGCCCGCTATGGTTGTATGTGTGTATGATATGCTTTTAGGTTTCTGTTGTGAAGATGTTTATCTGGTTGTACAAAGGTAATAATGTTGCTGCACGAGTCTATATTAGCATTAAAACACTCTATGGACACTCTGTGGCGAAGAGAACTTTCCCATATGACCCATGAAAGGCTAGTCCTCTTTACAAAGATGCTTGGCCGTGCTCTAGTGGGCGTGTCAATGATTTAATGTGACGATGATTGACCGTGCTCTAGTGGGCGTGTCAATGATTTAATGTGACGCAGCCACGAATTAACGAGTCATTGTGATTCATAGGAATGTTATTAGGAAATACATTCCTTCTGAAATAAAACAAGAACTCGTTCCTCTTAACCTATTACCATGCAATAACGACATTTGACCAGTGTGCTGCAGACGACTCTGAAAAAACATTTTTACGGGCAATTTCTCCTTTTCCAACAAAGTTTTCTGCCCTAGAAGATTGCTCGTTAAGAGCAATATCTCCTATTCCCGCAATGTTTTCCAGAGTAGTCTGCAACAAACTGGTCGAATCTCGTAAGTGTTTGGTAATGGGTGTAAGTTATACCAGATTTGACAGGTAGAACAGTCGGCACCCTGTAAGTCAGAAAACTTAAATATATGCATCTGTAGTTATTTGAACTGATGCTGATAAGAGCTTGTGACTTCACGTTTAGTAGCCTACACTAACCGCTCGACCAAGGATGCATCCAGAACAACTGAATATAACACCATTTACCCTTTACCCAACACTAAATATTTGACTGTCCCAAATTGAAAGAGTTTGCAGACGATATTCCAAATATGTGATGAAATTGAAAAATAATCTTCTAATAGGGCAGAATACATTTTGGGAAAAGGAGACATTGCTCGTTAAGAGCAATTTTTCCTTTTACCACAATTTTTTCAAAAGTCGTCCGCAATAACCTTGTCAAATGTTGTTAGTGTTTGTTAGGTTAAAATTCAAATTTAACCGTTAATGTCTATTCCATATATCTTGATGCCTTGAGCAACAATATCTTACTTATATATATATATCCAAATCATATGTCTTGACCCATGAAAAGATGCAAACCTTACCAACCAGGGGTGTCCGTCTAGCCTATCCGTACACTTGTGTGTATCTATACAGACCTGATGAGTATATACCAAACAGTGTTATCAGTCTTTATCTCTTCCAACTGATACACACAAACGGGTACACGGACGTAAAATATCATTCAGGATCAGATTGTGTATATTGCATAGGCTGATCTACAACGAGAATTTTCGATTTCAAAATAAAATGTTTTGTTTATTTTAGTTCCACCCCTGTTGAAAGGGCCAGCCAGTTTGGCTTGTGAGACACTTTTCACTACTTATACCAAGTACCTCCCAACTTCTATAAAGAATTCATTTGTTGTTTAGATACATGCGTTTTAACATCTGGATGTTATAAGATATCCACACAGACGACAATGGACAATGGCCTAGAAGAAAACACTCACTAAGTTGCCAGAGGGACTTAATTTAATCGACGCATATCGAATTAAGTTGGTAATGTGGGTGAAAATAGATTTAAACATATCTATCCGCTTTGAAAATTCAGTCTGTATATGTTTTCGAAAATTTTCAATAAAATCTAGTAGGCTGAGGGTTCCGATTGTCCAAATATTCCAAGGTCTCGGTCATTGAAAGGATCCTCTCAATAGCTGAGACAATGTGATGTTAGACATAGAATCGCTAGAAAAATAGTTGTCTCCAATGCATTCATGTTTATCAACAAGCTGTTCGTTTACATATTTAAAATAACAAGTTCTGATTGGTCAGTAAAAAATGTGTGTATCACGTGACCAGGTCAGAGGTGAAGAATAAGGAAATCTGAATTATTAAACTGGCTGATCTGGGTTATTTCCCGATGGCTTCCATGTTTAAGTTTTGCTGATGGTATGTTTGGTGACAACTGTTTGAATCAGACCAACGATTTTCAAAATAGTTTAGTTTGATATAGCATTAATTCTCTTTCATGAGCCTTAGAAGAAATCTCGCTTTGACACAACATGTTGTAATGTTTCCAGATCCAAATTGACCAAGCAGTGAAATGCTCTTTATTAACAACCTATCCCTTTGTCTCAACAAAACATAAATAATACTGTTCCATGCTATTTTGTCATCTGTTGATGCTTTCGGTTTGGACTCACAATTGTTCATATTGGGGACAGGATTAATCCATGTTTCATATAAGAATCTGGTTGGTACACAATGAACACATATCGAAATTTAAATCGAGGATGACGCTTGCCTTATGCACAATAACGTAGAAATCATTGCAAGAAAAGGAGAAATTCAGGCGGGTTCTCCAGGGGCCCGTTTTACTAAACAGTTTACGCTTAAGATTTGCGTAAGTCTAAAACAACAAGTCCTTTTACTTCAATATTTGGCCAAGCAATATTGCAAAGTAACATCATTGGAATCGTCTCTCCGAGACGCTTCCAATGACGTGTCACATTGCAATATTGTACTTTCATTGAAGATATTATCCATGTTAATCAATTATGACTTACGCAAACATTTTCCGTAAGTTGTTTAGTAAAACAGGCCCCAGGGTTTTCAACAGGTTATAAGTCATATCGCACATGACTTGGCGCATCTATTCATACTGTTTGTATTTATCTCCAAAAGCACTGCACAATGTTCTTTCTAAGCCGCCGATTGCTTTCCCATCATAAGGTAACTCTAATGATCCAAGCTGAACTGTGTTATAATGAAATATCTACGTCTGGATCATTCGGATTAATCCATAAGAAGAATACACATAATCCACCATCTTGAAACATTTTCGTTCGTCGGATGACTTCGATTGTTCTTGATATAAATCGGAATGAGCCGGAACTAATCGGTCTCATACGAATAGTTCCGGTTCATTCCGATGTATACCGAGAACGAACAAATTCATCGAACGAAAGGAAATGTTTAGAAATGACGGATTATGGGTATTCTACCTTAACTAGAGATCAGTGGCGAGAGATGCAAAACTAATGCCAGATTGACTTAACCCATTACCAACAAATAACGACGTTTGACCAATTTGTTACAGACGACCCTGGAAAACGTTGTGTGACAAGAAGAAATTGCTCTTTACGAGCAATTTCTCATTTTCCCAAAATGTTTTCTTCCATATCAAAAGATTATTATTCGATTCTATCACTTTTTAAAATGTCGTCTGCAAACTCTATCAATTTGGAACACTCGAAAATTTGGCGTTTGGTACAGGGTTAGAGGTATGTGGTACATCAAAGAGAATGAGTAACATAGGTTTGCATCATTTAGCTCACTATATATTAGATATGCTAGTGTTTGTTTTGATTTCGCTATCTCCTTACTGATAGGCGGTAACCCCTTATTCCTAACCTTGGACTGTTTGTATCCGACAAGATAAAAAAATCCGGGACTTGGTGTCGTCGTCCGGAGGTAATTTTATGAATGAATTGTTCGTTTATGAATGGCTTAGCGTCTGATAGCTTGGGTAAACTAATACATATTGGGGAGAAATTGGTAAGTCGTTTGAATATGGCTAGCATAGAAACGAGACTATAAACCCTGCCTTTACCGTTTATTGAGGGAGAGAGACGAACGGCCGGCTTACATGATAGATATACACATGGGGCCCGTTTTACTAAACAGTTTACGCTTAAGATTTGCGTAAGTCTAAAACAATAAGTCCTTTTATTTCAATATTTGGCAAAGCAATATTGCAAAGTAACACATCATTGGAATCGTCTCTCCGAGACGCTTCCAATGACGTGTCACATTGCAATATTGTACTTTCATTGAAGATGTTATCCATGTTAATCAATTATGACTTACGCAAACATTTTCCGTAAGTTGTTTAGTAAAACGGGCCCATGGACACACTGACATTTATGTGAAATGATGATAAAGTTTTCTACCACAATACCTTACGCTGAGAAGCCATATTTTACAATTCATTTTTCGACTAATTTTCAAGAACACAAGACCCCTTACACGCTGATTTTGGTGTCGCAAATCATGGATCGGGAAAGGAAAGTGTGATAAGAAGACACTTTATCAAACAGACTCTATTAATCTCCCATTTGACTGGCCCATTATCAAAATATTCCTGGAACTTGCCGTCCATTGAAGACCAACTTTGGAATTGTAGCGACAATAACAACAAACTACATGCATGAAATTGGGACAGAAGACAATGAGAAATCGCCAAATTCTGTACATGGCTTAACTGTATGCTTCACTCGTGTTGTATGCACCAATGACCTGTAACTTTGTCATCAGACGAAATGATGAATGATAGAGGCCAGAATGTGAGCTCACAAAAAGACATGTATACCTCCGCCCGAAATGTGTCCTTAACCCTTTACCAAACACCAAATTTTCGACTGTCCAAAATTAAAAAAGTTTGCAGACGACATTTCAAAATGAGATGAACTTGAAATATTATCTCTTGATAGGGAAGAAAACACTGTGGGAAAAGGAAAAATTGCTCGTTCAGACCAATTTCTCCTTTTCCCACAATGTTTTCCAAAACGTCTGCAACAAACTGCTCAAAAGTCGTTGTTTGGTAATGGGTTAAAAACAAATATCTTGGTCAGAAAGGGGGACTCCACCAATCTCTTTATAGTAGGGCTACTACTTATCAGTGCAATACGGTCCTCTTCACTAAACCTCATGTGAGTTAACAAGTCACATGAGATCAAAAGCCATCACGTGAAAAGTTGCACACCAATTCACGACTGTCTCCTTTGTATATCAGATAGGTAAACCCTTATATTCTTCAAAACGTGACATTTTCACAACTGTATAAAAATAACTGCAAATCAACAGCAAAAAAAGGTACAAGTTACTGACGATAAAAAACTTGTATTTGTATGACATGATTTTCTACCTTATTCCACATAGACAATGTTTCGTGCTTTAACGGTCGCAATTAATACCTTTATCACGTTTTTATTAACCAAGTACCTCAAATAAAACTTTATTTTACGTACTTCATCATTATTGTCGACTCTTACTTTCAATTCCATTGTCGTCGGCTCATACTTTCTATTCCATTGTCGTCGGCTCATACTTTCAATTCCATTGTCTTTGGCTCTTACTTTCAATTCCATTGTCGTTGGCTTTTACTTTCAATTCCATTGTCGTTGGCTCTTACTTTCAATTCCATTGTCGTCGACTCTTACTTTCAATTCCATTGTCGTTGGCTCTTACTTTCAATTCCATTGTCATTGGCTCTTACTTTCAATTCCATTGTCGTTGGCTCTTACTTTCAATTCCATTGTCGTCGACTCTTACTTTCAATTCCATTGTCGTCGACTCTTACTTTCAATTCCATTGTCGTTGGCTCTTACTTTCAATTCCATTGTCGTTGGCTCTTACTTTCAATTCCATTGTCGTTGGCTCTTACTTTCAATTCCATTGTCTTTGGCTCTTACTTTCAATTCCATTGTCGTTGGCTCTTACTTTCAATTCCATTGTCGTTGGCTCTTACTTTCAATTCCATTGTCGTTGGCTCTTACTTTCAATTCCATTGTCGTTGGCTCTTACTTTCAATTCCATTGTCGTTGGCTCTACTTTCAATTCCATTGTCGTTGGCTCAATTCCATTGTCGTTGGCTCTTACTTTCAATTCCATTGTCGTTGGCTCTTACTTTCAATTACATTGTCGTCGACTCTTACTTTCAATTCCATTGTCGTTTCAATTCCATTGTCGTTGGCTCTTACTTTCAATTCAAAGCTGTTATAAAATTCTACATGAGGGAATGGGTTATAACTCTTCATTGACCATCCGGTTTTCTTTTCTTTATCATAGCCGTCTTTTCAAGATCGTTGTTGAGCCGCTTTTCTCTTTAACCCTTTACCAAACGCAAAATATTCGACTGTTCCAAATTAAAAGAGTTCGCAAACGAAATTTCAGAACGTGATGAAATTGAAAATAATCTTCTTGATAGGACAAAAAACATTGTGGGAAAAGAAGAAATTGCTCGTTAAGTTAAATTCCTCCTTTTCCCATTATGTTTTCCAGTGTCGTCTTCAACAAACTGGTCAACTGTTGTTATCGTTTGGTAATGGGTCAAGTAAAATATCCGCCATTTCCGGTTCCTGTTAGTATATAGCGATTTGCATTGTACCGGAAGAAAGTGGCAAAATGAACTTGATTTTATTTGGGTATGGCGCCAAGTTAAGGTGGTGGACTCAGAACCTTTAGGTTCCGAGTTCGAGCCCCATCGAGACATCTGGTTTTGTGGGGTTGGCCTTTGGCAAGCCACTTCAGAGCCCTAGTTTAGTACAGGTGCATCCATGAAAGCCGTAGCAAAACTGACGCAGAGGAACCATACGGGACCTGTGTCAGTAACTTACTATAACTATTACTATGTTTCTTATGTCGGACTGAATGTGTAATATAGACTTAATTCAGAGATGAACGAGACATGAAATTAAATACATAAACTAAATGAAGAATGATGTATGTCCCTGAAATATGTCCAATTAAAAACCCGGAGGATTTCCTATCATAAAACCGTTGGAATTTCACATCGTATGTATTGCATTCTTTAAAAAGAATAAAACGATTATATATTACAAAATATATGTTTACATGTATATCTGTCATCGATAATATGAATTGTACAGATGTTAAATACAGGTGGTACGATAACACAGGATGCTGGTTAATCCAGAAATCTCCAGCGGGAAGTTTCTGCATGACCATCATCCTTTAGTGTAGTAAAGTCTACCTTCTTATTTTCTTTTGTAACTTGTTTTAGAACATAACCACCTAACGCTACTATTTTGCTTCTTCTAGCAGACGACTTTCAAAAAGCATTGTGGCAAAAGGAGAAATTGCTTGTCACAAGCAATTCCTCCCTTTGCCGCAATGCTTTTTCTATCTATTCACATATCACAGCATAAGAACTGAACGAATTTTTATATGTCTACAAAGTTTTTTTTATGTCGCCTGCTTCAAGTTAAAACATTTCGTTTGAAAGTCGTAAAGAGTTAAAGCTTGCAATTTTCAACATAAATCTCAGCTATAACTCATCCTTCACCATCTGATTGGTTACTGTCGGTTTTAGTCTGACCGTTTTCGGAGGTTCCATTGTTCTCGATCGACTGCTCGAGTCTGATTTCGGAAATCTAATGTCAAACCGCTTCTCCTCGATCCGCACAATGTCCGCCATTTCCGCTTCCTGTTGGCGGTCTGCCAGATTCTGTCCGGGCAGGAAGTGGCGATACCGGAAGTTGATGGCAAACAGGAACTGGATAATGTTGGTATAGTTCATAACGCCATGTTTGTTTTCGTCGAACTGAATGGCGTTGACTCGTTCGAGTGTTCCATCTCCGGAAACCATCACGAATAGACTCGGATTTCCGATTTCCCGGTCGCCTATTCCAAGTTCCTCCTTTTCCTCTTCCGAGGGTTTTACAACCTTCCCGAAGTAGAAATATTTGTCGAACCTAGCGGCTATCGCTTTAAAGAGGTGCGATGTTTCCTCGTCATCTGTAACAATAAGAAAAAGTAAACTTAAATCTCAATTCCTATTTCAAAACGTGAACGTACCACAAAGTCTTCTTTTGGCTGCAATCCATACTACCAAATTATACAATACTTAATACATGTCGCTAGATACAATAATCAGTCATTTTCCACGGTGGACAGTGTTGAGAATCACGTCGCCGCTTGAGAAAATCTGGTACAACTGATCATATGATATTTTCTCTGACCAGTAGATTCACTTTTATGAGTTTATAATCATTTTCGAGCTAATTTTTTAACATTTCCTTTTGTATTTAATAGTCTAATACCAAGAGTTAAGTACAACTTTCAAGCTGTATTTCGGTTTTCCTTTGTTTAACAAGTGGGCTTACTTATAAGCGTCATGCCAAAAGAAAGGCGAACGAAACCAGCTATGCCAGCAGGACGCAAACCTACTGATAATACCCAGGCTTATAATCCAATATCTTATCCTCTATGACACGTAGGACCCTCCAAATATTTAATGTAAAACACCAATAATCCGCCGTTTTGAAACTCATAAACTCATAATTTCGTCGGATTACTTCGGTCGTTCTCGGTACAAATCGGCCTGGGTCAAAACTGTTCGGATCAAACTGAATAGTTCCGTCCCGACCAATGTTTACCGGGCACGATCGAAATTATCTGACGAAAGAATGAGTTTCAAAATGGCGGATAATTGGTATTCTACCTTAGGAAGCCATTATAATAAAAATTTCTATATTATAACTATATGTATTTTGAGTAATAAAATATGTTTAAACTTAAATGGGGAAAATTGTCGTAACGAGCAATTTCTCCTCCTGTTACAATACCTTCCGGTAACAATATTGCCTTGTTTCTTCTCTGAATGTTTCTGTGCTGTTGCAATATTACATTAGAAAACGGGTTAAAGCGCCGTTCATGTACCTGTGATCAAATAAACTGGAAACTTGGAAGGAATCGAGAGAAAGCTGTCCGTGTAGAGATCATTTACGTCATTTCCGGTAATCCGATGTGTCCTATCCGGAAACCGGGACATGGCAACTGTCACCGCCTCGTTTTGGTTTTGGACTCGTGTCCATTTCCGCTCCTTGACGTTGCGATCTCCGTAGGGATACACTCTAGCCTTGTCTTCGGTTCGGCTGTACATCTGTATAGATATATTAGGAAACCTTTACTGGAGTTTATTTTCTTTTTCGAAAAAGCGTCTCAGATGAAAATGAAATGATATAAAGGAAATGTTTATTGACAGTGAGTATTAAATTGTTAACAAATCTGTACCCACGATAAATCTGGGTTGCCGTCTGCGGTGTATGACTTTTAAACAACTGATACGGATATGCATATTTTTCAATCTTGTTCAGTTATCTCGGAATATCCGTATACAATAATATTCAAAACGGGGGCGACTATACGAATAGCTTTGCGAGTCGATTCTTAAACAACTCGTTTTAGCATTATGTTACAAACGTGTAACGCTTTGTAATACGACCATGTGACATCAATCATCAATTTCTCTTATCCAGTTGCTGACGTGTTTGGTAGGTATCAAAAGAAGATATGAAATACTATACATTTGTATTATAAACAATTCTACAGAGGTGAAATACACACGATCAGATAAAAGCACAGACCTGTTACACAACATATTTATTTTATGTTAGCGTGGGCTGGCAAAGATATACAACTTTAGAAGAAATGAATAGTAACTGCTAGAGTATTTCCACTCTCCATGAAAAAGTCACCACTAAAAAACAGATTGTGCGCAATCAGTCTACAATCGGTAAGAAAGCATTTAGTTACTTGGGTTTTCTTTGCGAAAACACAAGGTATCTACGCAGTCGCATTGCGCATCAGCCTGTTCAAGTAATGCATGTTGGTCCGCACAAGATACTTTTCCTGTTTCTAATGGTCGTTGTTCTTACCGGAAGCATTTTAGAAGCCGTTTGGACTATTATCCTGAGTGCCTTAGAGGAAAGGTATTTGAACAATTGTAACTACCCGGGCATTCCTTGACTTGAATAAGACGCCTCGTACGGTGCAGTGTAACAAATCTTGGGCTATACTTCGTACCTTATTACACGTTTGCTGGAGCCTAAGGTTTTTGGACTAAGGGTGCTTCAGCACCCTAGTCCATTGAATTTACATACCATTTTTTGAGGAACGGTAATTTATCGATACACAAACAGCGGTCTGACCCCAATTACTCATTAAACATCCTCCTTCACTGTGCGGACTAATACCTTCTTGTTCAATGTGGAAGAGTTAATTAATCATAATTATTTTGATGGGTCACTTTTACACTCGTCATTGAAAACGAAATTTCGAAACGAATGTACAAAATTTTGATATTGCACTTGATTCGAAAGCACAAAGAGAATAGTCTGGGAAGAACCAAGAAGGTAGCTTTCTTATTTTGTCAGAGGCCTTCTCATTGGACAAACCAGACAAATCCAGATTGCTATTCGAACAGTCTTAAATTACACATGGGCACTGTTATCAAAATCAGGCAAATACAATCACGCTCTCGCCTTACCAAATCTCCGAGGAATTTGTTATCCACCGTAATGTCTACCAGCCCAAACCAGAGGATACCTCTCATGGTGGCGGCCATTGTTTTCCAGGCTTTATCAAGTGTCCCGTCGTGAAATATGATCACCCAGGGGTCCCGGTGCCGGAGTATGGTGTCCGTGAAATTCTCCCGGGACAGGACAAACATGTCCCGGTACATCTCCTCCGGTTTCAGGGACGGTGATTGGTTGTCTGGTCGGAACTCCTTGGTTGACGTGTATGCCGTAGAATATGTACGTGCGATCATCGATGACAAAAGGACACATGTGACGAGGATTTTCGAAGTCATTTCGTTCTGTAATTAAAAATTTAAGCAAAGTCAGTCTTTTTCCCTTTTTAAACAATTTTGCGTTGGGTTGAAATTAAAAGCAACAACAAACGATAGTTATTTGTAAAAAAAATATCATTTTAATTGTTACATTGGAAAGAAAACGTCGTTATAAATAAAACTACACATCTATTAGATAATAAGAAATGTATGCTGGCAATCAAATTCTGCCACAATGGTTACCAAACAAAACCATGAAGAAGTTTTACATTTCCTCTAAATAATTTTCGTGTGCTGGTGCTTTTCATATTGGGCAAGCTATAGAATACAGTTCATCTGATCCATCAAGAAGGATTGTCATGCATTCGTGTAATTTCAAACCTCAGATCAACGTTAATTATAAGGCTAGGTAACTAAACAGGTCTTTAAGGATTTGGAAAGAAGACGACATTATATATATTTTCAGAAAAATACCCAGCATTCTGAGGGTTACCTTATTCGTGCTCCCTGTATATTTCATCAGTACTAGTAAGCTAGGAATTTACCTTTTGGCACAATGTAACGACAACTCATATTACTCAGGATTGATATATACACTTTTCATCTTTCGTAACCTCGAAGTGAAGGTGGAACACATTTATGTAACGGATTTAGTAAACCATTTAAACGGTTTATTTTGAAAAAATGATCTTTTATTTTCGTCCTAAAATTGATAAAAATGTTTTTGACCCAGATTATGAGATATGTTAACATTCTAATCGCGTGATGCTAGCAAGGTACATCCGAGAGCGACCCATTTCTAATAAACCAAGTTGTCCAATCAAAGCACTGACAACCGTAATGCTTGTCTCATAATCATTTAATGAAATCACAGGTTTTCATCATTACTAAAATGTAGATACTGATAAGTATTGTTTAGATATTCTTTTTAGTTTGTGTCATCCACACAACACATTCTTTGATATAATCCCTTTAACACGCCCTCCAATCTCTACCTGCTCCTCAACACTGAGCAGAACGTTAAAGTAACCGAATGCGCTTCCGAGATAGAGGGAAAATACTGTAAATAATATAACACGGTAGGTTGTGTTGTCACATTTTCAATTTTAATTCAATTTGAAGAAAAAAAATCGAAAATCTAAGCATAATTTGCTTCGGGCAATTGTTCAAACTACATGTATTTGTAAATAATGTTGTTTGCATATCTGATCTTCGTTTGTAAGCGTAAGAGCTGTTCTCACTTCGGCTATTTTTATGTTCCTCTTATTTTAAAGAAGTAGGCGGAGATTGGTGGGCGTCTTTTAAGAGACAAACAAAAGAAAACGGGTATACATCCTTCATGACGAGCGAATGTTCATTGATGTTGTAATGGTTTCTAAAGAACAATTCACGATATATTCCATATCTTTCTACTGCTTCTCTTAACCCGGTTCAATCAAATAGTACTGTATGGCGGAATTTGTAAATTCATTAGCAAATTAATACTTTACCACCCAACGGCACATTTTTGTGGCTTGCAGCAGACGTAAAAAGCATTGTGGCAAAAGGATGAATTGCTTGTCACAAGCAATTTCTCCTTTAGCCACAATGCTTTTTCAATCTATTCACATATCACAACAGCAGAACTGAAAGGATTTTCACATGTTTACAAAGCTTTTCGAAAGTCGTCTGCTTTGAGAAAAAGGTCACCTGCAGGTGGTAAAGAGTTTGAAAAGAAAACCATCTTATTCATTCGTGTGTGTACACGTGGTATAGAAGCTAGCCAACAAATGACACGATACGTATATACCCCGGTATGAAACATTCCCCAAACGCGCCTGATTAAAGATACTCAATAGTGAAGCATTTCCCCGTGCACGAATAGAGATCGAACTCAGATCACCTGTCTCAAAGCTGCAGCACTTAACCCTTCACCACCGCTGATATTCGTACCGCTAACCGATACCAACAACCTCGCATATCCAATTCGTTTCCTTGTATGATGTTTAACGCTGTATCAACATTTTTCAGTTATGTAACGGCTTTTTCTGAATCCACTAGTACTAGGCTAGGGCTTTGAAATGACTTGCCAAACGTAACTCCCACGAGACCAGAGGTGTCGACGGGGCTCAAACCCGGGACCCCGAGTGCTTAGTCTGCCAACTTAACCACTGGGCCACGCAGGACCCTCACGCATATCCATATTATCACTCCGGCGCAAAGTCGTATTTATTAATTCTTTACCAACTGCAGACGATTTTTTTGCTTGAAGCAGACGACTTTAGAAAAGCTTCGCTAACATGTGAAAAGCCCCTCAGTTCTGTCGTTGTGATATGTGAATAGTAGAAAAAGGCATGGCAAAAGGAGAGATGGCATGTGACAAGCAATTTCTCCTTTTACGACAATGCTTTTTTTTAATTTGTTAATTTGTTAACATAAACATATATACAAACCAGGTAAGTTTTTCTCTTTTGTTCCTGATGTTTATAACTTGATAACGAAGTAGTCAGTGTACACCACGCCTGTACTTTTTAATAGTCTTTTAACGTTACACCACTTCTTAAGTTCTAACGTTACACCACTTCTTAATTTCAACGTTACACCACTTCTTAAACTTAATGTAATCCACTATTGTAAACGGCACAATTTCAAACACCAGTCTCCAACGGATAGTATTTTAAAACAGTGCGAATCTCAGGGATCTGAATCGAAAAGGTCTTAAAGTTGTGTATTATACCAATACACGGAAGTCAACTTCAAGGAGTTTCTACATAAATAACAAATCCACGAATAGAAAAGGAGATAAACCCTTGTTTCTTATCGATTCGATATCGTTCCTGTATTTCAAAAAGATTTGGTAGTATTGTCATCTTATTGCAGAAGAAAGGATATTGAAGAATAGGGGTAAAGAAACATACAGTAAAACCTGTCTTAAGCAGCCAACAAAAATGCCATCAGATCTGTTTTTTGAGACCGTTGACAGCTTGATACAGCAGGCAAAACATGAAGAAAGCTCCTGCAGGAGCTTTCTGCATGTCTTGCCTGCTGTATTGAGCTTCAATGTTGCTATGCAGTCATATGTATTCTATGTTAAAGAGTGGCTGCTGTAGACAAGTTTGACTGTATACATGAATATTCTTCTTTTTTCTTTGCTTCCTTTGGTATCGTTTACCTCTTTCGAGATGTAATGTCAACTTCTTAATGAAGCGGGACCAGTGGAATTGGTGGGACTTTTTACACAAATCATTGGTATCCTTAACAGTTTTTTTCAGCTTTGTTGATTCTCTGTATACAGCAATCAATGAAGTACCATGCCAATCAATCATTGGTTATTCAACAGAAAGCAGCTGTAACATCAATTGCAACGCATTTCTTTCGTCTTAAACTTTAGAATGCTGGGTACTTTTCTAAAATATATATATTTATTTGTCTTCTGCTTTCAAAAACCTTAAATATCTGCTTAATTCTGATAAGGAAATATACTCAGAGTAGCAAACAGGTTAGATCATAGGCCGGTCGCCAATTTACTTGGCGACTGGCCTTGATCTAACCTGTTTGCATAAGCATAAAGACGGTTCCAGCACTATAAGGGTTAAAAGAGTGAGTTATGACATTCTAGTTATAGTTAACAGTCAAAACATTTCGTGTAGCACAGTAAGATTATACGTTACAGGTCGTGTTAAGGGTAAGGTACGGGTAAGATATCCGAATCTAGGTCGGTTTAAACATGAATGTCGTTTCGACAAGTTATTCCGACGTGGCATTAACCCATTCGACAATCGATTTTTTCGTCTCCGATTGCGATTTGATTTCTAATTCTTTACCATAACTTAAGAAGATCCATTAAGTCGGCAGGACGCTCTGCGCTTCGCCAACTTCACGCAGCCTAACCTAACCCTTACAGTGTTTGAAAAGACTTCATGCTTATGCAAACAGGTTAAATCCAGACAAGCCGTTGAATTAATTGGCGGCTGGCTTGTGATCTAACCTGTTTGCTACTCTGGGTATCTTTCCTCATAAAAATTAAGCAGGTATTCAAGGTTTTTGAAAGAAGACGAGACAGAAATCTATCTTTAGAAAATTATTCAGCATTCGTTATTGTCCATACCCAACACCGTTTCTTGATATTTACCATAACGACATATAACCATAACCATCGCCTTAACCCTCCTTCTAACTTGGGACTGTTCAAAACGAACTACAACAGCAGACGACAAAATACCAAGGGCAACTGTATTTCCCCTATACCTACTCTATACCTACATATGGTAGAAACATTTGTAACAAAAGGATGAATTGCTCGTTATGGTTTCTTTTCGCTTTTGTCACAGCCTATTTCATATATCACTACTACATGTTATAGGAATCATTGCAACAAAATGATAAATGGTTCGTTATGTCCAATTTGTTATTTTGTGACGGTGTTTTTCATATATATCCCTCTACCTACATGTTATAGAAACCATTGTAACAAAAGGATAAATTGTCCATCTTGAGTAATTCGTTCTTATGTCACAGTGGTTTTCGTATATCCTTGAATCATGTGCATGCAAAGGGTTTGAAGACTATGCAGACGTCAACTAAAACCAGCACCCTGACCTTTAAGGGCCATAAAAAGTTTTGCCGCGCACTTGAATCGTAATCAAATCCAAAGTCCAAACGTAGTGTAAGAAATAGCCTATAAACTACTATTGGAATGGACATATCAACCATTTCTTCCATGACATCTTGAATGATTTTTAAGGCCAGCGTTTAATCTCGTTCTGTATCGTAAAAGGTTTTAACGATTAGGTTTAAAGTCAAAAGAGTGCATCGTGTTTATTTACATCAAACATGTCAATACAAGTTAACATAATGTCTCGTACAAAATGATGTATTTATATATCGACGGTTCAGTGCAAGACTATAGTAAGTACTTCATAAACATGAAGCACTTACTTAAAGTATTGCACTGAACCCTTTATCATGGTAATTATGTGATATGAAATCCCCTGATACCGTGTACATCATGTTAACCATAAGCCCTGTAGCAGTGCCAGAGTGATAGGACCTTAACACTTAGAATGCTGGGTAATTTTCTTAAAATATATTTTTGTGTCGTCTGCTTTCCAAAACCTTAAATATCCGCAAAAGTTTGATGAGGAATAATACTCGGAGTAGCAAGCAGGTTCAATCACATGCCAGCCGCCAATTTATTTGGCGGCTGGCCTGTACTTTAACCTGTTTACATAAGGATGAAGTCAGTTCCAGCACTATAAGGGTTAAAGAAAGAAAAAACACAAGGAACGAACTTTTGCCCGGTCTTAATTGAAAGCATAAGCAGACGACAAAAGATTGTATGCATAAATGATCAATTTACATTGATACACTGGGTGTTAAGTCCTTTTGTCTAAGTTGTTTCTTAAGTCTCCTGCAGCGGATACGACAAAGTGAGATAGCATGGAGTAGGGGATGAAACAATACATTCAAAATAAGCAGTACAATACATCAATTTTATATGCAATGTTGTACATAGTAATTTGCATAATACAAAATAACAGAATTTAATCAAAATTTCAAGCATGCATTGATTAATGTTGATGAAACTGATTTGCATGGCGTGTAGCTTAAAACATGAAACGGTCTTTTATTCAGCCCATTTCTGCATATATCATTTGACAAATTGACCAATGCGAAACTCAAGGGAAGCAGCAACAATGAGTCATGATACACGCCATTTTCTTTGTATTTTTGCTTAAAACGTTTTAATAGTAAGACAGATTAACTTTGGTGGGCGATTGTTATTTCTGTTACAGTTGGTACTTAAAGCGTGTTGTGTATACGAGTAAAAATGAATATCTACGGAGGGAAAGTATAATCTACTTTCGTCGGAATGTTTTTTTTTCTAATTTTTCAAATGAATTGCTTGTAATCGCATGTCCCTTCCCCCGGTGTTATCACACATGCATATCAGATTTATCATTGACCCATTACTTCATCGATTTCGACGAAAGACTTGGATTTACGGTACGATTTTTATTGATTATTAGGGGACCTAAGACAATGCTAACCCTAATACCTAACGGTATCTCTAACCCGGAAGTAAACAATATTCATACCGGCTGAGTGATTTCTAAACTGGTTCCCACTGTCTACTGGCTCCACTATGTTCCACAAGATAGATAAGAGACCGGTTCCCAGTCTAAGTTATTTCCCATGTGAACGGATAGTTCTGTTGCGTGAGAAACAACAAAACTGGAAGGGATTTCCTCTGTAGAATGGGCAATTAAAGTGGAAAAGGGAAACATTATCGCAACATTTATTTCTAATGTTCGAATAAATATAAAACGTCATCTTTCAATGGAATCCTAAATGTCATGCGCTGTCTCTTAAGCTTGTCGTTTGTAAGTCTGATCCCGAGACCTAATAAAAAACGTTTGAAAGGTATCTGTCTTGGAAGACATGTCATTTGCTAATCAACAAATAATTAAAATGATTTTGAGGGAATGTGTCGATGATGTTGGCTAATTTGTTTTATAAACAACCTGCGTATTTCGCCTTATGTCAAGCAAACAATATTTAAACAGTTCTCTCACAAAACCTCACTATGACAACATCAGATGTGTTATTATGAGCAATTTTAAATTTTGTCGAAATGGTCTCGCCGATGTATCACATCAAAATTGCATTTGTTTTATAATAGATTCACTATGTGTCCCTTGGTGTTCAAAGTTGGACCGGTCCAGAATATTCTCGGTTGAACCTTAAATATGGAAATACATGTTTGTGGTGGAGGAAAACTCTGAGTTTTTCTTTCATTTCCTGGGCAAGACACATTTCCTAGCCTAGTATTGGTAGGAAACCAGGGAACATGTACCGTAATAAGCAAGATGAGTGCTGTAAATTAACAGGAAAAAGAAGAAGTCTCGGAGATTGGAACTTCTCGGGTAGACGGGCTGTCAACATACGGGGTATTTCATTGATTCCAAATGCATCAGCAATCAATCTGTAATTATGAGACACGAGGAAGTTTAAAGGCCCATAAAAGGAGATTAATGCCATATCAAACTTTATTATTTGGTAAACTTTTGGACAGATTCAAATAGTTATCACCAGAAAACACCATCAGCACGACTTAAATATGAAAGTAAACCAGAAATAACCCAGATTAGCAAGTTTTATAATTCAGTTTTCCTGATTCTTCACATCTGACCTTGACAGTTGATACACATATTTTTGAACCGACCAATCAGAATTCGTTATTTTGATGATGTAAACAAACAGGTTGTTGATAAACATGATTGAATTGGAGACAACTATATTTCAAGCAAAAAATAACTTATTTTTATTCTATTTAAAAGGGTCTCAATGCATTTCTTAACTAATTCTCATGACTTTTATGAGCATAATAAAAGATCTTTATATATTTGTTCAGTAATTTATTTGTACTACTCTCCTTTGATGTGCCTTTAACTCGGTTGATCCAACCTGTAGGCTAACTATGCACTTGCTTGGCTTCCTTAGCCCTTTACCAAGTGACCAAGCACCGAATTTTCGACTGCCCTAAATTGAAAGAGTTTTCAGATGACATTTCAAAGTGTGATCAAATTTTAAAAAAAATCTTCTGATAGGACAGAAGACATTGTCGAAAAATGAGAAATTGCTCAGTAAGAGCAATTCCTCCTTTTCCCGCAACGTTTTCCAGAGTCGTCTGTATCAAACTGGTCAAATTTCGTTTTCGTTTGGTAATGAGTTAAGGCACTCTATGCACGTGCCTATGCCTTTATTTCAGGAAGCCAAAAAAAAAACCTAAAAAAATGCAACAGTAACAGCTCCCAAATACATGCAGAGCGCACCTTAATGATTTTAGTGTGTATTTCTTTCCAGGGGGAGCATGCCACCGGACCCCCTAGAATGACACGCCTACTCATACATTTTAGTCAAGCTACGCCAATGCTATGTAGAATGAAACATTTACGTCTGGATCATCCGGACTAGAGGAAGTCTAGCCTGGAGGCCTTGTCCATGCATACCCGCATTAGGCTATTTCGCGGTATACGAACGGGCCAGGCTCCAGGCTAGAGGAAGTCTTGAAGTATGTAACCTACGGGGAATCTGCTCGAGGATGTATTTAACTGTGCACCGCCTGTGACGTCAACTTCCACGTTTGATTCAAGATGGCGACAACGGTAAGATTATGTTCTTTTATTTACCAAAAACCCGTAATAATACGCAAAAATAACACATATACAGAGAATTAACTGGTATTTGCGATAATTTTAGTATTTGATGGGGCTGGTGCGGGGATATCTTATCTATATCTAATGAACTGCAACGTAAATTCGTATCGTAAACTAATTCATGAGCCTTCATGTCCGCATCAAATGTTTCCAAGGAGCAAATGACAGCTCAACGCGACCGTCAAATTTAGTTTCAATTTATGCCTGAATCTACAGGTAAAATCATGACAACAATGTTGTTAAGCTTGGGACGGCAATTCTTCTTGTTGTTAGGGCTGACTTATAAGAAAAGTTAAATCAATCAAAACCTTTAGAAGAGAGTTATCTCACCATGGCCAAAATCTCAGCCCTTTCATTATCTTTATTCTTGCATTGGTCAACATCTCCTGTCACATAATCTTTAAAACATCTCATTTAATTGAGGACTTTCCAAATGATTTTCGTTGCTACGTTTGAATACCTTTATTTCCATCATTAAAGCAAAATATGTCAAATGATCATGACTCACAGTCTTGATTTAATTCCTTTTTGATCAATTCATACAAGTAATGCCTAGGTATTCCACTAATTTACCAAATGTAAGAATGGTGATGGAGCAGAATTTAACCCCTTACTTCTCATTGACACACATAGAAACCATTCATTACAGTGTGAACAATGACTACAAGTTGGTTAGTGTGCGAAATAAAGTGTGACACTTAAGCAATTTCTAATTGTTGAACTTTACTTTCAAAAATCTTGTTTTATCAATTGGCTTTGAATGGCCATTTTGTGCTTTAAATCTGAAGATCTAAATTAAGTAAAAGTCCCACTTTTTTTAACCTTTGAAATTTGGATTTTAGAATGCCCCATCAGATATAAAATGCAATCTTCACATCAAATTATTTTGACTATAGATATCGATCAGGCCTGGGTATCTGTGCATAAAGTTTTTAACTCTTGATTTTCTTTACTGAGTCTCTAAGCCAGAAATCTCCCCACCCCCATTTTAGATACATAAAGATATTTGCAAGGAATTCAGATCCTTAATTATTACCACTTGCTTGCACTTATCTGTGCATTCAGCTCAACTTAGATGAGTCTATATTGCAAACTAAACATTTCAACCTAGCAATCTACAAAGTTCTTGGATGGAAGGATGATTCTATATTCAGTATTATTTAGAAATAAAATGCATAATTGCCAAAATTCAAGGTGTTGTTTAATAGTGACAACTTGTTTCATGCTTATGGTTATATTCTTACTCTTATCACATTATATCTAGATACCACCAACTGCAAGGCTAATTGCTATTGTATGTTTCAGCTGAGAAATTTTTCAGCATGTTGTCAACTTGTGGTTCTATCTTGGCAAATAATAACACTTTCTAAAGTAGAAACAAACTGTTGTCATGATTTGCACATCAAGTTACAAGGCTACAATGTTTTGCTTGGAACAAAAATCATTTACCCCGACATTTTCTTTTTTCCAGGCCGGGTTGTTGGTTGTCCTTTGCCTTTATTTGGGAGTTAGTGATGGATTCTACATACCAGGTGTTGCACCAGTGGAGTTTCGAATGGGGGAGCTAGTTGAAGTCAAGGTATGTTTAATGTAATCGTATGGCTTACAAACAGAGGGGTTCTGTGATACAACTTTTAACCATTACCAAACACTATCGACATTTGACCAGTTTGTTACTGACAACTCTGGAAAACATTGTGGGAAAAGGAAAAATTGCTCTTAACGAGCAATTTCTCCTTTTTCCCTCAATGTTTTCTGCCCTATCAGAAGATAATTTTTTCACTTTCATCACATTTTGAGATATCGTATGCAAATTTAAATTTGGAACAATGGAAAATTTGGCAATTGGTAAAGGTTAATGTAAGGTTTACAACAGAGGGGTTTTGTACAACTTTTGAACCATGTTTTGCATCTGTTTTGTGATTCCAAACTTATAAGGGTAAGAACGCTGTTTGGGAAAACACTGTTAAAACAATGAATAGCTCCTTATTTGTTTTTTTTTGTAATTATAATAGATTATGCCTTATATTATTTGTAAAAGAAAACTTCTTATTGCTTTCAGTTTGAATAAGGCACAAAGTCCCATACATGTAGAAACTTTTAAGAAAACAGTAGTTTTCTAAGAATTGGCTTAAAAGATGATATTGAACCATATAAAAGTACTGCCTTACTTCAATAAGTACCTTTCACAAAATCTCATTTGAAAGTATGGATAGAAATTTAATGAGTATCCATCCTAATCTAATTTCCTTACACATGCTACACATTTAGAGCAGCTGTAGGTAGAAAAATCAATATTTTCATGGAACATCTGTGAAAAGTGTAGAATAATGCATGAGCACGCTTCGTTTATAAATGCATGGAAACTTGTTTGCTTCGCTCATTTATAAAACAGAGGACGTATGTGCATTTTTCCACACATTCCACATTAAGAGGGTTCAATGCAAGACTGTAGCAAGTGCTTCATAAACGTTTGTACCATGGAATATCGTCTATACCGACTGATAATTAGATTGAAATAATTTACAGGGTGTGAAACTGACAAGTGTAAAGACTCAGCTTCCTTATGAGTTCTACAAAGTTCCGTTTTGTGAGCCGCCAGGTGGTATTAAGTACAAGGCAGAAAATCTCGGTAAGGGGAGTTTTCTGAATTAACTCAACCAGTTTTTCTGGTCCCTCATAACGAGGGTACAGCAGGGCCTAACGCTGGCTAATTTGACTGTTTCAAATGACTTTTGAACTTCTCAAATAAATAAGAAGTAAGAAGTTGTTAAACGCCTAGTTTTTGTTGAGTGTTTGCTTCATTGGCCTCCTCAAATTGACAGTGGACCTGTTACTCCAAACATTAGCTGCAAGGTTGTCAAAATGAATCAATGCCTCAATTGGTTCATATTTTGAGGTAATGTTGACACAAAGCATATTACAGTAAAATGTGTTTCTTTGTTGTCTGAATATTCAGATCTTTGTATGTCACTGTGATACCGAAATATAAATTACATATTTTTGGACAAATTTTGATTGCATATACTACAAGTTTGTTATTTGTTAAAGTGTTTCATTCATCATTAATATGTAGACATGTCTTGGAATTGTGAGCATGGATTCATAATGCAAGTTATAGGAAAATCCTTTATATGTATAGTATTACTATATTAAAACATAATATATTTTATTTAATTAGGTGAGGTTTTGCGAGGGGACAGGATTGTCAATACTGCATATGATGTAAGTTTTTATCATTGTCTTCTGTGTATACTTTTCTTTTGATCTCATCAAAAGTGCTCTCTGAAACCTTTGTCTTTATACACTATCCACACTGGTCAATAATTAAACTTGTAGTATATGAATTGTGCCAGTAATATTGGAAAAGATTGCATTCTACCCTCTTTCGAACAACTGTCAGAGCTATAACATTTTCTTTGAGACCAATCCTTGCTTGATTGATCATAATCATTTTATATTAAAGCTTGTCTTATTTGAACACCTTTGAAACTTTTTAGGTAAATGATCTTGTTTCCAAGACCTTAGTGTAGAGTTTCATAATAAATGCAAGTTTCTTTCATCATGACAGACCAGTATGAATTAATGTATGCAGTATTGCATGAATAGATTCATCCATACAAATTATTTTTTATTGTTTCATACAAAGATTGTGTTGTTTTTAAGAATAGAAATTTGAAGTTTTCGTGAATGTAATAAGTTAATGAAAAGAATCGGTCATATTTTATGTTAACCCTTATAGTGCTGGAACTGAATTCATGCTTATGCAAACAGGTTAGATCAAGGCCAGTGGCCAAATAAATTTTCGGCTTGTCTGTGATTTAACATGTTTGCTACTCTATGTATCTTTCCTCATCAAACTTAAGCAAATGTTCAAGGTTTGGGAAAGCAGACAACCCTAAAATCTATTTTTAGAAAATTACCCAGCATTCTAAGGGTTAAACTCTCTCCTTGTTTGTTGTCTAGGTGAGTGCCCTCGAGACCAAAACATGCACAGTGATGTGCAAGATGGACAAACCATCCAATATAGATGCCAAAAAGTCTGCATCGTTGGCTGATCTGATAAAGAATGATTACTCAGTTCACTTGTAAGTATGCTGCTAAGTTCATCACACAGAACATAAATTAACGATACTTCTTTTTTGGACCAATTACTTTATATAACATTTGATGCATTTGCTGTCAAATGCTTTTGTTAACCACTTTTCCTTTGGAATAATTTCTCATTTTGTCAAATTTGTTTCTTATGAAATTTGATTTTTTCTTTTACATGCAGTGGGGCCTTGTTGTTAAGACTGAAAGACTTGAAATCTTATGGCCCCTCTTTGCAAGGGTTTAAATCCCGGTGAAGCCATTTGGACTTTCATGAGACGTAGTAACCTTACTGACCTACGGAATGCTGATGATTTTACCTTGATTGGTTACTCCTTATGTGCCTTTGAGTATGGGATCTTCCTCAATCATAAAGAGTCTGGCATCGCAAAATACTAGAATAATGTTGACCCTATGTTAAAACAAAGTAAAGCAAATACATATACTATTTGAAAAAACTATTTAAGTATCTTTTTTGGGGGTTACTCATTAGAATGTTTTCAATGAGAGGAGTTTAAAAGTTACCCACAATTCAATGTTTATAGAAGAAGTAAAAGAACTAAGCAACATGAACTACCTCCTATCAAGACTTTGGTCATCTTCCTCATGGTTTTGTAGTTAAAATAGATCTCTTGCTACAGAACATCATTCATTCATTCATTTATCGATAAAGGAAATCTGATGTTATTTGTTTGAATGCTTTGCTTGCAAAGTACAGAATTTTTGACTATATCAACAGATTACTGTATAAAAACATTTCCAGAAATTCTTACTTTTGTTGAAAACTTACTTTACAAGACAGCATCTAGGAAAAAAACAAACTGAAAAGAGCATTTATTTAACCCATTACCAAACAATAACGACATTTGACCAATTTTTGCAGATGACTTTAGGAAACATTGTTGGGAAAGGAGAAATTGCTCTTAACAATGTTTTCTGCCCTATCAGAAGATAATTTTTCAATTTCATCACATTTTGAAATGTTGTCTGCAAACTCATTCAATTTGGGACAGTCAAAAAATTGGCGTTCGGTAAAGTGTTAACAGTTTCATTGAAACTAGAAGAATATGCTAAAATACCGCTTTTTGTGCACTTTGAAATAGTCAATACTATTTTCACAAATACAAACAACTATTTGTGGGTTCAAATCCTGAGAGGGATATGGATTTTCATGAGAGGCAGTCTCCCGACTGACTTACGGAATGCCGATGGTTCTACCCGCCTCGACCAGCCCTTATGGGTAGTTGAGGATGGGGTCTTCCTCCATCATTAATAGTCGGGCATCGCTACATAACTGAAATAATGTTGATGTGATGTAAAACCCATATAAAAAAACAAACAACTATTTGAGAACATAGTATGTAATTTTATGTTTTCAGGGTTGTTGACAATCTCCCATGTGCTACAAAGTTTACATTGATTGGCACCAATGAGGTTCAATATGACCACGGTTATAAACTGGGCTATGTCAAAGATGGCAAGGTATGTAACCTTTCAGATTTCAAAAGGGACCCCAGGTTGCCAAATCAATTATCTGTATGATCAGCTTTTCCAAAGATTTAACGGACAAGTGCAGAAAAGATTTAGCATTTATGAAAAAATGAATCAAAATCATATTTCGCCCAGTTGACTTGTGGTTAGAGTACAGACCTTGAAATCTCATGGCCATGTGGGTTCAAATTCTAGTGTTGATATTTTGACTTTAATGAGAGTCAGTCTCCCTTTTGACTTTCAAATAATGATGGTTCTAAGTGACTTGATCAGCCATTATAGGAAGTTAAGTTTGGGGTCTTCCTCCACGGAATTTAGGCTGGGCATTGCAATATACCTGAAATATTGTTGATGCGATGTTAAACCGATTAAATCATGCAAAAAGCCATTAGCCCTAGGAAACAGGAAAAATTCTGCAAGAATTTCAATTCTATCATCTTCTGGATCTTGTAAACAAAATGCACTTCCATAAGTCTAATAAAAAGTATTATTTGTTAATGAAAAAAAGTGAGGAAATATTAAAAGCATACTTTGTCAAAAATAAGTATAAGATATCACAATCATTTCATAAAAATATGATTTTAAGAAACATATTGTCTATAAAAAAGGACAACATAACATTTTGCTTAGGATACTTGGCAGCTACTTGAAAAGCAATTTTATTCCTACTTTCAGTATTACTTGAACAACCATCTGAACTTGCTGTTGAAATACCATACTGATGATGGGTAAGTCACATTTCAGACAAATGAACTCAAGGATCAAATTAGCTTGCAAATTAGTCAGTTAACTAATTACCATGTGTATGATTATTCAAACAGAAGATGTTAAAAGTATAATGGAAATTGTTTTTTCCCTTTATCATCTTTTGTAATCTATTTGGATGTATACCTTTTCTAATTGATTATTGAGAATGCTGTAAATGCATATTGCTGTGGAGATGGATATTTCATGTTTATGACATCAGTATAACCAGAGATTTAGGAAAAATGCCAGTCTTATCCATATAAGTTAAAATAGATTGGAAGTTGAGATTTTATGTAAAAATCATGCTTCATATTTCAGAAAGATTGTTAATCACATTTGTTCCAATGTGTAATAATTACCAGAATTCAAGGACTGTTTATTTAAATGTATGATAATAATTATTGCTTCCCTCGCCATGATATCCTATGTCACTTTCATAACCATTGGACATTTCTTATATATTTAGTGATGCTAAGAATTCAAAAGCAGAGTATGATCATTACTTATTTATATAAAAAAGGACTTTATTTTGACATTGTCAAAGCCAGTTTGTGGGTTGCTTGATGCATGGAAGATATATTTCTTCTTTTCTTTTAGAAGTTGCCATGTTAACACATTACCACCTAACGCCACATTTTTGCGTCTTGCAGCAGATAACTTAAAAAAGCATTGTGACAAAAGGAGAAATTGTTTGTAACAAGCAATTTCTCCTTTTGCCACTTTGCTTTTTCAAATCTATTCACATATCACATAATGTCATTTGCATGTGGTAAAAGTTAAGAGAGATATCATAGGGTTTTCACTCGGCTCTCAGACCGATAGTGCCTGGGATATTTCTGTATGAGATTTGCTTTATATTTTCAGTGTAAATAACCGTGTGGTCGGGTTTGAGGTGATAGCTGAAAGTAGAGCACCAGGAAGCTACGAGTTGAAAGGGGGCAGTTGTAGCTTCAAATCAGATTTGGAGAAAAAAGAAACGGCACCTCTGGAAATAAAGCCAGACGGTTAGTTTAACTGTGCACTGTTAAATATTTTCCCTGCCAATCTTTAAGCAGCTTCGTAGATCTGGGATATGTAAGGGTTAAAAACTTGTAGACACATCTGATTTTGTGGATAATCAATAAAGTCTTCTTGTAAGACAATTCTATCAATTACCCACAGCATTTGATTTGGATATACAATTAGAAGTTAACTAGAAGAATATGTCCTATATTTTGATCTCTGTTAAAGGCTGTATCTCTTTTATGGTGTTGATGGCGATGAGGTTATATGAATTGGCTTTAAATGTTTAATTTAGAGTAAGATTCAAATGTTACATTTTGGAAAAAAGGTGTTTTTTTGTATCATGTTGTATGATGCAGATACTTTGTTATTAGAATGATTTTATGTATTTTGAAAATCGTATAAGATCTGAAAATGAGATTGAAAAAAAGATGTGATCATACTTCTTTCACATTATGAATAACATTGCTATCTAGAAAGATTTGCATTAAACCTTATAGTGCTGGAACCCACTCCATGCTTATGCAAAAAGGTTGGATCCAGGCCAGTCGCCAAGTCATTTGGCGGCTGTCCCGTGATCTGACCTGTTTGCTTCTCTCAGTATCTTTCCTCATCAAAATTAAGCAGATATTTAGGGTTTTGTAAAGCAAAGAACACTTTTTTTTTAGAAAATTACCCAGCATTCTTAGGGTAAAGGCTATGAATCATGCATACATATGCATGTTCACAATTTATCATCCCATATACCATCTTCTACAACAACAAATGTATCTCGCCACAAAACCTACGGGTGATTTCTTGTTTACCTATATTCCAGCGCCAAACGACATCATCTTTACATACACTGTGAAATGGGACAAGAGTGATATTATCTGGGCATCACGATGGGATACGTACCTAGCGATGAGCGATGTACAGATTCATTGGTTCTCCATCATTAACTCAGTGGTGGTGGTTGTTTTTCTTGCTGGTTTGTATCTAACTTTGATCTTTATATTGTCTTTTTATTGGATTTAGTGACCGGTTCAATGTGAGATTAACAGCATATGACTTGCATTACTCTTTACCACCTGCAGCTGGCATTTTTTTTTACTTGAAGTAGATGACTTTAGAAAAGCTTTGTAAACATGTTCAAAAACGTTTGTGTTTTGCTGTTGTGATGTGTGAATAGATCGAAAAAGCATTTTGACAAAAGGAGAAATTGCTTGTGACGAAATTTCTCCTTTTGCCACAACGGTTTTTTAAAGTCGCAAAAATGTGGCCTAGGTGGTAATGAGTTAAGAAGTAAAAAGAATTGTTATTTCTTTGAAATATTGGATGATAATTTGTGTGACAAAAGCAAGAATGACTAAAGCAATGTCAGCATTTTTAAAATAATTTTCTGAATTCACTGTAGAATTTGCATTGCTTTTTCAATTTGGAAGATATTAGATAACATGGTGGCAAAGGCAGGGTTTTACATGTGATTAATTTTTCTTTGGCCATCATGTTTTTAAGTAACATCTTTTTCACAAAATGTTTTAGATGTTTGAATTTGAGAATTAAATTCTAAGTTCATTTAGAGATCGTGAAGAATTGCCAAAATTTAAATATTTATACTTAATTTTGTTGGAAATGAAAGTTGAACAATATACATTGAAAAAGATGTTTTATTCAATGAATAAAACTTTACACTTTACACCACAGAATCAGATGAAATACTTTTTTTAGATGGTTAGCTGATGTTCACAATTGTAGATTATTTTTATGCCTGTTATGTTTAAATGTGATAAAGGTTATGTTGCAAGGTTTGATGTAGAATCTCAAACCTTAGGCCCTATTGAGATGAGAAGATTTTATGTCCTATTTAAAGGTACTTCACATCTGTCATTATGTCAATATCGCTGGAGATTGAACATTTAAGGATACTTTATGTTCCATAATATTATGTACTTATCTAAATCAAACTACTATCATGAAAACTTTCCATTTCTCCATGTAGTTATTATTTTTGATGCATTGGAAATGAATAAGCAATTATTGATATTCATATTTATTGCAATTATATGTTTTGACTATGAGCTTGTGTACTGAATGCCTCGATATGGTTATGTAGGTTTGAAAGTTATACATCTTTTTTTTTTTCAGGTATTTTGACAATGATCATGGTGAGAACATTGAGGAAAGATATTGCCAAGTATAACAGAGATGATGACATTGTGAGTAACTCTTACTTGGCCTGACATATTAAGTAATATATTCTCCCCTGCACATGTATCCATTGACCCTTGCCCAAACAATGACGTTGCATACGACTTCGGAAAACATTTTGGGAAAAAGAAAAATTGCTATTAACAAGCATTTATGACACTAACAGATTAAACCCTTGCTTTTTAAATTTGTTAAATTCAATTCTCACATTTACAATATAATGTTATCAAAAGGCAATGAGTTACACTAATGACACACTAACAGATTAAACCCATGCTTTTTACATTTGTTTAATGCAGTTCTCACATTACTATATAATGTTATCAAAAGGCAATGAGTTACACTAATGACACACTTGCAGATTAAACCCTCGCTTTTTACATTTGTTTAATGCAGTTCTCACATTACTATATAATGTTATCAAAAGGCAATGAGTTGCATTAATGACGCACTAACAGATTAAACCCATGCTTTTTACATTTGTTTAATGCAGTTCTCACATTACTATATAATGTTATCAAAAGGCAATGAGTTACACTAATGACACACTTGCAGATTAAACCCTCGCTTTTTACATTTGTTTAATGCAGTTCTCACATTACTATATAATGTTATCAAAAGGCAATGAGTTACACTAATGACACACTTGCAGATTAAACCCTCGCTTTTTACATTTGTTTAATGCAGTTCTCACATTACTATATAATGTTATCAAAAGGCAATGAGTTACACTAATGACACACTTGCAGATTAAACCCTCGCTTTTTACATTTGTTTAATGCAGTTCTCACATTACTATATAATGTTATCAAAAGGCAATGAGTTACACTAATGACACACTTGCAGATTAAACCCTCGCTTTTTACATTTGTTTAATGCAGTTCTCACATTACTATATAATGTTATCAAAAGGCAATGAGTTGCATTAATGACGCACTAACAGATTAATTCCTCACTTTTTACACTGGCTATGTTTTCTTTTATAGGAAGAAACGATGGAAGAGACAGGCTGGAAGTTGGTTCATGGAGATGTTTTCAGACCACCCAAAAATAGCAAACTGCTCGCCACATTTGTCGGATCTGGTATCCAGATCTTCTGTATGAGTCTCATCACTCTGAGTAAGTTAATGAGTTGTTGGTTATTATTACTTCAGCATGGGTTCAAGCGTTCAGGATTGTTGCTGGTTTTCAGGGTTTAGAGACTTTTTATCCCTTTATAATGGTATAGCAAACATGCATTTTCAGGATAAAAGAACTAGAGATTGCAGGTTTTGAATTTCTTGAACTTTCATCCATGCTTCTGTCTTGGGACAGTTTAGAAGAAATGATTGTTCCATTGAATATTTAATTTGGTGTTTGTGTATTTCCGTTGCCATACAATAAGGTTTTGGGTATTTCAGTTTCCAAACAATAAGCACAAAATGAATTTAAATTTAAACTTTTGGTTTGATGTTTGAGTTTGAAGACATCTATCTAGCCTTAATCAATCTTATCAATAAGCATTGATTGAGTGACCATACATATTTCTGATATAGGTCTCCTTAGATTATCTAGTTCTCATTTCTAACTTTTTATTGTCTATTTGGCATATAAAGCCTTATAAAGCGCTTTCTCTATTATTGGCAGGCTGTATAATTTTCTCCAATGTATTTTATTATCATTTAACTAAATTGAAGTTAACCATTGGAATAGATTTGATATCAAATTTCTAGCTCAGTCATTATCTAATCTGATTTGGAATACACATGATCTGTGTTTGATACCCAGATTTTGTCAATATTTTCTTCTGACAATGAATGGTTTCATTTATCACATTACGGATTTGTCTCGTATAGCTAATCAATTTTGTGTTAATATGTTTAAAGAAAATGTTAAAGAAAGAATACTTTATTTTAGCGGTTTTTTTTCTTCCCCTAACATATATAGTAAATGACCCCTAATTCCTGGATATGACCCTTAAAACTAAAGTTCCCCAAATGGCATACATCAAGGGGTCATGGGAAAACCCTGATTAGGTGCATTTTGTGCTGTGACATAGCCAAAATTCTGTTAAAATAATGATAACCTGTAATCCACCAATGGACGTTTGCTGTGTATTTCCAGTGTTTGCCATGTTGGGTATGTTGTCTCCTGCCTCAAGAGGAGCTCTCATGACCGCAGCTCTCTTCCTCTTTGTATTTATGGGGTAAGTCTAACACTTGTGTTGGGTATGTTGTCTCCTGCTTGTAGAGGTGCTCTCATGACTGCTACTCTCTTCCTCTTTGTATTTATGGGGTAAGTCTAAACCTTGGAATGCTGGGTAATTTTCTAAAAATAGATGTTTGTGTAGACTGCTTACCAAAAACTTAAATAACTGCTGTTTTGATGAGGAATGATAATCAGAATAGCAAACTGGCTAGATCACAGGCCAGCCGCCAATTTACTCGGTGGTTGGAAATGATCTAACCTATTTGCATATTAAAGCATGAAGTCGGTTCCAGCATTATAAGAGCTATAATACCAAATCTTGCACTTTACAAGCACAGGCCCCGGTTTCTCGAAAATACTTAAGTCGATTAACGAACTTATATTCAATATCGGACTCAAAGTCAGACTTAAAATAAGCATGGTATTTGAGTACCGTTTCTTCTATAAATAACGTACTTAATATAACGTACTTAACTTAAGTTGAGTACGGTAATTTGAGGAAGCTAAAGGGCTTCTTCAAATCTAAGTAGGTTGCTCAAATATGACTGACTTGTCGAGATGCTTGAGACGATATCGACGTTTTTGTCAAAGATTCTCACCAATTCCACCTCTTCTTTTCGTGTTGGTGACTCCGCAGTTTTTTTTGCCTCTGGAGCCCATTCTATCATTATCGGTGACCTTCATGGCCTATCGAAATCATCGATATGTAGGGCGGTAAGGGTCACTACATCAGAAATTGCCACCTTTTTGGGACACTCTGTAAAATTACCGATAGTTAATAGCAGTGGTATAGCAAGTTTTAGATTAGTTTTCAATTTAATTCTTATTTATAATAAAGAAAAAGCAAATCATTTATATGATGACAAAATCAAAACATCTATTTATTCATTTATATTAATGGGTTTAACATTGCGTCCGCATAACTTTCCATACAACTGGTCAAATCTGTCAACATATTAATTCGACCGCAGCCAATCTCTCATTCTCAGACCAGTTTTGTGAACGCTTCATCTTCTCAATGTTTGATCTTTTAGTTTTGATGACGTCGATGATGACGTCGATGACCCGCGATTTGACAGATTTTCCCGTACTTTTATGTCTATTTTACCTCATACGCTGGAGGGCGTTTTGATAAGGCCACTTACATCAGTAAAGACAGTAAATATTTGAGCTTGTTATTTGACTCAACTGAGTACGTACTTAAGTACGTTCGAGAAACGAACTCAAATTGTGAACTCAGCTAAGCTTGGTATTGATCTTAAGTATCTTATTCAGTTTTTACTTAAGTATATACTTAAGTATTTTCGAGAAACCGGGGCCAGGAGTACATGGGTCTGTAACTATAGATGTGCTAATTTCTTCATTTAAAATATAATAGTATATAATGGTTTCATTTGTCCCCTAAGAATGTTATCTAGATGAACACACTTTAACCTCACGTATTTGGGTGTAACCTTTCTTTTTTTGGACCCTGAACAGTTTCTTGGGTTTTCATTTATTCAGATTTTAATTGATTTGTTGTGAGAATCAACACAAGGAAATTAAACTTTTCAAGAAGAGGTCGGATCAATTTTCAAAATCCATACATAAGCGCTATAAGAAGGTTGGGAACAATTTTCTACAAAAGTTTTGAATTAAGTAAACACACCAGTACAGAATATAGAGTTAAAAGAAAAATGTTAAATTAGACAAGACCCTTTGTGGTGTCCACCTGCAGAACAATATGCTATGTTTTGTTGGTGACCACAACAAGGGATTTCGTTACTAGTAGAAAACATGTGTATCGAAACTCTTTTTGCTATTTCAACATTATACCTGTTAACCTCCTTTCTCATTTTTTAGTTCTCTCATTTACCAGGGGAATCATCTATGTGTTATACAAGATAACTACACATGGATTGTCTCCCTTGTACATATATTACTTTTAGACGTTTTGCAGCTCTTGTTTTAAGTTAACACCCATTGTCTGTCACAATTTGGTTTCTATGATGTATGTTTTTGCTCATTGACATATTATGTCTCTTGCTTGAATACACTATATTCTCTCAAAAGCTTTTCATTTGGTAAAGGACTAAATTAGTAATGATTTATTATGGTACCTTTTGATACAAAAATGAATCAAACTTAACTGTTTGCTTTCTTACATTTTGTGACAGATTGATAGCAGGATACTTTGCTGCCAGAGTGTACAAAACAATGAAAGGCACACAGTGGAAGAAATCCGCTCTACAGGTAAGGAACATAACTTTGTTAAGATTATGATATGCTAACCCGTGATCGTCTAACAATAGCTTGGGGGAGAAGTGATAAAGAACAAATTAAATTAAAATAGAGTAGGAAGATTTTGCTTTTCAATGATTAGCTTCTTGTTTCAATTTTTCACTTCTGTAGTTTGTTGAATGAAAAAATCCTTTTTCATCTTGCTCACATCTGACCATGTCAAAGTGAGGTATTATGATTGGTAGGGCTTAATCCTTAGAATGATGGTATCTCTCTAAAAATACATTTTTGTGTTGTCTGCTTTCCAACACCTTAAATATCTGCTAATTTTGATGAGGGAAGATACTGAAAGTAGCAAACAGGTTAGATCACAGGCCAGCTGCCAATTTTCTTGTCGGCTGGCCTGGATCCAACCTGTTTGCATAAGCATAGAAATGGTTCCAGCACTATATAAGCATGGATGAACATGTTCAGGGTTTTTCCTGAATATCAGGTTTTTAAGACTTTTTCTCACTATATAATGCTAAAGCAAACACGTCTTTTCAGGATAATGAACTACAGATATCAGGTTTTTCAAATTCTTCAACTTTCGCCCATGTTTATTTGTAAAAAGGTTCGCAAACCCCTTATTTTGACCAGTGACTTAATTAGCAGTAGAGTAAATTTCCCTGTACATTGTTATATTGATGTTTATTTCAGACTGCCCTGCTGTACCCAGGATTGATGTTTGGTACCTGCTTCTTTCTCAACTTTTTTATTTGGGGTAATCAGTCCTCTGGTGCGGTACCTTTCACCACCATGTTGGCGTTACTGTGCATGTGGTTTGGAATCTCACTGCCTCTTGTGTTCTTGGGCTACTACTTTGGATACAGGAAACAGGTTTGTACAATTTATTAGGGTTCTCTGTGGCCTAGTGGTTTGAGTATTCACTTTCATTTCACAAAGCTCATCTCCATGTGGGTTCAACACACAGTAGGACTAGATTTAGATTGCAGATTGCTCATGGTTCTTCCAGTTTCATTAATGCCCATAAGGGTTTCCTCAGTCGATGATTTGCACAGTATCAAAAGCACAACTATTAAATTGATGATATGATGTGAATATCTAATGAACAACCCAAACTTATATTGTAAAGTTATGTAAGCTCTGTGAATAGGTGCACTTGCCTTATAAGACCAGGCAAAATTTTGGAAATGGACTTGGGGTATGTAGAAAGAATTGAGTTTTGTGTTTTAAAATTTTGTTTCCTCTCAAACATGCAAGGTTAAATAATAAGAACTCTTTGTATGACTTGCATCTCATATAAAGGCTTTTTAATGCAAACTTGATGCATCATTTAAAAGTCGGCTTCAGTTGATATGTTTTTGTAAGGGACCAAACAATAACAACATTTGACCAGTTTGTTGCAGATGACTCTGGAAAACTTTGTGGAAAAAGGGGAAATTGCTCTTAACAAACAACTTCTCCTTTTTCCCACAATGTTTTCTGCCCTATCAGAAGATTGTTTTTTCAATTTCATCACATTTTAAAATGTCGTCTGCAAACTGGGATTTGGGACAGTCAAAAATTTGGCATTTGGTTAAGGATTACAAGGGTGAAAGAACCAGACAACTTGCAACTACTACAACAAAAAATGTCAAGATCAGTATACACATGTATATTTTTTTATATACGTTTTTGTTTTTTTTCGTATTTAATCTTGAAAATGTTACTTAATTTTTATTACAGCCATACCAGCACCCAGTGAGAACCAATCAGATTCCCCGTCAAGTTCCAGAACAGATGTGGTACATGAACCAGTCTTTAGGGTGAGTACATAAGTGATAGATTATTTTTTTATAAGAGTAGTGCAAGCCCTAGTGGTTAAGGTGGATGTCCTATGAATTATCATTAGCTTATACTGTTTTATGATTAAGGCAAAGTGTGCTCTATGATTATTGTCTTTCCTAGTCAAGTTGTAAAAGCGAACATTTCCCTTTGAAACTTATGTTTTCAAGTTAATAAATCTCATCGAAAATCATATAGAAAATAGTCTAAGAATAGGTAAGAATGAGTTTGTTTCTCTGATGAGATGGTCAATGAGTTTCGCCATCATAAGGCAAAAGTATTAATGAACAGATGGGAAATTTTAATAACAAACAATAGGATCTGCAATGTCCCAATGGTTAAGGTGGAAGTCTTAGGGATTTCTGTGATGAGATGGTCAATGAGTTTTTCAATCTTGAGGCAAGGCTATTAATGAACAGATGAGAAACTTTAAAAACAAAAAATATGTCCTGTATAGCCCAGTGGTTAAGGTGGTGATCTTAGAACTAGGGGATTCTTGTAAGGGGCCCAAGGGTACCTCTCATTTCTACAGAGTCTTCTTTATCAAGACACTATAGAGCCCTAGTCCAGTTTGAGTGAATCCAGGAAAGCTGGGGCCCGTTTTACTTAACAACTTACGGAAAATGTTTGCGTAAGTCATAATTGATAAACATGGATAGTATCTTCAATGAAAGTACAATGTTGCAATGTGGCACTTCATTGGAAGCGTCTCGGAGAGACGATTCCAATGATGTGCCACTTTGCAATATTGCTTCGTCCAATATTGAAATAAGATGAATTGTTGCTTTAGACTTACCCAAATCTTAAGCGTAAACTGTTTAGTAAAACGGTACCCTGTACCATAACTGAGAAACCAACCGGTTTTAGCCCCACATAATCAATTAGAAAAAGGTTGTGTTAGCCTTTCCCTTTTAGTCGGTTTTTGAATGGTCCTAATTGAGGTCAACACCAGACAGTTGAAAGGGTATGAAAATTCACAAATGCTTTCTTACTATGACTAGCAGTAGATTTTGATATATGTAAAAAAAAAAATTATGTTACACAAGAACTTGATAAAACAAGTCTATCTGATGCTTAGGTATTGACTGGTATAAGAATGTATAAAGTGGTTTCTGTATACATGTATTCACAAAAGCTTATAATTGTTCTTTCAGGATACTTATGGCTGGAATACTGCCGTTTGGGGCCATGTTTATTGAATTATTTTTTATATTTACGGTAAGACGTCTTATATTTTAATTGTCAGAAATGTGATGGCCCCCATTGTAAATCAAATTTGATGTCATTTCTTTGTATAAATATAGAATACTATTTCTCTGTAACATGTTCAGGCCATTCAGGCATTTGATTTTGTTTAGCATTGACCTGTTATAACTACACACACTGTCAGATTTACACATGGTGTATCCTTCAAAGAAATGTTAGCTAGATACAATAATACAAGTACACCAGTATGAAAAAATAAGAAAAGGATATGGAACAGTGGACTTGTTGTGAATGGTAGATTTTCAAATAGATAGAATAAGTATTAAACTATATGAGACATATAATGTAACATTTGTTTTCACACATTACGTTCCTTGAAATTAAAGGCTATTTGTGAAGATAATGACTTGGCAGCTTTGACTTTGTGTAAAATTGCAGGATATGTTTTAGGTACATGCTGTTATCGCAGCCTTTCAGAACCTCTAAAAAACCAATTAACGGCAGTGAGCCACCTGATTTTGTTTTCATTTTGAAATTGTGATTGTTTCTTGCGTTAACATTCTGTCCTTTGATTTTATTTAACATTAGCCTGTAATGATTACACACAAAGTCAGATATACACATTTTGTATCCTTCAAAGAATGCATGTCGGTTTTAGGATTCATTTCGCAATATGTTTGAAATAATAAAAGAAATTTAAAAAAGGCATGTATTTGTATGCAAGTCATTTTAGAGCACTTACCAGGTACTTGTTGATCCAGGAAAGCATGATATAACTAAAAAAGTGTTGACACAACGTTAAACACCATACAAACTCATTTGTTTGTATTTGATTATTTGTTTGTATTTGATGATTTGTATGTATTTGATTATTTATACATATTCATTTGTTTGTATGCATTTGTTTATTTATATGTATTTGTTTATTTATATGCATTTGTTTATTTGTATGCATTTGTTTATTTGTATGCATTTGTTAATGTATTTGTATGCATTTGTTTATTTATATGTATTTGTTTATTTATATGCATTTGTTTATTTGTATGCATTTGTTTATTTGTATGCATTTGTTCATTTTTTGTATGCATTTGTTTATATGTGTGAATTAGTTTATTTGTATGTATTAGTTTATTTGTATGTATTTGTTTATTTGTATGTATTTGTTTATTTATATACATTTGTTTATTTGTATGCATTTGTTTATTTATGTGTATTTGCTTATTTGTATGCATTTGTTTATTTGTATGCATTTGTTTATTGATATGCATTTGTTTATTTGTATGCATTTGTTTATTTGTATGCATTTGATAATTTATTTGTATGCATTTGTTAATTTGTATGCATTTGTTAATTTGTATGCATTTGTTTATTTGTATGCATTTGTTTATTTGTATGCATTTGTTTATTTGCCTTTGTTTATTTGTATTCATTTTTTTATTTGTATGCATTTGTTTATTTGTATGCATTTGTTAGTTATTTGTATGCATTTGTTTATATGTGTGAATTAGTTTATTTGTATGTATTAGTTTATTTGAATGAATTAGTTTATTCGTATGTACATGTATTTGTTTATTTGTATGTATAAGTTTATTTGTATGTATTTGTTTATTTATATGTACCTGTTTATTTATATGTACCTGTTTATTTTCAGGCAATCTGGGAGAACCAGTTCTATTACCTGTTTGGTTTCCTGTTCCTGGTGTTTATCATCCTGTGCATCTCTGTGTCCCAGATATCCATTGTTATGGTCTACTTCCAGCTTTGTGGAGAGGTGGGCATTCTCTCTACCCTTTTACCCTTTACCAAACGCCAAATTTTCGACTGTCCCAAATTGAAAGAGCTTGCAGCAGACATTTTAAAATGTGATGAAATTGAAAAATAATCTTTTGATGGGGCAGAAAACATTGTGGGAAGAGGAGAAATTCCTCTTAATGAGCAATTTCTCATTTTCCCATAATTTTTTCCAGAGGCGTCTGCAGCAAACTGGTCAAATTTCGTTATTGTTTGTTAATGGGTTAACTCTACTCCATAGTTTCTCAGTTAACCCTTAGAATACTGATACTAGAATAGATTTTTGTGTTGTCTGAATTGCAAAATCTTAAATAACTGCTTAAGTTGATGAGGAAAGATATTCAGAGTAGCAAACAGGTTATATCCAGGCAAGCCGCCTATATACTTGGCGGCTGGCCTGGATATGACCTGTTTGCATAAGCATTTAAGTCGGTTCCAGCTCTATAAGGGTTAATAGCTCAATTTGAGGCCTGCATGACCTGAAGGTCAAGGCTTAGGACTTGTGACACTGTTGTCCTTGGTTCAATCCTCAACTGCACCACTGGGATTTTACATTAGAGAGTCCTTGAAAAAGACACTGTAGAGCCCTGCCTGCTACTGGTGAAACCCTTGAAAGCTGTAAGATGGACTAGAGGACCGTTAACTCGGCATGGAAGCCCTCATAAATGAATAATTAACTCATTTTGATGGTCCTGGAGCAAAATGCTTAGTAAATCTTGTCCCAATAACTTCTAACAGAATGGATTGAAAGCTATTTCGCTTTTTTCTACAATTCTTTCTGAAAGTCTTCTGCTGTAAGGGGCAAAAATGTGGCATGAGGTGGTAATGTGTTAACTTCATTCTCTTTCAGGACTACCATTGGTGGTGGAGATCCTTCATAGTGTCTGGTGGATCAGCCATCTATGTGTTTGCTTACTCTATCTTCTACTTTGTGACAAAGGTAAGTCATCGCGTTGTGTACCATATCTATGTGTTTGGTAAAATAGGTGCAAGCTTTATTGTCTGCAATCATCTCTTGATTTATCTTAATGGAGGACCAAGTACCAGGCTATGATAACAAGTTCTGACATTGGTTATAATGTTCTGTTATGTTATGGTATCTTAGAATGCTGCTAGTATTTGTACAGAATGAAGTGCTTGTGGGGTAAAGATATCCTAGACATACCTATAAAGGTTTATTTGATGTTCTAGGATTTAATGTTTTAGGCTAATATTGGTTGAAAAACCTTGGGATATCTGCATAAAATAGATGTCCTGGCAATCTAGAGGCAATCCACCAATGTTTGTTCTGCCCAGCTTGTCCAAAAGCCTTATGGGGCAAATGAAGTTATATCGAAATTGACCATATAACCATTATATGTATTCGTGCAGAAAAAATTTGACATTTACAGTGTTTGGAGCTTTCCTACATTGTTATGAGTGGGACATTGCAACATAATTAAATAAGGTTGATGCAACAATAAACCTTTATCAAACAATAAAGATATTAAACCACTTTGTTCTTGACGACTCAGAAAACATTGTGGGAAAAGGAGAAATTGCTCTTAACGAGCAATTTCTCCTATTCCCACAATGTTTTCTGCCCTATCCGATTAATTTCCAATTTTCATCACAATTTGAAATGTCGTCTGCAAACTCTTTCACTTTGGGACAGTGGAAAATTTGTCGTTTGGGAAAGGGTTGAACTGATACAGAATATATATATATATAAAAAATTAATATATAAGCATAATAAAACTTTCAATACACGGTATTTTTGTTTTATTTATTTCAGTTGGAGATTACAGCCTTTGTATCAACATTACTCTACTTTGGGTACACCTTCCTGATGATAGTGACTTTCTGGTTCCTTACTGGAACTATAGGATTTTTCGCCGCTTATTGGTTTATAAGGAAAATTTATGGAGCAATTAAAATAGATTAGGGATCTAGAAATTCGGAGACACAAATAGTTAGAAAAGCTCTGTTTGCTCACAAATGGCACAGCATAGGTGTAAATGTACCTTTGTGCATCTGTAATAAGTGGTTTACTATGAAGACTTATGTGGGTTTGCGCTTTTAGTAGATTAAACCCTTTCTCAAACAATATTTAGAAAACATTGTTCGAAAAGGAGAAATTGCTCATAATGAGCAATTTCTCCTTTTCCTACAAGGTTTTTTGCTCTTTCTGAAGGATATTGTTCAATTTCATCACATTTTGAAATGTCTTCTGCAAACTTTTTCAATTTGTGACAGTTGAAAATTTGCTGTTTGGGAAAGGGTTAAGAAGATATTCTTTTGCATTTGTTGAAAGCCAAATGTTGTATTTGGTTGACATGTGAATGGTATATTAGAGGAATTCAGCAGTTCTGTTATGTGGGGCAGTTTTCTTTCTGTTTTGTTCTGAAAGGGCTTTATCTACTTCGATACTGATTTATGAATGTGTTTTATAATCTTATGGATTGAGCAGTGTGCATACTGAACATTTTCTCTATGTAGCTGAGTTATACTCTAGTTAAAGAAATCCAATGGAGATGGCCGTATTGGAGATAAGAGGTGTATTTGTCTGTCATTCTTTTGTGAGAGGATTCTTACTTTAATTCACTATAAAGGTTTTTGTTGATAGGTTTTTAGAAATTTCATGAACAGTACATACTCTTTTACCACCTGCAGACAACATTTTTCTTTTACTTTAAACTAGGGTAAAACCTTTCAGTTCTGTTGTTGTCATATGTGAAATGATTGAAAATGAAATGGCATTTCGGCAAAAGGAGAAATGTGACAAGCAATTTCTCCTTTTGCCATAATGCTTTTTGAAAGTTGTCTGCTGCAAGATGCAAACATGGGGCATTATGTGGTAATGTACTGATGCACCTCTTTATCTTGAATTATAGATGTCTTTGAAAGCATCTTGTGTATAAATTCAGCAAATGAAAAAAATGAATATACGATAAATCATGATGTTGAAAACATCACAATGTCTGACTGTTCTTATGATCATACATGTTTCTTGCCAAGTTAACTGTTATTTGGGAGCAATTTATTCTTATTGCACAATGGTTTCTCAAGTTTTCCGCAACAGATGCAGAAAAAAGAGGTATTTTAAACTAAAGTGTGAAGAGAAGTGTTTACCTAGTATCTAAATGGTTAAAATTGAACATGAAAAGGGCCAAGATACTGAACATTCAATATGGCACCTACTTTTGTGCAACTGCATCTTAAAGCTTGATAACCATTTTGACATTGAAAAGGATCTCTCAAAAATAATCCAGAGATGTATATGTTAAGGTACCTTGGAGCCATCTAAAAAAAAAAAGCGAACAACATTGAAAGCAATAAAGTATAGAAACCAAATGTAGATCATTTTCAATGGTTATTTGAATTAGTTCTATGTATACTTATCATTCCATAGTGTTCACTTCCATTTAATTTATAGTGATAATTTATGAAATAACATTAGCTTGTATTATTAATAATTTAGGTAAAGTTTTCTTTTTGATAATTGTATTTTTCAATAAGTTTTGAAAGCAAACATTTTCCTTTTGAAATTGATATATTCAAATTAGTAATCTCAACAAAAGATATGTAGGAAATGGACTATAGTTATGGGAGTAGGAGTTTGTTTCTATGATGTGATGGTAAATTGTTATTGTGATCTTAGGACAAGAATATTAATAAATAGATGAAAAACAATAGTATATAGTGAATGTGGGATTGCCCAGTTGACAGAAATATGTGTATGTAATTTGTCGGGGACTCCTTTTATTTTCTTTGCCTGGAGGCTGTTAATAGACAATGATGCTTGATGTTGAAAATTGTTTCTGATTATTGTTTCTTTTAAGACTGGAAGCTTCTTTTTTGTTAAGAAATTTGTTTGGTGTTTTTTTTTAAAATAAAGATAAGCCATTACTTTCTAGATGGCTTCATGAATCAAGTATGCAGTAAAGTTTAATCTGAGAGTTGTTTTGGATAGTTCTGTGCAAACTGCAGGGTTTTTGACTTTATGAAAGCTACCCCAAGACATCATCAAATCATGGCAAAGTTTTTCTTTTTTTTCTGTATATAAAACTATAGGATAAACATACCAATATTGTATATCAGAATGTTGATCGTCACTTTGACGTGACTTCTGCAGGGATGTTTAGTAAACGGTGTGACATTAGGGTAAAGACATTCAAATGAGTAATTGTCCTATGTGATGTTGGTTTCTATCTGGTGTGCGAAGGGACATGTGATTGTTTCTAGATGATGGGTTAAACCTCTTGCTGTGATGAAGGTTAAGTGTTTTTATGTGCTTTAGATGTGCCATTCACCTTAATTGCTTAAGATGTCTTATACAGCAGCACTTGATTAATTGTACTAATTATTGCTAACCTTTTGAGGAGTTTTCTAATCTTTGTTTAGTTAGACGTTCTGATATGAAAAAAGATAAAACATGTTTCATTTGAACTTGGGGGCCATGTTTACTTGAAGACAGTTTTGGTGAGAGGAGATGAGGACTTGTTGAGAACTTGTCGTTTCTTCTTTTATCAACATTATTTTGTATGTGTGTGTTGATAGCTTTTTAGATACATGTAAAGGGTTTTTATCTACTGATTTATCCTGTAATGATATAACTATTTGAAACACTCAAGGTAATAAGTTGTATTTTGGAGCATGAGATTTTTAGAAGCAATTTGAAACTCATTCCGTCGTCAGATTACTTTGTCGTTCTCGGTATACATTGTCTGGGCCAGAACTATTCACATTAGACTTAATAGGTCCCGCCAAGACCGATGTATAACGAGAACAAGGGAAGTTAACCAATAACAGAATGAGTTTCAAAGTGGCTGATTATGGGTATTCTACCTTAACACAGGTATACTTAACAAATTCAGTTTCTGGTTGTCATTTTAAAAGAAATGAACTGATTATTATTGTCATATCAAACATGCATCGAACATGCGATTTATAGCAACTTAGTCCAAAGGTATTCATGTTTATTTTAGGTGATCCCAGTTTTTAAACATTCTGATCAGAGTAAACTAATTAGCTTATTGATAGTTTTAGGAGAATTGAGTTAAAATTGTAGGCTTTCTCTTAGAATACTTAATAGTTCCAACGTGAGCGGTCTGTAATATAATGGAAATATATATCAACCTTATTCATCAAGTGTAAATTGATAAAACTGTTGGTCTAAGGACAGCTATCATGAGATCATGAGCTACAGAGGACTTTGTTGGTTCATCTAAGCTTCCATTCTTTGAATTCCACAACTGTAGGTATTGTATATTAAACCAATGATCAATTAATTATAAGTGGAAAACCCTACCTTTAGGTTGAAGAGTGTAATTCCGATTCAGCCTGTGTGATCCACACATGTCGTTTCGGGACTGTACTTTCCTTTGACATGTTGCCAAGCTAGCTATATGTGGATGTTTTTTTTCTGAAACAAGACACACTGTGTGATATGAGATTTGTATGTGATGTGGCACTTCGAAGGTCCAGTGCAAGACTATAGAAAGTGCTTTATAAACATGAAGCACTTACTATAGTATTGCAGTGAACCCTATGCTATGATAAGGCAACATGGACTTTTCTGAAGGTTGGGTTTTATATTTGGAGTGTATTTTATAAACTAGTGTTGCATATTATCACTTTGTACAGAGGGGGGAATCATTTTCTGTAAATTTGGGAGAAATAAACATTTATTTATGAAATAGTTTTAATAGTAATCTATTTTATCCCGTTTGGTCCTAATTCATAGTTATTTGATATGTCAAACTTTAATCCATAATTAATAGCTAAACAAAAAAGGAAACAAAAACATTTTCTAACCTTTCAAGGGAAAGTTGACTTATTCATTTGTGTATCAGCTGATTGTCAATCAAGTCTGATTTCAAGAGCAAACATAATACGAGTACTTGGTGAAGAAGGTATTGGTGAAATGATTGCTTTGAAATCATGTATCACTTATAATGATATCAACCAAGTCTGAATTCAACAAGAGCAAACATAATATGGGTACTTGACAAAATACGTATAGGTGAATGCTATGAAGTCATGTAGCGTTAATATTAATGTCACCAAAGTCTGAACCCAACGAGAGCAATCGTAACATTTGGACTTGACGAAGTATGGTAAGGCGAATGCTATGAAATCATGTAGGAAGTCTGAATTCAGTAAGAGCTAACAAAATACGAGTACTTGACGGTTTATCTATTGGTGAATATTTTGAAATCATGTAGCGTTTAAAATGATATCAACCAAGTCTAGATTTAACAAGAGCAAATACAATGTGGGTACTAGAACAAGTATGCTTAGATGAATATTATGAAATCATGTATCGCCTATAATGATTAAACCAAGTCTGAATTCAACTTGACGAAGTATGGTTGGGTGAAGGCTATGTATCGCCTATAATGATATCACCAAGTCTGAATTCAACTTGACGAAGTATGGTTGGGTGAAGGCTATGTATCGCCTTTAATGATATCACCAAGTCTGAATTCAACTTGACGAAGTATGGTTGGGTGAAGGCTATGTATCGCCTATAATGATATCACCAAGTCTGAATTCAACTTGACGAAGTATGGTTGGGTGAAGGCTATGTATCGCCTATAATGATATCACCGAGTCTGAATTCAACTTGACGAAGTATGGTTGGGTGAAGGCTATGTATCGCCTATAATGATATCACCGAGTCTGAATTCAACTTGACGAAGTATGGTTGGGTGAAGGCTATGTATCGCCTATAATGATATCACCAAGTCTGAATTCAACTTGACGAAGTATGGTTGGGTGAAGGCTATGTATCGCCTATAATGATATCACCGAGTCTGAATTCAACTTGACGAAGTATGGTTGGGTGAAGGCTATGTATCGCCTATAATGATATCACCGAGTCTGAATTCAACTTGACGAAGTATGGTTGGGTGAAGGCTATGTATCGCCTATAATCATATCACCAAGTCTGAATTCAAGTTGACAAAGTATGGTTGGGTGAAGGCTATGTATCGCCTATAATGATATCACCAAGTCTGAATTCAACTTGACGAAGTATGGTTGGGTGAAGGCTATGTATCGCCTATAATCATATCACCAAGTCTGAATTCAAGTTGACGAAGTATGGTTGGGTGAAGGCTATGTATCGCCTATAATGATATCACCAAGTCTGAATTCAACTTGACGAAGTATGGTTGGGTGAAGGCTATGTATTGCCTATAATGATATCACCAAGTCTGAATTCAACTTGACGAAGTATGGTTGGGTGAAGGCTATGTATCGCTTATAATGATTCAACCAAGTCTGAATTCAACTTGACGAAGTATGGTTGGGTGAAGGCTATGTATCGCCTATAATGATATCACCAAGTCTGAATTCAACTTGACGAAGTATGGTTGGGTGAAGGCTATGAAATCATGTATCGCCTATAATGATATCACCAAGTCTGAATTATTTGACGAAGTATGGTTGGGTGAAGGCTATGTATCGCCTATAATGATTTAACCAAGTCTTAATTCAACTTGACGAAGCATGATTGGGTGAAGGCCATGAAATCATGTATCGCCTATAATGATATCACCGAGTCTGAATTCAAGTTGACGAAGTATGGTTGGGTGAAGGCTATGTATCGCCTATAATGATATCACCGAGTCTGAATTCAACTTGACGAAGTATGGTTGGGTGAAGGCTATGTATCGCCTATAATGATATCACCGAGTCTGAATTCAACTTGACGAAGTATGGTTGGGTGAAGGCTATGTATCGCCTATAATGATATCACCGAGTCTGAATTCAACTTGACGAAGTATGATTGGTTGAAGGCCATGAAATCATGTATCGCCTATAATGATATCACCAAGTCTGAATTCAACTTGACGAAGTATGGTTGGGTGAAGGCTATGTATCGCCTATAATGATATCACCGAGTCTGAATTCAACTTGACGAAGTATGGTTGGGTGAAGGCTATGTATCGCCTATAATGATATCACCGAGTCTGAATTCAACTTGACGAAGTATGGTTGGGTGAAGGCTATGTATCGCCTATAATGATATCAGCAAGTCTTGATTCAACTTGACGATGTATGGTTGGGTGAAGGCTATGTATCGCCTATAATTATTTAACCAAGTCTGAATTCAACTTGACGAAGTATGGTTGGGTGAAGGCTATGTATCGCCTATAATTATTTAACCAAGTCTGAATTCAACTTGACGATGTATGGTTGGGTGAAGGCTATGTATCGCCTATAATGATTTAACCAAGTCGGAATTCAACTTGACGAAGTATGGTTGGGTGAAGGCTATGTATAGCCTATAATGATATCACCAAGTCTGAATTCAACTTGACGAAGTATGGTTGGGTGAAGGCTATGTATTGCCTATAATGATATCACCAAGTCTGAATTCAACTTGACGAAGTATGGTTGGGTGAAGTCTATGTATCGCTTATAATGATTCAACCAAGTCTGAATTCAACTTGACGAAGTATGGTTGGGTGAAGGCTATGTATCGCCTATAATGATATCACCAAGTCTGAATTCAACTTGACGAAGTATGGTTGGGTGAAGGCTATGAAATCATGTATCGCCTATAATGATATCACCAAGTCTGAATTAATTGACGAAGTATGGTTGGGTGAAGGCTATGTATCGCCTATAATGATTTAACCAAGTCTTAATTCAACTTGACGAAGCATGATTGGGTGAAGGCCATGAAATCATGTATCGCCTATAATGATATCACCGAGTCTGAATTCAAGTTGACGAAGTATGGTTGGGTGAAGGCTATGTATCGCCTATAATGATATCACCGAGTCTGAATTCAACTTGACGAAGTATGGTTAGGTGAAGGCTATGTATCGCCTATAATGATATCACCGAGTCTGAATTCAACTTGACGAAGTATGGTTGGGTGAAGGCTATGTATCGCCTATAATGATATCACCGAGTCTGAATTCAACTTGCCGAAGTATGATTGGTTGAAGGCCATGAAATCATGTATCGCCTATAATGATATCACCAAGTCTGAATTCAACTTGACGAAGTATGGTTGGGTGAAGGCTATGTATCGCCTATAATGATATCACCGAGTCTGAATTCAACTTGACGAAGTATGGTTGGGTGAAGGCTATGTATCGCCTATAATGATATCACCGAGTCTGAATTCAACTTGACGAAGTATGGTTGGGTGAAGGCTATGTATCGCCTAAAATGATATCACCGAGTCTGAATTCAACTTGACGAAGTATGGTTGGGTGAAGGCTATGTATCGCCTATAATGATATCACCGAGTCTGAATTCAACTTGACGAAGTATGGTTGGGTGAAGGCTATGTATCGCCTATAATGATATCAGCAAGTCTTGATTCAACTTGACGATGTATGGTTGGGTGAAGGCTATGTATCGCCTATAATTATTTAACCAAGTCTGAATTCAACTTGACGAAGTATGGTTGGGTGAAGGCTATGTATCGCCTATAATTATTTAACCAAGTCTGAATTCAACTTGACGATGTATGGTTGGGTGAAGGCTATGTATCGCCTATAATGATTTAACCAAGTCGGAATTCAACTTGACGAAGTATGGTTGGGTGAAGGCTATGTATAGCCTATAATGATATCACCAAGTCTGAATTCAACTTGACGAAGTATGGTTGGGTGAAGGTTATGTATCGCCTATAATGATATCACCAAGTCTGAATTCAACTTGACGAAGTATGGTTGGGTGAAGGCTATGTATCGCCTATAATGATATCACCAAGTCTGAATTCAACTTGACGAAGTATGGTTGGGTGAAGGCTATGTATTGCCTATAATGATATCACCAAGTCTGAATTCAACTTGACGAAGTATGGTTGGGTGAAGTCTATGTATCGCTTATAATGATTCAACCAAGTCTGAATTCAACTTGACGAAGTATGGTTGGGTGAAGGCTATGTATCGCCTATAATGATATCACCAAGTCTGAATTCAACTTGACGAAGTATGGTTGGGTGAAGGCTATGTATTGCCTTTAATGATATCACCGAGTCTGAATTCAACTTGACGAAGTATGATTGGGTGAAGGCTATGTATCGCCTCTAATGATTTAACCGAGCCTGAGTTCAACTTGACGAAGTATGGTTGGGTGAAGGCTATGTATCGCCTATAAGGATATCACCGAGTCTGAATTCAACTTGACGAAGTATGATTGGGTGAAGGCTATGTATCGCCTCTAATGATTTAACCGAGCCTGAATTCAACTTGACGAAGTATGGTTGGGTGAAGGCTATGTATCGCCTATAATGATATCACCAAGTCTGAATTCAACAAGAGCAAACATAATATGGGTAAGTGACAAAGTATGTATTGGTGAGTGCTATGAAATCGTTGCCTTAATAATGATGTCATCCAGGTCTGAATCCAACAAGAGCAAACAAATTTGGGTACGTGACAAAGTATGCGAATGCAATGAAATCGTGTATCGCTTATAATGATATCAACCAGGACTCAATTCAACAAGAGCAAACATAATATGGGTAAGTGACAAAGTATATATAGTTGAATGTTATTAACCCTTTCCCAAACAATAACGACATTTGATTACTTTGTTGCAGACGACTTTAGAAAACATTGTGGGAAAAGGAGAAATTGCTTTTCCGATCGATTAACATTTGGAGTTAGGACTGTTATTTCCCATTCCCCCGTATGAAATTAATGTGGCTGGCTCAAACTCAAAGCAACAACAGACAATAATTATTAACTGTACATAGTAACTTTCTTTGTGGCTTAAGAAGATATCCTTTTGGAAAAAAGGAGTCCCTTTAGTCCAAAATGATTTATGGAATCTCATGCTACAAATGTGTCAACACGATTCATTATACAGTAATGGGATAAACCAGATTAAAACAAAGATACCCCTATACATGTTCAAGCGTTTAGTTGGATCAGCCATCCATGTGATGGTAGATGTGCACCGTTTGCTTAAATGAATTAACTTATACATGTTAACACCGTAACGGTCTACTAATCATCTACCAAAATGCAGACGTTTTTTTTAATGTGAAATTGAAAGTGTGGACAGAAGAAAATTGAAACTGTTACAAAATTTGAAGTAACTCACGGGAAAGTATTGTTCGTTAAAAAGGGGTTGACCTTATGAGCAGTTTCTCCATTAACACATTTTGTTTTATCTCAGAAACTCGTTACTTGATTCAATTATGTGATGGTGGCAACGTATGTCTTGTTTTTCTACCTATACATCCGTATAGTATTAGCGTGAAGCCTCGTTTATCCGGGCCCGCTTATCCGGATGTCTCGCAATCCGAACGAAATTGTAAAGGAACGGAATTATTGTGCAGTAATTCGCCAAACCAACTAACCCCCAAAAAAAAAAAACCCCGACAATTAACCACTTTGTTGCAGACGACACTTGAAAACGTTGTGGGTAAAGGAGAAATTGCTCGTGACGAGCAATTTTCCTTTTCCCACAATGTTTTCCGCCTTATGAGTAGATTATTTTTGAATTTCATCACGTTTTGAAATTTCGTCTGCAAACTCTTTCAATTTGAGTCGGTCGAAAATTTGGTGTTTGGTAAAGGGTTATAAGCATACAAATGCGTAGATACCGTTTGTGTCTTAATGTTTATATGACCAGACCCTTCTTCATTAGTCCGGAAGATTCGTTAATCCAGAAACTGTGTTGGGACCGGATGTGTTCGGGTTAACGAGACTTCACTATAAATTGGGAATATATTAGTGTTGGCATATTTATGTACACGACTTCAACACTACCTCATTAGTACAGTACAATACGATAAAACCACTCATTTGATTGGTTAAGTACGATTTATTTAAAAAACTATTGTTGAAAAGGATAAATTACACACATGGGCCATTTTTTTCTTTTTTTTCTAACAACGAGTGCTGATCTACGTTTAATCAATACACACTACGAAATCGTAACTGTGTAAAATGTAAAGCATAGCTACGTAAACGTGCATGTTTGATTATAAACGAATAACGTGAAAAGTGCTTACCTCATATTTGAGGAAATTTGAAAGTTAGATATAATTTCTTTAAAACTGCACAACAGTTTATATGATACACTCCTAAAGTAGTAGATGGAAGCAAAATTAGATCGATTTTAATTCTTTAAAGTGTGTATACGGATAATTGATATTCATTATAATCCAAAAGCGTGACATCGCTTTTAAAATCTGCATGTTTATTGTCTATAAATATTTTGATGCATTGACGCTTCCTGAATTGAATTTTATTCGAATATCAAACAGCAATACAAAAAACTGTATTGTTTCAACGACAGTTTATTTTGACTTTCAAACATTCTCATCCGTGAACAAGCACCTTTAATTACGAGAAATATTATCACTGTTTGGTCTCCAAAAGACCAGCCTCAAATTCAGGATCTGCCTCCACGCCCGTGTTGTACGTCCTTACGCCGTCAGTGTTGGCAGTGTTATAGACGACTCCAAACCGGAGAGGCCGCCTTATGGCTTCAGATAACCATGGAAATAAGCGGTCAAATATTGGGCATATCAGTCGGCTATCAATGGTAGATGGATCGGTTCGGCCCGTCGCTATACTGACCACAATGCTGACAATGATGTTTATAAATGTACCCAAACCGCTGTACCACATATAGGAGATCCTGTAGAAGTTATGTAGATATGGCTCCACATGTCCCGTGTCTTCAAAAGCGGTAAGGTGCGGCGGGAACGTTGTGGTATTTACCAATACATCCATGGTGCTGGACAGCGTATGTGCTGTGGTGTTGACAAACGTATACGTGGCATCGTTAGCGTTTTCCATAGAGGAACCATCCGGCGACAAGATCGAGCTTGCATTCCAGTTACAGCCCTCTGTGCTCGTTGGAAGTGGTCCCCTGCCCGCGGGCTTTTCCAGTAGCGAACCCACAACCAGCCAGACCATAAACGCGAAAGACACGAAAAGTCCGGTAGTGGCGCCTTTGCTGTTTGTCCATGGTAGAAACATCCCGCACACGAATAGCCCCATCAAAGGTCCGATTAACATACTGTGTATTGAAGTTGCGAATTGTAAGATCAGCTGATCCATTTGGGATGCTGCAACGGCTATACTGAACATCACAAACCCCACCACTAATATCAGACCCCGTGACATGTAAACCCCGTGTCTCGGTGCAAAGTTACGGCAACAGAATGGTTTAATTAAGTCTTCCAGGATAGCGGTGGAAATCGTGTTTAAGCACGACGACAATGAACTGAGCGATCCACTAAATACACTCGCAATAAACAACCCAGAAATGCCTGGTACATTACCCAGTACGTCCAAAACAAACAGAGGCAAGAGCTGGTCGTTTTTATTGACGAGCCCGTAGCTTACGGGGTGACATTTACTGTAAAACGCAAACATAACGACACCGACAAGACATACCAGTAATTGAATGATGGTATAAAGTGGTAGAGTTAGCCACACAGCAATCTTGACGTTTCTCTGGGAACTCACTGTGCACATACGTTGAATCTGTAGTTGGGTTAACCCGTTAACATATATCAGAAACGATGAATATCCAATGGTCACAGCCCAAACACTATGCCGGGTCCTTGGGTCCGCGGAAAACTCATCGAATTGTATTCTCTCGTGGTTCTGTGCGATGTTCCAGGCGTTATGAAGACCTCCAGTAGCGTGTATGCCCCCAGCCAGAGCCGCTGCTAATCCAGCGACTATTATCAGGAACTGAAACGTATCCACAACTATGACGCTTCGCATGCCTCCCAACACTGTATAACAAATACAGACCACACAAACAACAACCATCGTATACCAGACAGATACGTCTGTCACCGCCTGTAGGGCTAGACACGGCAAGTAGAGAACTACTCCAGTGTATAACAGGTACTGGAGCATGAACATCGTGGACGCAATCACTCTCAAAAGGCGACAGAACCTCTTCTCTATGTATTCGTAGCAACTCGTTACATTGAGGCCGAGGAAAAATGGCGCGAAAACTTGTGCAATGAACACAGTGGATATGAGCGCCGCGATTAAGGACCAGAGAATCATGGTGTTGTGGGTGTAGACTTCCGCCGGCACTCCGAGTATCGTGATGGCCGAGAATAAGGTGGCGGCGAGCGATATGCTGACCGGAAGTGGATGTTGTGAACGACCGGCGAAGTTGAACTCGTTCTCCGTTGTTCTGTGTCTCCATCGGTACGCGTGGTAGAATCCAACAGACGAGGAGAGCACGAACACAAGGGAGAACAAGACGTAATCTAGCACCGCGAGGGGGCGCTTCTCTCCCGTCTGGAAACTGAACCCATCTGCCATGGCGGTTGTGCTAAAAACTCCGAATGCGAATATCTTGTTTAGAGATTAAAGTCAGCTTCTCACAACTTTCATTAAAACGCAAACCTTGGCGAAATGTATATGTCGTTAAAAATCCTTTAGCGATAAGGCTTCTTTAGTTTTCCTCATCGAATTGCCCGTGGTATATTTATTTCACAAGGCTTACATGGATCCATACACTTCCATGCATCCACTGATCTTTGCGCTATAAAGGCGACAGAATATGTTCACGATCTATCGCCTTATGTACGCATCACCGGACATTGTATTATACATTCAATAGTTAAGCCATGTCTTGGTCTACTAAACTTTATTTACACTACAAGTCATTAATATTTCCCGATCGAAATCTACATTATTTTGGAAAATGGTAAACAAAGCTTATCAAGCGTGTCCTAAATGTTGTGTGCTACATGTCCTTTTAGATGAATATCCCTACTTATGAATGGTGGAATTGAGCGAATGATGTATACCGGACGAATCCCACTGATATGACCAAAAATATGTGGGATGATTTATAAACGCGTTCATACATGAACATGATCAATAAGATATATCGGTTCAATGCATAACGATATTTAATGGCTTCGTCCTCTTTATAGATATGAATGATCGGTCCGCTAAACAGTAGTTTTACCATTATCCTTCGCAGTGATCTCCCTTTTCATTTTGGTTAGGAGCTACTGCAATCGGAACTACTCGGGTATTTCCGTGTTTTCATTGGATTAACTAGTCCAAATGATCCAGTCGTAGATATTTCAGTCACGCAGTCACAGCTTGGATCATCTGAGTTATGGATAAACCCGATATGTTCAGATTGAAGTAACTGTAGTGTAACAAAGGGAAGTACGTATTCATGCGTGGAGTTTTACAGGGTACTATACAAGGGGATAACGAGTACATTTCTGCATCCCGTCTTTAACCATTGTAGTGCTCGAATCGACTTCATGCTCATGTAAACAGACTGGATTTAGGCCAGTCGCCAAGTAACGCGGCGGCTACCCTGAGATCTAATCTATTTGCTACTCTGAGAATACTACCTTGTCAAAATTAACAAGATATTTAAGGGTTTGAAAAGCGAACGACATATAAATATATTTTCTAACATTGTCGAAACGAAAATCAAGTTTTGATAATTCGAAATGATTTTTTTTATCAAGCCTTTCTTCGCCATTTCTTTAATTTATATTGATTTTGTTTGCTTTAATTGATTTCTGAATATCTTATAAAATGCTGAGATATGACCCTTTTGATTTAGGATGACAAATTGTTATTGCTCATAGAAAGGTCTTGCAATTGGTACTCATTCCTATTTTCAGTGGTGACACAACAATATAAATTTTACCTACGTGTTATGAATCTCTTCCAAAGTATCTTTCCCGCTATGCTCCCACTATTATAAGGAGGATCGAACGATAACTCTATAAGGAAAAATTGACGAATTATACGTAAAAGTTACTTCCCTTACTCCATTTCTAAAATCAATAGAGAATGGCTAATGAACCTGCGAATTTGCCTCAATCAGCACGTGCGCTTTACTGAGTTTGCTCAAGTATACCGGTTATTTCAGAGATACTCTTAACTATTTCTTATTTATGAAATGCTTACAAGAGCTGGTAAAAGGGTGTTAAATGAGAAACGTTAAAAACGATTAAAGCAATCATGTACACTAATTAAGTGATCATTTACAATCTGTTTTCTAAAGATGCTGAAAACTTGCGTTTTTATTTAGAAATATGAAACATTCGCGCCTTTCCATGCTTTAATAGAGAAAAAACTCCGTTAATAGATAGTTTTGAGATGGCTAACTAACGCATTTATATAGCGCTGCTTGATAAGGCCCATTTTGGAATTTTCGAACAATGTAAATAATTGTACATTGTTGACAAAATATAGCAGTAAAAGAACTTGAATATGAATGTATCTGCGAGACAAATGTGCTATATCTTTACCAAGAGGTTATAAATAAGGTTTTTATTTTTATAAAGAGGAGACTTTCTATTTAAAAGATATGAAAATATCAACGTATGAAATAGTCACATAAAGACCTGGGCACCGTTTTACTAAACATTATGATCAATTATCTGTTAAAGATTTGCGTAAGTTCATGGAAACATTCCCTCTTATTTCGAATTTTAGCTAAACATTATTGCAAAGTAACACTTCATTGGAATCGTCTTTCCGATACGCTTCAAATGACGTGGCACATGTTTATCCGTTTCGACATACGCAGGTATTGTCCTTAACTCGTTTAGTAAATCGGCACCCTGGTTTCTCGGATCTGCAATTTTGGATGATGTTTACACCAGGAAAACGTCGGACAATACTGGCGACATATAACTTTGAACCAGGAGATAATGTGTTGGACGAGTAAATGGTACTGTATTTGAATAAGGGATCGTTTCGTAAGAGCGCTGGACAAAACTGGCGATATATAATTTCGAACCAGGAGGTTGCGTTTTGGATGAGCAATTTGTACTGTATTTGAGTAAGGGATGTTTTCGTAAGAGCGCTTCACCATCCCTATTTCAGGGTTTTCCCAACTATAGTCAAGGTTGTCTTGTTGTTTTTATATAGAATATATCCATGATAGAAAGGAACTTTGTTCATGACGAACAAGTTCTCCTACATTGAGCCTGTTTCTTTAAATGATTTGTGATGAAATACATTGATATACCTTGGGGCACTATTGTTTGGTGTCGTTTTGAACTAAAATATGCATGTCTATAGTAAACATGGAAATTTAATGTTTCGAGCCCAAACTTTTCTCTCGATAATATGGGAGAGGCTTCAAAATAAAAAACAATGGATCCTACACGAAGTCACCTTTACAGAGTTGGTTGGTGTTCTCTTTTTTTCTGTTGACGAGACAAGTAACACTAGATGTAAATTTCAAGTCTCTTTGGGAAATGATGGACACTTTTACGGATTGAGTGTATGTTTTGTGATAAAGAATGGTAGTTCCGACTCTGGTTTGAATTTAAACGTATTCGTTTTGACGATTGTAAAACAAGTGCTCGTGACTTATGACAAACACCCTAGATCATGCTTTTTAGATATAAAAACAGTACATGCGCCGAATGGGGACTAATGAAAAATGGACACTGCTTCTTACATGAATCGACTCCCCGACTGTCGTGTCCTGAGACAGACGCTCTACCCCCGGGAAACTGTCATACTGTTAGGTACAAAGGGGTCACTTATCTAGATACCGCTAAAACTGACGACAAACATATACAGCTTCAAAACATTCAAACAAAAACAAGACATCTCCAGTTGAAGTATTCAATTTGTACCGACAATTGTTGTCCTTGATACATGGATGGGATGGTTGTGTGTGCCGGAATGGGAGTGGTTCCGGCCGGGATAGAACGCAAACAAACATGGGGAACGTAGATATCTAACAATGTATAGAAAAAAGAAATATTTTGTGTCAGTGGAAATTGATGTTCAAGGCTAGCAAAGATAAGTATGAAGTCGCTTCAGATCCTTTTTGTTTTCATTCTTTGTGATACTTTTGATCATAGATCTCTGTTCTTCTAAAACGAAACGCACATTAGGCACATTAAGCATGTTTTGTCATCATAACCAGACAGAACCAACCCTGTGTAAGCAAATCTCTAAATGGTAAAAAACACTAGGAGAGGCATGTTCCTGCTTAATATGGTAAAATATTTACTCTAGTTGTACATACATATATTTACCAATTACTCCAGATATATACCTTTTTTCTTTGAGGAATATTCTCATTTTAAATATATTATCTTTCAAACCTTGTTATCAAAATAAGATTTTTCTTATGACGAGCATTGTTTAAGTTTTCCTAATATCGTATTGCAAATAATCATGAAACAAACTGCCATTTATCACTGTTGACGTTTGCATGTTTTCAACCAATTAGGGCAATCACAACTTTAACTACGATAAAATGGGCAAAGGCTTGGTATGTTTGTAACTGTCAACAATCGATGCATCTCGGTAAGGGAAATGCTATTAACGAAAGGCAATCCAATTCCACCCATTAAGAGACAGGCTATACATAGCCTTTTACAAAAATAAGTACATTTAATTGATAAGAGCCTATTTTCAAGTCCACCAATTAAGAGACAAAATCGACATAACCTTTGACAAAAACACGTACATGTATTTGATAGGAACCTCTTTTCAAGTCCAACTATTAAGAAAGAGACTCTATATAATCTTTTACAAAGACAAGTACATGTATTGGATTATGACTTCCTTTCCAGTCCACCAATTCAGAGAGAGATAATCTAAATAACCTTTTACGACAACAAGTACATTCATTTGGAGAGAAACTCTACATTATATTTTACAAAACAAGTATATACTTTTAATAAGAACTTCTTTTCAAGTCAACCCATAAGAGAGAGACTCTACATAACCTCTTACAAAAACAAGTCCATGTATTTGATTAGAACTTTTTTCAAACTTAAAGTTTGCCGTTGGTTAGTTATGTTTTAACGGGTACATGATCTTATATGCTGTAACAAGAGAGAGAGAGAGAGACCCCACACACACACACACACCTAAAACAACTAGACCATTTGCTGTCAAGATTTGCCCTAATGTGGGGTATACGTATGGGCGGGGACCCAAGGCCGGGACCCAAGGCTACTGTCAAGCATGCAATGTGTTTTTCCGTTTTTTACTCATTGCCGACCTCGACTTGATTTGCATTTATAGAATGAGTACCAAACATTTGCGTTCGCATTAGCATCCACCGTGACGTATGCGGAATACAAGAGAACGAAAACTGGGTTTCAGATTGCCAAACAGGACATACTAGAATTAACCCTAAAAATGCTGGGTAGTTTTCTAAAAATAGATTTTTGTGTCGTCTGCTTTCAAAAACCTAAAATATAAACATGTACTTAATTCTGATGAGGAAAAATACCCAGAGTAGCAAACAGGCTAGATCACAGGCCTGCCGCCAATTTACTTGGCGGCTGGTCTGGATCTTACCTGTTTGCATAAGCATGAAGCCGGTTCCAGCACTATAAGGCTTAAGTGCCGACAATTATCCATCTACTTGACACATGGTTCGATTATTTAGAATTCGTGACTCGATAAATGAACTACCAATGTTGTTATACTATTACGATGGCAAATATGTACGTCGAATGACAACTACTTTGTAGAATTTCCTCAGCATTTGGACTTTTGACATTTAAAGCTTGTGCTCATTTACACTTAAATTGTGCAAGTTCTAGAATAATTGACAATTAACTTAAAAGCACTTTAAATTCCCGTTTACAGAGGAACGGAGACGATAACACGTTAACGTGATGCTTTTAACTCTTTCCCAAACAACACATTTTTTAATGTCCTAAATTGAAAGAGTTTGCAGACGACATTTTAAAATGTAATGAAATAGGAAAATAATCCTCTGATAGGACAGAAAACATTGTGGGAAAGGGAAAAATTGCTCGTTAGGTCTGCAACAAATTGGTCAAATGTCGTTATTGTTTGGGAAAGGGTTAAAAGAGTGGTTTGTTTACAATAAGTGATAAAACAAGGTCGGACGAGAAACGTTTGGAATCATTGAAACCCGAGAAATTCCCCACTTCGAATGTTTATGTTGTTGGTATTCGATAAATGACAGTATTGTTAAGTGCTTCATGTGCTTTGTCTTACTAGGTGATTGCCACTCGTTAATTCGAGCTTTCATTGCTATTTTAGATATAACTCGAAAGTAAACAACAAAGTTGAATTGGTGGGTACATAATTTGTGAGAAAAAAACACTTTAAGAGATAGATAATGAATAGTGCATGCGTTATATTTTCATGATCCCTGTGTGTTTAGCTATGTTTCAACATATTCTATCATAATCTATAACTCATTTTACCCGAATTTGCAGTTTTTCTGAGCGTTAGTATACTTTTGATGAAACTGCTTTATCGAGATTATTATATCGTTATTAAATTGATTTGTTGAGTAAATGTGGTTAGTTTATTCATAGACGCATCGATATTCTTTGACAACAACTTTTCCCTATTACATGCGACTGCCGGCGCTCTTAAATACAACACTTGTTGCAGTTTTTCTATATAGAAGTGTCTACTTAAGAAATCTTCATGCAAATAAGCCAACATAAGATGTGTTTCAAAGATCTTGGTTTTGTATACAAAGACATTCTTAAGCCATCTATTAATATGTTTTATGAACCTTTTATTAAGCCGCTACAGTGTAGATTATTTGAAGACGAAATGGATGAAATATAACCAGTGGCTGGACACAGAGTGTAAGTAATTACCATAGTCTCCCTTAAGTTTTATACATAAGTTGCAACATATTTAAGGCTTCTGACAAGAGACTTATGATATATCAAACTCAATTATTTGGACAACGTTTGGTAAGATTCAAAAAGTTATCACCACAAAACCCCATCAGCACAACTTAAACACGAAAGCCAACGAGAAATAACCCAGATCAGTCAGTTTAATAATTAAGATTTCCTGATTCTTCACCTCTGACCTGGCAACATGATGAAAAATTGTGAACCGACAAATCAGAATTCGTATATGTTGTATATATAAACAAAATATTGCTGATAAGCATGATTAAATTGGAGACAACTATATTTTAAGCACAAAACAAGTAATGTTAAAGGACTTTATCAAATATGTTTTCACAGCATTCATAAATTAATTTCCATGGACATGATAAAAGAACGCCGTACAGGTTTTCAGTAATTTATTTGTACTTATATCCTTTTGCGTGCATTTAAGTAGGAAACATATACTACCAACATGTAAGGTATTTCAAGGATGGCCACGGTTGAATACTTTTAATTATCTTCGAAAGCCGCTAATGAATGTTTCCATTTGTTGCAAGAACAAGAGAAAATGTGCTGTTGTACCCCCAGCCCACACAAAAATTGTTGTTTCGGATCCGTTTTAGAGGTCTTTACAAGATATTTCATAAATCTTCATTTATAACGCCAAATGTATAGGAATGGCATGAAAATCCTTCACTAACCCTTAGAACGCAGGGTGATTTTCTAGAAATAGAGTTTTGTGTCGTCTTCTTTCCAAAACCTTAAATATCAGCTTAATTTCGTTATGGAAAGACTATCATACAAGCAAACAGGTTAGATCACTGGCCAGTCGCCAATTTACTTGGCGGCTTGCCTGGATCTAACCAGTTTGCATAAGTATGAAGTAGGTTCCAGCATTGTATGGGTAAAGTTCAATGACAATGTAATTATGTTAAATAAGAATTATAACATCATATAACACTATATCTATAAAGTAAGTCAACGTTCGATAAATATACGTTTTATGGCTAAACATAGACTCTGGTAGCATGCACATGTTTATGTTTCACAAAATATTGATGATTGAATGAATTTTAAAACTGACTAGTCTTCCGTCCAAAAAGAAAATTATTATTGACCAAAGAGTGACATCATAACAAGATACAACGGCAGCACTGTGCCATGTATCAATTTGAGGAGGCAAATACAGGTTAGCACTTGTTAACTTGTCTTTATTTGAAGTCCTTAAAAAATACTCTGAGCATGCTTCTTTACGGAGGACGGTAAAAATCGGTGAAAATACTGAGTTATACATTATCTAAAAAACAGAATCGAGAATGGTTAATTGTAGTTTTCAGATCTCATTTCACAAACGATGTACACATATCGAAATGAATCCCATGGTGCTCTTGGACTCTATTTTCTGATGGTCATATACATATAACATGTGAAAAAAGATCGTGTTCTAATGAGGTACGTTTAACAGTATTTCACAATCCAAAAAATAGCTGTTTTAACATAACAGCTTCCCAATATTCTTTGTTATTGTTAATTAGACGCATTTCGCATGCAGCGCTTCGAAACACCTAACTGAATCATTAACCAGCATCTTTGTACGTAGAGTGTGAGCGGAACTGAACAACGCCATTAGAGATTGGAATCAGATCAAAGTACGCCTAAACTTTGTATAAAGTGATACGCTAACATAATTGACACAGTTAAAAGGCGAAAATCGCAACTATCATACAAATAAAGAACTTTCTGTTGTTGGTCGGACGATCCAAGCTGCAAATGTGTTATAAGAGAATGAAATATCTGCGTCTGGATCAATCAGGCTAGGTGGATGGATGGAAATAAGTGTTGATTTTTTCTTTAGATTTTTTGGGTTATCGAACAAATTCTCATTTTAAAACAATAATTGGAAAAGTTGTCCGTATTAGACCTTGGTGTTCTCAGATATCTTCGTTAAAGGTGCTTCTTCAGAGAAGAGAAAACTTTAAAGTTGAAATGAAATGTCGTTTTTTGTATTGTTGATTGATATACAATTAATGGTAGCAATTGAAAGCATAATTGATTTAGTAAGCGTCGATTTATCTAAGTATATACAGTTCATATGCGGTAGTTTTCAAAAGCAATGACACACATTGGGAGTTAGATATATGATAATTCACTGTATACACACCCCTAAAGAACTAAAAACGAAACGAATTAAAAAGATCTTTTGCATACAATGGCTATTCTTCGGTGCGTATCATATGATATTACAGCTGTTAGGCAGTTTTTAAAAAGTTGATTTTTATTTCCAAATTTCCTCACCAGCTATGAACCAGCACCTTTAAAGGGATACAAAAAAACTTGTAACCAAAGAAGAAAAAAATTACGAATTTCATAATAAAATGATCAAAATCAAATGTCGGCTGCAAAGGCCCCACCACAAAATGGCTTTAACCATGCACCTTATCACCGACTCGTCATTTCTATTCAGTGCGTGTGCCCGAATTGACGTACGCATGTAATTGAATCGAGCGGGCGAGAAAGGCTTGTACAAATGTCAGCCCTCCGAGGACTCGACAGACATAGGCACTGAAGTATTCCAACCCTTAAACATTTCCCAAACAATAACGACATTTGACCACTTTGTTGCAGACGACTCTAAAAACTATTGAGGGAAAAGAAGAAATTGTTCTTAACGAGCATTTTTTTTCCTTTTCCCACAGTGTTTTCTGCCCTATCGAAAGGTTATTTCCCAATTACATCACATTTTGAAATGTCTGCAAGCTCTTTCAATTTGGGACAGTACAAAAATTGTTGTTTGGGAAAGGGTTAAACATTAGAATTCAGGGTCATTTTTTTAAACAGATTTCTGTGTCGTCTGCTTTCGAAACCTTAAATATCTGCTTTATTCTGTTGAGACGAAATACTCAGAGTAGCAAACATGTTAGACCGCAGGTCAGCCACCAATCTATTTGGCGGCTGGCCTGGATCTTACCTGTCTAATGTATTACAAAAAATAAAACAGAAATCGCTTCCTCATATCGCCGGCGCTGTCCTTAGTTCTTTCTATTTAAATAATAATGTCTTTTTTCGGATTTTAATGCTTGTTTTCTGAAACCCTTTTTTCATTTCGGGACGGTATTATTGAAGTTTGGACCCCGAATCACAAGATTCGAACTTACAACCCTCGTGTCCTTAAAGGCCGATTCCATAGAATAGACCACCGCCCTTCACGGTGAGAAATGACATAACAATGTCGCTTTTGTGGGCAATGTTGGCCTCACTGGGTTTAGTACTGAGGACCTGTTCGTTCCAAATTTGATTCAGTTGAATTTTATTCAGCATCCTATGAACCGCTGATAAATGTAAACAAAACGTTGACAATGCATGTTCACTTGTTGCAGCAAACACTGTCAACGCTAAAAATACTGGGTAATTATCTAAAAATAGATGTTTTGGTCGTCTGCTTCCCAAAACCTTAATTTCGTAGAAGAAAGATATTCAGAGTAGCAAATAAGTGAGGTCACAGGCCAGCCGCCATGAACCTGGCAGCTGGACTAGATTTAGCCTGTTTGCATAAGCATGGAGTCGATTTCAGCACTATAAGAGTATGAACACTTACTCTTTCATTGCGGTTTTGAGATAAAAAAAAATCATCAAGACATTTACTTTGTACCTGATTCAAATCTGTAACCAGAAACATATTTGGTACCGATCAGGGTTGTTAACTTTGCTCTTCATCGAAATACGCAGCGTGACATCAATCTTTATTGAAAACACATTCGCGATGACCTTCAATTTCGTAATTGCTTTAATCTTCCGGATAACAAATACATTGCGTGATACATCTTAAAAGGTTAATGCTCGGACTGGATTATAAAAAGTACCAAACGAACCATGGCAGTAATTGTTACCCCGCCTATGGAACTCAATGTAATTTTGGGACATTAGCATTAAACATGTATGTAGCCAGTGTCAAGTAAAAAGGAACATTACAACCCCCTAAAAAGCCAAACACACAAACACACACACAACAGCAGCAGCAGCAGCAGTAGAAGTAGCAGTAACAACAACAGCAGCAGCAACAACAACAACAACAAATGCAAAGGAACTTCGAAATATAGCTATAAAAATGTCTGAAAACGCGTCACACCACAAACAAAAAGAGTATAGTATATTCAATATTGAGACATGGGTACATGCACGCGTGTGTCACTATTCGAAAAAAAGCGAAAGATTTCCAGTAAAGCGCTCGCCGCAAAAAAGTAGAGTAACATCTTCCCCTGGGGGACCCATCTGCCCATAAGCCTATTCATGGCGACACGCATGTACAGATGTATACAGACGCAAACGCGTATACTGGAGGCGGTAAATCTGTTCAAGGAATGACTTGATTGTGGGCACTCAGTTGCTTGAACCCTGTCTCACAGTTTCGAGAGACAGTACTACAGGGTACCGTTTTACTGAACATTATATGCTTAAAATTTGCGTAAGTATAAAACAACATATTGGGCAAACATCACAAGATTATCATCTAGATTTGCGTTAGTTCATAACAACATTCCCTCATATTTCAATATTTGGCTAAGCAATATTGCAAAGTAACACATCATTGAAATCGTCTATCCGAGACGGTTCTAATGACGTGTCACATTGTAATATTGTTCATATTCAAGAAGCTATCCATGCTAATCAGCTTCAACTTACGCAGATTTATTCCTTAATTTGTTAAGTAGAACGGTACCTGAGCTTGGGGGGATTAACGACTGAGCTTGTGTGAACTTAAAGGCACATGGAAGGATATGGGTACACATAAATTACTGAAAAAAATATGGAGTTCTCTTATCATTTTCATAAAAGTAATTATAATTAATTTATAATAGCTGCGAGACTCTATTTAACAAACTCCTTTAACATATTTTTGTGCTTGAAATATTGTTCTCTCCAATTCATTCAATCAACAATATGTTTGTTTAAATATTTAAATTAACGAATTCTGATTGGTCGTTTAAAAAGATTTGTGTATCACCTGACCAGGTCAGAGGTGAAGGGGCTTGCAATTTGAACTATTAAACTTGCTAAGCTGGGTTATTTCTCGCTGGCTTTCACGTTTAGTTTGGCTAATGGTTTTTTTGGGTGGTAACTATCTGAATTCGACCAAAGTCTAACCAAATAGTACAGTTTGATACAGCATTCGTCTCCTTTCATCAGCCTTCACGAACTAGTCGCATGTCGCGCGCTTTCTCCCGCGCTCGCCTGGTCTCCTGAAGGTTGTTACGCAGCGGGTCAGAGTTAACCTTTCACTAACGACACGCAGCCGTTAGATATTGGACGAAACACGTCACATTGACGTCATTGGTGAACTTAATCTCTTAGTCTAAAGAATAATGTTCTTCTCGTTGTATTATGGTTTGTGCAGGCGTTGCTCGATTAGTGCCTTTTTCCCTCTCTATGACCGAGAAATAGATATTGGATATTGGAAGAAATTGAAAGGTCGCGACCTTTTCCATTCGTGATATTGAATGAACGCAAGGAACTTTGTTGGTAGCTCGGGGAAAGCAGGAGGACGGAAGAATACGTCTGGTAACTGATGGCTGTCAAATTAATCCTTTATCCCAAACAATCTCTCGGTTTCAATGGTATTCATCTATTTGAGGTTTAAGTCGACTGTCATCAATTTTCGATTATGATGCTACGCGGTTAAACCTAATTGCGCTTTACTTGGTGGCTTGCCTGGATCTAACTTGTTTGCATAAGCATAAAATCGGTTCCAGCACTATAAGGACCAAATCGTCTGCTGTATTAGTTTTACGAACAAGAACCCGTGAAGAAACTGACGAATCTCGTATTTTCCCGCTCCTACAAGGAAAACAAGGAAGTTAAACGTGTTAACGTTAACACATCTCTGATATTTCTCTAGACTAATAATCTTGCACCATGTATAAAAAAAAGTACACCAGAATATGACGACGATTAGAAGTGGGATGCCTTCTTATAATGTCTAGTCGCGTCAAACATAATATTTATGTCTCTAATAAGCTTGAAGTGTATTCTTCGCCAGATTAGGACAAAACAGGTCTGAACATACATTTTCTAGAATCTAAGTGTACACCCCTGGGGTTTTCGAACATACAATTGCTGTATTTAAGGCATTACCACCTAACGCCACATTGTTGCGTCTTGAAGCAGGCGGCTTTCTAAAAACCTTGTGGCAAAAGAAGAAATTGCTTGTCACAAGCAATTTCTCCATTTGTCACAATGTTCTTTCAATATATTCAAATATCACAACAGCAGAAATGAAAGAATTTTCACATGTTACAAAGCTTTTCTAAAGTCGTCTGCTTCAAGTATAAAAATGTCGTCTGCAGATGGTCAAGAGTTAACAATAAACGCTGCCCTGCAAGAGACAACAACACATAAAACACCATCACAAAACACTATTTGGAATAAATAGAATACAAGATGAATAAAATAACTACGTTGATGCAATGTCCTGTTGTTGATATCTTAGTACATTTACACACATTTGTTTTGGAACATTAGAATAATCAACATTATTTAACATTATCATCAGAATATAGACACACATGAAGCATATTTATTCAGGGAAAATGGTGTTTAAAAGGATACATTTTAAATATTTCCTTATGATTGTCTGGGCAATCTTGATTTCTAGAATCGTGTGAACTATACTTGTTTATTTAACCCTTTACCGAACGCAAAATTTTCGACTGTCCAAAATTGAAAGAGTTTACAGATGACATTTAAAATTTGATGAAATTGAAAAATAACCTTCTGATTGGATAGAAAGCATTGTCGGAAAAGGAGAAATTGCTCCATAAGAGCAATTCCTTTTCTCACAAGGTTTTCCAAAGTCGTCTGCAACAAACTGGTCAAATGTCGTTATTGTTTGGTAATGGGTTAATAATTCTATACGGATCTACAAGATTATAAGGTACTTTTATTTGTGAGGCACATACATGGTCTAATTTGTGAGGTCACAGATACGTGTGCCTCTGGGTAACAGCCATGATGTTCTTGGAACTAAGACGATGTAATAATCCCTTCTGTTTAACGAACATCACGTTTTTCGTCAGATACACGAGCTCACAACTTTTTTAGTGGGCTTTGACATGTTATCTTACACCCAATCATCCTATTTTCTTCGCATTTGATTATCATTTCTTGGAAACCGAGCGTTAATGTCAGCCGTCAGATATGTCAATATCGTGCCCCTATCCTTTGCACTATGATTTTCCAGATACCACATTCAGCTAGAAGTACATCCCAAGGGTTCAGCGCAATACTATAGCAAGTGTTTCACGTTTGTGAAGCACTTGTTATGGTCTTACGTTGAACCCTCGATCCGTGAGACAAAACAGCAGTGTCGTCCGATTTCTGATTGAAAATACATTATTCATACTGTCTACTCGTGAAGTAAAAAGAACAGAACTATTTTGTTAAAAACAAAACATAAGTGTGAAGTCTTTTCTGATTTTGTTTTGTTTTACGTTTCTTTATCACTTCATCATCCAGTTTATTTGTTCGAATATAAGAATCACTATCGAAATCATGTCATGCGATATACATTGTACATCGTTGTAACGTGACTGTTTTGTTAGTGCCGATTGGCGAAGATAATTGCGTACTAGTAAATGAATCACTATTTTGAGAGTTATATTTTATTGATTACAGTAATAAAAGGCTCCACCGAAATACCATTTCACAAACAGTAACATATTTATATTTTATTGATTACAGTAATAAAAGGCTCCACCGAAATACCATTTCACAAACAGTAACACCCATGAACTTGATGGGTCAAATGAAACACATTTCTTTTTTGTTTCTTTCAAAATAGCAAAACATGCTAAAATGAATAACATTAGAAATATTTGCAATTTTTCTATACGCACAGTGTCATTGATCATCATATTTAAGCTTGTATAACAGAACAGAACAGAACAGAACAGAACAGAACAGAACAGAACAGACTTTTATTTAGACTTGTACAAAGTACATCATCTACAACATATATAAAGTACAATTTGATGTCAACGTGACAAACATATCCTGACAGTTACAAGAAATAGTTATGAAAAGAAAAAAAGAAAACATTAAGTTGTTAACTTTGTTATCTTTGGAGGTAAACATATACATAATTATGAGTATAACACATAATTCACATACAGTCTGATACATATTGGGTTCAGAAAACAGACAGCAAAGCTCGCTTGCATTATGGTGTCTTGAAGGTTAATTTACCCAGACATACTCTGTTTCAAGATACCTAACAGAGGTTTCCATTGACCCCTTGATTTAAGCAAATTTGGGGGACTAGAGAGGTATAGAGACATTTCGTTAACCCATTATATATAGAATTGTAAATGGAAAATAATGATTATCTGCGATTTTAATGTTTTAGATCTTCTTTTTATAGTAACGAGCTTGGTTGGGACGCTGTCAATAATCTAAATCTATGTTACATCAGAAATCTGTGTTGTTCTTTTTACGGTAGATGACGATTCATTCCGAAAAGTTAAAATCTCCATCTCTGAGAGAATCTCTTTAAGGGGTCATATTCAGGAATTGTGGTCTTTATATAAGTTTATATAATTTGGTGGACAAGGAAAATTCTGCAACAAGCTGTCTGGCGTTCAATAATGTCTCGATACTGGTTAGGTTAGTTGACCGTATGCTATATAACCACCTCACAGTGTCGTTACTGATTTGCGTGCTTACATTGAATCAAACGGAGCTTCCAGACACCTCCATCATCTCGTGAGATAATATGTTGTTTTTTTTTTACCGAAAATCCATCAGAAATTCTCACGTTTACAAAAATTCCTCTATACACCTATACCAACCTATACCCAGGGTACCGTTTTACTAAATATTTATGCTTAAAATTTGTGAAAGTTCATAATAATATTCCCTCTTATTTCAACATTTGGCTAAGCAATATTGCAATTTGGCTAAGCTATATTGCAAAGTAACCCATCATTGAAATCGTCTCTCTGAGACGTGTCACATTGCAATAAATACTTTCATTAAAGATACTTTTCATGTCTATCAGCTTTGACTTACGCAAATATTTTTCGTTAATATCTAAGTAACACAGTACACTGCACTACTGGCGCATACACATGCGAACTTTTGAGTTATTCTTATATATATGATTCGACTGTTTTAAGTTGGTCTCATTTTTAAGGGTTACTTGCCTAGTGTTTTATTGGATTACAGCTTAATTTGTGATTCTATGAGCGATGGTGCGATAGAAGATCAAAATGATGCACCAAACAGACTTAGTTGAGTAGGTTCCCCATCAACAAAGTGATAAGAGGGCACCAGAACGGTGCATCACGTGACTGGTGCTGATAACGCGTCAGGGTATTGCCCTGTACTTGTGTTTTATGGTAATGAACGTGTAATCGCTTTGTCATATTAAGGAAGTGCATTCGCTCACAATATTTCTATATCTAGAATTTGACATGAGAAATGTGTTCTTTAAGCACTAAAGTGACAGAAAGGCGCTGAAACCTGTTTCAGTTTTTTCATGAAATCACAGGGTTTTAGCATCTTTCAGTCAAAGGAATTGAAAAATGTCAGTAGTTTGGCGACGGAGATCGTAAAAATTTACCCTTTTAGCGTCTGCTACTCACGGACCACAATCTGTGATATAACCTTTTTGAAGTCAAACACTAACTTCCTTACTTTCTACTTTTATTTGTTTCTATAGTTTACAGTGGTTGGAGTTCGTAAAATTATGGTTAGATGGTCCGAGCCATTTTATTTTTACACATAACTGACTTTCATATTACAACACCCTCGCAGTTGATATAATTATATTTAACCTGTCCGAACCATTTCTTTTAACACATAACTGACTTTCATAACACAATACTTTGCAAATTACCCATAAAAACATCAAAAGAAGCCATTGTAATCATAGTAATAAGGTCTTTGGTAACCTGGTACCAGTTTCGACTTAAAAGCTTCATCACTTGATGCGCCATATTTACCTTAAAGCTACCGCAAATATAAGTGTTAAACCTATAACCAAACAATATCGACATTTGACCAGTTTGTTGAAGACGGCTTTGGAAAGCAATGTAGGAAAAGGAGAAATTGCTCTTAACGAGCAATTTTTCTTTTTCCCACAATGTTTTCTTTCCTATCAGAAAATATTTTTTTGTTTTCATCTCATTTTAGAATGTTGTCTTCAAACTCTTTCAATTTGGGATAGTCGGAAATTTGACGTTTTGTAAAGGTTTAAGGAATGAAGGCGGGCGGGCCACTGTGTGAGGGAGAACGCAAGGAAAAGTGGGAAAGTCCCGATACAACGCCTAACAACCAAGTACATCCAGTTCGCTATCGATTTCCGATTGTCGTCTGTCAGCAACCCCGCACTTTAGAAAAAACACAATGTCACATGGTTTCTGTATGACGTCATTCCATCGTTTCTTTTTTCTCTGCGGCTTCTGGATCATTATATTTCTCCCCATCAAAGACGTCGGTAGCGTATATTACCAAGTGATATGACGAACTATATTCCCCTTGGCGGTGATTTGGCCGCCTGTCATTGTCTCGTCTGGGTTGTAAAGTGCGCGCAGGTGCACTGACGCTGGTACCAGGCGGCCAAGAGTATCGCGAGACTGTGAATTAGGGCACCAGTGCACATGCGCATGTGAGCAATTTTTTTCCTGCATAAGCGCCTACGAGCGAGCACTTTGCCTCTTGCACAAGCGCATGTGAGCACTTTGTCTCCTGCATAAGCGCCTATGAGCACTTTGTCTCCTGCATTAGCGCCTATGAGCATTTTGTCTCCTGCACATACGCCTGTGAGCACTTTGTCTCCTGCATAAGCGCCTATGAGCACTTTGTATTCTGCATAAGCGCCTATGAGCACTTTATCTCCTGCATGAGCGTCTGTGAGCACTTTGTCTCCTGCATAATGGGCTATGAGCACTTTGTTTCCCGCATAAGCGCCTATGAGCACTTTTTCTTCTGCATAAGCGCCTATAAGCACTTTGTTTCCTGCACAAGCGCCTGTGAGGACTTTTCCTCCTGCATAAGCGCCTATGAGCACTTTGTTTCCTGCACAAGCGCCTGTGAGCACTTTGTTTCCTGCACAAGCGCATGTGAGCACTTTGTTTCCTGCACAAGCGCCTGTGAGTACATTTTTCCTTCACGAGCGCCTTTGAGCACTTTGTTATCTTTACAAGCGCATGTGAGCACATTTTCCTTCACACGCGCCTGTGAACACTTTGTTATCTTCACAAGCGGCTGTGAGCACATTTTTTCCTTCATGAGCGCCTTTGAGCACTTTGTTATATTAACAAGCGCATGTGAGCACATTCTTTCCTTCACGAGCGCATGTGAACACTTTGTTATCTTAACAAGCGCATGTGACCACACTTTTCCTTCACACGCGCCTGTTAGCACTTGTTTTCAGAACAAGGGTTTTGGTCTGCACTCCGAGTATCACATTGTGGAATTTAGCGACTTTGGTCGACTTCACGATCGGACCTAGTATAACGGGTGCCAGATAGTTTATCACTTCCCGAAAGCCGATAAAAAAGCTCGGTTCTTTGATCAGACGAATCAATCAAATCGTTGTTGAAGGCATTTAAACCTTATAGTGCTAGAACCGACTTCATACTGATGCAAACAGGTTACATCGTACACAAGTAAGTTGGCAGCTGGCCTATGATGTAACCTTTTTGATTTTCTCATAAATATCAAGCAGATATATAAGGTTTCGGAAAGCATTCCATTTTTTGAAAAAATTACTCAGCATTATAAGGGTAGTCTAGTATTACCTTATACGTGTAATATATATCTTACCTTTTACACAAGAAGTCATTCCCTCACCATTTAAAGGAAGGCCATTCAAATGCCTAAACTAATGTCATTTGTCGCTAGCAAACTATTTCCACTGCGAGAGATGGAAGCCATTTCGTCGGACAAAGGGTTTAGCCATTGTTTATGGCGTTGCTAGAAACACTTGTTTGCGAGATTTCCGATACTACGAGTAGGCGTTCCAATCACTCTATATTACTCAATATGTCTAGTTTACCCTTCGCCAAAACGACACAAATGTGCTTTGAATCTTTGCGATAGAACAGTGTGTAGAAGAATAATGGAACCAAGATATAAATGAAGATATGCAATCAGCTTATGTTAGTGACTCTGAAGATTTCTGACTTTAAGATGAACAATATATCTGGAAGTTAAGAAATTCGTACAAAAACATTTTTTTCCTTTTCAAGACCGATTTTAAATAATGCCTTTAGAAGACATATTGTGCATTGATTGTTTAACAAAAAAAATAACATTTGACCAGTTTGTTGCAGATGACTCCGGAAACAGTGTGGGAAATGGAGAAATTGCTCTTAACGAGCAATTTCTCCTTTTCCCACAATGTTTTCTCCCCTTTCAGAAGATTATTTTTCAATTTCATCACAATTTGAAACGTCGGCTGCAAACTCTTTCAATTTGGGCACTTTTGGTAAGGGGTTAAAGGGCCAACCAGGATGTTGTTTGTTATGTCCATACCTCTCCCCACTCGTAGAAAAATAGTAAAAAAAAAACCAGTAATCAGTGCACGGAGAATGGATATCGACAGCTTTAGGAGTGCTTCTGACATTGGGCGGAATATTGTTACAATTAATTCGCACGTAGCACAAATATTAGCCTGTCCCCTATCAAGGCTAATGACTATAAACCTAGCGGCTCAATTAATGGACGTCATAATAAATTTTTGTGAGATTGAGCGTCGAAATTATCAGGCGATTTCAGGCCAGTTTAACACCAGTTTTGATTTGATACGACGATAGTGTATTAGCTTAATTATTGATCATTGCATCATGTTGTAAGCATTTACTATAACCCTTTTAGTGCTTTAACCGTCTTCATGCTCATGCAGACAGGTAGGGTCCAGGCCAGCCGCCAAGCAAATTGACGGTTGGCCTGTGATCGAGTATCTTTAGAAAATTCCCAGCATTCTTATGGATAAAGTTAGATATTGCTCTGTCAAATATTAGTGATAGTTAATTTTAGAACGCCGTTTGAACGGATTGAACAATGTCCCAAATTCAAGAAACTTCGAACTGTACTATCCCAGTACCATTTATGATAATCATTTTTCATTTCTCTCATTTGATCCACTTTCTTCTCATTTTAGATGCGAGAGAAACACACATTTAAAAGATAAACAAAAAAGAAAGCCAGCGCAACAAAAACAACAAAAGTACGGAATCCAGTCCCACGCATACTTCTCTGTGAGAGGTTTTGTTGTAAATAGACAACTTACAATGGAATATTTGACCGTTATTCGGAGTCTAATATGGGATTTAAATTAATGACGCTTTCCCTTGCCATCGCGGAAACCCGAAATACAATTTCTCGTAATTGAACAGACAGAAAAATATTATCTTAACGTAACCTCAGGATTAAACACTGGATCAATGAACTGTTTACAATAAAACCCATTAGTCAAACCAGACACACATTTGAAACCATTTGTAGTTTAGTTTGAACTTATTCATTTTGTATCGATTGTCAAACAGTTTATGGCAACTGAGAATAATGACTCTTGATTCTGCTTCCTGGGTACATATCCAATCTCGCGCCAAATGTTGAGTAATGAATGTACGCAAAGTAGATCCCGCTACTCATGGGATTCGAACCCACGGCCTTCGTGTCCAGGGACAACGCTACCCCTGGACCACTGTCGTTGTCCATTTGTATAAAACCTATTTGTTTACTGTGAAACAAAGATTTACAAATCAGAATATTCACTCTTGGTTTGCAAATTTATGACACATTGTCAAATTAAAAACATCTTCAATGTTATCTCAATATCCCATTTTTTCATCTCTTAGTATGATAATAATGCCATCAGCTGTTAAAAATAATTGTTTAACATTTAAATTGGTAAAAACTTATTTATTTTAAATCGTTTATGACCGAAGCTTGATGCTTATCAAAGCCACTCTCGATGACTGCTGCCTGGATACGATAACAGTATTCGCGCCGACTTTTTGGCTATCCCCGGCTATTTTCATCATCTGGGAGTCGAACCCGCGACCCTCGGCCGACGCTCTACCACTGCACATTTGTCACCCATAAAACATTACATTATTATTTACTATTCGAAATACCGACCGACCGATTCTGTTAATTGTTCGAATTAAGGGAAATAAAATAGTCAACCCGTCACTATTAACTTTCAATAAGTTTCCTTTGCGGTGCCAATATTTCCCCGATTTTTCAATGTGATGTTGTGGTTTTTTTCCTTCGAAAAACATATTCGATTGTATCTGCTTCATTTGAATTGACGTCATAGCCGGGGGCTGACCTAGAAACCGTTGTCAAAGGAATTCATCGCGAGCGCTGCGTGCGCCGATCGATATGAGTACGAGGCTGTTGTGATATTGTTGTTGTTGATTTCTACCGATATGCTGAGTCATTCAGAATATGGTATAATCGCACAGGTTCACCCCTCCCACACTACGACATTCATAGTTAGCATCGTTTTCGTTAATGACATGGTGTGATTTACAAACAAAAACAACGTGACTAAGGTCGAATTTGCTCATTATTATCAATTTCATCTCCACCATTTCCACCATTTCCACATTCTTCGCTATGTTTTCTACCAAGTGTAAAGGATATTCCAAGATCCAGTGATTTATAATGGCTTCATGCGTCCTTTATTTTATTGGGTAAATATCATTAACAGTTTTCGCAGCCGTTACAAACAACGGCTTCTTGTGAGAGCTAGGAAAGGTCAAGAAGTCAGTTGGAGAGGCTGGAAACCGACACGTAGATAATGTAAAGGAGAAGGCACGAGTTTACCCTTTACCAAACGCCAAATTTTCGACTGTCCCAAATTGAAAGAGCCACTGCTGGCATAGGAGCGTTACATTTGGTCTAAACGTAGAATTAATAAGCGTCCAATCCTCTCCGTTATTACAAACCATATAAACCGTCTGTATATAGTTAGAGTATGCATCCCGTAAGTGGATGGTTGCAGGTTAGAAATACAAACAGATCATACCCCTGCCCCAACAAAAACACATTACAAAAAGAATAATGGAAAATGACAGCAAAAGGTCCAAAAGGTTCCCTTCAATGCATTCTTGGACATGTTAATACCACTTGAAAGTCAGTTTTAAATCAAATAAGATCTCTGATTTGTTAAAGGTAAAGGACGTGATTTAACTAAAACATGTTGAAATCAAGTTAAACATCAACAATGAAATAGTTCACAACCGTATCGCCTTTACAATCGCCAATAGATTCATCCGTTAACAAAATGTCAAGAGAACTCATGTCTTACAGAACTTAACAGAGCAGAACTTTAATACAGGTGAGGACATTTGAAAGTCAAATGAAAATTCGAAAAGTACACTTTTGTATGATCTAAAATTAAACATAGAGATTGAAAGGGTCAGAAAGAGCTAATATATCTAAGTATACATAACCACACTGTGCACTAATACCATTTGCAATGGAATATGAAGTCATTTGATTAATCAAATAACAAAAATTGATTTCACACAGAAATAATGTTACGGTCGGACAATGACAATTAGGATGTGCAGTATATATGCGGCATATTTCAAGACTCTTGGCAAGCTTTTGGATTAACCCATTACCAAACAATAACGACATATAACTAGTTTGTTGCAGACGACTATGGAATCATGGTTGGAAAAGGAGAATTTGCTCTTAATGAGCAATTTCACCTTTTCCCACCATGTTTTCCGTTCTATCAGAAGGTGGGTTTTTTTATCAATTTCATCACATTTTGACATATCGTCTGCAAACTCTTTCAATTTTGGACAGTTGAAAATTTGGCGTTTGGTAAAGGGTTAAAATACTTATTTTATATACATATTAAAGCACTGTATGTAGGCTCTTGACACATGAATACGAACTAATTTTGCCATCAATGGTTATTTTCCAGAGTGTTTCACACACCAGTACAGCGGTTTCATGTATAAAACATTAAAAAAACAAAGTTTGAGCTTCCTTTGGTATATCAGTAATGATGCACCATTAAACGTTACTCGGATTGTCCAAGCTGTAACTGCATTGAGCTTGGAGTTTTGTAACAGTAACCATTTCGTTAGATGTATGCTAAATATGCTGGTACAATATGTTTTTAATAAAGGAAATTGTTCTTTGAACAATGCATATGTTCGTTCATCCTCTATATGAGAGTGTCATTGTAACTGCATATGTTGATTTAACATGACCTTACAGTAATTTATGATTTCCCATCATGTAACAAGAAACTTTATAAATACTAAATAAAAAGAAGAAAAACGAGATTGGAGTATCTACGTCTGGAACATCCGGAGTGGGTTAAGACCAAGACCAAACCTATAGGGCAAGTTCGAACCTATTTAGAGTGTTAAACAAACAATAACGACATTTCACCAGTTTGTTGTAGATGTATCTTGAAAACATTGTGGGAAAAGGAGTAATTGCTCGTGATGAGCAATTTCTCCTTTTCTCACAATGTTCTCTGCACTATCAGAAGTTTTTTTTCCCAATTTCATCACATTTTGAAATGTCGTCTACAAACTCCTTCAATTTGGGACAGTCGGGAATTTGGTGTTTGATAGGTTAATTCGAGTGTATATCGCCCGAAGATAGCTTGGCGTCATTTTCAAGGCCTGGAAAATTATCTCAAAATGTCGGACCAAATCTCCGCCGGTGTCGTGTAAATTGCTTTAGGAGATGAGATACATTTCGCTCTGAGGATTCCTGCATCACGTAGGAGTTGACATTTGCGAGCTCTGTCAAAATACGGAGTCACACATCTGCGTGAAATGTCATCCTGTACCTGTTCAAACCAGTTCGAACTCGCAACTGCCGGCTATGGATCTCATGGACGCGAAGCGCCATAGGTGAATAAACTACAAGCAGTTTGTATGGTAGAAAACTATATTCGTGTGTTCAACAAAATAGCCCGGTCTTACATGAGTATGGGTTGTTGGGGGAAATAAATGTGTTAACGCCAACAGAACCACATTCTGAGATAAGGTCCCTATTTCATAACTGTCGGCATACTAAAAGAAAATGTGGGATGACATTTCTCAAATTACAAATAAAGACATTAATTGTGGTCTGTTTCCTTGTCGTTTGAGTATTTGATTCGAAACGAGACGAAACGAAACTCTTCACTGCGTTATTTGTTATAATAAACCTTAATGTTTCTTTCAAAATGTCAGCCTCTAAAAAGAACGGATATCACAATCTTTCATTATATATGATCTAGTCAATAGAAGACAAACATAACATTTATAATTATAAGTAAAAGTAATGTCGACTTTGTGATTATAGGCCGTTTTGAAGAGACTGCAAAGAAGTATACAAGACAGCTAACGGTTTAAACCATTTTTCGCATATGGTGATTTAAGAATGGTCCGAATTAGAAAAGAAAACGACAAAGAAATGCATAACACAATACAATGCATCTTTTCTTTGTCTCTTTGTTTTCGGTTGGATTTTTAATTGTGCGTCTAATCAGAAAGTTTAAGTTTGGTAAAAGTCTTCCACTCGGTCCTGCGAAAATTTGACGTTAGATTCTTCACCAATCATTACAGAGAATTAAATCAACAGCTTGTTTGGTTTATGGGAAATAATTCTCCGAGAAAAACATTACGAGGGGTGTTCGAAAAGTATCCGGAAAATGTTCATAACTTATTTATTAATGCAAATATTCGAATAAAATTTTCAAAAGTGATACTTTGATAGTCTATGCACGTTACCCAAAAGAAACTGGGACACACATTGCTCTGACGTACAATCCACATTCACCATGGCAACGTCATCTAACGTTGAGCTGGGCAAATTTTGATATTCGTCACATGTATAAATGCCTTTAGGGAGTAAAATAGGACACCTTTCTAACGTTAATCTTAGTTCAAATTTCACGTGACGCTTCCACACCCTGTTGCCAAAGCCTCTGCAGCGTCACGTGCTGAAATATGTCGTATTTAATGCAAACAACAGAAGGAGAGAACGGAGCCCGTGAATATGGCATTTGAAAAGCGGTATTTTATAAAGTTTTGTGTGTTTATGGGAAAATCGAAATCGGAGACACTCTCCATAATAACTGACACCTACGGTACACGCCCAATGAAAGAAACCAGCATATATGAGTGGTTCGACATTTTCAAAAAAGATCATTCACACGATGGTACTGACCGCCCAAGATCTAAACGTCCCAGCGTAACGTCCTGAAAAGTCGACGGAATAATGCAGTTGCTGCAGTTTGATGGAAGGCTTACAATAAGAAACATAGACTTAAAGGTTACAGTCCATTCTTTTGTTACCAGAGGCCTAGGCATGTCTAAGGTTTGTGCCGGGTGGATACCAAGAATTCTAACAACTGAACAAGAAAATCTTGAGTAGAAGCAGCAGACATTCATCAACAGTTTATTAACCATGGACACTGTTTTATGACCTCAATAATAAGCTATGCTCACCAAAGCAACACTCAGAGAGTTAGATATTGAGACCGTGAAGCATCCTGCATATTCACCGGATCTATTTCTGTGCGATTTCGGATTTTTCGCAACCTTGAAATCAGAGTTGCACGGCAGAAGGTTTGATAACCTTGATGACCTACCCTCGATAGTCAGAGAAACCATTCGTAAAAGTCCACAGGATTATTTCAGGACATGCTTTGATAAGTTAATACGTAGGTGGGAGAAGTGTGTATCATGTTAAGAAGAATACTTTGAAAAAATGTAACATTTAACTGTTTCGGACAGATTTTGAAGATGCTATATTCCTTTAAGAGTAAGTTGTTTTGCTCAACGTTACATGACGTTGCCCCGCTCAAAGTTACCCGACGTTGCCAGGGTGACTGTGAATTGTGCATCAGAGCAATTTGTATCATTTTTTCTTTTGGATTATGCGTTAGCAATTGTTTGTTATGCACAGGTAATATGACGAGAGAATTGTTTCCAATGAGCAAAACAAACTTGTTTGCTTTTTAAACACAAATGAAGTTTAAATGGCGTGTTTTTGACATATTGATACTTTATGTAATATATGATTAATCACAAGTTTGTTTTGTTTTAGGCTCCATCGCAAGTCAATCACAACATATTGAACAATTTACACATGCAGCATGCATTGGAATACAAGTTGCAAACATACATTTTCAATAGACGGAGAATTTCAAACCTTTGAGGCAAAAAATAGTTCTTCAGCCATGTATATCATTAACTCTGACTACGGCCCGTTCTTCTACGAGTAGGGGCGAGAGCAGGGAATAAGGCATTTTTGTAATTCTGACTGCGAATTATTTCTCAGAGAATTTTTCTGGGATTTATTTTATTAAACCTATAAATCCTTGCCAAAATGTAATATGATAGCATTCTGACCGTCAAAACATTTCCAATCAAGAGTTTTACACCCGATTTTCCAATCATTTGCAACATAAGTAGGGTTGGCACTAGAACAACAACGCAAGTACACTAGATTCAAATAAAAAGAAAATTACCTGGAACAGGGGACTTGTCGAAAACGGTAATTTTTCAATTAGTTCGAATTAGTATTAGAATATAGAAGGCATACGATTTAACATTTGTTTTAACACATTTAGTTCGAAGTTAAAGGCTTTTAGTGAAGACAATGAGACAGCAGTTTTGACGTTTTTTTTTATTTGCTGGAATGGTTTTCGGCAAATACTGCAACGGCAGCATTTAGGAACCTCTAAATTACCGATTTACGGCAGTGCGCCGCCTGTTTTTTTTTTGAATTTACATACCACTTTTTGAGGGACGGTACTTTATCGATATACAAACAGCGGTCGGACCCCAATTACTCATTAAACATCCGCCTTCACTGTGCGGACTAATACCTTCTTGGAACTAGGAATGTAGTCCGGATTGACTCGCTTTGTTTTGCTCTATATAAGGATAACTGATGCCTCATGGGAAATCGTAAATTGTCAAGATGTTCGAAAAATAGACTATCGTTCAGTCTCTGTTCACAGAAATAATAATTATAGTAATGGGGGTAAAAAGAGAAGCTGTTTTTCTCGAGATGTTGCCCAAATAAATTTTCAAATTTTTCCTCAATCATCTTGCTTTAAACACACCTTAGTCCTTCAGCGCTATCAGCACTTTGATTTTTTTTTTAAATTATGGTTGTTTCTAACTCGGATGATCCAAGCTGTAACTGTGTCACGTAGAATGAAATATCTACGTCTTGATCATTCGGACTAGATTGTTTCCAGTATTAACGATCAAGCATTTATCCTCTTTCCGTCATAGACCAGGCATCGCAATGTGACTGCAAACTATATTGACACAATTTAAAGACGAAATGAAACAAACGCATTTGTACTGAAAGATAAGCCAATTTATGAAGGTGACAGGTTATTCAATTGGAAAAATGTCCTTGAGAAAATGATGAATCGACCCTGCGCACCTTCCTATTCTCACGAATGTGGGAGGAAATGAGGTTAAATTTGTATCGCTAATGAAATTGTACTGGCCACACACTGTGCGAGAATCATTTTCAAAGTTCATCACTGTCATGGTAAACAGTTGATATGGACCCGCACCTCCTTATCTCAATGTTTTGATAACACTTTCTACTCGTACCTACAGAAGATGAATAGTCAGGTTAATTTTGTATTGCTAATGAAATTGTACTGGTTACCCAGTGTGCGGGAATCATGTTCAAAGTTCATCACTGTCGTGCTAAACATTTGGAATGGACCCGCACCTCCTTATCTCAGACGTTTGATGACAAATTCTACTCGTACCTACACGAGACCATTGTTCAGGTTAATTGTGTATTGCTTTTTATTTAGTTTTAATATATTGTTCTGGCTAACTATTTTGCAAAAATCGTTCCATAATTCATCACTGCCGTGCTAAACAGTTGGAATGGACCCGCATATCCTTATATTAAAAGTTTGATACGCCTTTTCTACTAAAACGTACCTACAGTAGATGATTAGTTATGGGCAAATTCTCCCTCTGTCACACTGGCCTGAAACCCTCATAGGGCTGGGAACTGACTTCATGCTTATGCAAACAGGTTAGATCCAGGCCAGCCGCAAAGCCAATTGTATGCGTAGATGAATATATTGTAATAGTCTTTACCAACCATGAGATGTTTATGCTTCAGTTGAAATAAAATGTTTTTCTCCTAACCTGTTTACTACTCTGAGTATCTTACGTGATCAAAATTGCAGATATTTAGGGTTTTGGAAAGCAGACGACACAAGAATCTATTTCTAGAAAATTACCCAGCATTCTAAAGATTTGGAACGATGCGACAGAGCGAGAAATTGCTCACGACTAGCGAAATCTTCTTTTGTCACAACGGTTTCTTCCTCATATTCCATACATGTTGTATTTTGTTGTTTTTATATCACACACGTTCCCTGCGTTAGAAAAGGACCCATGCGGAGAAGAACTACAGGATTTTAAGTTTTGTACTATCACGACTTCGCTCATGGAGGTCCCTCCTGGAGAGGCAGGAAAACATTCCATTCAGTAAATATTATTTTCTTTATCTTTGTAAATGTGCAAATGACCCTTATAAACAAACAAAATAGGAGTGAATGCAAAACAACACAATTATTTTTCTATCATACTAGGTCAAGACGTGCATATAATCTCTCAATTGCTACATGTTTGTGTAAACAATTTGTCTCATGATGAGTCAATTCAAAACAACCCACTGTGAAGCGGGCATGACTCACTCCTGATATCTACCGTTTACCGTTTTTGGTGTAGGATAAAGGTCTGTGATTCCTACGGCTTGCCTTGATCCCCCAGTACTAGGTACGCTCTGAAGTGACTTGCCAAAGGCCACTCCCACAAAACCAGAGGTGTCGGTGGGACTCAAAATCGGGACATTCGACTTCTAAGTCCATCACCACTGAGTCATGCAGGAACTCATGTCATTGAAATTACGTTGGTGCTAAGGAAAAGATTTATCGTGCTGTCACAATCGTTTCAAACGGTGTCTACTCTAAAGGCATTTGGAGTCGTTTGAAGAAAAAGGAAATGGTTGATTCGCTTTGATTGTCCAGCAGCTTCGATAGCTTCCTTTACAGATAATAGCCGACCAAAGCGGCATACCATAACCCATTACCAAGCAATAACGACATTTGACCAGTTTTTTGCAGACGACTCTAAAAGAACATTGCTGGAAAAGTAGAAATTGCTCTGTACGAGCAATTTCTTATTTTCCCACAATGTTTTCTGCCCTATCAGAAGATTATTTTTAAATTTCATCACATTTTGAAATGTTGTCTGCAAACTCTTTCAATTCAGGAATGTCGAAAATTTGCCATTTGGTAAAGGGTTAATTCATCACGTTTGATCGAGTCTAATCCGTTCCACCATAGAGGACTTTATGATTGGTTCAAATTGAAACCAATAACAAATCTTAAAATGACATTGAAGACACTTATTAATGTTTCGGGGAGTTATAAATGTTTATGACAAAATGCTAGATTACTCAAAAGAAACTCGTTATTCATTTTTAACTCTAATTCATGAAGACCTCTTCAGAAAATGTATCAAAACGAAATAATTCGAAGTTACTCATCCAGGGATGGGAATCACGTGATCAGAAATTATAGAGACCGTGGAAATAAATGGAGACTTTCGTCAATTCGACTTCTTTTAAACCGGTGAGTATCCTTTCATATAGCGATTTCGTGCACGAAATGTAGCGCAAAGTACCCCCTAACGATCCGATTTTCTCCGCCGCTGGGTGTAATGCTGCCAGATAAATGGTTTCTTCAAACACTTGGAAACAGTGTTCGAACCTCACCGTTCGTGGAACCTATCCAACTGCGATCGGTGAGGTTCGAACACCAATAACAACAAAAATATAAAGAAATATTTGTGTAACATACTTCCAAACAGATAAACTATGAACTGTTTGGCTCGAACTTAAATGGCCATGACTTTAATCCGTGTGACACAAGTCACCTCTCGTGGCGGCACTGTAGCCAGTTAACATATCAATAAACAAACATACAATAATTTAAGAACGGTTGTTTAACAAAGGCAATCCGATGGAAATAGCATCGTCATATAAATATTTAGGAGTGATTTTATCGTCAAGATGGAGCTGGTTAGTTGCACACCAACATGCGGCGTGACAAGCCGTTAAAGCTACTCTATGCTTATTTTGGCATCATAAGCGGGTTGTACATTTCACTATCTGAGATTTGTTTAAACTATTTGATACTGTTGTCGAACCAATTGTATATTATGGGGCGGAAATATGGGGATATCAGCATATAGACAAAACTGAAAAAGTTCATATACATGTTTTTTCATATATCCTTTTGCAAAAAGTATTGTTCTCAGTTTATTAGGTATTTCTAACACTCATAATTACGGATAGTAACAGATATCCGTGGTCGAGGTATCGCACAGACAATACTGTTTTAAGCGACCAATGTAACAGCGAATGAGTGTAACAGCACCGCTGGGGTCAAAATGGTTACAATTTGTTGAATCCCCCGGTATACCATTTCCCTGTTCTGTTGGGAATTCAAAATGTGATTATAGGCTGCATTTTTAATCTGTCGAGATAAATTGCAATCAATCTTGTTTAAAGGCACATGAAAGGATATAAGTACAAATAAATTACTAAAAAATATACGGAGATCTTTCATTTTGTTAATAAAATCCATGGAAATTAATTTGTGAATGCTTTGAGACAATATTTGAAATACATAGTTATTTGAAATATACTTGAAATAAAGTTGTCTCCACTTCAATAATGTTATTGATCAACACTTTGTTTATTTACATATTTAAAATAACGAATTCTAATAGGTCGTTTCAATAGTTTGTGTATCACGTGACCAGGTCAGAGGTGAAGAATTAGGCAATCTGAATAATTAAACAACCTAGTCTAGGTTATTTTCGGTTGGCTTACACGTTTGATATGTGCTGATGCTTTGTTTTTGTGATAACTATTTGAATCTGACTAAATTTACAAAACTATGTAATTTGATGTGGCATTAGCCTTCTTTCATGAGCCTTTAAAGCGAACGTAGTAAAAGAAGCAAAATCGTGGTGTATAATGTAACTAGCATTTTAATACGGATTACATTCCTTCAGAAAGCTCATCAGAACAGATAACATTTCTTGTACTACTAAAAGCGTTTATTTCTTGTACTATTAAAAGCGTTTGCTTAGACCAAATTAAGCGGAATGTCATTTCATTGAAAACGTTTATGGACGTTCTCGGTAGTTTTATCTGCGCACTTCATCTGCGCATCCAAGCGAGAAAATAATTTGTTACCGAATAGCTACTTGCATAGTAGTCGGATAGACTTTTATTCGGATGAAATTTAGTATATATGCATTTTTTTCCAAGAAAAATCGTGTTATCCATACAACTTTAAAAGGTTATTAACAGTATGATAAATTTCTCATGCATATTAAACCCCCAGCTTCTATTTTTCAAGTTTAAAGTTATCTTCATCGTTTTTATAAAAGTTTTTCAAATACGGTTACCATGGAAACTGTCATTTTACAGAAAAATTAACTTGTCAACATATACTTTTTTTTTGCATTTTGTATTTCAAGATTAAATTTTACTTCACATACTGAAAAATAAGAAAATTCTATGAAAGGAATTTTTGAATATCTTCATTTATTTGTAATATACATATAAGTTTTCATTGTTTTTTGATGAATACAAAAACTGCAAAAACTGATTTGGATAACAAATATTGTCCAGATTGTAATAAAGTGGAAAGAAATTGAATCATAAAGTATTGAATATATGAATTCATGTTTTTTTTTTGTGTTAATTACCCTTCCAGAAATTATTTCATTACCTTTGAAGATGGTATGGTCAGTTTGACATTTTTGCCCCAAACGGTTACCATGGAAACTGTCATTTTACGAAAAATCTATCTCGTCGACCTGTATTTTTCTTTTAATTTTTGAATTCACAATAGAATTTTAAATAACAAATCAAAAATTTAGAAAATTGTATGAAAGGATTATTTTCTTATAAAACTGTAGAACATGTCCTTAATGGAAAAAATGTGATTCGTCATGATTATGTAGTCCTTTGATTGGAATTTGATCAACTTTTTGTCGCTCAAAAATGCACGAATGTCGTCTGTATTGGAAACAATTGAAGTGTTGTTTAACCGAGAAAGTTTCCCCAAAACTCACATATCTAAAGCAAAATCTATATCGACAGCATAATGTGTTATTTGTTCATGGTGAATTCCTGATTTTTATATGGCATCATCTTTGTAAAGAAATACGCTTCCAAGGTAGAAATCACTAGATTGAAAAACAGGAAATAACTTTTCGGTTAAAGAGTCATGGCCGAGTCGAAGCATAGGCCCATGTATTCCAAATCGGTCACGCCAACGGCTTAGCTAATGAGGCGAATTTATTTGCTTGGGGTCTGACCCGTCCGTATATCCCGAACTCTAACTCGGGTATGCATGGGTCAGGATCCCAGGTTAGCAAATTTACCAGTAATCAAATAAATGATAATAAAAAGAAAGCAACGGTGAAGTCTATTATATAGAATCTGCTCCTTATGGTGCTGTTGCTGCTGCTTTAGATGCCGTAACGATGATACTACATTTGTATTACAAAGGAGGATGTCAGTGATGAATATCCGTTTGAATAACACGGTGTTGTAACTGTTCGGTTATTTAAAAGGTGATCGACCTGTTTAATCGAGGATTTCCTCTTTGCAAGACAGACACTTCTAGAAGACTCATAGCATAGAATTGGTGATTTGTTGGAAAGCTGAAATGCTACTGAAAAGAAAAACATGGACCGCCTGCCTCCCTCTAAAAAAGAAAAGACATAACACAACAACTTATTGGGCTGGGTGATAAACCCATTAACCAAAAAATAAGAGCATTTGAATAGTTTGTTGCAGACGATTCTGGAAAACACTGTTGGAAAAGGAGAAATTGCTCATGGTGAGCAATTTCTCCTTTTCCAACAATATTTTCTACTGTAGCAGAAGATCACTTTTCAATTTCATCACATTTTTAAATGTTGTTTGCAATCTACTTCAATTTGGGACAGTCGAAAATTTGGCGTTTGGTAAAGGTTTAACAGACCAATAATACAAAACATGTGAATTCCACAAAAGCTGAAATGTAAATGAAAAGAAACCTATTGACCTCCATCCCCCCCCCCCCCTTTCCCCGAAATAAAAGTAAGGACACACAAAAAACACAGCTTATTTGGTTGTGAGATTAAGGCGGCAATAACCAGTTATACCGAAGGACACGCCCTGCAATCACTTGTAGCGTTTGACGTCATACGGAGGAACGGGATTTGTTTCCAATATCCGTGACCTTTACATGTAAGGTCGTTCAGAGAGTTCTTTGAACTCTAAACCATCTTGTTTTTTGTTTGTTTGTTTTCAATCTTACGTACCCAAGCAGACGATCTAAGAAAGCATTGGGACAAAAAGAAGAAATTGTTCCAAATGAGGGATCTATAATCTCTGAACAAAATATTTTTGTTTTATGCCCTAAAACGCACATGCAGTATTGTTCTAACCAATTGCCAAACAATAACGACATTTGACCAGTTTGTTGCAGACGACCCTGGAAAACATTGAGGGAAAAGGAAAAATTGCTCGTGACGAGCAATTTATCCTTTTCCCTCAATGTTTTCTGCACTAATAGAAGATTGTTTTTCAATTTCATCGCTTTTTGAAATGTCGTCTGCAAACTCTTTCAATTTGGGATAGTCGAAAATTTGGCGTTTCATAAAGGGTTCAGAGATTTGTGTCTATATAGTTGTTTGCAGCGTTTTCTTCATCAGATAAAGCAACATGGAATGTTATGGAGAAAGTGTTTTGAACGTTTTTCTTTTATCTACACCATTAATCGATAGATATATGGAGAGGACATTTTAGTCGAGCGGCACGATATATCTCTGAAGTCAACGACCCTTTTAATCTGCGGGGAAAGCTGTATTGGTATTCAGTACACCAAGGCCAAATAATTGAACCAGATTATCCCACGGTTTACATGATCTTATTTGTCGATTGATACATAAACCCTTTCCCAAACAATAACGACATTTGACCACTTTGTTGCAGACGGCTTTAGAAAACATTGTGGGAAAAGGAGAAATTGCTCGTGACGAGCAGTTTTTCCTTTTCCCACAATGTTTTCTGCCCTATCAGAAGATTATTTTCCAATTTTAGCACCTTTTGAAATGTCGTCTGCAAACCCTTTCAATTTTGGACATTCGAAAATGTGTCGTTTGGGAAAGGGTTAAGGTCGTTGGCCCTTATCCTATACATCTTTCAACAACATGAGACTTTCTTATAAATGGGATCCGTGGTGGTGCAGTGGTAAGTGTTTGATTTGAGAACGGACAACGCTTGTTCGAGGCTCGCTCTCTTCACTGTCTCCAGTGTCAAGTTTGGCATTTGTGGTCTTGTGGTTAGAGTTCTGGCAGGATTTGAAAACACGAAGCTTCTATCCGCGTCGGTGCAAATCACAGAAGATATTGAAGTTCGTGAATAATAGGCTCCCGGCTGACTTACGGAAAGCAATCACTAATGCTCAGCGTAACCAGGCGGGGAAATCACGTGATCAATCTGTACGATCTAATGTTCGAACAAGACGGCTGCGCCACAGGTATTTCTGCTTCTTTCGCCCTCTTTTCCCGATGATGGCCACACAGTATACCCGCGTGACTTGACAGCCAACTCTCCAGTTCTGGTTTTATATGTTATTCCAGGATAACCCATGTTTTAACGGCGTTCAGTCTACATGTATTACGCGATAGAGAAGTCACAGTCGACAGGCGCGAATAACCTAAAAACCCGTCGACTGCGATTCATTGTGCATCCGAAAATGAGAGGTGCAGATATTAGTGCAACAGCAGAAGAGAGGTTAATTTTGATAGAATGGCCTCGTGACAAATTACACCATCCTCATGAGACCATGCATTCTTCTCGTTTTAAAGAAGTTAATCGAATACTGTATTTCCAAGATGATCAAACATATATGAAATAATGTCCTCTTGCTGTTATTGGTTGTTAACCCTTATAGTGCTGGAACCGACTTCATGCTTATGCAAACAGGTTAGATCACAGACCAGCCGCCAAATGAATTGGCGGCTGGCCTGTGATCTAACCTGTTTGCTACTCTTAGTATCTTTCCTCATCAAAGTTAAGCAACTATGTAAGGTTCTGAAAAGCAGACGAAACAAAAATATAGCTTTTATATCACCCAGCATTCTAAGGGTTAAACATCCGCTAGGCACGTTTTTTTTTGCTAATCAAGAACATTTTATTACGATGTTTTTACTTAAAGCATAAATGTCAACCCCGATATTGCTGATGTGGTTTCTGTGAGATGATACGCGAAGTCTCAAGAAAAAAGGAACTGGGCTTGCGATGAGCTTAAAAACATCTCCTTTGAATTGAAGCAAAACATGACATAATTTAATATTTTCATCCTGCAAAAAGCTCCTTTGCCATTCACAGGTACGTTATGCTGATGACATCTGCAGGATTCCAATAAAAACATTTAATCAAGTAAACGCATGTTGTTACAGATTAAAAAACACTGTCAAGGAACAAATTTATAGCATGTTTTTTTTTCATTGTTTTTTTTTCATGAATTCCATGGCGATACATGTATCAATTTAATTTACGTTTGTATATTCGCCATCGATATTTTTAATGAAAAAAAAATTAGCATTTTCGCTTCTTCTAAGTTTTTAAATGTCACCGCGAAGTTGTTAAGAAGGCGTCGGTTTGTCATTCGTATCCTAAGAGACGGCCGCGTGATGAACTGATAAACCCTGTACAAAACGTCATATTTTCTCTTGTCCGATATTATAGATTCTGCAGACGACAATTAAGATATTAATCAAATATGGCGATGTTCCTTTGGTAAGATATGAATTATTGCTGAATAGATGCTAACTTCTACCTTTCTTGACGGTGATGTAATCAATGAACACGTGTAGAAAATTCGATTATTGGTAAATAATGAAGAAGGCGTCAAGAAAAAGAGAGTAAAAGGTCACAGAACTGGAGCAATGACATTTTCCGCTTTCCGTGCGGAAGGTTCCCGGATTTAATGTAGATTGCTTATGACGTCATTGTTGACATTTGAAAACCTCTAATTACCGAAGAAGAGAGAAAGAGAAGACGAACGACTTATAGAAAAACGATCTTTACGTAATATCAAACTACGCAGACCTTTTTACCCTTATAGTGCTGGAACCGAGTTCATGCCTATGCAAACGGTTAAACGCATTCCTAGTGTCACGAATTAACTGTTTTTATAAATAATAAATCAAACTAAACACTTGTCCGATACAAATCTTGCATTACCAACTCGAAAATGACATAATCTAATATCCAATAACAACACCATGACTTTCATAGGAATGGTCAATCTTTTTTTCGTGTCGGTAACTTTGGTCTTAGGACATTAGTTTCTGTTAAAGCTTCGGTACAAATTATTCGGCCATTTCCCTTAACTCGTAGAATGCTGCATAATTTTCTAAAACTATATTTTTGTGTCGTCCGTTTTTCAAAACCTTAGAAATATGCTTATTTTTGTTGACGAAAGATGATCAGAGTAGCGAACAAGTTAGATCACAGGCCAGCCACCAATTCACTTGGCGGCTGGTCTCAATTTAACCTGTTTGCATAAGCATGAAGTGGGTTCCAGCACTATAAGGGTTATTCAGATTTTCAAAGCTTTGATTGCATTGTCGAATGGGATATCTACGTCTGGGTCATTCGTTCTACCAATCCTCTACTATTATAGAGATCGAATGGCTAGCGCCGACTGTTCTGGGTATAGAAGAAAGTAGCAACATAGTTTACAATTTACAGTTACCGAGTGGAAAACATGCCCGGGGCCCAGCTGATAATTTGCTTAAGGTGGAATACCCATAATCCGCCATTTTTAAATATTTTCTTTCGTCGGCTTAGTTCGGTCGTTCTCGGCATACACCGGTCGGGGCCGAGACTATTCGGTTTTAATATGAGAGTTCCTGCTCAGGCCGATCTATGCCGAAGTAGTCTGACGAAAGATAATGTTTCAAAATGGCGGATAATGGGTTTTCAACCTTAAGTTCAAAACCTTTTCTCCTTTTTCAATATTGCAAAGTCACACGCCAAATGAGCCGTTTTTCCGAGAAGCCTCTTATGATATGTATCATTACAATCTAGTACCTTTTTTGAGAAAACATCCATTAATATCGATTTTGACTTACAAAACTATTTTCCTAAAAACGCTACCCATTATCCAATATCCGGGATGGGAATGTGCCAGGGCAAGACACACCAGGCTAATGAAAAATAAGGACCATTCCTTCATTACGTGGTAGATCTTATGATCCATATTGAAAGTAGATTGAGCTTTCCCCTTTTCGACGGTTCTTCAAAATATTTTGGCCGACTGTCCGATGACATAGGAGGGATCTCCTGGTATATTTGAAGCGTCGGCCTCTTATACAGAGAGTCTCGGGTTCGAATTCCCGTTGGTCAAGGTGAAAATTGCCGGGACTAACCCACGAATAGGCGCGAGTAATGATGTCGTATTTAGGAACCAGTAATCGAGGGTGAATTTAAGTTTCAAGTTTCTGTTACAATCCATGTTAAACAAATAAGATTAAACTAACAAGGCTCGAACAGTCGAGTCTCCTTCAAGGCATTCCCCTTCTTAAAAAGTGCTTAACCCTACTGCTGCTTTTACTTTCAAAGATTTAAAAGACATATTGACAAAAGAGATAATTGTTCCATTCGAGCGATTAACCTTTTAGTCACAGTTGTTTCGACCCAACATTATGAGGAAAAAGTGATGGTTTTATTTGATGTTGTTGATTTTTTTTGCTTTATTATTTTTTCGTCTGCTATTTTTCCAAATTGGACCAGTCGAAAATGTACATGTTGTGGAATGGTATAAATGACGGAGGCTGGCATATAGACAGACCGGAGTTTGACAACTACCACAGCGACTGGCGTAACAGATAATGAGGAATAAAGTTTCCCAATAACCACAAACTAGCAACGTCGTTACTGGGTCACTGTGCTTCTTAACACATGACGCTATGACGTCATCCCGTAATGAAGCGCAATGTCTTAACCCTCATAGCGCTGGAACCGTCTTCATGCTTATGCAAACAGGTTAGATCAAGGCCAGCCGCCAAGTTAACTTGCGGCTGGCATGGATCTAACCTGTTTGCTACGCTGAGTATCGTTCCTCATCAAAATTAACCAGATATTAAAGGTTTTGGAAAGCAGGCGACACAAAAAATCAATAAGTTGAATATTACTCAGCATTCTAAGGGTTAGCAGACGAAAGCCGTATCGATCGGCTGCTTTATTACATTGTACTTTTACCAAGGCTTAACGTCAGCTCTTTATGATGTCGCTACTTTTTTTTAACGATTGTTAGCAAAGAGTAATTTGATCGTTGAACAATACAGTCAAACTTGTGTTAAGAGGCCATCCTCTGGGACAGAGTAAATTGGCTGTTTCAAACAGGTTGGCTGCTTATCACAAATTGATGTAGAATATAAATCTACCAATTGGACTTTCTGTTGTGGTTGTTAAAGGCAGGTTGGCTGCTTAAAAGGGTTGTTGCTTAACACAAGTTATACTGTAGTTTTCTTTAACCCTTAGAACGCTTGGTAATTGCCTAAAAGTGAATTATTGTGTCGTCTGCTTTCCAAAACATTAAGTATCTGATTGATTTTGATGAGAAAAGATACCATGAGTAGCTATCAGTTTAGATCACAGGCCAGCCGCCAACTTGGCGGTTGGCCTGGATCTAACCTGTTTGCATTAGCATGAAGTTGGTTCCAACACTATAAGGGTTGAAGCGATACTGTCTTCCTGTTGTACATTTAAATATACGACAATTTCAATTTTCCAATGTTAAATAGCTCAATCTAGGACGCCTGAATCTGTGTGACTTTCAGGCTATAATTCCTTCCGTAACTACGCTTTAGCAGACGACAATAGCCTTGCGAGCATTTTTCTCCGTGTGACGTCTTGTCCGTTGTACAGCTATGTAACAGCCCAATTTGTAATAAAGTTGCATTTTTTAAATTTGTTACGAAACAGCTTTGGGTTGTATTACATTTTGCGAGCTTTGATGCCGAACCATTTTGTACTAAATGTTACCAAGTGATTCGTTGGTACATCACGGTTGGTTTCAAAACCATCCCCAATTAACTCCGAATGTGAGGAAAGCCGCTTCTTCCCAGACTAACCTCTAAGACTAGTCTATTTTACATAACTTAACACTTTAGACTTTGTTGCTATGGTGATTTACCGGGAACTTTTGGACCTTCTTTATTCTGTATAAAAACAGTCCTTCACAATAACTTCCATGACAAAATTGAGAGTTAATCTCTGTTGTTTCACTATTCCACACTCCGTACCCTATCAGAATTTCACGAACATACATACAAATCAGCTACTGTTTTTTGCTATTTCTTTATACCACCCTCTAGAAATGCATTAGAAAAAGGTTGGGTCAGCGAAGGGCGTTTGCGTTATCCTTTCGCCTTTCGTAAAAGGTAGTTCTGGAAAAAAGAAAAACACTTAAGGTTTGAAACGTAGCAAACACCCATGAAAAGATAAAAAACAGTCAAAAGACCCAGCTGGTATAAAAAAGCATTTAATTAACAAAGTTACATTCTAAATTGTTGCTGTACAACGAGGTAATTTCTGACTGGTCTAACACCCTATTGTGAAGGAATGCTAGACGATGAGTTTCACTTTATCCTGGTATGCCCTCTCCCTAGGGACTTGCGAGTAAACTATGTTATAAGAAACCTTGCTGTGTTTGTTTTCTTATCTTCTAAAGAAAGGGATTTTTGGGCAGTGGTGTATAACAATCAGTCTTTCGAAGGAAACATGCGTTGATTGCATATTAAAATGGTACTTCATGGGTAAAGTTGAAAAATGAACGTTCTCATTTACTCATTTTCATTTCTTTGTAGTCTATTGCAACTTGATAAATTTATATGGGACACTAAAGTCACTTTTTAGAAATTTTATTATTTGTACATGTATATATGCTGTATCCTGTATATGGTCCGTATGCCTGAAATTCAGTAAACGATCTGAATCTGAATACATTTATTAGCACTTCTTCGCATCTTCAGCAGATAAGAAAAGTCACTACTTCTACGGAAATAGAAATTTCTTGAGAAAAACAGTTATTCCTCGATGGCACAATGGTAACTGATAAATAATCATAATATCAATGTTAATTTCTGTACTTGATGAATGATTAATTTATGTCGTTGATTTCAATTGCTAAAAATAATATAGCAAAAGCGAAATTTGTGATGTGCGTAGTATCATCAAACGTTACGAAGATACTTTATCGTTACTACTCGGGTATTTCCGTGAGCTGAGAAATACACCTCGTACGTGAGTGTAGGGATACAACATTCCGGGTAAATCGTCCCCTGCTATGAACAAATTTCCTATGTCCATCCACATTGAGTAATTCAATTTGTTTGGAGGTGTTAAACATCATTTAAAATCATTATTTTTGTTCTGTTACTCATACATAATAGTGAAATTATGAGTTTTAACTGTTTTCTTAATCAAATTGAATGACTATTTACATTTTAAATTTAAGATCTATTTTTTCTGAAACGAAAATACAATGAAGGAAGTCTCGCGATAAACAATACGGCAGATTCCATATTACTTCAAAGGTGTGTTTTCATTTGATAAATCCGATGAGTTCAGATTGGAAGTGTTTCTATGGGCACCGTTGAGACGCTAAAGACCTCCCAGGTCTTAACCTGCATTTCCTTGTGAAAGCACACCGCTCGCACCTACCAACATACTTTAAGTGGGGAAGACGTCATTCGTGCACAAATAAAGCCTATATGTTGTCAAATAACATATCTGGGTTCGTATAAGTACTCAGTCGAAAAGTGGCAAACCGAAGACTAAGGATAACAATAACATATTTAGGTTCTTATAAGTACTCAGTCGAAAAGTGGAAAACCGAACACCAAGGATAATAATAACATATCTAGGTTCTTATAAGCACTCAGTCAAAAAGTGGCAAACCGAACACTAAGGATAATAATAACATATATAGGTTCTTAATAGTAATCAGTCGAAAGTGGCAAACCGAACACTAAGGATAATAATAACATATCTAGGTTCTAATTAGTATTCAGCCGAAAAGTGGCAAACCGAACACTAAGGATGATAATAACATATCTAAGTTCTTAATAGTACTCAGTCGAAAAGTTGCAAACCGAACACTAAGGATAATAATAACATATCGAGGTTCTAATTAGTATTCAGTCGAAAAGTTGCAAACCGAACACTAAGGATAATAATAACATATCTAGGTTCTTATTAGTACTCAGTCGAAAAGTGGTAAACCGGACATTAAGGATGATAATAACACATCTAGGTTCTTATTAGTACCCAGTCGAAAAGTGGTAAACCGGACACTAATGATAATAATAACATATCTAGGTTCTTATAAGTACCCAGTCGGAAAGTGGCAAACCAAACACTAAGGATAATAATAACACATCTAGGTTCTTATTAGTACTCAGTCGAAAAGTGGTAAACCGGACATTAAGGATGATAATAACATATCTAGGTTCTTATTAGTACTCAGCCGGAAAGTGGCAAACCGAACACCAAGGAAAATAATAACACATCTAGGTTCTTATAAGTACCCAGTCGAAAAGTGGCAAACCAAACACTAAGGATAATAATAACACATCTAGGTTCTTATTAGTACTCAGTCGAAAAGTGGTAAACCGGACACTAAGGATAATAATAACACATCTAGGTTCTTATAAATACTCAGTCGAAAAGTGGTAAACCGGACACTAAGGATAACAGTAACACATCTAGGTTCTTATAAGTACCCAGTCGAAAAGTGGCAAACCAAACATTAAGGATAATAATAACACATCTAGGTTCTTATTAGTACTCAGTCGAAAAGTGGCAAACCGAACACCAAGGATAATAATAACACATCTAGGTTCTTATAAGTACCCAGTCGAAAAGTGGCAAACCGAACACCAAGGATAATAATAACACATCTAGGTTCTTATAAGTACCCAGTCGAAAAGTGGCAAACCAAACACTAAGGATAATAATAACATATCTAGGTTCTTATTAGTACCCAGTCGAAAAGTGGCAAACCAAACACTAAGGACAATAATAACCCATCAAGGTTCTTATTAGTACTCAGTCGAAAAGTGGCAAACCAAACACGAAGGATAATGATAACACATCTAGGTTCTTATAAGAACCCAGTCGAAAAGTGGTAAACCGGACACTAAGGATAATAATAACATATCTAGGTTCTTATAAGTACCCAGTCGAAAAGTGGCAAACCGAACACCAAGGATAATAATAACACATCTAGGTTCTTATTAGTACTCAGTCGAAAAGTGGCAAACCGAACACTAAGGATAATAATAACACATCTAGGTTCTTATAAATACTCAGTCGAAAAGTGGTAAACCGGACACTAAGGATAATAATAACATATCTAGGTTCTTATTAGTACTCAGTCGAAAAGTGGCAAACCAAACACTAAGGATAATAATAACACATCTAGGTTCTTATAAGTACTCAGTCGAAAAGTGGTAAACCGGACACTAAGGATAATAATAACACATCTAGGTTCTTATAAGTACCCCGTCGAAAAGTGGCAAACCAAACACTAAGGATAATAATAACACATCTAGGTTCTTATAAGTACTCAGTCGAAAAGTGGCAAACCAAACACTAAGGATAATAATAACACATCTAGGTTCTTATAAGTACTCAGTCGAAAAGTGGCAAACCGAACACCAAGGATAATAATAACACATCTAGGTTCTTATAAGTACCCAGTCGAAAAGTGGCAAACCAAACACTAAGGATAATAATAACACATCTAGGTTCTTATTAGTACTCAGTCGAAAAGTGGTAAACCGGACACTAAGGATAATAATAACACATCTAGGTTCTTATAAGTACCCAGTCGGAAAGTGGCAAACCAAACACCAAGGATAATAATAACACATATAGGTTCTTATTAGTACTCAGTCGAAAAGTGGTAAACCGGACACTAAGGATAATAATAACACATCTAGGTTCTTATAAGTACCCAGTCGAAAAGTGGCAAACCAAACACTAAGGATAATAATAACACATCTAGGTTCTTATTAGTACTCAGTCGAAAAGTGGTAAACCGGACACTAAGGATAATAATAACACATCTAGGTTCTTATTAGTACTCAGTCGAAAAGTGGTAAACCGGACACTAAGGATAATAATAACACATCTAGGTTCTTATTAGTACTCAGTCGAAAAGTGGCAAACCGAACACTAAGGATAATAATAACACACCTAGGTTCTTATAAGTACCCAGTCGAAAAGTGGTAAACCGGACACTAAGGATAATAACAACATATCTAGGTTCTTATTAGTACTCAGTCGAAAAGTGGCAAACCGAACACCAAGGATAATAATAACACATCTAGGTTCTTATAAGTACCCAGTCGAAAAGTGGCAAACCAAACACTAAGGATAATAATAACACATCTAGGTTCTTATTAGTACTCAGTCGAAAAGTGGCAAACCGAACACCAAGGATGATGATAGCATATCTAGGTTCTAATTAGTATACTCAGTCGAAAAGTGGCAAACCGAACACCAAGGATAATAATAACACATCTAGGTTCTTATTAGTACTCAGTCGAAAAGTGGTAAACCGGACACTAAGGATAATAATAACACATCTAGGTTCTTATTAGTACTCAGTCGAAAAGTGGCAAACCAAACACTAAGGATAATAATAACACATCTAGGTTCTTATTAGTACTCAGTCGAAAAGTGGCAAACCGGACACTAAGGATAATAATAACATATCTAGGTTCTTATAAGTACCCAGTCGAAAAGTGGCAAACCAAACACTAAGGATAATAATAACATATCTAGGTTCTTATTAGTACCCAGTCGAAAAGTGGCAAACCGAACACCAAGGATAATAATAACACATCTAGGTTCTTATAAGTACCCAGTCGAAAAGTGGCAAACCAAACACTAAGGATAATAATAACACATCTAGGTTCTTATTAGTACTCAGTCGAAAAGTGGTAAACCGGACACTAATGATAATAATAACACATCTACGTTCTTATAAGTACCCAGTCGAAAAGTGGCAAAACCAAACACGAAGGATAATAATAACACATATAGGTTCTTATTAGTACTCAGTCGAAAAGTGGCAAACCGGAGACTAAGGATGATAATAACATATCTAGGTTCTAATTAGTATACTCAGTCGAAAAGTGGCAAACCAAACACTAAGGATAATAATAACATATCTTTGTTCTTATTAGTACACAGTCGAAAAGTGGCAAACCGGACACTAAGGATGATAACAACCTATCTAGGTTCTAATGAGTATTCTCAGTCGAAAAGTGGCAAACCGAACACTAAGGATAATAATAACATATCTAGCTTCTTATTAGTACTCAGTCGAAAAGTGGCGAACCGAACACTAAGGATAATAATAACATATCTAGGTTCTAATTAGTACTCAGTCGAAAAGTGCCAAACCGAACAGCAAGGGTGATTGCCGACTATTTCGAATGTAGATTTAATCGAGATCTGACGAAACATCATACTCAGAACAGAACTCATAGTATGGATGAAACCAAGTATTTATATAAATATATGATCAAAGAAAACAATAAATATGTTTTTATATCCATTTTCACACGTTGGTCCAAATTGACATCACGAGAAGAAGAAAAGCATACAGCTTAAATGATAAAAAACTATACTTGGTGAATAATAGAAAGTACATGTATTGTTTTAGTATGAGAAATCTCTCGTAACGGGCAATCTTTCTCTCCACAGTAGTTATTTGAGTATCCTTTCTACCGAAATGATTCACTTTGTCAAAATGAAGTGTTGTATTAACTTGATGTCAAATAATGTCAATAACATTTTAGTTGGAAAACCTCTATTTTCAACAACCTAACTGCTTCCTAGGTGCCCTGGCAGTAATTTAATAAGCGTTTATACTTTTCCAAAGGACAATCTGCAGTAGAACAAATGGCCGATACATGTAAAGGATCGAGCCTGCAATAGCTGGCCTGCAATTCCCAACGTTTTCCGACAAAAAGTTCTTTCTCTGCGAAAGTTCAGCGTCCCTCGATATAGATAAATTGTTTCTGCAAACAGCTGATCAAAATTACATTATTTGCCTATTTGTAGAGACCATTATCTGTACTTTAGCATAGTCATAAGTTAAGACTTGTGTATTCAGCACTTATTTACTCGTGGAATTCACGAATCAGAAACATTCCCATTTTCACTAGTCCTCATGACCCTGCAGATATTACAGAATGCAGAGTTGCACCCTTGATATATTAATCCTTAGACTGCTGGGTAATTTTTCAAAGATATTTTTTGTGTCGTCTGCTTTCCAAAACATTAAATGTCCGCTTAATTTTAATGAGGAAAGATACACAGAGTAGCAAACAGGTTAAATCACAGATCTAACCTATTTGCATAAAGATGAATTCGGTTCCAGCAAATTAAGGGTAAAGGGAAATTGGAAACATACCATGATGCTGTATCTAAAACGACTAGATTACATCATTTAACATCAGTCAATAAATTTATCGGTTTTATGTACGTCATTCAACATAATAAACCTTCTCATAGACTCGTATAGCCTACCGCATGATTCTAATGTAAAAGTGCATTTTCAAATTACCGAAACGGTTTATTGAACAGTAAGAAACACTACGAGAATGTTGATGTTGCTGTCAAATGACTTTCGGATTACATCAAAATGACTTCTGCGTGTATATGTACATCAAGATATACTCTTGATGTAAAGTCTTTAGTGGTGCACCAAGAGAATGCCTCAGGAGATGAGGGTCATGGGTTCGAGTCCCGTGAGAAGCGGAGTCGACTTTGCGACCTTTCTTTTATCCACATTGGGCGAGAGTTCTGGTCATGTATCTAGAAAGCAGCATCGATAGCGAGATCTTTAAGTTGTAAGAACTTGCCACACAACCGATCTAAGGTTTACAAGTTTAAACTAAGGGATTTATTCTCAATTCCATCAATATCAAAACAAAATACCATTAACACTCATTTTGGAATTATCCTAGTATGTTTTTGGATTCGGATTGATATGAACATTTTGTATTGATCAACTTGCTCAAATGTCAGCTGCATGTAACTTCTGTTGCAAAAAGTGCCTGAAGAATTGTTGTGCTCCAGATAAAATTTTGTACTGGATACATACAACGCTTGTTCTGCAGTCTTTTTAAGTCTGAATACACCATTGCTTTCCAGCAATATTTTCGTGTTACACAAAATAATGTCGTTCAATTTTGAAATTCGTTCATGAAAATACATTCCATCCTTTTCCGGGATTTGAAATTCTTCGAAGAGTAACTTAATTATTTCAAGTTTAGTGCTCTTACCACTTTGCCTTGTAGTCCGACTGCAAGAGAAGCAGACCAGTGTAACATGGAGGAAGTGTACCGACAAAAACTTCCTAAATTATTTGAGCACTGGTATCATAGTGCATTTAAAATGAAATAAAAACAAACATAGCTCTATCAGTTTTGGGCGCGATCGAATATTGGGACGAGAGCTAAGTACGTCTGAGAACCGTTTAATTAAACGTTGATGTAAAAATCTGCGTTAGTTCTAAACAACCTTCCATCTCATTTCAATACTGAGCAAAGCAATATAGCAAAGTAACTCACCATTGGAATCGTCTCTCCGAGACGCTTCCAACGACGTTTCACGTAACAATATTGTGTTTTCATAAACACAATATTGTTACGTGAAACACCATTGGAATCGTCTCTCCGAGACGCTTCCAACGACGTTTCACGTAACAATATTGTGTTTTCATTTGAGATACTATCCATGTTCATCAGTTTTGACTACGCAAATATTTTCTTTAACCCTTAGAATACTGAGTAATTTTCTAAAAATATATTATTGCTCGTCTGCTTTCTTAAACCTTTGATAGCTGCTTAATTTTGATAAGGAAAGATACTCAGAGTAGCAAACAGGTCAGATCACAGGCCAGCCGCCATTTTGGTCTGGATTCAACCTGTTTGCATAAGTATGAGTTCGGTTCCAGCACTATAAGGGTTAGGTTGTTTATGGTTAGTAAAACGGTACCCAGGCAAAAAGCAATTACCGCGGTATATTATCGGGAACTGCAAGGTTCTCTGCGCTGTTATACCGCCAGTGACGTCACAGTAACATCCCGAGATCTATGAATGAAATTCCCGCCCAAACAAGTATGGCACCGCTCCAGAACTTCTGCCAAAAATAAGTTCTGAGTGGGCTTGTTACGCAATAAAAAGTAGTTCCACTTACCCGTCTCTCGTCATACCATTGTATGCCAACAGTTTTTGATAGACTTGTGCCGTCTGTATTGGTTGTGTGGAAAAAACACGTGTTAGACAAAAGGGAAAATGCTTCTGGAACCGTTTCTACCTTTCTCAGTTGTACAGCGAAAGGCTTTGCACTTTGTACTGCGAATTTATTAACCCCTTTACCGTGTAAGATTCGGTGGAAATTGTCAACAAATGTTGGGAAAATGTAAGTACCGCAAGCATGGACAGTTTTCTGCACAATTCTTTCAATTCGCCAATATACCATTAGGGACGTGAATGGTTAATGGTACAATCGTATGTCGGGCGTTCTGTAGCTTACAAGCTTTATAAAGGACTAAGTATACAAGGCTTGTATATAAGTGCGGAAAGCATTTCGACACCACTGCGAAAATTGATTTTGATTAACGGTCCGATTGCTGGTGGTACCTAGAATGAGGACTACATTAACGATTTTCTCCACTTTATTCTATTTTTGAGTCAAATGTGGCTTAAGTATAATTGTGTAAAAATTAACAACAGGCAAATGCGCGTGCGATATTCTTTTGATAGCTCCTATTCGACAGTTCGGTGAGAGTATGAAGAACGTCACAAACGCAAGGAGTTCTTGTATTTACCCTTTAACCAATGCAGAATTTGCGACTGTCCCAAATTGAAAGAGTTTGCAGACGAAATTTCGGAATGTGATAAAATTGGAAAAAAACAATCTCCTGATAGGACAGCAAACATTTTGTGGGAAAAAAGGAGGAATTGTTCGTCACAAGCAATTTCTCCTTTTCACACAATGTTTTCAAGAGTCGTCTGCAACACAGTCGTAAAATGTCGTTATTGTTTGGTAATGGGTTAAATTCTTATATCTTGTAACGACCTCCGACAAGTAGTGCAGGTTTGTCGACTGTCTTTTATAGTATCGTATAAGCCAATGTTGACAGCATGTGTTGATCTGTGAAGAAACTTTACCCACAGCCCATGTGGTGTTGATGGTTATTCTTGATTCAAGGTATATCACCATCTTCCACCCTCCTTTGTTTATATTCACTTGTTACGGATAGAGCAATAACCTCTAACCATACTCACTACTATAACAACAGACAGCATTTGAAATCGTTGCACTTTGATGGAAACATGCCAATAGTACCCAAACTGTTTTTTTAATAATTCTGAAATATTCAACTGAATACTTTTGTGGTGATGGGATATTTGTGTCTTAAATAAACCGCTTTTATAACATTTGATATTTCTTATTTCGGCAAAGATGAATTACTTGGAACTATAAAAGTGTTCAACGACCAACGCAGTGCTTGGAATCCTTTCATAACATGGGAATATTACCCGGCGAAAATTGAAAGCAAAGGCACACGAGATACAATCGCAGACGACGAAACAAAGAGAAAGAAAAAAAGGATTAGGGAAAAAGTTAACACCATTATTACAAAACAACACGTTACTAATTTAGAGCAACTTATCCTATTTTCCAGCAGCAGTTTCTCGATACGTTTGAAGAAAGTGTACCACAATGAGATGGTAAAGAGGGGGGATAAAGGACCGGCGTGACGCACACCGATGTTTACGGTCCAAGATGGGAGGGTCACTGGCCTTCAAACCGGTCCTTCAAACAAGTCCTTGAACCCTTTCCCAAACACCAAATTTTGGACTGTCCCAAATTGGAAGAGTTTGCAGACGACATTTCAAAATGTGATCAAATTGGAAAATGACCTTCTGAAGGGGCAGAAAACATTGTGGAAAAAAGAGAAACTGTTCGTTACGAGCAATATTTTCCAGAGTTGTCTGCAACACAGTGGTCAACTGTCGTTATTGTTTGGTAATGGGTTAACCAAACAAGTACAGGGTTTTATGTTTCTGTCAATTTATATTCAAGCATTTCTTCCTTTCCTATCAATATAAACTCGTTCGTCTGCTCTACTAGAGAAACACTTGCCTCATTCAAATGGTCGTCACAAGAAAAAAAGACAGATTCAATCAAAACAAATGGATTTGCGGATTGCTTTTTTCCTCTTTTAATTCCTATCTGTCAAATACTTATTTTGTACAAATCTGAAAGAGAAGAACATTTGAAGCAAGTAAATAATATGGTAGAATCAACACCTAACTTCTTGTATAAATTGTGAACTATTTCACTGATCTAGAGCTTGTCATTAAGTTCTTGTCCTTGTCAAACCGATCTTGGTTTCAGATAAAAGCGGATGGACTTACTCTAGTATGATGGAATAGTTCTGGTGCGATCGGAATGATTCTTGTAATAGCAGATTCTGGTATGCTGACTTTCGAATGGCAAGTTTGAATTGCATCGGCGTGTAAAAATTACAAAATCTCAGACAATTTCACGAGTTCAAAACTGAAACTCTACTAATATGCTGATGAATCCAATAAGGGTTGAATCACGTTTTAAGATTTTAAATTACTTGTCTGAAAATACAGAGAAATAGCAAAAACATTCTCTAAAAGCGCTTACTCGGAAGATAGGCAAAAGATTCCGTCGTCAGCATCATGGTGGTGCGGTAGAGCGATCACAAGCCGTGTTGGTCAGATTAATGCCTGCCTTGTTGGAACTATCGTAAATGGCACCATAACCAGAAACCCTATAATTCAGGAGGGCTTTGCATGGAAGGTTCAAAAACATATAATGTTGTTATTCAGTGGAGAAATATTTGGGAGTCAAAACTATAGACGATTTGAAATAAAATTATATACCATATTAGTCTTACCCATGGTGAGCCACAGTCCAATTTGTTGCATTATTTAAAAACATAGCGCCTAGTGTCCTTGCGTAATGTTTTATCATTTTCGTAAAAGGGTTCGTTTGATCGAGACGATAGTTAAACATAAACCAAGTGTCATACAGGTGTTTGTAATAGTTTATGACCCGGATATACTAAGTATCCTGTTTCCCCACTCTACGGGTGTACGGATATACGGATGTACTTCTCTCAGCAAGAAACTCCTACAATAACCCCGATAACACTTGCGAATTACCGTCATTATCCTGCGTGGTTTAGTGGTTAACCCTTTCCCAAACAACAAATTTTCGACTTTCCCAAATTGAAAGAGTTTGCAGACGACATTTCAAAATGTGACGAAATTGGATGATAATCTTCTGATAGGGCAGAAAACATAGTGTGAAAAGGAAAAATTGCTCGTCACGAGCAATTTCTCCTTTTCCCACAATGTTTTCTAAAGTCGTCTGCAACACAGTGGTCAAGTGTCGTTATTGTTTGGGAAAGGGTTAACGTGGTGGACTCAGACCTCGGGGGTCCAGGGCTCGAGCCCCACCGAGAATTCCAGTTCCGAGGGAGTGGCCTTTAACAAGTCACTCAAGAGCCCTAGTACTGGTGCATCCAGTAAAGCCGTTCCAAAACTGGAAAATGTAGGTACGGCACCAAAAAAGAGGACCTATATGGGACATGTATCAGAAACTTACTGTAACACACTATCTAAAGGGACCGACTCCGAAATATGTATCAGAAACTTACTGTAACACACTATCTAAAGGGACCGACTCCGAAATATGTATCAGAAACTTACTGTAACACACTATCTAAAGGGACCAACTCCGAAATACGTGCCCTTGGAGGAATAAACGCTAAAAAATCATACAGTCAAACTTGTGTTAAGAGGCCAACCTATGGGACAGATTGAATTGGCTGTTTAAGACAGGTTGGCTGCTTAACACAAATTGATTTACACTATAAATCTAACAATGGGACTTTCTGTAGTGGCTGTTTAAGGCAGGTTGGCTGCTTAAAAGGGTGGCTGCTTAACACAAGTTAGACTGTATCTACAATCATTGTCACTATACCAAAACCCATGTTGAATTCTTTTAACTTCTAAGTTGCTGAAATCCTGTAATGTCGTTAATTAATGTGAAGTGAATAGTCACGCCTTTCAATGCTTTTAAGGGAAATTCGGTTTATAAATAGACTCAGCAGTTCCTTCTTGCTGACTTCATGTGACAAAAGGTGTCAAACATTGAAGACCCACATGCGATGGATTCTTTAAATAGCATATCTTTGCTAAGTTTGGCTCATTGTTAACAAAACGGTTAAACGGTTTGAAATATATTCAATACAAATTATCTTCAATTTTTCTGTACGGTTATAAACAGCGTTTGGAAGCTATCAATAATCTAGCCTTAAGTTTCTTTAGAAGTTGTCATGTTATCGGTAGAAGACAATTTACGGTGCAAAGTTAAAATCCAAACCTGTGAGACATTCCTTTCAAGTAGTCGCTTCCATGCAGAAGATGTCGGCTGTCGACTTCTCTATTAAAACTTTAAATGAAATCAAGCATAGAGAAAAGACGAGGGAGGGTGCTTTTTATATCATATTTCAGTGCGCCTGTGCAATCTGAACTCAGTGGGTTCATCCAATGGACGAACATAGGAAATGTGTTGTTAGCCGGGGACGATTTATCTGAAATACTGTAACTCTACACTTACATACGGGCTGTTTTTCTCAGATAACGGAAATAACCGAGTAGTTACGATTAGGCACCGATGGATCCGACATAACTGCACCAATATCCGGCATGTTTATCTTTTCTTTTAGATGGAAATTAGGTGTCTCGCCGATATCGTTAAGAAAGGACGGCAGTTATGAATGTGAAAATCACTGTGACAAAACGAGGAAATACTCGTAATGAGCATTTTCTCGGGGTTTTTCACAGTTGTTTTTACCTTACATAACATGGCGTTTTAGTTTTGTTCGTTTTGTCACAGATATTTCTATCTATTTCTCTACTATGCAAAAGGATTGTGGGAAATATCTCACATGCACAGAGCACTTCCACTCGTTTTCAACTACAGGTAGGGTTCGCATATATTTATACAAAGTAAGTTCGATTGTTTTAAAAAGATATATACCCCACAACCACCAACCGATTTGTGGGATTGAATTGTTCAACTGACCTTTCTTTATGTAATTAAAAACTTAACTTCATTTTCTGCTCAAACTCTTATTTCTTTAAGTATTTTTTATCATTTGTTGTCATATTTCTTTTACAACGCGTCAACATGTGTCGTTACAGATGAGATCTCTCTGTTAGGTATAAAGGTCAATAAGGCCGTTAATGGTTTCCGATTTGTTTTATGGGGGACAAAGTGATACACCAAGAAATAATAAATACTTATTCCAACTCCTTAAGCTTACATTGTTAAATGATTTACGTAAATCTACGTCAACTATACCACTACACCCCATCCTGTGACGTCATTTAACACTTTAAACCAATCAAAGCAACACAATTACCATCCCCTTTTGTGAGACCCTTAAAGTAAAAAGTAGGTCGATATAACAATTTTACTTAAGTGTTTCTTCATTTTGGACCGTACGATTATTCTAAACCGAAAGTGACGGTAGACAAAAAAGATGGAAGATGTAAAATAAGTTTATGCAAATTTGGTATGAGCCATTGAATGATCGAATGAACGAGTGAACGAGTGAACGAGTGAACGAGTGAACGAGTGAACGAGTGAACGAGTGAATGAGTGAACGAATGAACGAGTGATCGAATGAACGAGTGAATGAGTGAACGAGTGAATGAGTGAACGAATGAACGAATGAACTCATGAACGAATGAACGAACGAACGAACGAACGAACGAACGAACGAACGAACGAACGAACGAACGAACGAACGACGGACGAACGAACGAACGAACGAACGAACGAACGAACGAACGAACGAACGAACGAACGAACGAACGAACGAACGAACGAACGAACGAACGAACGAACGAACGACGGACGGACGAACGAACGAACGAACGAACGAACGAACGAACGAACGAACGAACGAACGAACGAACGTACGTACGAACGAACGAACGAACGAACGAACGAACGAACGAACGAACGAACGAACGAACGAACGAACGAACGAACGAACGAACGAACGAACGAACGAACGAACGAACGAACGAACGAACGAACGAACGAACGAACGAACGAGCGAGAACGAACGAACGAACGAACGAACGAACGAACGAACGAACGAACGAACGAACGAACGAACGAACGAACGAACGAACGAACGAACGGACGGACGAACGGGCGGGCGGACGAACGGACGGGCGGACGGGCGGACGGACAAAAGAAAGAACGAAAGAAAGAATGAACAGATGGGTGGACGGTTAAAAACAACATGTTTAATGAGTTAATGATACTGATATATGCATTAATAGTTAAAACAATGGTCATCTTCTGTAATGAGTTAATGATATTGATATATGCATAAATAGTTACCTGCATGGTCATCTTCTGTAATGAGTTAATGATATTGATATATGCATAAATAGTTAACACCATGGTCATCTTCTGTAATGGGTAAATGATACTGATATATGCATTAATAGTTAAAACAATGGTCATCTTCTGTAATGGGTTAATGATACTGATATATGCATAAATAGTTAAAACAATGGTCATCTTCTCTAATGAGTTAATGATACTGATATATGCATTAATAGTTAAAACAATGGTCATCTTCTCTAATAAGTTAATGATACTGATATATGCATTAATAGTTAAAACAATGGTCATCTTCTCTAATGGGTTAATGATACTGATATATGCATTAATAGTTAAAACAATGGTCATCTTCTCTAATGAGTTAATGATACTGATATATGCATTAATAGTTAAAACAATGGTCATCTTCTGTAATGGGTTAATGATACTGATATATGCATTAATAGTTAAAACATGGTCATCTTCTGTAATGGGTTAATGATACTGATATATGCATTAATAGTTAAAACAATGGTCATCTTCTGTAATGGGTTAATGATACTGATATATGCATTAATAGTTAAAACAATGGTCATCTTCTGTAATGGGTTAATGATACTGATATATGCATTAATAGTTAAAACAATGGTCATCTTCTGTAATGAGTTAATGATACTGATATATGCATTAATAGTTAAAACAATGGTCATCTTCTGTAATGAGTTAATGATACTGATATATGCATAAATAGTTAAAACAATGGTCATCTTCTCTAATGGGTTAATGATACTGATATATGCATTAATAGTTAAAACAATGGTCATCTTCTCTAATGGGTTAATGATACTGATATATGCATTAATAGTTAAAACAATGGTCATCTTCTGTAATGAGTTAATGATACTGATATATGCATAAATAGTTAAAACAATGGTCATCTTCTTTAATGGGTTAATGATACTGATATATGCATTAATAGTTAAAACAATGGTCATCTTCTGTAATGAGTTAATGATACTGATATATGCATTAATAGTTAAAACAATGGTCATCTTCTGTAATGGGTTAATGATACTGATATATGCATTAATAGTTAAAACAATGGTCATCTTCTGTAATGGGTTAATGATACTGATATATGCATTAATAGTTAAAACAATGGTCATCTTCTGTAATGAGTTAATGATACTGATATATGCATTAATAGTTAAAACAATGGTCATCTTCTGTAATGAGTTAATGATACTGATATATGCATAAATAGTTAAAACAATGGTCATCTTCTCTAATGGGTTAATGATACTGATATATGCATTAATAGTTAAAACAATGGTCATCTTCTCTAATGGGTTAATGATACTGATATATGCATTAATAGTTAAAACAATGGTCATCTTCTGTAATGAGTTAATGATACTGATATATGCATAAATAGTTAAAACAATGGTCATCTTCTTTAATGGGTTAATGATACTGATATATGCATTAATAGTTAAAACAATGGTCATCTTCTGTAATGAGTTAATGATACTGATATATGCATTAATAGTTAAAACAATGGTCATCTTCTGTAATGGGTTAATGATACTGATATATGCATTAATAGTTAAAACAATGGTCATCTTCTATAATGAGTTAATGATACTGATATATGCATAAATAGTTAAAACAATGGTCATCTTCTGTAATGGGTTAATGATACTGATATATGCATAAATAGTTAAAACAATGGTCATCTTCTCTAATGAGTTAATGATACTGATATATGCATAAATAGTTAACACCATGGTCATCTTCTGTAATGGGTAAATGATACTGATATATGCATTAATAGTTAAAACAATGGTCATCTTCTGTAATGGGTTAATGATACTGATATATGCATAAATAGTTAAAACAATGGTCATCTTCTCTAATGAGTTAATGATACTGATATATGCATTAATAGTTAAAACAATGGTCATCTTCTCTAATAAGTTAATGATACTGATATATGCATTAATAGTTAAAACAATGGTCATCTTCTCTAATGGGTTAATGATACTGATATATGCATTAATAGTTAAAACAATGGTCATCTTCTCTAATGAGTTAATGATACTGATATATGCATTAATAGTTAAAACAATGGTCATCTTCTGTAATGGGTTAATGATACTGATATATGCATTAATAGTTAAAACAATGGTCATCTTCTGTAATGGGTTAATGATACTGATATATGCATTAATAGTTAAAACAAAGGTCATCTTCTGTAATGGGTTAATGATACTGATATATGCATTAATAGTTAAAACAATGGTCATCTTCTGTAATGGGTTAATGATACTGATATATGCATTAATAGTTAAAACAATGGTCATCTTCTGTAATGAGTTAATGATACTGATATATGCATTAATAGTTAAAACAATGGTCATCTTCTGTAATGAGTTAATGATACTGATATATGCATAAATAGTTAACACCATGGTCATCGTCTGTAATGAGTTAATGATATTGATATATGCATAAATAGTTAACACCATGGTCATCGTCTGTAATGAGTTAATGATATTGATATATGCATAAATAGTTAACACCATGGTCATCGTCTGTAATGAGTTAATGATATTGATATATGCATAAATAGTTAACACCATGGTCATCGTCTGTAATGAGTTAATGATATTGATATATGCATAAATAGTTAACACCATGGTCATCGTCTGTAATGAGTTAATGATACTGATATATGCATCAATAGTTAACACCATGGTCATCTTCGAAATCGAAGTCCGCGCTTCATAGTCATAATAATCGTACCATGGCAAGATATCCCCGTTTGTGTCATGTAAGTATTCATTTTTTAGAACAAATTGATATTGATCCAACTAAAAAGTGATCTTTTGAAAGTCTTATGAAGACAGAAGTGGGACTCCATGTTCAAGATTCAGCGGTATTACTTTACATAGTTTTGTATTTATTATTTGTTATAGATGTTTTCCTTTAGACATTATGAAATGCCAGATTTTCGACTGTCCCAAAATTGAAAGAGTTTGCAGACCATGTTTTAAAATGTGATGAAAAATAATCTTATGATAGTGTAGGAAACATTGAGGGAAAAGGAGAAATTGCTCGTTATGAGCAATTTCTCCTTTTCTCATAATGTTTTCTAGAGTCGTCTGCAACAAATTGGTCAAATTTCGTATTAGTAATTGTTTGGTAATCTGTAAACTGACTCCATGTAACGCCATACTGGTTGATCACTTCATGCCCAGATGGGATGTTACGCTCTCACTCACGAACTAGGCATAGAAAAGCTATCTTTTAACATAACAATACCACGCACACACTAAATAATCGATAGCTACATAGATCTTCAGCTAACAACTTCACAGACCGCTGGACAAAAAGGGGAAATTAATTATTTTCAGTTGTCTCAATGGTTTAATAGTAATAGACTTGGGTTTGAAAAATACCGTTTATAGTAATACATGTATGTTTAAAGGCACAGCAAAGGAGATGAGTACAAATAATTTACTGAAAAAATATATGGAGTTCTTTTATTATGTTCATAAAAGTTATGAGAATACGTTTAGAAATGCATTGAGGCCCTATTAATGAGACTCATTTAAAATAAGTTATCTTGTGCTTGAAATATAGTTGTCTCCAATTCAGTCTTGTTTATCAACAACCTGTTTGTTTACACATTAAAAAAAACGAATTTTGATTGGTCGGTTCAAAAATGTGTGTATCAACTGTCAAGGTCAGAGATGATGAATTAGGAGATCTAAATTATAAAACTTGCTAATCTTGGTTATTTCTGGTTTACTTTCACATTTAAATTGTGCTGATGGTGTTTTCAAGTGATAATTATTTGAATCTGTCCAAATGTTTACCAAATAATATAGTTTGATATAGCATTAATCTCTTTTAATGGGCCTTGAAGTAAAGGCAGATTTGGTCAATGTAATAACGTTTAGTACTGAATTTACGAAGTCAACATGCATTCTTATTTCGTTAACTAATGTGAAATATAAACTTGTCGAAGTCACGAAGAGTGAAAGTGAAGACTGAATTTACGAAGTCAACATGCATTCTTATTTCGTTAACTAATGTGAAATATAAACTTGTCGAAGTCACGAAGAGTGAAAGTAAGTGCTCGCGAAGTTCGAATGATTCAGACTTAGATAGTCCTATATAAGACAGTTACAGCTTGGATCGTCCGCGTTTGTGTAGGAGTCGGAAATGGGCTAGTGAGGTCTCCGTACTGACGCTGCGGAAACCCTTAAGGTGCACTGTTTAACGGTTTAATAACGGACCGAGCCTTGTATTGGGGAAAAGTGGCATTCCTTGAAATTTGTCGCCTCTTCAAAATCATGTCGCCTCTTTCAAATCATGTCGCCTCTTTCCTGTCGCCTCTTTCAAATCATGTCGCCTCTTTCAAAGCATAGCTCCACTTGTTTAATGTATGAATGGGTGAGTTTTTGTGTATGTTTGACAGCAAAAATAAAATGAAATGATTAATTAATAAAATTGTGTATGTTAAGCAGCATTTTGTACCTTTAACCGTTAGCGAGGTCGTCAACAGCTTCTGAAAACTTTTGTCCGAAACAGTATGGAAAGATTATGCACGATCGTCCTAAAACGAAATTCCGAAAATGTACAGATGTTTTTAATGTTTGGGTATTTTACCCAACATTAAGAAAAACCCATTTTCTACGCCGTGTTTACCAAATGTTCATGATGAATTACTATAGGCATCTCGTTTAACTTGAATTTGAGGGTGAAAGTGTGCATGCTCACATTTAAAACGATAAAACATTATCAACGCTCATCTGCCAACATACAGTAAACTTCCTGCTTAATGTTGTGGTGATCCAATGATATATTTGGTAGCAAAAAACAAAAAAACGACTTCACCTTAAATAGTACAAAACATTTTCACAGTATATTTTGAGTATAATTATTTTCAGTTTATTTCATGAAGGAATCTTTTCAGTTCTTTTTTTGGTAAACGACTTTTCACAGCTTATATTTCATGTAATGACTTTTTCATTGTATTTTAACGAAAATCAGTTTTTCATTTTTATTTCGTAGAAATACTTTTCACGGTATGTTTTCGTTGAATTACTTTTCAAAATATGATTTTCGGGAAATTAATGCGTTGTGTGTAGGTGTATCAATTTCGGCTAAAATAGAAGGTATTCCCTCATAGATCAAGATTCTAAGTCCACTAACTTATCATTTGTAATCTAAGATAGTAATGCCTGTGATTCCAGTGTCTATTTTAGAATATCATATGACGTATCCAGTTTCTTGGTCGTGGTTTCAGCTTTTTTTATATCTTATTTTTGCTTTTCATATTTCTAGATAAGAGACATACAGTTGTGTTCACATTAATTAACTTTGCTTTGAAGTATGATGTCATAGATAATGTTACATTTATCGCTGTCACTTTGTTGTCATTTGTCTCTTCTGGAGGCAAACTGGCTATAATACATTAAAGGTCTTCTTTCATTGCGGCCGTCCTCTCCAAAGGTTTTGACTAACTAAACCGGTGGTAAAGTATTCAATTGAGTGTACTTGGTTAAAGGTATTAGGGTGATCTGGGCGAATATCTTTGTTTTCCTGGATTGAGCGCACGCGAGGCGTTATTTGCTGGCTCATCACTGCTGCCACAAAGTTTTCACTATCGAGTAAACAAACAGATGTGCTTTTATTTTTACTATTTGCTGTCCAGCTTCGCTTACATTAGGGCAATCGGTTTTGCGTATTTGGGAACAATGGCTGCCTTCCACGAAAAAAGAATAATCTGATTTATTTCGTTTTGTGGTTTTATTTTTCTTCCTGTATGTTTGTTCTGATGCCGTGATTGGTGTTGCCGATGGCATACCCACTAGGTGTCAGTCTAATCTTGTTCGTTTTTTTTTTGTGTATTAAACATATCAGTGAATAATATCATGTATCTATCTCTTCACGCATGTACTCCATCATAGATCCTTTGTGAAGATAAAACCACATGAACAACTACCCGGTGGGTGGGGGTTGCTGATCCGAAAAGTATTAGTAGAATGCACATTCTGGTTAGCAGCGATACATAATATAACCTTGTTACACCAATTACCAAATTATTTCGAATGTTTACCACTTTGTTGCAGACGATTCTGGAAAACATTGTGGGAAAAGGAGAAATTGCTCGTAACGAGCAATTTCTCCTTTCCCCACAATGTTTTCTACTCGATCAGAAGATTATTTTCAAATTACATCACGTTTTCAAATGTCGTCTGCAAATTCCTTCAACTTGGAACAGTCGAAAACTATGCATTTGGTAAAGGATTAAAGGACTTACTGAACATTATCTTCCGGAAGAAATTTTATATTAAAAAAACCCTACTGTACCAACTCAGCGATTTCAGGACATTTAAAGAGTGCAAGCTTCCTTGTTCAAGTTGAATGTTCTAAACATCCGGGTTCGTAAGGTATCGTCTCGGTATGAACCGAATAACCGTACCAGCATTAATCACTGGTCAAAATTCAAAGCTGTCGCAGCCGACAAAACATCGGGATGGTTTTATGGTAATTTTTAGCAACCATTGTTTAAAGAAGTTTGAGAAATGCAGTTAAGGAAAGCTTGATGGAGCGAGGAAGAGCTTGAGGGAGCGAGAGAGAGCTTAAGGGAGCGAGGAGAGAACAATGAAGGAGTTAGGGAGGGTTCGAGGGGGAGGGAGGTAGTGAGAGAGCTTGGGGAAGTGAGGTAGAGTATGAGGGAGCGAGGAGAGCTTCAAGGAGCGAGGGGTGGACTGATGGATAAGTCGAGGGAGGGACAAAGGAAGGGAGCAAGGTTGGGAGTGAGGGATGGAGTGAGGAAAGGAGCAAGGGAGGGAGCGAGGGAGGGAGCGAGCGAGCGAGCAATGGGAGAGCCTGAGGAAGCGAGGGATGGAGCGAGGGATGGAGCAACGGAAGGAGCGAGGGATGGGGCAAATGATGGGGCAACGGAGGGAGAGACGGAGGGAGCGGCGGAGGGAGCGAGGGAGGGAGCGAGGGAGGGAGCGAGGGAGGGAGCGAGGGAGGGAGCGAGGGAGGGAGCGATGGAAGGAGCGAGGGAGGGAGCGAAAAAAAGAGGAAACGAGGGAACGAGGAAACGAGAGGGAATGATGGAGAGCGTAAGGAAACCAGAAAGAGCTTGAGGAAGCGAGAGAGACTTTGAGGAAGTGAGGGAAGGAGCGAGGGAGGGAGCAAGGAGGGAGCGAGCGAGCGAGGGAGGGATGGAGCTAGGGACGGGGGAACGAGGGAGGGAGCGAGAAAAGGAGCGAGGGAAGGATCGAGGGAAGGAGCGAGGGAAGGAGCGAGGGAAGGAGCGAGGGAGGGAGCTAGGGAGGGAGGGAGCGAGCGAAAAAAAGAGGAAATGAGAGAACGAGGAAACGAGGGAATGATGGAGAGTGAAAGGAAACGAGGAATAGCGCGAAGGAGCGAGAGATAGTTTGAGGGAGTGAGGGAAGGAGCGAGGGGGCTAGGGAGGGAGCGAGCAAGGGAGGGAGGGTTTGAGCAAGGGAACGAGGAATGAGGGAGAGGTTGAGGGAGCGAGGAGCGCTTAAGGGAGCAAGGAGAGCTTAATGGAGCAAGGGATGGAGCGAGGGAGGATATGAGGGTTGGAGCATTGAGTGGAGCGAGGGAGCGTGGGAGAGCTTGAGGGGGCTATGGAGAATTTCAGGAAGCGATGGAGGGAACGAGGGATGGAGCGAAAGAGCGAGGGATGGACCGATTAGGAAGGAAGGGAGTGTGTGAGAGCTTGAGGAAGCAAGGGAGAGTTTGAGGGAGTGAGGAGAGCTTGAGTTAGTGCATAAGGGAGCGATTGAGTGAGCAAGGGGGGGGGGGCGAGGAAGGGAATGAGGCAGAGCTTAACGAAGGGAGTAAGAAAGGGAGCGAGAGAGGGAGCGAGAGAGGGAACGAGAGAGGGAGCGAGAGAGGGAACGAGAGAGGGAGCGAGAGAGGGAACGAGAGAGGGAGCGAGGTAGAGCTTGAGGTAGCGAGGGAGGGAGTGGGGAGGGTAGGAGGGAGCGAGGGAGCGAGGAGTGAGGGAAGGAGGGGGCGAGGGACCGAAAGACCGAGGGACCGAGGGAATGAAGGAACGAGGGAATGAGTGAGAGCCTGAGGGAAAGAGGGTTTTTGAGTTGGCTTAAGGAAGCAAGTGGGGCTTGAGGGAACGAGGGAGTGCGGGACTGTTGAAGATGACCTAAAACGCCAATCGATCCAAACTGACGTGGTTTAGAGGTCGTGCAACAGCGTACGTGCACTTTTCAATAAATCCGAACGATCCTCTGTCAATCAGCGTTCCGGTGTAAAGTGTCTCTAACCTGTAACACTATACCGCTACAACCCTAACCACGTTACCGCATTATAACACGCTAATGCTCGCCTGGACACGAACAGGGGCGCCTAGCACGTGCAAACCCACATGTATTGTTGTCAACTGTGTGAGAAAGCGGTTGTGTTGGATTCGGTTTTGGTACAACACCGTTTTAAATGATATTCCATTCATTTACTCTATGCTAACGTTTTACTAGATAGTTTACGATTAAAATTAGCGTTAGTTCAAAACAACAATTCCTCTTATTTCAATATTGAGCTTAGCAATATTGCAAAGTAACACATCATTGGAAGCGTCTTCCCGAGACGCTTGCAATGACGTGTCACATTGCAATATTTCATTTAAGATACTGTTCATGTCTATCAGTTTTGACATACGCAAATATTTTTCGTAAGTTGTTTTCTAAAACAGCACCCTGGTATTTCCTCGCCATGTAGCAATATGTTGACTTGATTAAACGTTATATTGAGTATTTGCCGAGCTTGGTCCATGTATTTCCAATCAAACATGATACCGATTTATCTCATTCGGCTCACTTCTGTAAGACATCGAAAAAACGACAGTGAAAAAAACATTTGGACTTTGGGTTGCCAATTAGATGCCTGTATCCAGTGATTTCTTTTCTTTTTAAAGTGCCTCAACTGTGCGGTTTTTGTATATTTGATATTTGATTATACAATTAGTTTTGATGGCCGAATGCCTTGTGATGGCCAAATGCCTTGTCCTGTCCGAATGCCTTGTGCTGGCCGAATGCCTGGTGATGGCCAAATGCCTTATGATGGCCGAATGCCTTGTGATGGCCGAATGCCTTGTGCTGGCCGAATGCCTTGTGCTGGCCGAATGCCTTGTGCTGGCCGAATGCCTTGTGCTGGCCGAATGCATTGTCCTGTCCGAATGCCTTGTGCTGGCCGAATGCTTTGTGATGGCTGAATGCCTTATGATGGCCGAATGCCTTGTGCTGGCCGAATGCCTTGTGATGGCCAAATGCCTTGTCCTGTCCGAATGCCTTGTGCTGGCCGAATGCCTTGTGATGGCCGAATGCCTTGTGATGGCTGAATGCCTTATGATGGCCGAATGCCTTGTGCTGGCCGAATGCCTTGTGATGGCTGAATGCTTTGTGATGGCTGAATGCCTTGTGCTGGCCGAATGCCTTATGATGGCCGAATGCCTTGTGCTGGCCGAATGCCTTGTGATTGCCGAATGCCTTGTGCTGGCCGAATGCCTTGTGATGGCCAAATGCCTTGTGATGGCCGAATTCCTAGCATATCCGAATAATGGTACATATACACTAAATCCTTTGTTACTTAAAACCTTTAAAATCGCCGACATATTTAACCACGTTTGCATATACATGCGCTTACAAAGCATTTAGACAAATATACTATTTCAGTTATGTACAATAGCTCCAGTTTCGTGTGAAAAAATATGACCATGGCCAATCTTCTATTCATTTGATATTCCTACATTCGGAAAAATAGAAGTCTCCGTGTTTTATAGTATCATTAGTACACTGTTATTCTTCACCATCATGAAAACAGACAAGCAGATATATATTTATTTATCGCTTCAATACATTTAACAGGGTCCAATATTTTATAGCACCAACCCTTAAAATATTGGGTAACTTTTTTAGAAATAGATTTTTGTACCGCCTGCTTTCCAAAATATTAGATATCTGCTTAAGTTTGATGAGAAATAACACTCAGAGACGCAAACAGGTTCGATCACAGGCCAGCCGCAAGTTGTCCTTTTGCGGCAATGCCTTTTCAATCTGTTCACACATCACAACAGCAGAAACTGAAAGGGTTTTCACATGTTAACAAAGCGTTTCTTAAGTCGACTTATTCAAGCAAAAAGAATGTCGTCTGCAGGTGGTAATGAGTTAAATAAAGCGATTTCAGCACATTTCCGTTTAACTTTGAGCGATCAGTTTAAGCCTAAATAAAATACACCAAAGCGGACAGGTATATTCAATGTAATTACGAAATTTTAAAACGTTTTTTTTTTTCATTTCTTTTTGGGGAAAAAATTAATGCAAAGGCCCGGTTTATGCACCACCCACCAGTTTCTCCAATTGAAACGAATTCCAAATCCGGAAGATTAATAATAGACATCGGGCTATTTCTAGGTAATATTTTGCAACAGGGAAGCTACTTAAATCACAGTAATAACTCCCCATTGTCTATTCCTAGAACAGTATGTATCTTAAGGTATGCTCAGGTTTCCGGGGCATTGGATAAATGGCAAGCGGCTTGATTTAATCCATTGCCAAACAATTACGACATTTTACCACTTTGTTGCAGATGACTCTTAAAAACGTTGTGGGAAAGGAAGAAATTGCTCGTGACGAGCAATTTCTCCTTTTCCCACAATGTTTTCTACCCTTTCAGAAGATTATTTTCAAAGTTCATCTCATTTTGAAATGTCGTCTGCAAACTCTTCCATTTTGGGACGGTCGCAAATTTGGCGTTTGGTAAAGGGTTTATCCAATTCCACTTTCAGGGTCGTGGAGCTTGTCAAAGACTGAAATCAACGACAAATGTCATTCGAAATAAGTGAAAATAACTTTGTTAACGATATTAGTTCGAAGCTTTCTTGAACGAAGGTGAAAAGTTGTATGTTTCTTTTTCACCTTTTACCAATCTGGTTTTTAATACATTTGGTTCCAGTGCGTTCGAGTGATTATAGAATAAGGTTTAAAAGCCTTTTGGTTTATAATTACTTCATTAGATATCGGCAAACAGCAAAACTTTTATTATGCGACCATTCAAAATAGAGGGAATTGTGCTGATGAACAATAACTGCTTAATATGGCCGATATTCATTCAGATGAATCTAGTATAAAGATGGTATCTGCCCATATCAACTCTTACGCGTTATTTAAGACTTGCAGCTCAAGAAAAGATTGAATGTATTAATTTATTTAATAAAAGAAAACGTGCCTGTAGGTTAACATATTGTTTTATAGTACAGTCTAGGATCGAAAATGTACTTTAAATCATTAGTATCACTAAATAGCTACGCATTACATGTTTACGGAGTTTCGATGAAACCATTTGCACAATAAAGGAATTGCACATGTGCATAATGATTTTAATATATAAATATATACCATAGATTTGTATCAGACTTAACTGACTGAATATCGATGGTTCAATGATATACTAAAGCAAGTCTACCACAAATGTAAAGGACTTTCTATTGTCTTTGCTTGAACCCTCGTAATTTCGATCTTCTTTCAAGATGTCCATATCTTAATATGGTGTAAAAGAAATCCGATGGTTAGGAAAATGACGCTTTGCAAAACGAATGCTAAGAAAAAGCGTATATAAAATAAAAGGGAAAAAAGAAACAAAGAAACCATAGAGACACTGACAAAAGACACCACCAGAATGCCATGTGCAGCGTGAAGTATCGCCCCGAATTAGCTTGTCGGATCTTTATCACATGTAAAAAACAAAACCTATAAAGGTTGAATACCTATAATCCACCATTTTGAAAGTCATTATGCCGTCGGACCACTTCGGTCAATCTCGGTATACAGCGGTCGGGGCAGGAACTATTCGCTTTAAACCGGTGTTTTCCGAGAACGACCAGAGTAAACCGACGACAGAATGTGCTTCAAAATGGCGTAATATGGGTGTTCTTTCTTAAATCAAAGTGGACATGGACTTATTCATAGTTGAAATTTCATGCAGGATAAGCCTATACGGACGATTTTGATCTGATCTGGATTAACTTTTTAAGGTAGCGTTAAAATGGCACACTTATGAATGACACAAACGTCATGACGTCAGCACTTCGCCATATCAAGTTCACAAAAAGGAAAACGAGAATGTTACCGTTTGCATGGTAACAATATCAAATGACGTAACTATGACAATATTCTGTAGGAGATTATTAAAACTGCGTCGATAGAAAAATCTCTTTCTCCAACCCTCACGTTTGAGATACATGTGGCGCTTTGGTAAGCAATCCGTTACTTTTTAACCCTTCGAATTCTGGGTAATTTTCTAAACCATGTATTTTTGTGTCGTCTGCTTTCAAAAACCTTAAATATCTGCTTAATTTTGATAAGCCAAGATACTCAGAATAGCGAACGGGTTATATCACAGGCCAACCTCCACTTCACTTGGCGGCTGTCCTTGATCTAACCTGTTTGCATAAGCATGGAGTCTGTTTCAGCAATGTAAGGGTTAAATCAAAACGCTCGTATCATCCTAATGAAAGTACATACAGCATTTTTGGTTAAGTTTGCAACGTATCTACAATAAAAATTCAAGACTAATTGCAGGCGAAGTTACCCAGAAAGATACTGGCTTCTCATCCGTCCTTTTTTACTCTGCATTCTTTCTGTCAATGCCCCAGAAATTGCGCGACGGGTTTAATACAAATGACGTCATCAGACACTTCAAATGGCACCGGGTTCAATTGTGCCAAATATCAAGACAGGATACTGGCCTCTCATTTATCGAGGATATTTTCTGGAGAAAAAATGGAGGCTATAGATATACGGCGATGGACCAATCTTATGATGTCAACGCGGTTTGATTAAATCGTCTTTTATCGATGGACTTTTGTGTTCAAGTGAAAATACTTTTGTAGATACTTTGACATGGTCTCGTACCTGTTACGGAAATTAGTCCGATTTAGAAATTATGAGTTTCTGGTGCATAGTTTTGATAGTAAGAGATGAACTGGTAGAATACTGGTGTGTTTCCTGTATAGATGATAGTTCTGCGAAACTCTCAAAGTTTGCTCTGACTGCCTATTGCAGGACTTTTTGTTTGGGATTATGAACAAAAATGCCGGTACCTTTGCTATATTTGAAAGGTTGCGCACTGATTTCGAACGGTACTAGTAGAAAAAAATGAGACGATTGACGTGTCCATCATATTACAGTTTTTGAGAGTTTAATGGGCCTACTTGATATTTTTGTTTATAGCTAAGGGTAGAAAACACTAGTCTACACTCAGCAAAGTATTAAAAATACCTTAATTAACATTGGAGTCAATTGGAATTCAAGATATCAAAAGTAACATGTGTGTGACCACATGCATGATTAGCAGAACAAAGGGTTGTCAATATTATTTGATCGGCTCACAGCTCCGACAGATCAGGAACACTTTTCCAATTACTTTCTGATTGCGTTACTGCATCAAATCTTCATAATTACAATTACATGTAATTTAGCAATATATTTAATTACAAGGGCATGTATGCTGCCCATTTGGGGCCGAAATCACCAGCCCCCATGTTGGTTGGCAATCGATATTGGTAGACTAGGGTTATTATCAAAAGCCAATATACGGAATGTCGATGGTTTACCAAGCTTGACCTAACCCACCGCACGTCTATGAATCAAGCATCGTTGTTTTAACACAAAACGAAAACAAAATAAATATACTGTATTTCTTGCAGCCAATGACCAGCATCCCTTTCTCTGCGTGTAATTTTTTCCCGGCTTGTATTGGTTGGATTCGGAGTTTCCCATAGGATTATACCCCTGTTAATTTGCAGATGTCAGCTGTGCTTTATGCGTGAATATCTTTTCCTCTCTGCATATCTTTCTCAATAAACACAACCTAGCACCCTTAAATGTGCAACTGTAATTGCAATTGGGAACAATGTTGATTTAAAGTTTGATTCAGCTGTAAAACGGGGACATTTCACTTTTCATGTTCTATCCAAATAGATGCCATATATTACATACCAGTCCATTTCCAAAACTAAATTTACATTGGCGAAATAAGTGACAGAGCCGCGGATTGAACCAAGGATGAAAATGATCAAGATATCGACGCCAACACCCACAACATTGCTTTGACATTGGGTCACTGATACGAAACACTGCCGCTATCTTAGCTAAAAGTTGTAAAGCTAACCATTTACCAAACGCCAAATATTTTACTGTCCCAAATTGAAAAAGTTTGCCGACGATATTTCAAATTGTGATGAAATTGGAAAATCATCTGCGAATAGTACAAACATTTGATATCCTACATTATTGCAAATGTAATTTGATGCTGTTGGTTCTGTCCAGCTATGTATTATTATTTTACATCCCGGGGTTAACTACATGTACATGTATATACATAACGCCGACATAAACCTGTATAAAATATCCGCTTACCCCTGCCTCCTTCTTTGTATTTTGTGACTGGTATGTTGAAAGCGTCATAAAATAACAACAATGGTCAGAGAAAACGACTAGAACAATGGTTGCTAACAATTATCATAAAATCATCCCGATGTTTTGTCGGCTGCGACAGCTTTGAATTTGGACCAGTGATTAATGCTGGTACGGTTATTCGGTTCATACCGAGACGATACATTACGAACCCGGATGTTTAGAACATTCCAATTGAACAAGGAAGCTTGCACTCTTTAAATGTCCTGATATCGCTGAGTTGGTACAGTAGGTTTTTTTTTAATATAAAATTTCTTCCGGAAGATAATGTTCAGTAAGACCTTTAATCCTTTACCAAATGCATACTTTTCGACTGTTCCAAATTGAAGGAATTTGCAGACGACATTTGAAAACGTGATGAAATTTGAAAATAATCTTCTGATCGAGTAGAAAACAATGTGGGAAAAGGAGAGATTGTTCGTTTAGAGCAATTTCTCCTTTTCCCACAACGTTTACCAGTGTTGTCTGTAACAAACTAGTCAAATGTCGTTATTGTTTGGTAATGGGCTAACAAGGCCTGTTGGTGGTGGTGTATAATTAAGACATACGTCCCGCATTCGAGGTTCCGCTCCGGGTTGTTATTTTGTCATTGAATAAATCCCGAAGCATGAAGTTGTAGACCATAGACTGAAGCCCTTTTTTGAGGTGAAACTATTTTTCAACGATTCCCGTTTACTAATATATAGCTGCATGTTACGTATGTGTGTATATCAATCCATTTAAGTGCATTACTGCGGGGTTGGGGAGGGAGGAGGGGGCTCTTATCCTGGTATTTGACATCTTATAAAGCTACTATAAGATTTGAAAAAAAAACACTACAATTTGGAATTGATATATGCGTTGTTTTGCATGTTATTGGACGAACAAAGCTGAAAACCTCTAGTGACTGTACGTCGTTTATGTTGATTGTATTTAGCTTAACAATGTATATATGGCTACAAACAAAATGAAACATGTCGAAATTTGTACCTTGTTCAAATTGAAATTAACACAAGACGACAATAAAAATAAAATTTGATTTTTGATTTTAGGTGAAACCAGTGAGAGGAAATTACAAAATGTTTGTTACAAGCATCGTCTCCTTTTGACACAATGGTTTGCTACATTTATGTTTGACATTCGACAGTATTTCTTAATGTTTTAATTCAAGGTGCGTAGCCAAAGTTTTAAGAAGGTTCTTCTACCTAGCCTGCTTCGTCTCGTTTCAAAAACCTCTGGTATTGCGCCCAAAACGAAGTTGGTGTCGCAAGATAAGTGAATCATTGTTGACGCTATACGAAAAAGACTATTGAAACAAACATATTCAATACCTGTACCCGACCATCCCACACTGAGTCTTCCCCATAACCCTAACGCAATCTATAACACTCATCAATCGTAACTACTCTCATATGTCCGTGACATGAGAAATGCACCTTGTTTATAAGTGTAGGTTAATTACACATTTCTTGTGAGCGTCCACGAGAAGTAGTTCAATGTATATGGAACTGTTGAATATCAGTTAAAACCCGATTTTTGTTTCTTTAATCAAATAAAATGACTGTTTAGATATCTTATTTGACGTTTTCATTTGACAACGCATGTTGTCTTACAAGAAAAAATAAGACGGCTTCAATATTGTCTTAACAGTGAAACCCGATTAGTTCGGATTACAACAGCGATATACACCGTGTTTGGTCTCTAACGCTGGGTGCGGGTTTTGACCAAAGTCTTCGTATGCTATGTCTACACTCTTTTTTCTGACAACAGTTGTATATTTATTATGTTCATGAGAGGAAAGGTAGAGATTCCTGGCTGACCAGAGGAATGTCGATGCATCTACCCATCACTATACAACTGATTGAATCATTGACGCGATGTAAAAGCTAAAAAAAAACAAATGAAAACAATCTTAATCATAATCTTTAAGACAATATACTTATCTATCTATATTTAAGCCAGTGCATTGTTGTGTGGTAATGGGGGAAGTGTGTATGTGGTAAACAATTATAATCGCTGCACCACAAGAACTATTTTCATACAGTTTTAATTACTTTTGTTCATACGGTACAATATTTCCATAAATACCTACAGATACCCATCGCTTCGTATAGACGCACAATAAGAGAGAAAATATAGAGATAAAGAGAGAGGGAGATAGAGATAGAGATAGAGAGAGAGGCAGAGAAAGAGACAGAGACAGGGAAGAGAGAGGGAAGAGAGAGAGAGAGAGAGAGAAAGAGAGAGAGAGAGAGAGAGAGAGAGAGAGAGAGAGAGAGAGAGAGAGAGAGAGAGAGAGAGAGAGAGAGAGAGAGAGAGAGAGAGAGAAAGAGAAAGAGAGAGAGAGTTTCGCAATAGTTTCTTGAAAATTGGTACAAAGATCTGTTTGCAAAAGCATGAAGTCGGTTCTAGCACTTTAAGGGTTAATGGCCCCTATCCTTTGCTTTGTATGAGTGGATGATTAGATGAAAAGTTTCAAGAAAAGATTAACTTTCGCCGTAACATAACTCAAATACTTTCAAAAGCATTACATCATGATTTGCCTAGATACAACACTCACTTTTATCGTATGATGGTTTAAACAGTGCTCGCGTGAAAAAAAAATCTGTGTTTTTGATTGCCCAATGATTTGTACTTCCTCGTCCGTAGGCCTGCAATACACTATTTTTCTCAATCTAACAAATGCCTTCCCATATATGAAATCGACGTTAAATTAATCATCATAAAAAATCAGTATTCTCTAGTCGTGTTGAAAAGTACGTTTGTCGGGACAAATAGAGGAGCATTCATTTCGGACTAGGGCCAAAAGAATATGATGAATCAACAATGATGTAAGTGGGTCACGTTCGTCAATGTAAATATGCAAATTATTTACGTCATGAAGACATCATGTGTTTCCGGTCTGCGTACGCCCCTCCCTAACTTCTCTGCACTGGTTCAAATTCCTTCCAACAAACAAGTTTCGACGTTTCGAATAGGAGTTATATTTTGAAAACAACGAGATAAAAGGAGAATATTCTCCTGTTGCTCTGTTGCGGTTTTGTGAGGAACATAGTTTGTGGGACACCATAATTATCTATCTCTTAATGAAGGACAATACTTTTATGAAGGCTGTTAAGAGGTAGAATGAACAAGAATTCATCTAGTAAAACAGGTCATAAATATGTGACCCATCACTTCTCTGAGGATTTATTACCGGTGCTAAACAAAGTCCGAAAGGCAAAAAATTACACTCTCTTTGTTTACTTAGGCAAATAACGTTCTATCAAAATGATAGATTCTCGTCATAAGCATTTGTTTTCTCTCTTCCCCTCTGTTTCTAATACCTCCGCTTAAAATGTGATAAAATGGGTGCATAGTTATAAGTTATCAGATGGGAATGCACGTTTCCTGTGACGGACTTGGATCTCCTGGGCAAGGCACGTTCTAATACGTCAGTAGGAAGTCTACAATTTCGGGACAATACCCGGTTACGCCAACAATTATTGCGGCTGATCGGAATTGTTTGATACTACCGTGAAAAGGGTGTTGATATCCGCAAGAACAGATAAAGAAGAAGCTAAAAACAAATATGTTGTCAAATTTATGATGTCATGTTTGGCAATCACTACAGGGCATTGCCAAGTAGCAGATTGCAGAGAGTTATCTTTTTGCACGTGTACCATCTTCCGATTGCTATGAACATAGTTGTGATATTTATCTATGTTTGACGAAATTGGTTGTTGGTGATTCATTTCGTTCTTACTAAACCATGCGATTCCAATATTCCTCATTATCACAGACGCATAATTCATTGATGAGAGATTCGTTGACCCGTTGCCTAGTCCGAGAAACATGCGACAGACGATATCAAAACAAATCATCACAATGTCATAACTAACCCACGAAAGACTCATACACCATGAACTACTAAATGTGAGACAAAAGATATGTCTATTTGTCATCAACACATTTATTTCGTCACAATGATTTCAAATACCGTCTGCTGCAGCGCCTTTAACCCTTTCCCACCCAAACAAAAAATTTTCGTCTGTCCCAAATTGAAAGAGTTTACAGACTACATTTCAAAATGTGATGAAATTGAACAAAATTCTTCAGAAAGAGCAGAAAACCTTGTGGGAAAAGGAAAAATTACTCGTTACGAGCAATTTCTCCTTTTCCCGAATGTTTTCTAAAGTCGCTTGCAACAAAGTCGTCAAATGTCGTTATTGTTTGGGAATGGATTTAATCCAAGATCATTGTGATATGTTTTAAAACAAACAAGTGAGTTTTGTTATCTGTGTTGTAACGGAAACCTTTGTCATCGATAAACTCGTCATTGACGTCACTGACGTCAGTACAGAGACTACCACGTGATGTTTACGTCGTGCGCGTCAACGGCAAACGAACGGTACATCAATAATTGGGCAAATACACTGAAGGATAGCTCCTGGGTATCTACAACATAGTCGATGGCAAACTAAAAACATAAGGTGATATGACCTTATAATAGGATTTACTCATTTTCCAGAAGTGTTTCAAGTCCCAATATCTTGATTAAATACCGTGCATTGTATTGCTCAACTATAAAGGTCTGTTTAACCCTTAGAATGATCGGCAATGTTCATGAAATAGATTTTTGTGTCGTCTGCTTTCCAAAACCTTGAATATCAGCTTTATTTTGATGAGGAAAGATACTCAGAATAGCAAACAGGTTATATCATAGGCCAGTCGACAATTAACTTGCCGGCTGGTCTGGATCTAACCTGTTTGAATAAGCATGAAGTCGGTACCAGCACTATAGGGGTAAAGGTGCTTGGTCATAGAAGAGCAGATTTAAAGTCAAAATAAAAGGTCGCTAAAACAATGCAGGTTTTGTATCGTTGTTCGATATACAATTAAAGGTAGGTATTGAAAGCATAATTCATTCGAGAAGTGTCAAATCATCTAAGTGTTATAATTTATATGCGGTAGATCTCAAAAGCGATGTCACGCTTTTGAATTAAAAAAACATGGTCATTCACTATGCACATAATCCTAAAAAATAAAAAAAGATATGAATTTGTTTCCAATGACTAATCTTCAATGCAAATCATCAAATCAAAGACATAATTAACATATCAGGGTACCGTTTTACTAAACAACTTACGGAAAATGTTTGCTTTAGTAAAAACTAATAAACATGGATAGTATCTTTAATGAAAGGACAATATTGCAATGTGACACGTCATTGGAAGCGTCTCGGAGAAAAGAATTACTTCCAAATTTCCTCATATCTGTAAAAAATAAACACCTTTAAAAAAGGATTGGACCGGTCTAGTCGAAAGTATGATATTTCAAAATACCAGCTGATCAACCTAGTTTTGCGTATTTGAGTGACAATTAAACTAGAAACGTCCCATTACGATAGGTATGTTGATACGCCTTTTCTAAATATAGCACAGGATGACGTAGATTGAGAGTGATAAATTAACCAGCTGTCATTGGTTTAAACCTTCTTCGTCGACCAATGGAAATCGTTGGTTGAGTGAAATTGAGGTCGTTAACATATCTACAGTCAATCAAAAGTGTGGAATAGTGAATGAAGGCGTAATCATCCTATCCCAACATTGATGTGAAAACAAACATAGCAAATAATGAATGACTGCAACATTAAGAAATGTCCAAATATATTTTAGGATAAGTCTCAGCCTAGTTTATCAAACGCTGATTGTTATGTTCAAGTTGTATCTTTAAGCATTGATTAATTGTCGTTTTCACCAGTTGTTTAGTTGTATACGATTTCATGAGTTAATTTCCAGATCTCGGGAGGACATAACTAGTGCCTTGCCCAAAAACGCTCAACAGTAAAGAGGTTTCCGCTATCTGAAATCGAACCGAGATCATCTGGTATGAATACCCGATTATAATGGTTTAATCCTTTACCAAACAACATGTTTTCGACCCAAATTCAAAGAGTTGCAGACAACATTTCGAAATGTGATAAAATTGAAATACAATCTTCTGATAGGTCAGAAAACATTGTGGGAAAAGGAGAAATTGCTCGTTAAGAGCAATTTCTCCTTTACCCACTTTGTTTTCCAAAGTCGTCTGCAACAAACTGGTCAAATATTATTACTCTTTGGCGATGGTTTATAACGATATTTGTCTGGTCTAAAACGTTCGCCTCTTATCCAAATTTTATTCAGATGTCGAAAAAATATCTTAGTTTTCTTAAAATGCATCATATTGACACGAATCTGCACGAATTTAAGCTGGACAAGACTGAATTTTTTTTTCTTATTTGCTCACATAATTGCTACAGCTGATAATCAAAATGGCTATCTAAAAACACAAGATAAAATATAGGGATTTAACCCCACGTAAGAATATCATGCCTCTGTAACCGACACTGAAAACTCCGTAATTTAGCTGTTAGACTACCTCTTGTGAAAATCGAAATGGCATCAGTAGGAGGTGAACCCTTGCAGAGAGGAGCTATACTTCAAGGCCTGTACTTTTATTGCTAAGCTACAAAATAACTCCGACGGTGATGCGTAAGGTCGAAACCTATTTCAACATAGTGTTAACCCTTACAATGCTAGAACCGACTTAATGCTTATGCAAACAGGCTAGATCCAGGCCAGCTGCCAAGTAAATTGGCAGCTGGCCTGTGATCTAACCTGTTTGCTACTCTGAGTACCTTTCTGATCAAAATAAAGAAGATATTTAAGGTTTTGGAAGGCAGTCATCACAAAAATCTATTTTTAGAAAATCACCCAGCACTTTAAGGGTTAATAACGATGTATATGATACGATCATTCGAAACCTGATTAGGGCTGGGCTTATAAAATGGATCGCTACTTTGAAATACATAACGACCGGTTCATCAGGTACGAAAAGGTCATTGTGGGTGCTTAAACTTCATTTGTTTTTCATCTCTGTCAAGTTCTGCCTACCGCTGATTTCTCTTCAGTCGAAATGGTCCCTGAAGTTGTCTGGCAAATATACGTAAACACGTGAGCAATTGGTTGAATCATTGTTATCCTTATTGTGAAATGTGTATGATTTTGGATGGGTTACAAAATAACAGCAGGGTAATAGGTAATGCGGCCAATGTATTTGGGACACAGTTATTTCGGGGATTTGCAAATGTTTATATCTCGTGACGTAGTGTGTACGTAGGTATGTCTAAAGATAAACACTACTTATCACTGCTAAACCCGCATAATGAGCCGTCAGAACTGTCAAAAGTCTAAAAATAGACTCGCAGGTGAGTACTATTGTGTGTGATTACGCTTTGAATGGATCCAACTCTTTTCTTCAACCGGAGGTATCTAAAGAAAATAAAAAGAAAAAGAAAAAAACACGCCAGCTTATCTGCCTGTTTCAATGCGGTTCACTGTCATTTTATAATATAATGTCATTTAATAATGAAACTGTTATTCGTTACCTAGCTATGTTCATAAGTTATGCGTTTAAAAAAAACTGCTCGTAAGAACAAGAAAAACAATATATTTATATCTGCTTTTAGCCTCTAACACATGCATATCTGTATAAAATTTTTGTATTTATGTTCCATTTTTTTAGTAAGGACCGGTGGCTTTATTTTACAATAAAACTTGTACAAATGAACATGACTCGAGAAACTTTGATGACTTACTTTAATGAGAATATTTTCCACATTATACGGTACATTAACCAAATAACCTCTTTTTTACAAGTTCAAAAAGAGCAGCAGTGATGAAATGGTTTGTGTCGGCGAATTGAAACCTTTCGCCCCCGATTTGGTCCCGAATAGATTTTTTTTTAATTTTTTTAACAAAACAAATTAGTTCTTTAATTTAAACATACCGTTTTGTTTTGATCCATTCATGTTACACAACGATATACTTTATATTTATAAAGCAGTTTTCATAAAAAGCATCTTCAACTGTATACTTATTGTACTGTTCTTCGTTTTCAATTATGCTATTTTTGCAGAATATCATCACCTAACCTGCATACCCCGCATTGTACGTATATTCCATACAGTACGGAATACAAGGGCGGAAAAATGCGTCGGTGTTAACACACTGTATGACGTCACACCCACACTCGCTAAATCTCATTATCTACCTGTACCAAAAGGTAATCCTTTACCTCATAGTACCTTGAGAAACAACTTTGATAGATAACCCTTTGCCAAACGCCGAATGTTCGACTATCCCAAATTGAAAGAGTGTGAAGACGACATTTCAAAATGTGATGAAATTGGTAAATAATCTTCTGATAGGGCAGGAAACATTGTGGGAAAAAGAGAAATTGCTCGCAACGAGCAATTTCTCCTTTTCCCACAATGTTAGCTAAAGCCGTCTGTAACAAAGTGGTCAAATGTCGTTATAGTTTGGGAAAGGGGTAAAACGTGCTGCTATTGAGTAGTTTATATCCGTTGGTCACATCAGTAGCATCTACCCAGCATCGTGGAGTAAATAGTTATAAATACTTCATGCTATTTTAATTACGTCAGTCCTTTCTTTAGATTTGGACTAGTCGCTGGATCCCATATGGGGGAATAGCTGAAGTAGAATTGACTCGACTCTAATCAAACCGACGACTTGGTTTATTTCGAATCGCTTCGAAATTCGAAAATATTGCAGACGACCATTGAAATGGATACACAAATAAATGGAAGTTATTTTTTCTGGTACGACTGAAATATGTTTTGAATCCTTTTCAAACCATTACTTTTTTTTTTAAACCATCCATCAAAAACGACTCCTACAATCCAATGTTTTTTGGTGAAGGGTAAATTCTATTTTTGCCAAATAAAACGAATCGTGACCCATCTAATTATCAGCGATACTCCGCAAACAGATAAATAAACGTAAACGTTACTGTAAATTCGTCATACGAGTTAAGAATTTACAGCCGTATTGCTCTAGACTGATTTGACGTTGATCCCTCCCTCCCTCGCCCCCTACGTTAACGTGACGTTTGAAGTTTGACATAATTAAAACGTGAACGTTATGGCACAGTCTACGTCTCAACTCTTTGACGTTTACACAAAAAACCCTCGACTGTAAAAATGTCGGAAGTTTGTTATCATTGATGTCAGTTTCCAACGTTTACCAATTACGCGCTATACGGGTTTTATGTCATATCAGGGGTGAAATCTTGAGCGTTCGAACGATGAAAGTGAAATTTTGGTAAATAGAATTTGAAAATACATGTAAAAACGGAAAGCAATGTGAAAAGCATAGACAAATGGCCATCAGAATTAACAACGCATGTTGCACTATCCCTTTACCAAACGGCACATTTTCGACCGTCCCAATTTGAAAGAGTTTGCAGACGACATTTAAAATCATGATGAAATTGAAAAATAACCTTCTGGTAGGGCAGAAAACATTATCGGAAAAGGAGAAATTGCTCATTATGAGCAATTTTTCCTTTTTCCACAGTGTTTTCCAAAGTCTTCTGCAACAAACACGTCGTTATTGTCTGGGAAAGGGCTAGGGTAATGGGGTCGCACATTGCCATAATTGTAACAGGGATCTTTTTCTGCGGTAAAGATAATCCATAGCCTTAGATAAAAGCAATATGAGATATCATTTTCAAAAACGGCAACGTGTATTGATAATATACTCATGAATTAGATTATAATTAAAAGCACGACCAATCGACATGTCGCAATAATAAAAAAACCAAAAATAAAATATGATTGGTACAGGCTGACACTCGTCACAGGGATAGGCTGATCCTTCTCAAAGTGAGAAATCAGTTAGATTGAGCCAATCGTATCTACCCGGCAATCTCCGGCACAAACCGGTAGATACATTTATACCTCGTAAATAGATGTAGTTCATTAATACACTAGAAAGCCTGGAGAAATTCGGCTGTTTTCCGCTGGATAAAGATTATCATATCAGCATATCTGCGTTTCATATTTTCTCAATCGTATCTACTCGGCAATCCCCGGCTTGTGCCACGATTGCAAGGGACATGCCCTTAGTCACCGCCATGTTACCACACTTCTTTAAAAAAGGCTCCCCATTACCTCTGATGTTATTTTAAGAAATGACCGAGGTGTTCCTAATGAAATTGAACATGAAACGGACTAAAAAATGTCTGCAAATTAAACTCAGACGTGAGGTAAACCAATTCACACTTGTTTGTCTATTTTATCGTAATTTAAGAACGCAACTGATACCAAAGTAGTTTTATACGTGGCCTACTTATTACGAATTGGAACTATTGTTTACCAATCAAAAAGAGAAAATATTATATAACTTCAGTAAATTTACATATTCAGCTGGTCAAGTTCGGAAAGAAGAAATTGCCAGCTCTAATAATGTTAAGATGTTATTAGTATCTATGATTATATGTCTTTTTATATATTCCCATCCATAAACACATTCATTTATAATCAACAACGTGTAAATGTTACGCTAATAAACTTTGAAACAAAAAAAGGGTAATTAAATCAGGATAAGAAAACCCTTGGGTGATTATCGACTTGGCCTATTTTAAGAATTATGATTGGCCATCCATGTTCGGATATTGATCAATCAGAGACAGGAATTGTTCAGATCCATTTGACGTTAACCACGTTTTAAGTTTTATGATCAAAGTACCAGGACGTCTCATAAAGAATAAACATGAGAGGTAATTAGCCGGATCGTTAATGAGCAATAAATCACCATTAAAACCCTCTTAGATAATAAACGAAGGTGTATGCACTTGTCTTTATCGTTTCCCACCGAAATGTCACAGCTAAGCGTCTTATAATGGGGACAACACAACCGGTGATGAAAGGTGTCGCTCTAGATCAGAACTCGTTAGCGATACAAGCTCACCCAGAGCGACTTATTCACAGACACTTATCATGATTAGCAGTTTTGTGATAAATCTAGGATTGAATTTATGGCTAAAGATTGGTATTTTTTCGCATTTTGTATTTCTTATCACATACTTATCTTTATGAATAACGACATTAAGGACGTTCTCGGTAGTTTTGTCTGCGCACTTCATCTGCGCATCCAAGGGAGATAATAATCTGTTACCGAAGAGGAACTTGCATAGTAGTCGGATAAACGTTTTTATTCGGATGAAATTTACTTTATAAATTTTTTTACAAAGAATGATCATATTATCCATAAATTTATGAAAGATTATCAACAATATTACATATTTCACATGCATATCAAACCCCAAGCTTCTATTTCTTAAGTTTAAAGTTATTTTAGTCGTTTATATACATGTTTTTCAAATATGGTTACCATGGTAACTGTCATTTTACAGAAAAACTAACTCGTCATCATATCCTTTTTTGCATTTTGTATATCAAGATTACATTTTACTTCACATACTGAAAATTTAAAAAAATCCATGAAAGGAATTTTGAAATCTCTATTTCTTTGCAATTTGAAAAACTGATTTTGATTACAAAAGTTGTTCAGATTGTTATAATTTAGAATACAATTGAATTGCAAAGTATTGAATGAATGAAGTCATGTTTTTTAGTGTTAATAAACCTTCTAGAAATTATGTTATTACCTTTGAAGATGGTATGGTCATTTTGACATTTTTGCCCCAAACGGGTACCATGGAAACTGTCATTTTACAAAAATCAAACCGGTCGACCTACATTTTGCTTTTCATTTCTGAATTTACAATTAGATTTTAAATAACATATCAAAAATTTAGAAAATTCTATGAAAGGATTACTTTTTTATAAAACTACAGAACATGTCCTTAAGGTAGAACACCCATAATCCGCCATTTTGAAACTCTATTCTGCCATATGTCGTCGGAATACTTCAGTCGTTCTCTGTATACATCGGTCTAGGCAAGAACTATTTGGTTTAATGTGATTAGTTTCGGTCCCGACCGATGGTTACCGAGAACGACCGAAGTAATCCGACAACAGAATGCGTTTCAAAATGGAGGATTATGGGTATTCTACCTTGATTTGAATAATCTTCACCATTACAAATCCGAAGCGTTAAAAGTGTGTACAGGACATGTTGTTTAATGTCATCTTGGTGCATGCATTCCTGTGGCGCAACCCATGATTTATGAAAGTTTAATCCGTATTACCTTCATAACGATTAGGGTTCTTTGCATCAGGCGACATCAAGTGTAATGATAAATGAAACAATACCAAAGCGATTTGGTTTGTGTGTTGTTTTTTTCCCGTGAACATCCATATTTATGTGGAATTGCGGCGACCCGTGTACCCAGACAGTAATAATCAGAAGAGGTCTTCATGTATAAGTGGAACTTTCGATATGGTCCGTACCGTTCTTATAAGTTCGGGTCGGTAAATGTAAATTGGAGACCTGTCTAACAAAAGTCTGGATGACATATTTATATCTAAGATGTGAATGGGACATCAATCCTACATGTGGAATCTATATCGTATTTTTGAACGCATGTCTACTAGACATTGACATAAACACAGTTACCTCTGAGATTCAAAGGTTACGAACATTTTGTTAAGGCACATCAATGGAGAGGAGTACAAATAAATTACTGAAAAAATATATGGAGTTCTTTTATCATTTTCATAAAAGTTATGAGAATTAATGTACGAATGCGTCGAGACCCTATTAAATAGACTCATTTAGAATAAGTTATTTTGTGCTTGAAATATAGTCGTCTCCAATTCAATCATGTTTATCATCAACCTGTTTGTTTACATATTGGTCGGGTCAAAAATCTGTGTATCAACTGTCAAGGTCAGAGGTGGAGAATCAGGAAATCTGAATTATAAAACTTGCTAATCTGGGTTATTTCTGGTTTACTTTCAAATTTAAGTTGTGCTGATGTTGTTTTCTGTTGATAACTATTTGAATCTGTCCAAAGATTTACCAAATAATATAGTTTGATATAGCATAAATCTCCTGAATGGGCCTTTAACGTAGACGCAAATCAACGAATCTTTGTAGGCCCTAGGGAACCGCTTTACTAAGCACCTCATGTTTTATAACTAGGTTAGTTCAAATCAACATCCCTCTCATTCAAATATTGGGCTGCGTAGTATTGCAAACTAACATAGCATTGGAATCACAACTCCAATACGCTTCCAATGACGTGTCACATTGCAATATTGCACTTTTATTTAAGATACTATCCATATTTATCGCTTTTGACTAACGCAAATGTTTGCCTCATGTCGTACAGTAAAACGGTACCCTGGTATTCGTGTGGACTACCACACCAATAGTATCTACTCGGCAATCCCCGTAACAAGTCGGTAGATATACCTCGTAAGCAGTTCATGAATACACCTGAAATCCTGGGGTAATTCGGCTGTTTTTCGGCGGATAACGCACATGATTACAACATGAACACAGGCACTAAATATGTATTTAAATACACACAAATAAGTTATATATCACAATTGAATATTGCTTTTTTTTTACTCTTTTCATTAAAGATTGTCATATCAACACATCTGTGACAGTGTTTCATATTTTGTCAATCGTATCCTTTCGGCAATCCCCGGATTGTGCCGGGGATTTCCGAGTAGATACGATTGCAAACGGACCAATCTGAACATATCGGGTTTATCAAATGAAAACACCTCTGAAATAATAGGGATGACGCCATATTGGTTCCCAGCGGAATGACGTCACTTCACTTTCGTGTTTTAAATAGATCTTAAATGTGAAATCTAAAAAGTCGTTAAATTTGATTGAGGAAACAACTAAACATGCCACAACCACAATTATGCCATTTGGTATGAGTTACTGATAAAAAGATTATTTAAAAGGATTTCCAACCCTTCCATACACTTTGAACTACTTAACTTGTACGCTTAGAAAATGTGTTAATTGGCGGATGCCGATTTACCCGAAAAATTGTAACCCTACACTTATATCCGAGGTGTATTTCACAGCTCACGGAAATACCCGAGTAGTTCCGATTGCAAACGGACATGCCCTTCGTTGCTGACCTACTTTCAAAAATGGCTCCCCATTACCTCCGAGGTTATTTTAAGAAATGGCCGAGATGTTCCGAATGCTACCACATGGGCCAGGACTCCAGGCTATCGTTAAATCATGAGCCTGACTAGCTACGTCTACGTTACTGCAGTGGTAAATCCTTGCGAATTCTGAGAATTGTAAACTATGACAAACGATCAATACCGACATCCGTGTTACCTGTCATTTCCGGGTTCCCTCTTTACCAATCGAATTGTTTCGTCTTCTCAAAGTGAAGGAGTTTGCAGGCGACATACTGCATTTCGAAAAACCCATTACCAAACAATAACAACATAAGTACAGTTTTGTTGCTGACGACTCTCGAAAACATTGTGGGAAAAGGAGAAATTGCACTAAACGGACAATTTCTCATTTTTCCACAATGTTTACTGTACTTTGAGAGGAATATTTGAAATTGTCGTCTGCAAACTCTCACAATTTGGGACAGTCAAAAATATTGCGTTTGCTAAAGGGTTAACTCTGAGTTTCTCGTAGGCTTCCTGAAGGATGCAATATACTGTTTCAAAACACTTTTTAAAGTCGTCTGCGGACCGTGTTAAATCAAATGATTGGTAAGGATTGTAAACAAGGAAACATGCGGTATTGTCGAGAACGTCTTTGGTTGAAATGAATTTAATCAAAGGTTGTAGAAGGAAGCTGTTACAGACAGAAAAACCGTCAATTCTACGATATGATAACAGGCTATGGGATTTCTTTGAAAGAACTATCAATGGTGTATGGTTTTGATGGGCTGACATTTGGATGATTCAATACTCCACGTCGCTTTTCTTCCCATAAAATAAAGAAAGACAGAAGGAGAAAGAAGGAGAGAGAGAGAGAGAGAGAGAGAGAGAGAGAGAGAGAGAGAGAGAGAGAGAGAGAGAGAGAGAGAGAGGGAGGGAGGGAGGAGGGAGGGAGGGAGGGAGGGAGGGAGGGAGGAGGAGGGAGGGAGGAGGAGGGAGGGAGGAGGGAGGGAGGGAGGGAGGAGGGAGGGAGGAGGGAGGGAGGAGGGAGGGAGGAGGGAGGAGGGAGGAGAGGGAGGGAGGAGGGAGGGAGGAGGGAGGAGGAGGGAGGAGGAGGGAGGAGAGGGAGGGAGGGAGGGAGGGAGAGAGAGGGAGAGGAGGGAGGGAGAGAGAGAGAGAGAGAGAGAGAGAGAGAGAGAGAGAGAGAGAGAGAGAGAGAGAGAGAGAGAGAGAGAGAGAGAGAGAGAGAGAGAGAGAGAGAGAGAGATTTTGCGTATGTCCAGTGAGAGGGGAATTTATATCTTATATGATAACCTTTATGTATTTACTTGATATTTGTTACAGATTATCCCATATCAGATAGAATTGCCATTTATAACCATCAGTTTTATTTCTTGCTTTGTTCTTTGATGACACCTGTAACCAAACCAACACTTAGACCTTTACATGGAACCGGCTTTCCAGTCGGGATTTACTCTCCGATAGCGGGACTTTCATGGCGTAGAGACATACTGACGAGGCCTATACAATCTGTACACACAAACTGGTTTCCCGTGTCTACAAGGTAGACGAACGACCGGTTCCTAGTTAAGTTGACATTCTCACTGGTAATAGCTTATTACACGGTACCCCATCTTTGTTCTTTACACAATAGGTCATTTTGGCGTTTGGTATTTATAGTTAGTTCCAAAATAAAATAAGCCTCAGTCCCTATAAGTCCATTAATGTACTACCCATGCTCATTACTTAAACAGATAAGAAACCAAGGCCTTATCATCTTGATTTCTACTACCCTCTGTTTTCACTTACCGAAATAAAAAAAAAGTATGCGTTACCTTTCGTTCGTTCCTAGAGAAACTACACGTAGTTTGGAAATGATCAACAAAGTAAAGGTTTTCACCTATTGTTTACACACCGGAAGTGTATCTAAGCATACAATGCAGCATCAAATTGGAACACCCCTAAAAATAACCTCGGAGGCAATGGGGAGCCATTTTGAAAGTAGTCCAACGACGAAGGGCCAATCTGAACACATCGGGTTTATCCAATGAAAATGAAATAATAGGGATTACGCCATATTGTTTCCCACGGAATGACGTCACTTCACTTTCGTTTTCAAAAATAGATAATTTTGCCATTTAGTGTAAGTTGCTGATAGCAAACAATTTATAGGGATGTCCAACACTTCCATATACATTGAACTACTTAACTTACGCGCTTAGAAAAGGTGTTGATCGCCAGGGCCGATTTACCCAAAAATTGTAACTCTATTCTTATATCCGAGGTGTGTTCACAGCTCACGGAAATACCTGAGTAGTTCCGATTGACGAAGGGAATGTCCGTTTGCAATCGTATCTCTTCGGCAATCTCCGACACAAGCCGGGGATCGCCGAGTAGATACGATTGAAAAAATATGATGTGTTGAATTGATTGTTGTTCAAACGGGGATTCGAACCCTAGACCTTCGGTACAAGAGGCCGACGCTCTACCACTGTAAAGAAATTATTAAGAATAACATCATTCATCTGTGATATTTAAACGATGCTTGTGTTTCTACATAAACATGTAGTCCCTGGGCGTAATGTTGTAATCAAGTGTGTTATCCGGCGGAAAACCGGCGAATTTCCCCAGGATTTCTGGTGTATTCATGAACTACCTACGAGGTATATCTACCGACTTGTGCCGGGGGATTGCCGAGTAGATACGATTGTGCATCATCTTGAAATTTCAAGAACTATTAGTACAGCGACTTCCGGAAGTAAGTAAACAGTGTTTTCGCACCGCCTATACACCACTTCTGTTACATTAACGTGGTCTGCTAATCAAATAGAACAATGAAATATCTAATGATGGATCATCCGGCCTGAAATTCATGTAGATTTGACGCAGATTTCTCGGATCTTTACTAAACAGTTCCTATTAAACCATCTCAAAGTTGAAGCGTGGGGAGACGACAGTTTAACATCGTATTATACTTCGGGAATTTGTTTCATGTTTACGATATAAATCATTATTGTCAAATGAGAGAATGGTCCTTTGAACAGTTCCTCATTTGACAACAATAATTACAAGGACAAAAAGGTCTGAAGGAGGAACGAAAACGTTTTCATTTGAAATATGATCATGCTTTCCTTTAACCAATTTGTGGCATACGTCACGCAGCTTTTTTGGACAAAAAGACAGAAAAATGCTTAAATTGGTATATCATGAATTAAACCAAAGCGAACATCGTCCAAAAAAGATCATTTGATATTTATAAATAATTTTTACCTACGTGAACTGTTATAATTGGCCTTTCTCAGCATGACGACAGCCTTTATCTGCCGCCTGTCGATTTTCAGATACCAAGGAAGACCCAGTTTCCAATGGAGATGCTTGGATATTAGCCCTTTGAATGCTAGGAAATTTTCTTGAAAATAGATTTTTGTGTCATCTACTTTCAAAAACCATACATTTCTGAATAATTTTAATGAAGAAAGGTACTCAGCGTAGCAAACAGGTTGGATCACAGGCCAGCCGCCAGTTTACTTGGCGGCCGGTCTGGATCTAACCTGTTTGCATAAGCACGAAGTCGGTTCCATTACTGTAAGGGTTAATTTCAAGAGAGAGGGAAGAACGCCTTGGCGTTTTATCCTACGTCAGATAATCTACGTACTACCTTTCAGAGATTCTATCAGACATCAGCTGGGGATCTTTTCATTACAGTTTTACGACATCTTTTCACCGCAATTTTACGACATTTAACCAGAAAGAATTATTTTACGTCATATCATCGTTTGGATTGTTCTTTAACAAAGGTGCCTGAGACTGTAATATTACACACATTCTCTTTTTCGATAAAAGTGTAGCAGACAATTTTTCAGACAATCAGACAATCCTATATGTCAAAATAACGTTTTCGCCGCTTGTAAGGGTTTAGAGGTAGTTAATTGAAATCAGCCGTTCCGGGTTCGATCTCCGATACAAGCAAATTATTCCAATGTAGATTGCAATTGAACATTACACTTTTCCTTATCTCGGTAGTATTATATGACCGATGAAATATGAATGAATGAATTACCGCCATAAATCTAAACTTCTTTTGAAGACGACGTTAACTCCTGCTTAAAAATGGGTAAAACGATTCAATGGCGATTAAAGACTTCCTTGGAAAGACGTTTTATCATCGGTTTGTGTTAATGTCATTTCATTAAACCATTCCCTCACAAAGGAGTTTGTGGTTGGTCCATATTGAAATGAAAAGCAGACAGCAAAATGTATCAAAGAAAAACATTTTATTTGTAAAAGTAGGTGAAAAGAATTGCTGCAATTTATTGAGTAACATTTGAACATCTGAAGCAATATGGCGTTTTATCGCAATGGTTTCTAATATCTTCTGCAACATTGAACAAATGGGAGAATGATCTATATATTTATGGAATAATGTGTTGTAAAACGTAACGAGGAATATGTGTCAAAGGATGAATTTGAAAATGAAAGTCGGTTTTTCCAGGTCGAGCCTGTCGACGTTCGTGCGACTGAGGCACCATTTTGTTACAGTTCTCCACATTCCAGGAAATCGGCCGCAGACGATACAAATATTGATCAGGTTAAATGGAGGAAATATTTCCGCTATGTCATGCCAAAGCTCAGACAAAAGAGAGAAACAATGTGAACGATAAGGCCTAGGAACTAGTTTCCAGTGTCTAGTATTATAAATTCTCGTCAAATTATGCTTAAAAAGGGACCAGTTTCGAAATGTTCTGAGGTCAAGTGTGTCAATACATTAGCTAGCCTAGGGTCCTGGCCCGTGCGTATAACTAGGCGGGGTATACGCACATGCCAGGACTCCAGGATACCAATCCATGTGCAGTACCAGTCAATAGACTAAATTTCTTCATCTATAGACCAACTCAAGTTGTGTATTCCTACAAGAAAAGAACTCAGGTAGCTAGGCTTTTTTCAAATCTCTAGTTATAGGAACAGTGTTTTACTTAAATCAGACGACTTTAGAAAAGCTTTGTAAACATTTGAAAAACCTTTTGCTGTTGTGAAATGTGGGTAGATTGTAAAAGCATTGTGGCAAAATGAGGAATTCCTTGCTTGTGCCACAATGCCTTTTAAAAGTCGCCTGCAGCAAGACACAAACATGTGGGGTTAGGTGGTAATGCGTTAAGATTGTTAATCCCCTGCAAGTGAGTGCAGACAAAGTGTCATTTGGTAAGATAATTACAAAATGTAAAACAAACAACCTAACGTTCCTTGTGCATGAACACTATGGAACACGGTCTTCTCCATATCGCAATGCAAAAAGAGAAGCAGAAACTCTGAACAACATATGGAAAGCTGTTTCATCCTTTACCAAACGCCAAAAAAGTTTGCAGACGACATTTTAAAATGAGGTGAAATTGAAAAATAATCTTCTGATAGGGCAGAAAACATTGTGGGAAATCGAGAAATTGCTCGTAAAGAGCAGTTTCTACCTTTCAAACAATGTTTTCCAGAGTCATCTGCAACAAACTTGTCAAACTTTTATTATTGTTTGATAATGGGTTAAATTAACAGAAACTTGAAATCTATAATCCAAAAGGCAAGTTTTCTCTGAAATAGAGAATTTGCACGTTTGACAAACTATCTTCATTTTGCATTTGAAACAACAAGGAAAAGCATCACTGCAAATATGATTTCGTCTCGTCTTTTGCAAATTTATTGCAGACAATAATGGATTGGTTTCGATAGAAACTGTTCTAAATAGTTTTCATTTGTGGTATGGTCGTTTTACGATTTTGTGGCAGGTGTATTTGAAGATGGAATATGGTGTAAAAGGTTAATCCTTAAAGTCCTTGAACCGGCTTCATGCTAATGCAAATAGGTTAGATCCAGGCCAACCGCCAAGTTAATTGGTGGTTGTCCTATGATCCAACATGTTTGATACTTTGAGTATCTTTCCTCATCAGATTTAAGCATATATTTAAGGTTTTGGAAAGCAGAAGACACAACAACCTAGTTTTAGAAAATTACCAAGCATTCAAAGGGTTAAAGAAACATTGGGCGTTAATGTTTGTCTTACAGCGAGTCACGTCACGTTTGATATTTCCATTGCGTTATACACCGAGGGCATAGGAATGATGTCATATAAAGACGGGAACAAAGCTTGACTGCGCATGTGCATGCCAACGAATATTCCATCAAGGTACCAACGTTGGTTAATGTGCTTACAAGTAGATGTTCTTTTTACTTTGAATAGAATCGTCGCAAGTCAAATGAATTCGACATATTAAACCATTATAGTGCTGGAACGATGCCATGCTTATGCAAACATGTTAGATCCAGGCCAGCCGCCAACTAAATTGTGTAAATCTTTCCTCTAAATCAAGCAGACATTTAAGGTTTTGGAAAGCAGTCGACACAAAAACCTATTTAAAAAAAATACCCAGCATTCTAAAGGTTATCCCGTATACGTCTCGCCATTATCCAAAGTCTAACAATGTTCGATGTTCGAGGAAAGGCATGCGCGTTGTGAATACTCGCTAGATACGTTTATATCTGTCGCGAAAGAACGCCGATCGTTAGAGAAGCTGGCAAAGGTCAATTTTCTAATAGCTTGTTTTTCTAAATGTCACAAGACGTTCTGTTTTGCCCCCTCTACATAATTTGGACATTCCAGCGGTACTTGTGCTGCGTCATGATAAATGCGTTCTTTTCTGAAGTATCATTCATTTCTTTCTTTTTTTCTTTGCGTACTCGTGTTAAAAGCAATTGTATTTAATGGTCATCAATCACACTAGTTGCAAGAATGTTTTACGTAAGTCAAACTTGAAATTGCGGGGTTTTGTCCATTTATAGCCAACCGTTGACCAAACGCTAAACATTCGACCGTCCCAAATTGAAAGAGTTTGCAAACGACATTTCAAATTGTGATGTAATTTAGAGATAATCTTTTGATAGGACAGAAAACAATGTGGGAAAAGAAGAAGTTGCTCGTTAAAATAAATTTCTCCTTTTCCCAGAATGATTTCCAGAGCCGTCTTCAACAAACATGCCAAATGTCGTAATTGTTTGGTCATGGGTTAATGCCTAATGAATGCTTTAGGTTTCTGCTTCTTTACGAGAACTATGGGACTAAGACCGGCGTAACAAAGAGCCCGGGATGTGTCTATCAGCAAGGAAAGGTTGTGTAACCGTTCAGTGCTTGTTGAATTGTTAGAGTTTGCTTGTATAAGGAATATCCCCATTTGCCACAATATTCCAATCATGTTACAGCAAGCAACAGTTCACACATTCGTCCATTCTAAATCCTTAGAGTTTTCTTGTTTAAGCTAGCCCCATTTGCCACAATATTTCACTCATGTAACAGCAACAGTTCATGAGTTCGTCCATTCTGAATCCTTAGGGTTTGCTTGTTTAAGCTACCCCCATTTGCCACAATATTTCAATCATGTAACAGCAACAGTTCATGAATTCGTCCATTCTGAATCCTTCGGGTTTGCTTGTTTAAGCTACCCCCATTTGCCACAATATTTCACTCATGTAACAGCAACAGTTCATGAATTCGTCCATTCTGAATCCCACTCAGATGCGTCCTGTTTGAGGAGGAACCGTCACACTAGAGTGGTAATAGTATCCCCGTTATGGAGCGTGCCGTCAGGGGGAATCTGAACGCGTGTCCAAACACGTGAGGGTAATAGGGTGATTTGTAAACGGATTGTGCAGCACTAAAATCAGTAGGTTGCATGTCATATGTCATTTTGTTTTACTGGAGGTGGTGCGTCTTCTTGTATTTTGTATTTTACGACGGCAAGAAGAATAACCATAAATACAAAAGCCCCTGTAGACCAGAACGTATTCTCAGTGTGTTTGACGAATGGATAATTAAATTGGAATAGTGTACGGAAAACCTGTCTTTTCATAATTCAAACACTCTCTTTCTGTTCTATGTCGTATACATCCGACTACAATGGTCATACTTATTTACCTTATCAATTAAAGGTACTATCCTACGGATTATGTTTTTTGGGTAACAAATGTTGAAAAGGTTATGAAAACAGTCCTAGTCACTGAATAAAAGGCTATCTTGAATTTCTTGAAGTTATTCCACCCCTGATGAAGAATAATTAATATAACAAAGTCAAAGATCTCACAAAACAAATGCCGTTATAAAATCAAGTTTTATATCTAAAGAATTGTTTACGGATTAAAATCTTTATTTTCCACATTTTATTTATGTAATTTTTATTTCAATGTAAAATTGATAATTAAGGAGAGGTTATTACTATGGATTAATAAAAGAGTTATTGATAATCATTTTGTAAATATAAATTCAAAATCAGACAAATTCGAAAAGAAATGGCTCGGTGAATGCTTTTGAAATGATAAATACTATCATAACCACAATCCTAATTATTCTTTAGCCCTTTCCCAAACAACAAATGTTCGTCCGTCCCAAATTGAAAGAGTTTGCAGACGATATTTAAACATGGGATGAAATTGAAAAATATTCTTCAGATAGAGCAGGAAACCTTGTGGGAAAAGAAAAATTTGGTCATTACGAGCATTTTTTCCTTTTCCCACAATGTTTTCTAAAGTCGTCTGCAACAAAGTAGTCAAATTTCGTTATTGTTTGGGAAAGGGTTAACAAAAGCAATTACACATTTTCCAAAGTAGAAAGAGCTTCCTTGCCCTTTTCAGTGCTTTGATATAAGACTCGGTTAGCAAATCGCTGTGGGATTGCGTCTGGTACACATTTGTAGCACTAGACAGTACTGGCCCAAAATCCTCTCGGCCGACCTACACACGCACACAAGATGTCCTGCTTTGCCACTCAAACCAAAACCTGCAATACAATAAGCAACTGTTTCAGATGCATGCATGAGACAGCAGTAAAAAAAGTACCAAAAGACAAGTCTAAATAGCCACATTTTAATTATTTCATCCCAATTTCAATCTTAAAGTGGACGCGAAAACCCATGAAAAACCTTGTCAGAAGCCATTTTAGCATGTCTCAATTCAATACTTTGTCCGACAGTTAAACGGACCAATATGTGCATTGCCAGCAAGGTTAATCCGTGATTACCTAAAAAAGCACCAAAAAATGGCCTTCCATCCGGCTTCTTTTCTCACCACGAATCAACATTTGTTGTGCCGGTCAAAAGTGAAACTAAAATTAAATTGAACAGAGCCAACACCTAGTTTCGCATCGACAAACCCTATTTCTGCTTTGGCTATATATGTTTTCTTCACAAACTTAACAGAACAAGTTCAGATGCAGGATTTTGAGACATTTGAGACAGTCAAATAGGTTTAGAATACTGAAATAAATAGTCTAGCCTGTCAAAGCTGTATATGATCTATTTAGGCCCTTGTCAATTCGATCTAGGACTGGTGTAACTAAAGTGTGCTTCCTTTTGCTAGCATCACATGGTTAGGGTGTCCGCCTATATCATAGTCCGCTTCCTTAACGTTCTTGCCCGTTTCAATGATTTTGCAGGGCGGAATTGTAGACAATTGTTTGTGAAATTAACTTTTTAAACCATTTACTATGCCCGCAACATAAATGTAGTACATCTTTACAAAAGGGCTAAAACAGGGTTAAAAAACGAAAAAATAATTCAGTTTTATGGAATGTATAAAAAACTTTGTTGGCATTTAAGTTATGAAAATCTCAATATATGATATAGTCCTTGAAACGATAGCCTGGATGCCTGGCCAGGCTCCACCAGGCTATTGAAACGATAGCAGCAACCGGTTACGCAGACTGTTTTTGAACAATTTTATATAATATATGGCTTCGAGATTTCAATCATTTGGAAGCACTCAAGGCATACTTGAGCGTATGAAATCTTATTAACAATTAGTCTTTCAATGAACGACAACATGAAACAGACCTTAATCGTGGTTTCTAAGACAACAAACGACTTGATTAATAAAGTCGATCGTTTAGAGAGCGCAATAAGAAGCTTTTTTGCATAATTTGCGACATTTGGCGAGATATAACCAGTTTTGCCAAGTTTGTTTCGCTGATTTCACTTTTTTTTATTTCGCTTATTACACTTTTACTATCTCGCTGATTTCACTTTTACTATCTCGCTGATTTCACTTTTACTATCTCGCTGATTTCACTTTTACTATCTCGCTGATTTCACTTTTACTATCTCGCTGATTTCACTTTTACTATCTCGCTGATTTCACTTTTATTATCTCGCTGATTTCACTTTTACTATCTCGCTGATTTCACTTTTACTATTTCGCTGATTTCACTTTTACTGTCTCGCTGATTTCACTTCTTTTATCTCGCTGATTTTACTTTTTCTATCTCGCTGATTTCACTTTTACTATCTCGCTGATTTCACTTTTACTATCTCGCTGATTTCACTTTTACTATCTCGCTGATTTCACTTCTATTATCTCGCTGATTTCACTTTTACTATCTCGCTGATTTCACTTTTACTATCTCGCTGATTTCACTTTTACTATCTCGCTGATTTCACACTGTTTTCAAAAGTCATCTGCAATGAACAGGTCAAATGTCGTTATTGTTTGGTAATGGGTTAACCCATTCCCCAAATGGGAGCTGTAAATTGTCTCAACAGAAATATACAGCGAACACAGCTAATGGCTTAACGAAACATACAATTCTCTGTATGACATTGAGTTGCAACCATGTTGGCAAATAAGGTCAAATGCCTAATGTCAGACTTCATTATCTTTATAGACTTCTACAGCTGGTGTAGTAAGGTATGAATATATGAGGTAAATAACTAAATTATCTAAGATACAAGAACTGTGATTTCTTCTTTTTTAAAATTGAAGGTCAATTTCGATGTCTCAAGATTCTACTTGGTCAATATTTGTTAAGGCTAAGTTTCACTTCTGTTAATTTTACTATAGGCTTTCAGTCCGACAGTTATAAAACCAAAATGCTACATCCGATAAACATTCAATTCAAATCAATTGAAAGCATACTCAATTCAGAAAGCGTCAATTTATCTGAGTATTTACAGTGTATATGAAGTAGATCTCAAAAGTTATGTCATGTTTTTTTTTTCAAATACAGTTGTTAAATAGATTTCGTAATTCATCCTCGCCTTCGAAAGTCCACAACCGCACCACCAGCTAAAAATTGCGTTAATCCATCCAAACAAACCGATCGTGCAGCAAATTTTACCACTTGGTAGTTTTGAGTATCATTATCACCAACATCTATTGACATATCATTGCAAATTGCATGACATTTTACTGGTCTTGCGAACAGGGTATCAGGAGGATGTATTTTCGAGTTCCTTCGAGGAGGAAAAATTACGAAATCTCGACCAATTCAACGACATCATAACTGAAACGTTACCTATAGGCTGTTGAAATCAACAAGGGTTAAATTTTGTTTTTAGATGGTGCGATAGAGCGATCACCAGCCGTACTTGATCTAGATCTACTCTTCTCTGAACATTTTACAGATTGCAAAAAAGAAAGAAAGAGAACAAAAAAGAAACTGTTTCATGACAACAATGCCCACGTGTGGCTTAATTTTTTATATTGTTTAAAATTTGGAGACATCTCTCCTCCCAATAACGCACATTTGCCATTCTATGATCGGAAATTGAAATCGCTCAGGAAAATGGATTAACTCCTTTTGTTTCAATCCGTGTTGCCAAATAAACGGACAAGTAGACAGTGTGTTAATTTTCACACATTTTCACCAATATCGTCTGCTTTTGCTTTCAATTTGATCACTCGAAAATTAGAAAAGATGAAATAAATAGGTTTTACGTCAGCCAACACTGTAAAACCCCGTAAGCAAAGTCGCGGTGTATTTACCTAATCAGGCGACAGGCAGTAATATATCGCCTACACTAACATGTGATCTAAATGTCATACGACCGGCTTTCGTAGGCATTTCTACGTCGTTAAAGGTAAGGAAACGACGACAGAAAACATCACTCGGTAGTGCTTCGTTACCATGGAAATGGTTGTTGTCATGTTATCATGATGCAGGCCTACACGAAACCTTGCTTCAGGACACTTGTACTGGAGCCAAATAAGGCACGTCAGGCGCCCGCTCGGGCAATATAGCAAACACGATAAATTGCACTGACGGGAGACATTTCTTTCGCTGGCGAATCGGTAACTTTGTGATAGAAAGAGAAAGTGCTTGCTGATTATGTTAAACGGGTACAAACCTTCTCTAAGGTGATCTAAAAAAATAACCAAATATACTCGAGTCATGAAGATTTTTGTTATTGGTAAGCTAACACATGCAAACACGTGTTATATCTTAAGGGGGTGAATAACGTTGGAGGAGAAAACACATGTTTTCATTTGAACTGGGTTCACCATAGACAGGCTGGATAGTCATGTGAAGAATGTTTACGAAAAACGTCCGAACAAGATGGCCGCGCCACGGGTATATTTGTTTTGTTCAACAGATTACTTTTGATTTCCACTCTTCTATATACGCATGTTCCGACCATTAACTTTCCGGTTCTGGTGGTATAATATAATCCATGGTTAAAAATGGCGTTATCTCTAACACTCGGTGCAAAAATCGCAATCGATGAGGGATGTTCTTATGTCATTCGCATCCCTCGACTCGAAATTTTCTGCAGGTCACCGGCGGTTGTGAAAATTGAACATGACGTATATAAAATAGTTGAAAACAAAATGGGCGCCGCAATTTGTAACTCTGTTTTATATCGTAAACAATGACCACGTGATAGAGCAAACACTATTTGTTTGAGTTCTTGCTATATTTGAATAAATACCTATTTGAAGTTAGATAGTCATGGCAATAAGAGTAGCACTCATTTGATATTTCCGCGATAGTTGGAACATAAAATCGCTGACGAAATTTGCTGAGATTTGAGAAACGCATGCGATGACCTCTGCAAATTATGTGGTCGAATGAGTGCTGAATAATTACGTGGACGCAGTCTTAAGCGTTAACATGTTACCAAATCGTTAATGTCTAGTTGACACAGTACGTTAAAAAACAACGTGTGATATATGACGTATTGCGAACCTGTGCTAAATTTGCCTGTTTTCTTACTCTAAGAATGCTGGGTAATTTTCTGGAAATTGACTTTTGTGTCGTCTGCTTTCCAAACCCTTAAATATCTGCTTTCTTATGTTGAGGAAATATATTCAAAGTAGCAAACGATTCCAGCACTTTAATGGTTAAGTGAAAACAGGCGTTATGGCTGAACAGGTCAAATAAAATCCCTACTACTCGAAATTTCTGAGTGTCGTTCTTCTCTATATTTCGAAGAAAAAAATAAATTGTCTGTTCAAATGACATTTTCCAAGTTAAGAGTATATCCTTGCCTATCTAACTCAAAGACAAAGTATACTTTATAAGGATCATGACAACACTCTGCTTAATTTAAAAGATTATGTTCACCTATATCAATGAAACTCCTCAAAGGTTTACAGAAAAAGGAACAGCCCAATTTAACTTCACATGAAATGAAACCAAGAACATCCTTCCATACTATTCATTGTTGAGAAGAATAAGATGTATATCACTTGCCGCTCCCTATTGCTGTACTGCTTTTGTACTTGTAGGCCCGTCCCGTTTCAAAGCTTGTAGACCTACCATCTGCTGTTGATAAGCGCCGATAGAATATGAAACATAGCATTTGGTGCTCCCAATCACAATACCGCTTTTTAGGCACGTCTCGTTTAAAAATATGTCAACTTGTCCCGACATATGACGAACTCAGTCTACAACACTTTGATTTATAACGTCACAAGCAATTTCCCTTTTTGCTAAAATGCTTTTTCAATCTATTTACATGTCACAACAGCAGAACAGAAATACTTTTTACATGTTTTCAAAGTGTTCTAAAGTTGTCTGCTGCATGTAAAAATGTCTTCTGTGGGGTTTAAAGAGTTAAAATCTTCTAAAAGAGACGATTCCATTGAACATCCACAAAAACAGGGTAAAGAGAAAGCAACACAAGCCCGTCAATGACTTGTGCAGTTCATTAGCAACTTGAAAAATACTGTTTGGCTGCGGATGTTTCCAAATGCAGTATGAGCAATGCACTAAATAGACGAGTGTTGTTGATATTGTAGAAACAAAGTAGGTGTAAAACGTGCTACTCCATTTAGTTTAATTTCTAAAAGAACTTTGCACGCGCATAGGTGGGTGTTATCTGAAGAATATCTGGTATTTAGGAAACAAACAACTTTCATGGAACAGCCGTGGAATATTACAACATGCCTTTTGAAGGAACTTGATAGTCGTTTCTCTGAAATTTTAGCAATGTCCGTATATAGTACGTTTGTTCTATGGGCCTCTGTGACCTAGAGGTGTACAGAAATTGATGTCACATGACCCCTTTCTAAGATGGGCTTACATTACAGTGACAGTAGATTTTTCGGGGTTTTTCTGCCGACTTACAGAGAACCGGATTGACCAGACCTTCTAAGCAATTAAGGTGGTATACCGGTAATCCGCCATATTTATTTCCTTTCCTTCATCGGAATACTTCGGTCTTTCTCGGTATACCTCGGTCTGGGCCGGAACTATCCGCTTTTCACCGAATAGTTCCGGCCCCGACCGATGTATACTGAGAACGACCGAAGTAATCCGACGAAAAAATGACTTTCAAAACGGTGAAATATGGATATTCATGTCTTAAGCTGTAAGACATGACAAACCTTCAATATGTTTGAGGTAAGAGATGTGATTTGAGGAAGGAAATTCATGGAAAACGCGTACTTTAAAATCAATCGGAGTTTCCAGCTATTTTAAACAGACAACCACCCCTTCGATTATGGATTCGGTGATTTATACATTATTATTTCAAATAAAAATATTTGCAGACGACAATCAATGCAAATGAGTAATGACTTGAGTTGTTACCCCTTAAACACGTTGATTTTATGACAATATTTGGTTAAAATTTGGTTTAGCGAAAATAATACCATAAGCATAAGTCAGCTGAGCTTGGTACTTGTTTGTATGTGAACTTAAAACAACCCTGAGAAGTGGTCATGTTCATTGAGCTTGGCACTTGCTTGTATGTGAACTTAAAACAACCTTGAGAAGTGGTCATGTTCATTGAGCTTGGTACTTGCTTGTATGTGAACTTAAAACAACCTTGAGAAGTGGTAATGATCATTGAGCTTGGTACGTGTTTGTATGTGAACTTAAAACAACCTTGAGAAGTGGTCATGTTCATTGAGCTTGGTACTTGTTTGTATGTGAACTTAAAACAACCCTGAGAAGTGGTCATGTTCATTGAGCTTGGCACTTGCTTGTATGTGAACTTAAAACAACCTTGAGAAGTGGTCATGTTCATTGAGCCTGGCACTTGCTTGTATGTGAACTTAAAACAACCTTGAGAAGTGGTAATGATCATTGAGCTTGGTACGTGTTTGTATGTGAACTTAAAACAACCTTGAGAAGTGGTAATGATCATTGAGCTTGGCACTTGCTTGTATGTGAACTTAAATTAACCTTGAGAAGTGGTAATGATCATTGAGCTTGGCACTTGCTTGTATGTGAACTTAAATTAACCTTGAGAAGTGGTAATGATCATTGAGCTTGGCACTTGCTTGTATGTGAACTTAAAACAACCTTGAGAAGTGGTAATGATCATTGAGCTTGGCACTTGCTTGTATGTGAACTTAAAACAACCTTGAGAAGTGGTAATGATCATTGAGCTTGGCACTTGCTTGTATGTGAACTTAAAACAACCTTGAGAAGTGGTAATGATCATTGAGCTTGGCACTTGCTTGTATGTGAACTTAAAACAACCTTGAGAAGTGGTAATGATCATTGAGCTTGGCACTTGCTTGTATGTGAACTTAAATTAACCTTGAGAAGTGGTAATGATCATTGAGCTTGGCACTTGCTTGTATGTGAACTTAAAACAACCTTGAGAAGTGGTCATGTTCATTGAGCTTGGCACTTGCTTGTATGTGAACTTAAAACAACCTTGAGAAGTGGTCATGTTCATTACCTGTCTTAACCCTTTCCCAAACAATAACGACATTTGACCAGTTTGTTGTAGATGACTTATGACTCTGGAAAACAATGTGGGAAAAGGAATAATTGCTCGTAATGAGCAATTTTTCCTTTTCCCACCATGTTTTCTGCCCTATCAGAAGATTGTTAGCCAATTTCATCACATTTGGAATGTCGTCTGCAAACTCTTTCAATTTTGGACAGTCGAAAATGGGTCGTTTGGGAAAGGGTTAATGAAACTAAGCATTCAAGTTATTTCCGTTTGCGTTGTCCGGAAACGGTATCAATACCGCAAACGGCATATTGCTAATGAAATGAGAGATTCCTCTACGAAATTCTGCAAACAAACAGCCATAGGGCGCCATTGTAACAAATAGATTTCTCAATAATGTATTGGAGCTTTAAAACGAGCTTAGCAAGCAATAATTGGTGACATAGTACACATGATTCCAACCTCATACGAACTCTAATTGATATTTTTTTTATAAGCTCATGGGTTACTGCTTTGACCTCTTTCTTCTCAATTTGTTTTGTAGTTTGTTTAAATCAGAAAAAAATCATTCTAATGGCAGCAGCCTATTCAAAGCAATACAGAGAACCAAATCCAGAGGAACCGCCTTCATAAACTCGTTACCTAAAGCAGACACGAAAATGCGCGGTAAACTCAGATTCAACCGAAACTTGTAACCCTACACTTATATACGAGATGTCTTTTCAGGTCACGGAAATAGCCGAGTAGTTACGATTGACAGTCAGTCTTTTCCACCAATAACCATACGTAATTATGTTACTAGTCCAAACTGAAAGCACAAGCAGACGACACCGGTTATATCAAACCAGATAATCTGTAAACATGGAGACGATTGCTTCCAATGACCAATTGCTTCCATTTTCAAAATGTATGCGTACTTTCATTCTTGTAAAAGGTAACACAAGCTAACATGATGTAATACATTGGTAACCTATTCGCCTGTACCTTGTCAACACAAACGCCTACAACAGGACCAAACTCACTTCCCTCCATTTGAACTAGAGCATCGTGTTGCGTCAATGTGTACCCATGGTCGTCAACAGTCAACATCCAATCGTACGTTGATCACCGCGCGGCTTGGTTACTCAGATTTCTGACTGGCTCCCAAAGTAAATGCGGTTTTTACCGAGCATGTTATTGTAAACTTCCTTCCCCCGTACGGGATTTTGCGACTGCTCCAAATTGAAAGCAACACCAGACGATAATTATGAAGTACTCCATACAAAAAGTTGTGCAAGAAGCCTTCACTAATAATAAGCGAGTTCTTCTTTTCTCACATAGTGTTTACAGATCATGCCTTACTTGTGTCCTCTGATACAAATATAAATATAGGTTGTGGCTGTTAACCCTTAGAATGCTGGGTAATTTTCTGAAAGTAGATTTTTGTGTCGTCTGGTTTCCAAAACCTTAAGTATCTGTTTAGTTCTGACGAGGAAAGATACCCAGGGTAGCAAACAGGTTAGATCACAGGCCAATTACCAATTAACTAGGCGGTTGGCCTGTATCTAACCTGTTTGCATAAGCATGGGGTCGGTTCCAGCACTATAATGGTTAACAAATATGAAGCTACCAATAAATTCATTGTATTGCTCTGAACCCTCAATATTGTTATCTTACACTGAATTCAAGCCTGGATCTAACCAGTTTGTATAAGCATAAAGTCGGTTTCAGCACTATAAGGGTTAAACTATCGGTCAGATTTATTTGATATTCCGTACAGGTCTCACCAATAGATTCAAGGAACGTTTTATACGTTCTCGGTTTTATAACGATGATTTCGTCAACATGTCATGGTCGAACTTTATAGAACGTAGACAGTCTATCAGCGATATCTCTCACAGTGATACATGGCGCTAGACCCAGATAGTGTTATAGGTCAGCAACACGTGGTATCCCACACGTGGTATCAAGGATAAGGTTAACCCTTTACCAAACGACAAATTTTCGTCTGTCCCAAATCGAAAGAGTATGCAGACGACATTTTGGAGTGTGATGGAATTGGAAAATAATCTTCTGATAGAGCAGGAAACATTGTGGGAAAAGAAGAAATTGCTCTTTTGAGCAATTTCCTCTTTTCCGACAATGTTTTCCAGAGTCGTCTGCAACAAACTTGTCAAATGTCGTATTGTTTAGTAATGGATTGTATCAACTTTATCTTTCTATTTATCTGTTTCTATGGTTTTTACATCGCGTCAACATTGTTCAAATGATATCGCGATGCCCTATTCGTACTAACAGAGGAAGACCCAAAGTGTCACTACCTATAAGGGCTTGTCAAACTGTAGTCCAGATGTCAGATATCGATGGCTATTGCTTTAATGACTGACGAAGCACGATAAATGTCCAAGATTGAAAAAAGATTCGTTCTCGACTCATCATTGAGACTAGTCAAGCCGGGAAGAACCATCGGCACTGGGTTAGTCAGCCGGGAGACTACCTCTTATGACTATCCAAGTACCTTCACTGGGATTTGAACCCATGTGATGTCAAGGTATGTACTTCAATCACCCGGCCATGGAGGCCCTCTTGCTCTTTCTATTCTGCATTCAAGTGAATAAAAGGTCACAGTATGAGCGGCCATTCTTTTTTTGGCATGGTCCTTGTCACATTGCATCTAAGTATTATTCCATTTCTAACGTTGCTTCTTTTCCGGTTTATTCTTAGTTATAGTTTGGGTCTGTTTGAGATGTAACATTTTCAATTCTTGGCCTGAAAGCTTAAAGCTTACTAAAAGTACTTTCCAACATGTAATAATGTGCTATAAAAACCGGTGTGGTTGTTGGGTATGTGTGTGTGTGTTAAAGGATTAGGCGGCATTACTATTTGAACTTTCAATTAAAAAAATGGAAGCAGAAATGGAGAGAAAGAGACATATACGTGGAAAGATATAGAGAGATAGGGAAGGCCAGGAACAAATACCAGTTAATAATGTGTAATGATTGTACAGTCAATCGACAATAAACCTTTTACAGTTACAATGAGTGAATGTACTGCATCGAAGATCACTTAATTTTGTATGGTGGTAAGATTTGGATGGCCATGTAATGAATAGGGGTTGCCGAGTTAATACTATAACATTGTTAGAAACGCCGTTAACCAACACGAGTTTTTCAATCCGCATAGAAAAACTATTACTGTATTGATTTTATATAAATAATTACAGTATCAACCTGTCCTTAAATGTTAACTGCTTTTAATGACAAAAAGTAACGTTTTCTAACGCACTCGAGTTCATCCGGATTCGATAAAGTAAAATGTAGAAAGGTTAATTACGTTTGACCTCCAAAATACCTCGACAGTTTATATGCCCTTCGGCTGCTGACATTTACAGCGACATTAAGAAGTACATTTTAAAGTAAAGTTGGCCCAGTCACGTTTGGACAGTATCATATCAAATGGAGTCGTTATTTTGTTTGACTCAATGTCGTTTTCAACAATGTTTCAAATATAGCAGATTTAATTTAAAATCCAGACCAGTGATATCCATTCTGTTAAAACGGCTCAACGGCTGTTTGGATGTGAACATGACTATGTAACATGTACTTGTCCAATGAATTGTATGTTCTGTTGTGTTCTGTTTTAACCAATGGAATGTTGATAATTCTTCTCAGGTTGATCAGTTTATATGCAGTGCAATCGATATTGAGAACGAACTTTATTTTTAATTTGTTTGCAAAGATATGATCATTCAAAAAACATACATTTTAAACAATATCACTATTTACGCCAATGTATGCAAAAATTGTTGCATCTGTTCTAAATAAAAAGCAGATGTACTTTTAGACTTTGCGAAATATTCTAAAGACGCGTTTGAAATATCACTTGCAGTGTTTCAATCTTTTGCAATCATTCCCCGTCAGCAGTAATCTGAATGATCCAGACGGAGGTATTTCATACTTCGTCAGCAGTTATCTGAATGATCCAGATGGAGGTATTTCATACTTCGTCAGCAGTAATCTGAATGATCCAGACGGAGGTATTTCATACCTCGTCAACAGTAATCTGAATGATCCAGACGGAGGTATTTCAAACCTCGTCACCAGTTCCTTTGAAATATGACCAGTCACAAATTCGTCATTTGAAGAATGAGATAACATCCTTGTCAGAAACGCTACTATTCGCAAAAAAGAATGTTGATGGTTAAAGGGAAACTTTTGTAGAAAGAATGTATGGTTTTCGTCGTTAGACCATCACAAGGGTCACTTTTTCTAATACAGGCGAACTTAAATGGTGATATTAAAAGCGCATGACAAACAAGTTTTGTATGTGCCAGATTTGTTGATTTACTTCAATGCTAAACAATGATGAACACTAATGAAGGAAGCAGCGATTTTACTAAACGATTTCTTCTTTCCGATAAACAACAAAAGACTTCTATTACAGCTTATCATAAGCAATTTCTGCTCTTGTCACAATGCTTTTTCAATCTATTCACATATCACAACAGCAGAACTGAAAGGTTTTTTACTGTTTACAAAAAAATATAAAGTTTTCTGCTTTATGTAGAAAAAATGTCGTCTGCAGGTGGTCAACAGATGATCAACATGTCATTAAAGGCCCGACGTGACTGAATACAACTACTACTGCGAACTTGTCCTCAATATTCTAAGTACATGTAGTCATATAATCACTTATGTGGGCATGAGGAAAGAAACCTTTGTATCGTGCGATATCTAATATCATTCTGTTCTTTCTAAGAAACGTCTGAAATATAAAAACCATTATTTCAAACAATGGGTTTACAGGAAAATGTCATAAAAAATGATCTCAGATAAAACCATCTTTTTCCCACAAAGTTTTTAACCTTTTACCACCTGTAGACGACATGTTTTGACTTGAAGGAGACGACTTAAGAAAAGCTTTGTAAATATGTGCAAAACAGCTTAGTTCTGCTGTTGTGATATGTGAATAAATTGGAAAAAGCTTTGTAGCAAAAGGAGAAATTGCTTAAATCGGCTTAAAGACACACAAATGTGACGTTAGGAGGTAATGTATTTAACTTCATTCGAGGAATCAGATTATATTTAGTTTCATAGATTTCTTTGTGGTTTAACCCATTTCCAAAAAATAACGGCATTTGACCAGTTTGTTGCAGACGACTCTAGAAAACATTGTGGGAAAAGGAGAAATTCCACTTAACGAGGAATTACTCCTTTTCCCACAATGTTTCATGTCCTTTCAGAAGATTATTTTCCAATTACATCAAATATCGTCTGCAAACTCTTTCAATTTGGGACAGTCCAACATTTGGCGTTTGGTAAAGGGTTAAGATATCAGAAATGACATAATGTACTGAACGATGAAAGGATTTAACGTGGTGGGAGATTAAAGTTGTGGAGGTTTCTGAGTCGCAATACGTTTACTATTACCAATCAAATGATGGTGGGTGGGGTGGCGTTTCAAACGAAACGATTTATTCTTCAGAAAAGCAGGCCTACGTCATACAGATTCACGTTATTGAAATGATGACCTTTTTTCTAAAGTAATTGAATCTAACCTCCCTGTAAACATAACCCGTTACCCCATATAAAAATGTGTACGATTATTAAATGGACTGTAAAAGAAGAACATTTAACATTGAACATTGACTGTATTAGTAGACGACTTTTATAGAGTATAAACAAATAACATGATTTACGAGAAATATTAGAAACCTTTTGTGACAAAAATAATAAATTGTGCGTTAATAGACTCCTTTTAAGTAGAAGTGGAAATGGTGAGATTTGGCGTTTATTTGGAGACTTAGAGCAGTGCATAACATCTTTTTTTCACTTTTGAAATGCATTTACGCATGTGCGTTTCGCTGAATACGCCCATGAGAGTATTCCCTTATTTTGTCAGAGGTTTCTATAAAGGCTTAAACTGCATGTGTGCAGAGTAACACACCATTTTTATATTTATTTATTCTAGTCTTGTTTTATATCGCGTCAACATTATTTCAGTTATGTGCGCAATGTTCGACTCATCATGATGGAGACAGATCCCCAAATTTGACTGCCCATAGGAGCAGGTCAAGCCGATAGAACCATACACATTCCGTAAGCCAAGCGGAAAATTACTTCTTGTAAAATTTCAAATGCTTTGAACGGGCTTGTTAAAAATTACTATTTCTTAAAAAGGGACTGTTTTCACTCTATTTGATGGAGGGATTTAATGTGTGAAAAGGAAATACTTCACCATTTTGATGAATAAGAAGTGAACTCGTCCATAGGAAAATAACGTTTCTGAACGATTTGCAAATTCTCAATTCACCATAAAACTTCAACATTCATAGTTGTACCCCTGTACGGACCGAGTTACAAAGTTATAAACTCTTTGCTCCATAAAACCTTACTGTGACAAATCTGCTGCGAAAGACTTTAGAACCCAATGTGACAAAACGATGAATTGCTCCTTGTAAGCAGTTTATAATTTTGTTATAAATTAATGGGTTTCTAAAGGTATAATTATCTTTTACAAGTTCCTCAATGATCTCTACTAACTACCTCAAAGAAGATGTACATACTTTATAATCGTCTGCTGATGCTTTCAATTCGGTCCAGTCACAAGTCCCTTTATCTTGGAAAAGGGAAATGGAGTCGATTGGTGGATATGTACATCCAGTCGTCTGGTCCAAGTTACCTTGATTTATGCTGGAGTCACAGACGATCCGGTTTATCTGTGACGTGCTTCAGAATAGAGAGCCCACATGTATGTCGACACTCGTGTGTTGATGCCTGAACAAACATTTTCAATTCAAATCGTTCTTTAATATTTGAATTTTAGACTAGTCCAAACTACAAGCATTAACAGACGACATTCATTAACCCTTTCCCAAACGCCAACTTTTTTACTATCCCAAACTGAAGAGATCGCAGACGACATTCCAAAGTGTGATGAAATTCGAAAGTAATCTTCTGATAGAGAAGAAAACATTGTTGGAAAAGGAAACATTGCTCGTAACGAGTAGTTTCTCCTTTTCCCACAGTGTTTTCCAGAGTCATCTGCAACATAGTGGTCAAATGTCGTTTTTGTTTGGTAATGGGTTGAGCACGAAACATGAGTAATTTCCTTCAAACAACGGATAGAAACTTATTTTTTCAAGCATGAATTTACTGATTTGTAATGATGTTTCCGATTTGTATTTAAACATTTACACCAAAGTGAGGCGTTAAATAAAGCAGGGGTCAGTTAAAACACCACACTTCTTGTGCGAGTGTCCATCATTCAATAAACGCTCTGGCATCCCCCAGCAATGTTACATCTCGCCACATCTCCTACTCTCTCGCGAGAACGCCGCAGAACCGCTTCAATCGATAGCTGAACGAGATTCATTCAAGAAAACAAAACGCGAGTGGTTCTGGGAGAAACGCCTTAACCAATCCGCTAAAAGGCACAAATCCCAATGAACATTTTTTTGACTCGCGTATGCATATCGTTTTTACCATTTGTCTTCTCAAATAACAGGAGAAACGTAAACAGCAAACTAAAATCATCGCATCTTCAATGCAGAATTTCAAGATCCGGATCAGGCACTGCAGTTTGCACCGGTCGGATAATATCAACAGTTGACGCATGAGCAAACCGACCTCGTTTTTCGAAGCGCCCTCTCTACTGCATGCGATTACCTTATTGACGTCATAGCCGACCTTTCGATAGACACAAACAACGCCGACTTTTACAGTGGGGAAACATTCAGCGTTCTAGTTTTAATAAACTGAGATAAATATCTCAAATCGGTGAATATTTCGTTGAAAATTGTCATTTTGTTTCCAATTTAGAAAATGTCTATCTTTATTTGGGAAAATTCGGTCCATAACTAGCGAAATGGAGTAAAAAGACGCAGAACAGATTCGTCTGCAACCCTGTTATTGGGTCAAATGAACTCCTCCACGAATGGGGCGATTTGATTGGCTGGCGTAACTACAATAATAGTATAACACTCTACAATGCCTGTATAGCGTACTCACGCTTGATAAACTGACTTTGTTGTTCGACACATTGAAGAAATCAAATCGGAAAGTTTGTGCAAAATAGAGAGAAAACTGGATTTTTGTTAACTTAATTCCAATTTAAGTGACCTTAATAGAGAATGGAGCGTGATTCAAGTGACCCAAAGCCTGCAGTAAATGGCAGGCCTACAACAATGCAAAGATTGAGGTTACTTGTGTGTCCCACTACTGGAGGGCATTTTCAACTTTCGGTTTCGTCTCGAGAGACGATCGTTGGATTAAAGTACTCGCTGGCTCGCAAGTTACGATTGAGACCTGAACGAATGAGTCTGCTTCACAAAAACAGGTGAGAAATCTTATATTAATTACTTTATTGTTTTATATCGATTGTGAAGGATGCTCAACGCTTGTTAAAAGCCAACCTCGATGACTGCTTCCTAGATACTAAGCCAGTATTCGCACCGATTTGTGGTCTAGTCCCGTGCACTTTTACCTCGCCTGATGGGGATTCGAACCACGGACCTTCGGTAAAAGAGGCCGACGCTCTACCATTGCACCACTGTCGCACACTATATTGTTAACAATTTCGTTTGTCAAGCGTTTATATAAGTGCTATAGATTTTAGTCGATGTGTGTCCAGGTATGTTACATGAACTATTGCAAAACATACATTTTGAGTGCTAATATTGATATTATTATCATATATCGAGGGTTCAGTGCAAGACTATAGTAAGTGCTTCATAAACATGAAGCACTTACTATAGTAATGCACTGAATCCTCGATATAGAAACATCTCTGTAAGACGATAGGACTTTAACTCTCTACCAAACCCCCAAATTTTGAACTGTCCCAAATTGAAAGAGTTTGGAGACATTTCAAAATTTGATGAAATTTGAAAGTAACCTTCTGATACAGAAGAAAACATTGTGGGAAAAGGAGAAATTGCTCGTTATGAGCAATTTCTCCTTTTCCCACAATAATTTCCAGAGTCAACTGGAACAAAGTTGAAAAGCGTCGTTACTGTTTGGTAATAGGTTAAACGGAGACCCTTTACATTGTAATAGGGGAAAAACTACTTAAAGTAGGTTAATGCATTTAGCGCTTTAATGCAGTACTCATGATCATCGACTGCTTTCATCTTTTTCTTCCGTGAACGCCATTAAAAAGTAGGTCATCTAGATAGGATCAGATAGTGTTACATCAATTAGAGCATTCAACCTTGCATAGCGAGAACTTAGTATATTGAGGTCTCCCAAAGATTTTACAATTGTACAACATGTTCACTGGAAGTGCTTTGATTTCCGTGCACGTTTTGTTGAATTAAGTTGTACTTTCACAATCGTATCTACTCGGCAATCCCCGTAACAAGTCGGTAGATATACCTCGTAGGCAGTACATGAATACACCAGAAATCCTGGGGTAATTCGCCTTATTTCCGGCGGATAACGCAAAATGCACACAGGCACTAAATATGTATTTGAATACACACAAATTGGTTATATACCACAATTGAATTGGCTTTTTACCCTTTTCATTAAAGATGATCATATCAACACATTTTTGTTTCATATTTTGTTAATCGGCTCTTTTCGGCAATCCCCGGCTTGTTACGGGGATTGCCGAGTAGATACGATTGGCCCTTCGTTGCTGACCTACTTTCAAAAATGGCTCCCCATTACCTCCGAGGTTATTTTAAGAAATGGCCGAGGTGTTCCGAATGGTACTTTCATTTGACATACTAGATTTTATATTAGAGTTATGGTAATTAATTACAATCGGCGACTCATTTTCGAATCACGAAACCTTTGTAATGTATACCATTTGACCATTGAATATTATAAATGGACGCTTTGCTAATGATAACTAATGGAGGAATCCTTCTTTTGAAAGGTCTTGTTTTCGCGACGTCATCTTGACTTAATTTTGCAACTGCTACTTTTCGTATGAGACTGCGAGAGCATTTTCTCATCATACATTAACAATAATTATACATGCTCTATCAAGTGATAAAGTGACAAAGTGAGAAAAACCATTGTAGCAAGAGTAATTACTGTTGGTTTTCGCATGGTGTCTTTGTCTGGCTCCGCGCTTTCACGCATGGTTGATCAATAGAACAGCTGCTTTTGGGGGTGTTAGTAGAAACTGCTTCGCCGGTTACGTGCTTCGCCTCCCTATTGTCTTTTAACTAAATAATGTCCCCTCATATCATGATGAACACTTGTTGTGGCTTTGTTTGATGCACTGTACGGAATTACATGTATGAAAATGCTAAATGCAACCATCCACAGAACCTTTTGATTCCAATAACGTACTAAGATTATAAAAGGTTGATGTACGCTTGTCCTGGTGTGCATCTTGGACACCTGCGATTGGTAAAGCGTGTCGCAGACGAGATTTGATGATTGTTCAGTGCCTTTGTCGTTTCGGAGGTCCGGGTGCGTGACAGACGCCAGAGAGGCTGATAACCTTGACCTTGTTGAAGTTGGTTAACCAATGACTGGACGTTCTCGTGCAAACACGGTGACGCTATAGTCAAACTTATTTGACGTGCTCGGGAAATGATGAGAAAATCTTGCCTCGGACAATATATACCGTTAGATTACTCCATCAGAAAATTAAAGGGAATCTTCACGTCGAATTGTTTTGACTAGGTGACGCTACTCTCATAGTCATTATATGTCGACCATTTCCTTCACATATACCCATTTAAATTTCTTCTTCAAAATAGTTTAGAAGAAACTGTTGAGGCAATAGACGAAGGCGCACTCACTATGCATGATTTCTTCTGATGTCACTATTGTTTCTTTACGTAGCAACTGTGGACATTTCGTTTTTCACACAGCCATTATCGTAGTAGAGGGGTATATTTATCTTAGGGTCAGTACTTACATAGCAGTGGCGTAGCTTGACAAAATTGAATATGTAGGCACGTCATTCTAGGGGTCCGTCAGGGGGAATGCTCCCCGTGAAAAAAGCAGTCTGAAATCACCCAGATGCGTTCAGGCATGTATTTGAGAGCACAACAATATATTTTGTTTAAGCAGGAAATAGTGGCCCTTTTTGTTGTGTTTTTGAGTTTTTTGGGGTTTGTTTTTGCTTCCTGAAATAAAAGTGTAGGCACGTGCTTAGTGCTTAAAGGAAGCTTCGCCAATGCATAGTACTGACCCCAAGATAAGTATAGACCCATATTGTCTTTAGTACTGTTGTTTGCATTTGCTTTCAACTTGGATCAGTTCCTAATTCCCAATACATGTATGAGTGTAGGGATAATTTTGACTTCCTGTTATTTAGAGGATCTTCATGCATGACTTGAACCAGACACCTCAGCACGCTAACCCACTTCCCCCATTGAATGTAACAGCTAACAACAAAAAAGAATAATGGTGTTCCTTTTTCTTTTTAACTTTTTTATAGAAACCATTGTGATAAAAGGATAAATTGCCCAGTTCTTCACAATGGTGTAGGTAGTTTTCTGGTTACGTAAACATTTTCCAATTCTAAAGTCATTTAGTACAGGCAACACTGAAAAGTATCAACTATCAACATGAAAGTCAAAGCCCAATTCAAAAATACACAAGCTTTACTGCATGATTAATGAAAACCAAAGATATCACAAGATTTTGAAAGAGTTCTTGGTTTAATTACAATTATTTCTTCTGATATCAATCATTTGAATAAAGCATTTTAGTTCAGATGATTGTCATATGCTTTTGCATCAAGTATGTGGAGAATGCATGTGTCCTGCTGTAAGGATGGTTATTGAATCGTTTGACCTTTCCCTTGGTCTCCCACAGGGAGATGGAGTTGATCCTATTTTCTTAAAGTAAACTCTAAATGGGTCAAGTAAGTACGGTGTGAGATCGTGCTGAAAACCTACGCAGTTTGCCACATATAATGTTTGCCTATCTAATAATTTGTTAAAATGTTGTCTGGTGCAATTTTTTGTGAACAGAGAGAAGATTCACTATCTTTCAAATGATTGTGTTCAAAACTATTTACTCATGCTAGACAAGTCTTCATTTTGTTACATTGATTTCAATGAGTTTCTGTTGCAAAGGCGTTTAAAGTTGTCTGTTTAAGAGGAAGGGTTAAATTAGGTCATCTGAATTGGGTCAGATTCTAGTACTCAAGATGAAAGCAATGTTACCTCAGCTAGCTTCGGCTAATGTCATGTATTCATGAACCTCTTCTTGAAGTTCATGGAAAGAATTCTATGATCATGAACAGTCATTTAACATTTATGAACGTTCAGAAAGTTTGAGAATAAGTTTTTGAATCTTTTGCAGGGGTAGCATCCACAGAAGATAATGTTTTTGGAAACTGTTAAGGCTTAATTTAGCATCGTGGAAATCTTAGCGAAATGTGGATGCTCAATTCCTTCTTATTAAGTTGTCATAAGCAGGTGGTAGAAATTGAATTGAGTTTCTACAAGTGTTGGTTTAATGGTGGATAATTTTTACCTTTTTCCAACCAACGGAATGATTTAATCTTCTCCTGCAGAGACATCGGACAAAATGATGCCAGATAGTTTTAAAGCTGACATCCTTATTTTTGATGCAATAATTATAGGAATTTAAAGCTGAACCTGAAGCTTGAAAATGTTCTTTATCATTGGAATTTGTTGAGTCAATGTAAAGTTGTTGCAGTTTTATCAGGAGGCAAAGGATAAACATTTCATATTTCATTTTAATTTCGCATTAAGGTAGTCTATTCATCCATATAGCCTAGTTAACAAATGATTGATAGCTTTATTCCACTGACCTTTTGTTTCAGCAGACCCTTCTCATTGATTTTCTTTTGCATCAGATTGCTTATTCAATTCCCCATACTGGAATGTGTAACCTGTTCAAATTGAAGGCAACCACAGAAGGCAAGAAAACTAAAACATTTTCTTACAATATTTGTTGGAAACCACTGTTGTGAAAAATAAACCAATGATTAGGAGGAATTTGTCATTTTGTCAACATGGTAACAAAAGCCTTTTAAGCTGAATCTGAAAAGAAAGGTTAGATGGAATGAGGGGTTGAAGGTGACAGTTTTATGAAAGATAAATTTGCTCATAATGATAACAACTTCTCCTCTTGTGACATTGTATAGTATGCTTTCTTTAAAATTTGACTTGAACTTCCGCTTATTAAGATAACTTCATGGTCCCCACCATGATGTCTTTATTAATTTGTAAACTTTTAAATATCTGATTTAGTATACATGTAGAGACCTTAACAAAGCAATAATGTACAAAGGGGATGGTGCATAGCCAATTTTCTTACCTTGTTAGCAAAATGCATTTTATTTATACAATTTTAATTTACCCTCAACATTATTTCAATTATGTTGCAATGCCTGATTCTCATATAATTGAGGAAGACCAAAATACTCAATTGCCAATAAGCACTGGTCAATTAAGCAATGGAGGAGGTGAAATGGCTCTTAACCCTTTTCCAAACAATGACGACATTTGACCCCTTTGTTGCAGACGACTTAAGAAAACATTGTGGGAAAAGGAGAAATTACTCGTAATGAGCAATTTCTCCTTTACCCACAGTGTGTTCTGCCCTATTAGAAGATTATTTTCCAATTTCATCACATTTTGGAATGTTGTCTGCAAACTTTTTCAATCTGGGACAGTCCAAAAGTTGTTGTTTGGGAAAGGGTAAATAAGTCAAATAGTGCCAAGCTTCGTTGGCTCAATCAGTGTGTCCAAGAGGCAATACAAGGTGCCTCAGTTCGAAACCCAGCTTAGCTATTAAAAAATCTGTCGTTTGATTAAGTCAATGCAACATGATTTTAAATGTCTCTCACCACTGATCACTTGTGATATGTGAATAGATTCAAAAAGCATTGTGACAAAAGGAGAAATTGCTTGTGACAAACAATTTCGCCTTTTCCATAAAGCTTTTTTGAAAGTCTCGACATTAGGTGGTAATGTGCTAAAAGAGATAAGGCAATAAAAATGTGCCTTGACAAAGGAATCTATAAATCTTTTCTCTATAGTCTTGTGTTCATGATGACCTTTGTGCACTTGAATGATAACCTTGATCAATCCAACCTGTAGGTTACTCAGAGGTAAGGACAAGTAAACATTATAAACAAATAAATAGATCACTTGAATCACATCCTGAATTTTAACCCCTTTTTATTAACCCATACCCAAATAATAGCAACATTTGACTGGTTTGTTGCTGACAACTCTGGAAAACATTGTGGGGACAAGGAGAAATTGCTCTTACTGAGCACTTCCTCCCTTTTCCACAAGGTTTTCTGCCAATTTTGTAATGTGGTCTGTAAATTCTTTTAATTCTGGACAATCAAAAATTTGGCGTTTGGTAAAGAGTTAAGCGAGTACTTCCCAGAACACAGGGAGTGTCCCTCATTTCCAGTATTTCCCTATTGACTGATAACCCTTAGGATGCTGGGTTATTTTCTTAAAATTGACTTTTGTGTCGTCTGCTTTCCAAAACCTTAAATATCTGCTTAATTTTGATGAAGAAGGATTTTCAGTGTAGCAAACAGGTTAGATCACAGGCAAGCTGCCAGTTAACTTGGACAAAGTATAAACATGAACTTGGTTCCAGGGTACCGTTTTACTAAACAGTTTACGCTTAAGATTTGCGTAAGTCTAAAACAACAAGTCCTTTTATTTCAATATTTGGCAAAGCAATATTGCAAAGTAACACTCTCCGAGACGCTTCCAATGACGTGTCACATTGCTATATTGTACTTTCATTGAAGATATTATCCATGTTAATCAATTATGACTTACGCAAACATTTTCCGTAAGTTGTTTAGTAAAACGGGCCCCAGGACTATAAGGGTAATCACCCTTTCCCAAAAAATGACAACTTTATCATAGTAGGCAGTTGAGAACTTTATGACCATATGGCAATATTCCGTTTAAACTCAAAGCGTAAATTGAAGAGTTTGTATTATTTATTCGAATTGGATTTTCTTGAGCCTGGTTCAGAAATTGTGAAGTGAAAGGTTGAAAATTTTGGTAAATGAAACACGTGGTAATTAAGCAAATGATTAAGAAATTAATTATCTCTCAAGACCATAATGGAGTTCAATGGATTATTAAAGTCATCATAAGCAAGTTTCTTCCTCGAAATGGCATGATCGTTCAAAATCTTCGCGGCTAGAATGATACATTGAAATCAATATATGTTATGAAACGGATTGACAAGTTACTGTATATACTACAATGATACATAGATAAGGGTTGACTTGGGAATGGTGTCTGATTGAATTTAGTATAATTCAATTCATTTGGGGGTAATTTCCTGACTCCAGGATTCTGTGATTAACTCCCTGTACTTTAAAGTTCCATGTTCAAGTACAGAAAAACAAATGCAACAAGATGAATCGGTGTCTAATTCAAGGGTATGATTTGAGAACTTGTTCATGAACTACATGAACATTCATTATTTAAATGACCATTCATGAACACAAAGCTGAACTTGTTCTTTTGCAGTCACCCATTCCTTGTAGGCATCCATTTCTGTTAGATGACTCTTGTACCAATATAATGTACAGGTACATAAAATAGGTTTTACTGAATATTTTAATTCAATATTGTATATAAAATTGGACTGATGTATGTTGTATTTTTGTTATATCCTATGACAAGGAAGGAGTGATGCTGTGGAAATGAGCCTTAATTCCTTGCACCATGAGACCATGTTGTGACTGAACTGATGCCATAGATTTCAGATACCACTTTGACTATGAGGTATTCGTTGTGACTCAAGATACTGTGCTTTAACTCTTTACCACCTGCATACAACATTTTTTTTACTTGCTACAGGCAATTTTAGAAATGCTTTCTGAACATGTAAAAATCCTTTAAGTTTTGCTGTTTTGATAATGTGAATAGATTGAAAAAGCATTGTGACAAAAGGAGACCCATTAATATGGCGTAAGGTGGTAAAGTGATAAAGAGCAATTTATCCTTTTGACACATGGGTCTCTACCATTGAGAAAATTTGACTTTTGCTTTTGATTTTTATTGCAGTCACTTGGGGAATTAGTTTAACTCACTCTTGGGGACCATTAAGGTCTTGTTATAGTTTATGCCCAGAATAATCCCCATTCTTTTATAGCCTAGCAATAATAAACTTTATTTATGATGTGTCTTTTATTAAAGGTTTTGTCTGTCAGAGTGTAGCCTGGAATTTACTTCAGTTTGCCTGGACATTTTGCTTGTACATTATGCCTGGACACACAATGCATGTTGAAGACACTTGTTTGAAGTCGCCAAAAAACGACCAAGTTCATTTCTCCTTATGCACATTTCTTATCATTTCCTAAAGTTTAATCAGTCTACAGTAGCATATGGGGAACCTACAACGGAGATAGCAATTACTTCAAGGGTTCAGTGCAAGACTATAGTAAGTCATTCACAACCATGAAGAACTTAGAACAGTATGGCATTGAACCCTTGATTTATGCAGTAGCCCAAAATATCCTTGGGCTTTGCCAGATTTTTGTTAACCAGAAGGTAAACTTTTGGCAAAGAAAATATGTAGTTGAATAGTTCAAATTTCAATGGCATTGAATTGCACAAGTTGGCAAAACCTGCTTTCATTGCCAATCTTAACCAAATCCTCAATATTGGAGTTTTGTGACCTTGCCAAATTGAAACAAACAGATGACATTATAAAAGCATTTTAAGGCATAAGTAATTGAAAGAAGTATTTTGCTGATGCATGTATTTTGTTAAAAAGGTATTGTATCCTAAACAACATTTTGTACAACAATTGATATTGTAACTGAGCCCAAAGGCATTTTCCTTGTACAATGATATTTCATTACAGGTAATAAGCATTATGTCTTTCCAATGCAATATTCAAAATTCATCAGGAATAGAACTGAGCAGTCCTGAAACTATTTGGGTAACAATTTAAAGGTTACATTATAAACCAAACAGGTTTATTTATATTTGTTATTCATCTATTTTGGCATCCTCGAAAAAATTCTTGCATCAACTTTCAATGTTTTCTTTATATTGTTTGAAAGCTGTTTGGCTGTCACTAGGCCTTTAACAAACAAACTACTTCATGAACAGACATGAACAACAAATGGCCGTTTTTGAAAACAAAACTGTTCTTGCATTGTTCATGAATTTCAAGAACATGTTCATGAACATCAAGGACATGTTAATTGATCATCAGAGATAAATCTATGCATATGGGATACGGCAGGTTTGGCCTGCATGTTCATGGTGAATTTATTCGTGTGAGACACACAGAAATTGCTGGATTGCATGACATTGCAGTGATTTGCCCTGAAATTGATCCTGAAATTTCTATTTGTCAAATTACACTGATTTTATAGCAAGGTGCTTCAACCTATTCCCAATAAGAGGTTTCTGCCCTTACTAAAGTTAAAGCAAATGCAAACAGCAACCACAAAACAGGAAAAATTTAGCATATGTTGTGGCGTTGGGTAGAAACCTTTGTCATAATGAAAGAAATGGTTGGACTAAATTTAATCTTGTGCTGCAAGTCCCTTTAAGATAAGTATGATATTAAGAAGAGTGTTAGTTGTTATTTAATTATACGTTGAATCAACATTATACAGTTCAGAGTTGTTGTATTTAGTTTTAATTATCAATTATTGTTGAAACAGGATATGAGCAATTTTTATATTTTTCTCATAGAGGATTTCAAAAATTCTGCAATAAGCTTATTATGTTTATGTAAAGGGTTTATAAAGAAAATATAGCTCAATTGATAGATTAACCTTTTATGACTTCTTTTCAAATGTCAGCTGCCACGAAGGAGGGAATTAGCGTCTGCTTGACCCATTACCAAACAATAACGCCATTTGACCAGTTTGTTGAAAATGACTCTGGAAATAATCATGGGAAAGTAGAAATTGCTATTAATGAGCAATTTCTCCTTTTTCCACAATGTTTTCTGCCCTATCAGGAGATTACTTTTCAATTTCAACACATTTTGAAATGTCGGCTCTTCCAATTTGGGACAGTCGAAAGTTTTGCATTTTGGTAAAGGGTTAAAGGTGCTTGTCTACAGATGCTGTGCTGTTATAGGATAAGCACCATAGAATAGTTACTGGCATCAAAATTTAATGGTTTAATTCTTTAAAGTGTGTAAACAATGAGTTAACATGTATTCTAATCCAAAAGCATGACATTACTTTTGAGATTTACTACATATGAACTGTACATACCCAGATGAATTGACACATCCCGAATTGATTATACTTTCAAGACCAAATTTACCAACAATACAAAAAATATTGTTACAACGACATCTTATTTTGACTTTCAAATCTTGTCTTCTGTGAACTAGCACTTTAAAGGAAAGTGGTTTATTAGCCATTCCTCCCTAATACCTTAACTTATTGCTTTGGTTGCAGAAGACTTTATAAACCATTGTGACTAAAGGTGAAATTGCTCATGATTAGCAATTTCTCCTATAGTCACAATGGTTTCCCACCAATTGCATAATGTCTTTTCATCATTTTTTATACTTTATTATTTTCGTCTGCTCTTGCTTTCAATTTTACCTAGTCATCAATTCCAATGAGGGGATAAAGCAATCAATCTTTTTAACTAGTATATTGTAGTGTCAGTACAGTGAACTTTGATAATGATAGTTCTACATTACATATGATTTATTCAATCATGAAATGATCAATTAAATCTCAATTAAAAGAAAAAAGGTGATTGATTAAGATGTTTGCTATGAGAGTTGTTCCTTACTTTGACTATGATGATTTAGAAGTTATTCATGCTTTTATTCAATGAAATTTTTTTAAAATCAAAAACATAATGAAAAGGGATTTTAGGTTTGTTAGTAAGATTGGTGTTTTGCATTGTTCAGAACTGTTTTAAAGGGCCCTGCATTGGCTCATTTGTTAAAGTGGTAGACTTAGAACCCAGGGGTCCCAGTTTCGAGCTCTACCGACACCATTGGTCTAGTTAGAGTGACCTTTGCTAAGCCACTTCAGAGCACTAGCCTAGTACTGGTGGATCCAGGAAAAGCCATTACATAACTGAAAAATTGTTGATATGGCATTAAACACCATACAAAACAGTTTTTAAGCCATAATGCAGCAATCTTGTATCCTTTTATGATGATGCTTCTATTGCTTTGTCAACTGTTATCTTTCAGCAGAGGTCATAATCACAATGCGAATAAAGGTCACTAAATTGATGATGTTGGTTTAGTAAGAATGATTTGTCAAACAGCAATTCATTACCCACCGGCATGTTCAAAGGTTAATTACGAATGAAAGGTAATTTACTTCTATAATGTTGTGAGGGGATATGGCATTTTTTAGATTTGACAGATTGATAACAAATTGGTCATTAAAAGCAGTTTCTCTCTCTTCCTAATGATTCTTTCAATTTAACCCTTAGAATGCTGGGAAATTTTCTAGAAATAGATTTTTGTGTCATCTGCTTTTCAAAACCTTAAATATCTGCTTAATTTTGATGAGAAAAGATACTCAAAGTAGCAAACAGGTTAGATCACAGGCCAGCCGCCAATTTAGTCGGCGGCTGGTCTGGATCTTGCCCGTTTGCATAAGCATGAAGTCAGTTCCAGCACTCTAAGGGTTATAATACTTTTGCAGCAAGGGAATGTGCAAATAACTGTTTAGGAAAAGAGGACAGTTATAGTAACAGTGCAATACTATGGCAAGTCCTATAAATTTGTGGTCCACTTGCTATAGTTTTGTGTTGAACCCTCACATTGCTGTCGAAATGTCCCTCTTTGCTGGATTCCAATTTGGAAATATATGCTTAACTTACTGCTGAGTTCCAATTTGGAAATATCATATGCTTCACTTTCTGCTGGATTCCAATTTGGAAATATCATATGCTTCACTTTCTGCTGGATTCCAATTTGGAAATATCATATGCTTCACTTTCTGCTGGATTCCAATTTGGAAATATCATATGCTTAACTTTCTGCTGGATTCCAATTTGGAAATATATGCTTAACTTACTGCTGAGTTCCAATTTGGAAATATCATATGCTTCACTTTCTGCTGGATTCCAATTTGGAAATATATGCTTAACTTACTGCTGAGTTCCAATTTGGAAATATATGCTTCACTTTCTGCTGGATTCCAATTTAGAAATATCATATGCTTCACTTTCTGCTGGATTCCAATTTGGAAATTTCATATGCTTCACTTTCTGCTGGATTTCAATTTGGAAATATCATATGTTGTTAATTACTTTTCAAAGTTTCAAGAATAAACAACTTGCTTGTTGTCTTGAATTGAAGCCATCCATTACTCCTGTTTTCATATTTGTCATGTTATCTTTTAAATAGCAAAAGCTGAACTATTGTTCATTTTCTGGCTGTGCAATCATAGTAACCGTTATAGTAACCTGAACCGACTTCATGCTTATGCAAACAGGTTAGAACACAGACCAGCAGCCAAGTAAATTGGCAGCTGGCCTGTGATCAAGCCTGTTTGCTACGCTGAGTATCTTTCCTCATCAAAATTAAGCAGCTATTTAAGGTTTTGGGAAGCAGACAACACAAAAAACTATTTTTAGAAAATTACTCAGCATTATAAGGGTTAAGAAATAATTTCATGATTTAATTTTTGTTCTGTTCTCAAATAGCAAAAGCAGAAATATCATTTGTTTTCTTGCAGTCAGCAATCTTTTCATTATTCAATTTAAATACACTGAGCTTTCAATTTTAAACTGGGGCGTTTACTCAAGTTGCATTGTGTAGGTTAATTAGTCTGTAGCTTGTAAATTATCCCGAAATGAAGAGCTGGAAAGTTGAATGTCAGTGAATCAATTACACTGTGAAATATTATGATTTATGATACATCATGTCCTTTATGATAAACTCGCTAGTAAAGGAGGAAGCTAGAGTTAACACATTACCACCAAACGCCACATGTTTGTATCTCGACACAGACAACTTTGAAAATATGTTGGCCAAAGGAGAAATTGCTTGTGACAACAAATTTCTTCTTTTTCCACAATGCTTTTCCAATCTATTCACAAAACAACAGAATTGAAAGTTTTTTTACATGTTTACAAAGCTTTTCTAAAGTGGTCTGCTTCAAGAAGATGTCTGCAGGTGGCAAAGAGTTAAGCAGTTAACCATGCTGTAAAAAATGTGGGTACAAGCAATTTTTCCTTTTCCAACAATGTTTTCTGCAACAAAGAGTTTAAATATCGTAACTGTTTGGTAATTGGTTAAAACATACACTTGTAAAAGGCAAGAGTATGCATGACATTTGTTTTCAAAGTTCAAGAATAGGCATCCTCATGTTCAGTCAATTTACGCCAAAGAAACTCACTCTACGCCCCCATACAAAGTACACCTTAAGATGATGATACATCATTGTGACAAAAGCAATATCTGCATTTGACACAATCACTTCAAAAGTTAATTATAAATCAATTTCTTACAACTGCACAACAGCTGACATATAATATGATACACACTTCAGAATAGTCATTGGAAACAACACGATGTCATTTTAATTCTATTAAAATGTATTTTAATTCAAAAGCATGACATCACTTTTGAGATATACTGCATATAAACTGTAAATACTTGGGTAAATTGATGCTCTTTAATTAATCATGCTTTCAATTAAAGGTACTTAAAATTTTTCCCCCTTACATCTAACAACAATATAACTGTTTTGTTTTATTGACATTTTATTATGACTTTTAAATTTTCTGTGAACAAGGACCTTTAAGACCTTCAGAATTAATTTAGATTTGTCTGGTGTTAAACTTAATTTGAAAATTGGTTTTAGTTTTGAAAATAATAATTATTTCCTTCCATTGAAACTGTTAGTATCTATTTCAGACTCTCTTAGCATCAATGTTTAAGAAGATGGCAACTCTGTTAATTGGTGGACAAATTTGATAAAAAGATTATAATGATTACCCACAATATAGGATTTACAGAAACAATAAAGAAATAGGAAGTCGGATGACCTTTATCTGAACCTGTAGGGGTGAAGCAAACTATGCTATAGCCTGAAGTTTTAGTTTCAGGGGGAGCAAATGATTTACAGGAAAAAAACAAAGGTTACTCTTGTCAGTGTTAGTTACTGGTATCCCAGCAATCTCCTAACAAGTTATTGATTACGGGGCAACAGCATCCTTTGACCTTTCAGTTCATCTGCTAGACGACCGGGCACCAGCTACTTTAGTGCCTCACTCTCATTTCTTTGCTGAGATGAGATGTTGTCAGGAGACTCACTTTGACCTTTTAACCCTTTAACAGACGCCAATTTTTCGACGGTCCCAAATTGAAAGAGTTTGCAAACGACATTTCAAAATGTGAAGAAATTGGAAAATAATCTTCTGATAGGGCAGGAAGCATTGTGGGAAAAGAAGAAATTGCTTGCAATTTTTCCTTTTCCTAGAATGATATCGAGAGTCGTCTGCAACAAACTGTTCAAATGTCCTTTGGTAATGGGTTAACCCTTAGCCTGTTTGCAAAGAGGTTGTCTTCATGTCGAAGAACTTACTTCTCAGAGGGGTTTCTGGAATCCTTATTAGCACTAACTTTTTGTTTTGTTTGTGACCTTAACCTTGCTCTCCAGAAATAATCTCTATTACCCAGAATGCTATGCAGGGGAGCAACCACTTGGTATATGATGTATTTCTGCATGGGTGTCTTAGCAGCATCCTTTCATGAGTTTGGGCAGTTTTTTTTTCTTCTTTATTTATGAGGATTTTACATACTGTTCTGGCTAATTAGGTATAAAGGACGATCCCATTCTTTAACAAGACTGGAAAAACCGTCACCATTTCAGCTAATGCCATTCATCCAGCAGAAAAGAAAAATCTATATTCACAATTCTAAAATTAATTCTTTTGTCAGAATACTTTGGTCATTCTCAGTAAACATTGTCTGGGCCAGAACTAATAATTCCGGCCTCAGACTGGTATATACCTAGGTTGACCGAAAAAATCTGACAACAGAAAAGTGAAAACATGGGTATTCGACCTTAAACCAATATGAAGAGGGGATTTTCAATCATTGTTCTCAAACCACCAAGGCCATGGCAGTGGCCTTGTCAGTCAAATAGACTACGTCTGTTCCATAGTTTTACAAGTAAAAGAATAATGTAGATATCTTCGGCATTGCACTTGTCACACTGAACAAGTTTTTTATTGTTTCAGTAGAGCTAAATATGAATTGTATACATTGGGATAAAAAGAGAATGTGTTAATCATGAGTTCATTTCAAGTTCTCAGCCTAGATTTTGATTTCTCAATAAGTTTATACTTACCTCTTGATTCAAATGATACCCATCCGAGCACCAACAGCTAAAAACCGAGAAATTGTTAACAGAAAAAATTGCTTGTAAAGAGTAATATTTCTTTTGTCACAATGGTTTCTATCAAATATCACATAGAAATTGATAAGTTTCATACTTTATAATCGTCTGCTGTTGTTTTGAGTATCGACAAGAAGAAGTCTGGAATGTTGTCTGCTACAGGAGAAGGGATAAATCCCAATATGTTTTTTTGTGCCTAGGGAAGACTCTGGTTAACCACATTGTGGTTTGACAATAAAGAGATTGCTACAAAAATGTCAGCCTTTCTGTAATTAACCATTTCCCCCATATGATGATTTTCGACTGTTCCAAATGGGAAAAAAAACAAATTTCAGCAATTCAGTATAAGAAAAAGAAAACCATTTTCTTTTTGAAAAAAAAATAAAGGAAACCATTTAGACACACAAAGAAACTTCTCATTTGGAGCCATTTCTCCTTTTGTCACAGTGGTTCCTTAACCCTTATAGTGCTGAAATTGACTTCATGCTTATGAAAACAAGTAAGATCCAGAGGCCCGTTTTACTAAACAACTTACGGAAAATATTTACGTATGTGATAACTGATACACATGGATAGTATCTTCAATGAAAGAACAATATTGTAATGTGACATGTCATTGGAAGCGTCTCGGAGAGACGATTCCAATGATGTGTCACTTTGCAATATTTCTTAGCCAAACATTGATTAACGAGGAATTGTTGTTTTAGACTTACAGAAATCTTGAGTGTAAACTGTTTAGTAAAACGGTACCCAGGTCAACTGCCAAGTAAATTGGTTTCTGGCCTTTTGTCTACTGTTTTAGTTACTCTGAGTATCTTAATTCATTAAAATTGATAGAAATACCATTTTGGTAAAAGGAGAAATTGCTTGTGATAAGCAATTTCTTCTTTTGCCACAATGCTTTTTTGAAAATAGTCTGCTGCAAGACGCAAACATGTTGTCTTAGGTGGTAATAACTTGTCCTTAGCAAGATGACTTGATGTCAATTTTTTTTTTCTAATTTATGGAAAAAGTGTCAGCACAGGAATGTATGTTTTCGGGACCATACCGATTTAGAAATTCAATAAACTAATGATTGGAGACCTTGAACATTTCTATGAATATCATGAATCTAATAGAATAATGGATTGGATATTGGCACCTGTTACCCCCACCCTCTTAATATTTGGAGTCCAAATCTTAACTTTCTTTTATCTGTCCTGTTTATCATTTCTATTGTGGTCTGACAGACATGTAATTTCTTCCGTAATCTGGCGTTTGCTGCTGAAATGGCCCCATTCTCACATTCTCTTCAGTTTTCATGCAGTTTTACCTTCAGCATATGAACGCATTTCAATTTGGCTTCACCTGATGATGAAATAATCCACTCTGACATTGTCGAAAAATGTGGGCGACAATTGCACAGTGGTAGAGCGTCGGACTACTGTATCCGAGGGTCCAGGTATCAAATCCCAGTTAGGCTAGGTGAAAATTGCCCGGACTAACCCACACATTGGCGGGATTACTGGTGTATTGTCCAGGAAGCAGTCATCGAGAGTGACTTGATGGGCTTTATTAAGCCTACTTCACAATCGATTAAAAAAAATCAAACAAACAAAATACTCAATTAAAGTATCTTTTCTCTATTTAATGATGATATCTATCCAGTGTTGCAGAAAAAATCTTTAGCATATTTTGTAATTGTCATCTGCTTTTTCTTTAAATTTGGGCTAGCCAAAAAATTCCAAGTGAGGGAAAAGATTAAATCAGACTTATAAACTTATTCACAAGATTCACTAGGTGAGGTCGAATTGTGATCAATGACAGTGCTGTCTAGCTGATCAAACAAAAAAAAAAGAAAATGCTGAAGTCAACAAAAATGCAAATAGGCAGATGGCAAGGGAGGCCCTGATTTCCATATCTCTAATTCATACACCCACACAAGGCCATCCTGGATTCTTGGCAAATAGACAGAGATGACCCAATAAGATCAAAATCAGGGTGCTAATAACAATGGTGTGGTGGAAATGTTTAGCCCTTATAGTGCTGGAACCGACTTTGTGATTATGCAAACAGGTTAGATCCAGGCCAGCGGCCGAGTAAATTGGCGGCTGGCCTGTGATCTTACCGGTTTGCAACTCTGAGTACGTTTCCTCAACAAAATAAGCAGATATTTAAGGAGTTGGAAAGCAGAGGAAACAAAAATTTGCTCTTTTGAAAATTACCCTTTGTGATTATGCAAACAGGTTAGATCCAGGCCAGCGGCCGAGGTAATTGGCGGCTGGCCTGTGATCTTACCGGTTTGCAACTCTGAGTACGTTTCCTCAACAAAATAAGCAGATATTTAAGGAGTTGGCAAGCAGAGGAAACAAAAATTTGCTCCTTTGAAAATTACCCAGCATTGTAAGGGTAAGAATATCAGTTCATTTTCCTTTTCTCTCAGTCAGGTTCATAAAGCTATAGCTATAGGAGCTCTCCTGGGAAATGTTACTGATATATGACTTAAACCCTTTACCAATCACCAAACTCTCATCTGTCAGAAATTGAAGGAGTTTGCAGATGACATTTCAAAATCTGATGAATTTGAAAAAATAATCTTCTGATAATTCAGAAAACATTTTTTGGAAAAGTAGAAATTGCTTGTGACAGCAATTTCTCTTTATCCACAAAATATTCCAATGTGGCCTGCAACAAAGTGGTTAAATTTTGTTATTGTTAGGTAATGGGTTAACAAGTGGAAATACCCGGTAATTGACATATTTGAGTGCACTTTTACGATTCTAAAAATTCAAAAACAACAAGAAACATGGAAAATATTGGGGACAAGCAGGAATTTGTTTACATTCTACTCTTTTATCAACAAATTAAAGAAGCCCTATAAATTTCAGGGCAAAAGATGTTGTCAGCAGGAGAAAAAACATGGCCATTCATGTTCACTCGAACAATGTATACCATTGGTTGCCAATTTCAAGAATGAATAAGGATCACAAAGATGTAGTTTTTAAGGTAGAATTTTCCATAGTCCCCCATTTTGAAACTCTTTCTTTCATTGGAATACTTTGGTCATTTCACTGTTAGCATCGGTCAGTGCCCGATCTTTCCTGTTAACATGAACAGATTCGGCCGCAACCGAGGTATACTGAGAATGACTGAAGGAATCCAACTAAAGAATTAGTTTCAAAATGGCATGTTATGGGTATTCTGCCTTAACTCAAAATACATGTCCATTTATTAAGAATTTGCAAATCCTTTTCTTACTTTTATCAGGTATTGTTTGATCTTTTTCAGATTGTTGATGAATGGCACTCTGCTTGAGAATAAGATAAGCGATGGGAACCATCTAACCCTGGTGCCCAATATGGAAACGGGAACCAAGGTGAGTTCTTGAAATAGCTTTCTTTAACTTGTTCTTCCTAGCTGGATTTTGAGTGACTGATGCTTATTTACTTCATAAGGTGCAAAAGTTTCTACCAGTGCCACAAAAATACATTAATTTTCCTTTTCTTCTAATTTACCCCTTATAGTGCTGGAACCATCTTCTTGATTATGCAAACAGGTTAGATTCAGTCAAGCCGCCAAGTAAATTTTGCTACTCTGAGTATCTTTCTTCAACAGAATTAAGCAGATACTTAAGATTTTTGAAAGCAGACGAGGCAAAAACCTATTTTCAGAAAAATTACCCAGCATTCTAAGGGTTTATTGTCAGCTGTTGCTTTCAATTTGAGATAACTGCAGAGGTACCTTCATTTCTTGACTTGTTATGGATTTGATAAAGTCATACCAAAGACAAACCATTTACCATTAATGGATTCGGACTAATTCATTCTTCTGAAAGGGGATAAAATTGTGACTCATTGAAAGCTTTTCAATGTCAAAAAAGGGTAGTTTGGTTTGGAATCAAGTGAATCCCACAATATATATGAAACAAGTAGAAAGCTGCATTAAAGAACATGGAACAATTTACCATGAATACCTTTTCTTTCATTTGTCCACAATAGAACTGATGACAACATTTATCAATCAAATTTCCAAGAAAAAACGGCATAATGTGTTGATCAATTGACAGTGATTTCAGAGTGCAGAAAATAGTTGTTTTCTCATCATAATGAGCTTTTTGCTTTAATGGTTCTCAAATGCAGACACTTGAACTGATAGCAAAAGTAACAATAAAATTCCCAAGATAAAATGCATAATTTATCAACATTGAAACCATAATGACAAAATGGACAGTTTGATTATCATGCTTTCTGCTGTGAAGGTGTTTTAATTGTTCTGTGTAGATGAGAGGCTTAATGAAACAGCTTCATGATCATTAGAAGCTTGTCATTGTTTTCTGCTTGTTGCTATGCAACTGATTGGTTTGAAGTGAATGTGTTGGTGGTGTCTTCTAGCCTTAATAACCATCAACGTAGCATGTTTCAAAATTCATGAGAAACTATTTGAGTGACTATTTTGAGTGCTTTCAGGGTTCAGTGCAATACTATAGTTATAGTTCGCAAATGTGAAGCACACACTATAGTATTGCATTTAGTCTCAATTATGAGTTGAACGAAGCTTTTTTCAACATTTGGACATTGATGGTGCTAGGCGTCGGGCAATAATAAACAATAGCCTTTGAGACCAGGAATCTGGACTAGTATTGCGTTGAACACTAGCTTTATATATTCAATTCTTTTTTATGGTATTTAATGCTGATGATCAAAATTGAAAGCAACAGCAGACAGCTTTAAAAGCATATGAAAGTTAACAACATATTTTTCTGATTGTCAGTAGAACCCATCCTGAAATAAGGAGATAATTTGTGTTACACACAAAAAATTCAAAGCTTTGTTAGTTATGGAAATGTCTTGCCACAAGACTAGTCTCAACAAGAACTTTCTCCATTTGTCACAACAGATCTTTGGAAGTTTTCTTCTGAATTCATGAGAGTATGTCTGTGTGGATGGTATTAGTCCTAGGGTAAAGTGTCAGCTTCAGGACTCTAGGGTTGTGGGTAATGGTCCACCATGCAACCATTCATTAACCCATTACCAAACAATAACAAAATTTGACCAGTTTGTTGCAGACCATTCTGGAAAACATTGTGGTTAAAGGTGAAATTGCTCTTAAAGAGCAATTTCTCCTTTTCCCACTTTGTTTTCTTCCCTATCAGAAGTTTACTTTTCAATTTCATTGTGTTTTGAAATGTCGTCTGCAAACTCTTTCAATTTGGGAAAGTTGAAAATTTGGCGTTTGGTAAAGGGTTAAACCATATTCAGGGAAAGTACTGGTTGTGTCCTATATCTAGGAAGCAAAATCAAGAGTAATGTAACAATCTCACTTGGAGTAATTAAATATTTCAAAATAAATGCAAAGGTATGAAGTAATAGTTTGATTACAATCAAAATAGTTTTATTTCGAAATATTCATGAAAACAAATACCTTGCAAAATGTCATGTTTTGAAGAAACTGTATTTACTTTAGAAGCCTACTAATGAAGTAGGCAGTTTTATATATTGTCCCAAACTTAAGGAATATTTGAGAAAAAGGATACTGAAAGCTTTGTTACAATGGTTCTTATACCAATTATCACCAAGGAAATGTGATTTATCATGTTATTCAGTCCGCAATTCCTTTCAATTTAAACCAATCACAAATTCACAAATGGGTTAACGCATTACCACCTTTGCGTCTTGTAGTAGACAATTTTCAAAAAGCATTGTAGTAAAAGGAGAACTTCTGAAATGAAATGTTTTTTCAATCTATTGACATTCACAACAGCAGAACTGAAAGGTTTTTCACATGTTTACAAAGCTTTTCAAAAGTCATCTGCTTCAAGTAAAAAAGCAAATGTCGTCTGCAGGTGGTATGGAGTTAAGAAACCATTGTGATAAAAGAAGAAGAATGACTTGAGACAAGAATTTTCACCATTGATTCTACCTAATGTCAGTCAGTGCAGGAGCTCATTTTCATAGTTTCATATTTTTCTGCTGATGTTTTTAATTTCATCCTGTAATCCTATCCCTTAATGTGGGTGTGTGGTGTTAATTAACATTTCTGTGAAATAATTAAGCCCAACTATGGAGTAATGAGTTATTTTGCAATTAAACTGACCTTAGGGAGCAGGAAAGACAAATCAATACAAGCATGTATTGCTTTTGTTATATCCTGCTATTGTTTCACCTGGTTGTCTGGGGTCTGTTTTGAAATACACTGAATCCTTAATATTGAACGTTGTACCTGAACAGCTGATTATAACGATCAATTAACCTTTATCCAAAGTTTTGCAACATTTTGCAGAAAATGTTGGGTAAAAGAAGGAGAATTGTTTGTTATGTAACTGTTGAGAATGTGTTTTCTTTTATTTAATTTACGTCTTTAACTCCATTTGAATACCGATTCGATAAATGTTTTTGGTTGATGTTTTATGTTCAAAAAAGGATTTTTAAGATTACTTTAAATTAAGTCTGATTTGATGCAGAGCACCAATTTCTTGTTTTTCCATTTTAAAATGGCTTGCTTAATAACAGCAAGAGATGACTTATAATCTCTCTTTAATGGAATTTTGATATACCTACTTGTTATTTCTTCCTCTTAACAGTTCTAAGAGAACCTTCAAACACCTTTTAAAAAAGACCAACTGATATAGTATGACAGGTATTATGCACCCTTCTTTTTTCAAAACCACTTTATTCTCTACTTCTTTGATAAACATGTATATAGAATTGATCCTTGAAAATGGAGAATATCCCCCCCAAAAAACCTTTGAAGAAATTATTCAACATGTAATATGAATTATCAAAATGGTATCTTAACTCCAAATTCATATCCATCTGCAAGTGGACAATGTTTGTGAAAATTACCTGTGCAACGGAAAATTATGATTGAAAATTGTCCTCAGCAATGAACATGAGTGTGAAAATTGTCCACACCATGGATATTGTGTGAAAAAATTGAACCAATGAGTGAATGTATGTGTGTGAAAATTGTCACCACCTTGGAAAATGGTGTGAAAATAGTATGCATCAGAAAAATTATGTGATAATCTTGTCAATCAGGTTAATGTGCGTGAAAATTGTGCACATGTGCATGAGAGAAAATGGCATGTTAAAAATATCCATACAAGGAAAAAATGAGTATGAGTGAAACTTATCAATTTGAATGAAAGGGATTACAGGTTCTAGGCCAAAGTGTATTGTTAACTAGTTGCTACAACAACAACTTCAGGTTGATTGCAAAATGTTCTAATTATGGATCTGTCATTATTAATGTATGACACCAAGACATCCCTAGGTAATTTTAGAATGTACAGCTTTTTGTTTCGTGTTAGAGAAGGTGATCTCATATCCCGAGGGGCTCCTTAGCTTCCTTCGTTAACCCTTTACCAAACACCAAACTTTTGACTGTCCCAAATTGAAAGAGTTTGCAGACGACATTTCAAAATGTTATGAAATTGAAAAATAATCTTCTTATGGATAAGAAAACATTGTGGGAAAAGTATATATTGCTTGTGTCAAGCAACTTCTCCTTTTCCAACAATGTTTTCAAGAGTCGACTGCAGCAAAGTGGTCAAATATTGTTATTGTTTGGTAATGGGTTAAACACATTCTTACAAACCTTGCCCATCAGACATCAGACTTTAAGAAAAAGAGATATTGTTATTGATGAACAATTTCTTTCATGAATTACAAAGTCTACAATGCCTTTACCTAGTGTCATTTAGGGGAATGAATGTTGATAATCTTGTTGAATGTTTCTAGAGGTATATTTTAATGGAATAATGGAATTGATGGTATGAAGGAGTTATAAATAAAGATTGAATTAATAGTTTTACCACAAACCACAAACTGTCATCAACTCATGGTTTGGGTTTCCCTCTTACAATGTATATAGGTTTCAGCAGCTATTTCTTTAACCCTTTACCAAATAACAAATTTTCGACTGCCCCAAATTGAAAGAGTTTGCCGACGACATATCGAAATGTGATTAAATTGAAAAATATTCTTCTGATAGGGCAGAAAACATTGTGGGAAAAGGAGAAATTGCTTGTTAATTCCGACAATGTTTTCCAGAGTTGTCTGCAACTGGTCAAATGTCGTATTGTTTGGTAATGGGTTAATTTATCCCATTTCTAATCAGAAGCTTTTAAACTGTCAAAAGTGAACATTTACCGTCATCAAATAACAGATATTTTCTATTTTGAGATTTTTTTATGAAGTAAGGGTCCCATGATGATGTCATGCAATCTGAGATATTACTAATGGTCCTTCCGTTTGCTCGATGTTAATATCTTTGCAAACAAAATTTGATTAAGTTTTAAGACAAACTTGCATTAATTCATTCCTCCATTTGCACCGAAATTGGTGCTACCGTTTCTCTTTCCTTTATGTATACACACATGTTTGTACACGGCATAGGATAAAATCACGTTGACGGTGTTTGGAATTTCATGAGAGGTAGTGTCCCGGTTGACATAAAGAATGATACTACCCGGCTTGACCAGCCCTTATAGACATTCAAGTCTTGGGTATTTCTCCATCTTTATCAGCTAGGCATTGCAATGTAAAGCAAGTAATATTGATGAGATGTTAACCCTATATAAACATAAACATACAGGATCTTGAAAAATACCAAAAACACTGTTAGGTCTTGTTTTCCTCCATGGCACTCTTTAAGGCCAGCTAAGCATGTAATTGGCAAAAAAGCAATTTCAGGTAAAATATGAGTTGTACTGGTTTGTATTTTAACTAAGGAATTGTTAAGAATGCCTTTAAACCACAATATATCTATTGATATATTATATTGAAGATTAAGGGTTTAAAATGATGAGAACATCACCTTATTTTGTAGGAAATGGGTGTATGTATTATATGGTAATAATTAATGTTGTGTTTTGAATTATCTGGGTCCAAAATACTCTACTTTATTGATCGTGATGTTTCATCAAGATGCATTAGGGATTTGTTTGAAGTACAAATCTCAGGTACAAAAAACGACATTTTCATTGCATTTTGAATAGGATCAATTGAGGAAAAAAGCTTTTTGAATCAAATCTCTTTTTTTTTACAAAGGCAATATGAAGTTTTGCCATCATAGCTTGGTAAAATATGTATTCCTTGTGATAGTTGATTTGGCATACAAAATATTCAAGTGTTTGGAAAAGAAAAAGAAGGATGCAAGTTAGACAACAGTTTCAAATTTATTACAATTTCTCAATGATAATGGGTAGAAACTATTACAGCAGAAGGAGATAGAGAAGTTGCTCTTTTTCTCACAATCTTTAACATTCTGCTGATAGTGCATAAAGATGCATATATTGTGAGAAAAGGGTCTAAAGTCATTTAAGGAGTAGTTTATTTATTTATTTATTTATTTATTTTTTATTTATTTATTTATTTATTTATTTATTTATTTATGTGTTTATATTATAGATTTCACAATAACATAGGTTTGACATAAGTACCTTTGATTTCTTCATATGTATCACAACTATATGGATTGACATATTTATCATGTTACGATGATAGCATCTTTACCTTATACGCAATAATACTTCACTTTGATCATTTGGCTGCAGAAGACTGTAGAAACCATTTTGAAAGGAAAGCCCAGAAAGAATACTCATAATGATTGATTCATCTTAAATTTGTTCTCAGTATGGCTTCTATCAGATGCCATATAGAAAGGATATTTGTTTATCCCTTATAGAGCTGGAACCAACCTCATGCTTATGCAAACATGTTAGTTCCAGGGCAGTTGACAAGTAAATTGGCGGCTGGCCTGTGATCTAACCTGTTTGCTACTCTGTGTATTCTTCGTCATAAAAATTAAACAGATATTTAAAGTTTTGGAAAGCAGACAACACAAACATCTATTTTTAGAAAAATACCCAGCATTTTAATGGCTATGTGCTTGTTTTTGTTGTTGTCTGCTGTTGCTTCATTAATTGGACTGTTGTCACAAAATCCAATAACTCGGGGAACAAATGAACTCATTGATTTGAAAGGATGAGCAGTTCTGCACCAAGTGATAATAATGTCATCAAGTATACTGCCAATCCTGCAGGCAGTGGGAGTTATCCTATATAATGTCTTTGTTTCTCAAAGAATGATGCAACCCAATACTTGTATGATACTCTTTAAAAGAAAACGTGAAAAAGGAGAAATCTCTTCATACTACAAATGGAGAAAGTGACCCTCTTCCACAATTTCTTTTCTAGTCAGGATTGTGCTTTAAGCTAGCTAGGATTTCAATTTCAAAACTGCCTGCTCTGATAGTCAATTTGCTCTTTTGTTGAACAGTTTCTTCAAAATATCATAAAGACAGAAATATCTCTCCTACTTTCTCATTACCATCTGCAACCAAGAGCATACCCAATGATACACACATACTTAACATCAATTTCAAAAGAGAAAAAACTCCGTCAGTGCGTAACATTGATTTGAGGCAGGCTACGCCCCTGGCAACTGGTTCTAGTATAAAGCAACTGCAGTTGTCAATTCATAAGATATGAAACCTAATTTTCATTAGGATATTCTGTCAGAATAAAGAAGTATACACATAAAGAAGGATAAAATACCAAAAAATGATATTATGTCAGAATAAAAAAAATAAACAAATAAAGAACGATAATATTTATCAAATCCATTCCGAAAAACGGCTGCTACAATAGGTCATGCTTCTCACCAAGGTCATTGACAGTTCAGCAAACAGAGCTAGCTGTGTGACAGGAGGTTAGTATATTGGAAACTGTCAGTTTATATACCTACAAAACTGTGGTATATTGCACTGGAAGATCGGCTGCCGCCCACGCAATTTCTGTTCCATTGTTCACTGTATAATTTAGCTCCTTGAACATAAAGAATAGTTTATAGGCCATAATATTTCATTTTAAGAAAATCTTTTCCTTCTTTTCTTTTTTAACCCATTACCAAATAATAACGAAATTTGACCAGTTTGTTGCGGACAACTCTAGAAAACGTGGGAAAAGGGGAAATTGCTCTTCCAAGCAATTTCTTTATGGGAAAAGGGAAAATTGCTCTTCATGAGCAATTTCTCCTTTTCCCACAAAGTTTTCTGCCTTATCAGAAGATTACTTTTCAATTTCATCACATTTTGAAATATTGTCTGCAAACTCTTTGAATTTCGGACAGTCTAAAATTTGGCGTTTGGTAAAGGGTCAATCACCTTAATTATTGCCTTAATCTCATTTTGGCGCATTGATTTTAATGACTTAAGAAGGCAATAATGAAGCTATGTTAGTTTTCATATAATTATTGGGTTTTATGCCATGTCAACATTTATTCAGGTATGTGACGGCTTTTAAGCATTGAACAATACTAGGCTAGGGCTTTGAAGTGTCTTGCCAAAGGACACTTCCATGAAACCTAAGGTACTGATTGGGCTTGATCTTAGTACAACCTAGGGATACCCCATCCCTGGTCAAACTTACTAACAAAAACTATATATTAGAAACTGCTTCCTCTAATGGCAGATAAATGACAAATGGGCAAATGACCACGCGCATGTTCGTTGGCCATGTTTTCACAATAAGAGCTATTCAAGGCAATGTCCATAATTCACACATGCATTGAGTTTTCGTTTGTTGGAGGTTTCTATAGACTTTCATTGGAGCAAACCTTATGAATGATTATTTTTTGAAGATTTCTCGACTAAGTCAATTGGTGTATCAGAAAGCTAGATCTATTTCATCAAGGGAAATACAAGTTAGGATCAAGGAATCATTGATATGCACATCCTGTCATGATATAACTGAAAAATCTGTTGAAAACTAGTTAAATCCTTTTTTTTTGTCTTTTCACATTCTTTTTGTGGTGATGTTTTTGTAATCAAGTCATCTCAGTGTAGCAGTCCTATAAGCAGTCAGATATAAAAGGGTAAAAATTGCAGGGTTGTTGAGAAACTCTGTTCCGATACACGACATGCCCTTATATGGTTTGTTTACATTTTTGAGTTACTCATATGCACGCCAGCAAGCGGTTGTCCTAAAAAATGACAGAGAAATATTGACACTGCAGTTGGTGTGTCATCAATAGGATCTGTGGCCCCGTTACAAGCCACAGCCTCTGGGAGGGTTCAAGACTATAGTAAGAACTTCATGTTTATGAAGCATTTTGAGGGTTGAGCGCAAGACTAAAGTAAATGCTTCATGTTTGTGAAACACTTTGAGGGTTGAGCGCAAGACTTAATTAAGTGCTTCATGTTTATGAAGGACTTTGAGGGTTGAGCGCAAGATAAAAGTAAGTGCTTCACATTTATGAAATACTTTGAGGGTTGAGCGCAAGACTATAGTAAGTGCTTCATGTTTATGAAACACTTTGAGGGTTGAGCGCAAGACTAAAGTAAGTGCTTCATGTTTATGAAACACTTTGCGGGTTGAGCGCAAGACTGTAGTAAGGGCTTCATGTTTATGAAACACTTTGAGGGTTGAGCGCAAGACAAAAGTTAGTGCTTCATGTTTGTGAAACAGTTTGAGGGTTGAGCGCAAGACTAAAGTAAGTGCTTCATGTTTATGAAACACTTTGAGGGTTGAGCACAGGACTTAAGTAAATGCTTCATGTTTATGAAACACTTTGAGGGTTGAGCACAAGGCTAAAGTAAGTGCTTCATGTTTATGAAACACTTTGAGGGTTGAGCGCAAGACTATAGTAAGTGCTTCATGTTTATGAAACACTTTGAGTGTTGAGCGTAAGACTAAAGTAAGTGCTTTATGTTCATGAAGCATTTTAAGGGTTGAGGGCAAGACTAAAGAAAGTGCTTCATGTTTGTGAAGCAAGAAACAACAAACAATTTCTCCTTATCAGAAGTTTCATTTTTCATTTCATCACACTTTGAAATGTCGTCTTCAAACTTTTTCAATTTGGAACAGTCGAAAACTTGGTGTTTGGTAAAGAGTTAAGAACCAGCAGCCATCAAATAGTAGCATCATTGATACAGAGAAATAGCATCAAATGAAATTCAAGAAGAAAAAACAACACCTCTCCCCTTGTAATGAAATTACGGGGCTAACTGATAGTTGGAAACAGGAACAAGATAGGACCGAGATATCGCTCGCCTTTCTTAGACAAGGAAATGTGTGGGGGCGTATTGGTAGAGATATGCTGATTAAATACCACATTTCACATCCTCCACAGTTTTATTTATGTTTGGGAACTGTAAGGCTGTAGAAGGGTTTTCTTTAGAGGAGAGGAAATTGTGGGGAATTGCACTTAAATATAAAGTAAGTTGTGGTTTTCTTGGATTAGTTATTTTTCTCTCTCATTTTATTGTACTATTTGATGTTTATTGTGGTTGTTGAAGTTCATAGCTTATTTAGAATTTAGTTAATGTTAGGCAAATATTGCCTGAAATGCAATGTTTTTAGATATTTCTTAGTTTTTTTGGACAATGCATTTTTTTGTTTAAAGCAAATAACAAGTTTTGCATTTTTTTTATTGTTTTTATTGGTTTACATGTAGGCTTTCACAGGTAGAATGTTTCCATATTATTGTTCTTACTTTTACACTTGAAACAATTTAATCCAATCCCAGAATTTGCGACTGATCCTAACTGAGATCGAGCCTCACTAGATGACAAAAATTAACACGGAGCTAAAGGATTCATGGGACACTATTTGAGACAGATCCAACCTCTAGGCCTGTTTGCCATGCAATGAATTGGTTCAGATTTCTGGTCTCGAAGGCTAATGCTATATTGACTGACGCCTTAGTGAAGCACCATAAATGTCCAAATGTTGAAAAAAGCTTTGTTCACAGCGACTAGTAATGAGTGTGATGAGCTGTCATACTGAGAGTAGTGTGTGTGGTGTGTGGGGGGACAGATGGATTGATCTGTACAGACAAATGGCTTCTTTCAAACAGTTACTGGTGTCTTCATAACCCATTTTTCTAATTTGTGAATTTGATATTAGCCCAAATTCAAGGGATTTATGGACAATAAGTTACATGGTTACAGGAAGCCAGTTACTTGGAATGCTTCTATAGGAGCATTCTGCCTGCATTTTATATATCTTATCAAACAATTCCCCCTTGTTAGAATTGCCGTCACGTTCAAATTGAAAGCAATAGCAGACCATAGACATTGGCATTAATTCATGGTATTGGATAGAAACTAAGATCCATATTTCCTTTTGTCAAATTAGTTGTGCAGCGTAGATTTCATAATGAGATACTTGATGATAAGATTAAGCTCTTTACAAAGTAACAAATTTCCCATTGTCCCAAATGGAAGAGTTTGTAGTAGACATCCTTAAATCGAATAAGAGATTTGATGATATCCATTACATATGATACAAGTTTTGGGTTGTAATAGAATAAAATTCCTCTTGTAAGCTATATCTACTTAATCCCAATCATAACTATGAGCCATCTGCAATGAACAGAAAGAAAATCTTACAGATTTTATTTCATTTGGAGATCTTGACACATAAGACTTAAAAACATGTATGTTGCATTCAAACAAATTACTCTTTTGAAGCATCATAAAATGGGAGTTTTATTTAAAGTATGTTTTTACCCTCATCTGGGGATGCTTGGGCTAAAAGTTGGTCTGTCCGACATTTTGAAATGAGAAGAAGGGTGTACTAAGCCATCAAGGAAGTAGCATGGCTGCATTGAGTGGGTGATATTCATGTTAAAACATGCAATTAAATTACAAATCGATGAAAATTAGAAGTCTAACTCTTACCCTTGTAAAAGTAATTATACATCAGTTAACAATTACACCAATTTATCAGAGTAGCAATCAAAGATGTCCATAAAATAGTGCAAAATGGACATGAATGTATTTGAATCAACATTGAAAGTATTCTAATGATAAGCAAATTGTTCTATAGCCTTATGAATTTGAGTTCAAAACCGTTAACATTATTTTATTCAGGAAGTCTACTTTAGACAAGGCCTTTGAAATTGTTTATTAGTTAAGTGATAACATTTTAAGTATGGTGATAAAAGTTAATCATGTTTATTTGAAATGTAAATTTGTCCACTAATGTGAATTACTTTTCCTTTTACAAAAAACAGCAACAAGCCTGCAATAGAAAAATAAAAGGATATTCCTTTTTACAAAAAGGTTTTTTGCCAAGTTGTTTAGACCATTACCAAACAATAACAACATTTGACGTACTACTTTGTTGCAGACAAGTCTGGAAAACATTGTGGGAATCAGGAGAAATTGCTTGTAACGAGCAATTAATCCTTTCCCCACAAGGTTTTCTACCCTATCAGAAGATCATTTTACAATTTCATCACATTTTGAAATGTCGTCTGCAAACTCTTTATATTTGAAACAGTCGGAACAGTGTTTGGGAAAGGGTTGAAGCCCTTTATCACATTACCACCTCAGGCCACATATTTGGGTCTTGCAGTGGACGACTTTCAAAAATGAAATGGCAAAAAGGAGAAATTGCTTGTCACTAGCAATTTCTCCTTTTGCATCAATCTATTCACACATCACAACTAAGAGGTTTATCACAGTTTACAAAGCTTTTATTTAGTCATCTGCTAAAAATAAAAAAATGTCGTCTGCAGGTTGTGAAGAGTTAAGAATGATTTTCCCATCTTGTTTAAGTTACAATGTTACTGTAGGACATGCGTCCCCTTTTTGTATTGCCCTGAATATATGAATGGGAATGATTCACACAGTTATGAATGCTTAATTTTCTCAGTGGTTTTGAAATTATGCAAATTAGAAATTTTATTTATTGTTTATGTCATAAGCTTGCTATAAAGTTAATGATTTTCGGTGAAACCTCTTCACCTCTTGGGTATAATTTTGAATACATTCATCTTATGTGTGTTTTTGTAAGACAGTTTTATCTCGTTCAACATTTTCAAAAATGGTAAGAATGTAACTTGATAATCTTTTACTTTTGTAAAAGCAAACTTTGTTTTATCTTTTCCTATGTTGAGAAAAAATTACAACATTGTGTCAAATACATGAAAATGGTCTTGATGATCATGAACATGTGGTTGAAATACATTAACATGTTCAAGATTGATTTTTGTGTTCATGAACAGCCATTTCTGTACTTTTTAAGTTATTTGCAGGGGATTGCCTCTTAGTAAACATAGGTCAATGAGTATTATCAAATCATTACCAAACAAACACGACATTTGACCTCTTTGTTACAGATGACTCTGGAAAACACTGTGGGGAAAAGGAGAAATTGCTCATGATGAGGAGATTTTTTTTCAATTTCATCATATTTTGAAATGTCGTCTGCAAACTCTTTCAATTTGGGACAGACAAAAATTTGGCATTTGGTAAAGGAATAAACAAGTGTATTCCTTTGGCTCATTTCTACTTGATTCCATATCAATTTTTGCAACATCTGTTGGTGGGGGAGGGGGGAGGTTGTTAATGTACATTTTATGGTTGTGATTAAGAGCCGGTGGGAATGGTAGTTTTACTCATCATTCTTTATCGATCATCATCACGATGAGTTATTGATGTGTCAATCCTTGCCACTAACTTCATCAACAAAGTACTGTATACCTACAACAAAAATAATTAGTTGCGTAATCCAGGGCAGAGGTGGGAACAGAATCAATGAATATAGGTTTGCGTAGGACAGATCCATAATTATTTTAGCTCTTTGACTACTTTTTGGTTCTTTGAGCACTCAACTACAAGAAAGAATTGCAAATAGATAAAGTATTTGTTTGTTGGTGAACAAAAAAATTTGTATTTTGCAATCATGTTTACTTAATTGGATTGATCAGCAATTGCAGAGAATTGAAACTGCTAATCGAGTAATTCTTAAATAATTATTATGTTACACACTTACTAGAGAACTGCTCTGAACCCTTGTAATATTATAATTGAAAAAAATGATGTTTTTGTGGTATTTGATGGCAACCAATATGGTAAAAGAAATAAAAGAAGAAATTTCTTGTTTGTTGCCACTGCATCTTAGATCTTCTGCTTAACACCAAATGTTTGCGTCTTGCAGCAGATGACCTTCAAAAGTATTGTCGCAAAAGGAGAAATTGCTTGTCACATGCACTCTTCTTTTGCCGCAATGCTTTTTCAGTCTATTCACATATCACAACAGCAGTACTCAAAGCTTTTTCACAGGTAAACAAAGCTTTTCTAGAGTTGTCTGCTTTAAGTAAAATAGCAAAGAGTTGATTTTCTGCTACTGTTGCTTTGAAATATGTTCATAAAGGAATAGGTCATGATGCAATCCTGGAATTCTATGCAACTATTTATCTTTTGAAATTTGATGTGGAAAAATGATTTTTGTGCCACCATTAAATAACAATTATAACTGTATTCTACTAAGTTGATTCATTTTTGACCAACAATTCTGTTTATTAACCCATTACCAGGCAATAACAACATTTGACCAGTTTGTTGCAGACAACCCTCGAAAACATTGTGGGAAAAGGAGAAATTGCTCTTAATGAGTAATTTCTCCTATTCCCACAATGTTTCCTGCCCTATCAGAAGTTTATCTTTCAATTTCATCCCATTTTGAAATGTCTTCTGCCAACTCTTTTAACTTGGGACAGTAGAAAATTTGGTGATTGGTAAAGGGTTAAGTAAGAGTAAAAAGGATAATTTCTTCCTTTGGGATGGGTAGTAATTAGCACTTCAAGGATTCGTTAAATCTTAGTTCTGAGAAAACAGTCCTCTTTCCAAGGTATAATGAAAAACAATCCCACAATATTAATTCTCTCATTTACTCATTGACTGCCAATGGTTGTAAGAGAAGTCCTTAGCTTGGGGAAAATGTTGCAAAAAACTAATGAGAAATATTGTAATGTCTGAATAGCGGCATAAATGGTGATTGATTAACCCTTTACCAAACACCAAATTTTCTACTGTCCCAAATTGAAAGAGTTTGCAGACGACATTTCAAAATGTGATGAAATTGAAAAATAATCTTCTGATAGGGCAGAAAACATTGTGGGAAAAGGAAAAATTGCTCGTTTTGAGCAATTTCTCCTTTTCCCAGAATGTTTTCTCGAGTTGTCTGCAACACATTAGTGAAATGTCGTTATTGTTTTGTAAAGGGTTAATTGAAAAGTGCATTAAACATGAACTGATAGCTGAAGCAAATAATGTGAACAAAAAATAGCATCAAAGGCTGAAAACATTTAGTGTAACTGTTAAATTGAAGAAGGCATATTGTAATTATCAGACCTAACAAGTTAATCGAAACCATTTTTATGTCAAATGTCAAACAAATATTAAGCTACTATTGAAATTATAAATCAAATCCATTTTTATGTATTTAACAAATATGAAGCTACTATGAAATTGATAGTATTGCTCTGAACCCTCAATATAGTGGTATTGCACCAAACTCTGGAATAGGAGATGTTAGATAGCAAAATGCACATCTATTTTCATGGAAGTTTTCTACATATTTTTATTGGTTGATTTGTTTTTGATACACATTTTGAGGGATCTTGGCGACCAGTCAATTGTAGTTAGGGGTTAACAATTGGCAGGTCTGTAATAACAAGGTTAATCCATGGCCTGATTATTATGAAAATAGTTACACAAATATTTTTGTGGGCGGTTCATAAGGAGGGGTATGTGGGCAGTATATTAGTGGTCAAATCAAATCAATCATCAGTCAATATTTTATTAGACCCCCAACAGACCTACACTCCAAAATGCACTAGCAGACATGAATTTGGTGTATTTGTATTACTGAATTATGTATACTTCATACTGTATATAAAGTGCAATGTAAAATATTGTTTGTTGGCCAGAGGCCTAGTGTTACAAGCGACAAACCTCGAGATGGAATTCCATGACATGCAGTATACATATGAGTATTTCAGCTTGCAGGAGAAACTTATTGTCAGAAAATAGTTTTGTAAAAATTTGACCCAAACAACAACCATGGATTCTGATTGTTCAATATTTTAATTAACCCATTACCAAACAATATTGACATTTGACCAGTTTGTTGCAGACAACTCTGGAAATCATAGTGGGAATATGGGAAATTGCTCCTTATTAGCAATTTCTCCTTTTGCCACAATGTTTTCTGCCCTATCAGAAGATTATTTATCAATTTCCTCACATTTCAATATGGGACAGTGGAAAATTCGGCGATTGGTAAAAGGTTAATCAAGTACTGACCCATGATAACAGAGGATCATTAGGTTTTAATGGAAATTAATAGCTACAAGGTCTGGTATTAGTTACTGTTGTGCAAGAGCAAAAAAAATATAATTTGATCATATACTGGCAAAGGTCTTTTGTTTCATTTGCCAAGTTTTCTAAAGTGTAGGACTCTAATAATATATGTTTATAGAGTGTTACAGGTAATTTTCTATGGTTTGAATTCATTGCATAAGAGCCTGGTTCAAATTGAATGTACATGTAACAGCAGACGTTCAAAAATCATGAAAAACATATTTTTTTCTTTGTGATATTTGATAGAGGCGAATGTGATTGAATAATGGATAAATGATAAATATTGGAGCAATATAACCAGGATAAATTGCCCCAATATATTTCTCATAAATCCATTCATCACAGTGATTTCTAAAGTCTCCCATAAAAAGTCTTCTGCTGCAGATGGGCCAAAATAGAGGTATAATGGAGTAAAGATTGTGGTATACATACACATATATTGTCGGTGATAAAAAGTGATGTGACGCGTTATTATCCATATATGGTAATCAGGCCAATGACATTTATGAATATCATTAAAAATGAGGTCAGCCAAATTCTAACATCCTTACGCTTTAATAGACGAATTCCTGTTTCATAGTCTGAGCTTTTAGAGTCTTCATAAAAAAAAACCATCATGAGCAAATTCTCCTTTTTGTCACATTGATTTTTCCTTGTTTTTTTCTTTATTTAGTTATTAAGTATGATACACACACAAAAAACCCTGAAATGATTCATGAATTTCTGATTTGAATAATCATATAACGAGGGTTCAATGCAAGACTAAAGTAAGTGCTTCACAAACATGAAGCACTTACTATAGTTTTGCACTGAACCCTCAATAAGAAGAATTACCGATTCCATCCACCATTTTAAAACTCGTACTTTCATGTGATTACTTTGGGTGTTCTCAAACTACATCAGTGGGGTCAAAACTATTCGCTAGATAGTTCTGGCCCAGGTAATGTATACTTCAAATGCCTGAAACAATGAGATTCAAAATGGTGAATTAGGGTGTCCTATTGTACCTTAATTTGGAATGAAACTAAAAAAGATTATTGGGGGTGGGAGAGGGGAGGGGTTACAAAAAGTGAGACTTGCTTTTCAAGCCGTCTTAGCTAAACTAATTTTGAGAGCAATGTCTTTTCCCACAATGTTTTCTGCCCTATCAGAAAAATATTTTGTAATTTCATCACATTTTGAATTATTGTCTGCAAACTCTTTCAATTTGGGACAGTCGAAAATTTGGCTTTTGGTAAAGAGTTAATGGGTTAAAAAGGGGTCAACAGAGTTCATAACCTAAGTGAGGCAAACTACTTATAAGGTAAACATGATATTGAGTGTAAATTGAACTTATCCCTTCTTATAAATATGAAAAACTTAAAACCTGTTTGCAGCTAGCAGACGACATTCAGAAATATTGTAATAAAGTCGGAATTCTTTTAAGCAATTTTTTTCATTTTGTTACAATGATTCAGGTTTTATTTTTACAATAATTTTACAATTTCTGGGGATATTTCTCAATGATTTTACATAACTGTACTTATACGATTATTGAAGCAGGCAAGCATGTAGTTAAACACTTTCCTTTCTTGAGTGACAAGAGAATTCTTACAAAATGGATAATGATTGAGACAAAATTGGTCTACAGATCTTTAACTTTGGGAGTTGGCCTAATGAAAATATTGTAAATTTTATGAAGGTATTATAAACGGTAATGTAAGAAGGAAAAAACGAACAGAGAGTATGATCATACCATTGTTTGACATATTCAAAAGTTATGAACAGGTATGAATATAAGGTCTTTGTTGATGTATGCGTAAGGGCTGGTTTATGGATTAACTTAAATTCGAGTGGGCCAAGTGTTAAGGTGTAGAAAAGCGTGACAGCCTTGGGTTATAATAACTAATGCCTTTCTCAAATGAACATCTTTTGACACACCAGCAACAAATGACTGATGAAACCATTGTGACTAAGGAAGACATTTCTTATCATTAGCAATTTCCTTTTTTTGTCACATTGATTTTTACCACATTTTGTTACTTTACTCTCATTTTCTGTAATGCATAATTGTCGTCTGCTGATGCTTTCAATTTTGGCCAGTCAAAGGTTCAGTATGTGGAAAATGGGTTAAAAAAGGCTTCCTCTAAAATACAAATAGAAATAGAAAAGAGCATTGAATTGTGCAAGATGACTGTATTAGGAAGAAAGGGTTAACACTATCCCTTCTAGTGCTGGAGCCGACTTCATGCTTATGCAAACAAGTTAGATCCAGGCCAGCCGCCAAGTAAATTGGCAGCTGGCCTGTGATCTAAGCTGCTTGGTACTCTGAGTATCTTTCCTCATCAAAATTAAGCAGATAGTTAAGTTTATTTAAAGCAGACGACGCATATATCATTTTTTAGAAATTTGCCCAGCATTGTAAGGGTTAAGTAAATTGAGTGGGCCCGATGTAGGCGAGGAGAAGAATGTTGGCCTCACGTCTCTCGCTGTAGGTAATAATCTCTATCGTTTACCACTACAAGGTGCACTATCGGGACTAGGTTCATACGTGAAGGGATCGTGTACTAGAGCGGATATACTACAGCACTTCTTATAGACTGTATGCCTTGTTATTTGATATAAAAGATAAAAACTGTTGATATTACCAGAGGGAAAGAGGAAGGAAACAAGAAAGTACTTCAAGTGATATTTCATTGTTAAAGGAGTTTGATTTTGTATTTAAAGGATTGAAAATCGTGTTTTTGGTTGATAATGGTATGTTGAAGTGTTTTTTACAATATTATTATTTTTTCTATTTTACTATAAATCGTAGGCGGACCATTTTCTTTACTTTACTTCTACTTTGTATTATGATTATTCTTATCTCATATTTCTTATTTATTTTATTTCATATCCCTTTTTCTTTTTGAAAATTCTTTATGAAATAAGAAGGGAATGTGCAGCATGTTTTATTTTACCTTCTCCTTCATAAAAACAGCATTAAACCTAGGCCTGTCTGCAGCAGAGGATCCTGAGAGTTTAACTGTACGCATAGTCTCAATAATGATCCATGTATGAATCTGTTTTAACATTTGGACATTTATTGTGCTTAGCTTTGAAGGTATCACTCAAGGTAGCAAAAGCCTTCGAGGGCGGAAATCTGGACTACTGTACACAAACAGAAGATATTGCTCATATTTTATTTTAAAATCTGTTGTGTTTATTTCCATATATCACAAAGACATTTTATTTTCATCACTTGATAAATGTCGTCTGCTGCTGTGTTCTATTTGGAAGAGTCGCAAGATACCATATTAGGAAAGGGATCATGAATGAATTGTTTAAATTCTTTTCTTTTTTCATGAAAGAGCACAGAGACTCATTCATTAACCCTTTCCTGTATGCCAAATTTTGACTGTCCGAAGTTGAGAAAAAGTTTGCAGACGACATTTAAAAATGTGATGAAATTGAAAAACACACAATCTTCTGAAAGGACAGAAAACATTGTTGGTAAAGGAGAAATTGCTCGTTAAGAGCAATTTCTCCTTTTCCTGCAATGTTTTCCAAAGTCCTCTGCAACAAACTGGTCAAATGTCGTTACTGTTTGGTAATAGGTTAAAGGTAGGGATGATGATTAAATGGGAGGATTATTTGTACCTGGCATACCATTCAGCACTTGATTAATTGGTTCATGGTTATGAATGACCAATAATGTATAAGCCAGTCAATGAAGGTGAATACAAATCCCACATCATTCAATACAAGGGTTCAGTGCAACACTATAGTAAATGCTTCATAAGCTGTAGACCTTTTTTGTTATTGGAAGATTATTTAAACCCTTGTAGTGCTGGAACCGACTTCATGTTCATGCAAACAGGTAAGATCCAGGCCAGCCGCCAAGTAAATTAGCCACTGGCCTGTGATGTAACATGTTTGCAGCTGGTGCTCTGACTATTTCCTCATCAATATTAAGGAGATTATTCAAGGTTTAGGAAAGCAGACGACACAAACATCTACAGGAACTTTTAGAAAATTACCCAGCATTCTAAGGGCTAAACTGATAGCATAAGGATGCCATCATTGAGGATTCACAAATAAGTGACATATTCATTATAATTGAAAGTTAGTACAAAACACTGTGACATTAACCTTTAACATTTGGGGGAGGGTATATTTAAAGGTAAATTGTTAGGCATGATAAAATACTTATACCTCTTAATAAATACATTTTATATGAAATTTTTTATTTAGAGGTATAAGTATTTTATCATGCCTAACAATTTACCTTTAAATATACCCTCCCCCAAATGTTAAAGGTTAATGTCACAATGTTTTGTACTAACTTTCAATTATAATGAATATGTCACTTATTTGTGAATCCTCAATGATGGCATCCTTATCTCATATAAAATGTTTTTATTAAGTTCTCCTAAAGCCATTGTGGCAAAAGAACAGATTACTTGCATTTTTTCATAATGTTCATTCTTAAAATGGAAATTTGAAATTCAGTTATAATAAATTTTTAATTTTTTTGTTACACTATTATGACTTTCAAAATTTGAAGGTTTATCATGGAACAAATGTTTATATAATGGAAAAAATAAAGTCTGTGCAAGCATTACCTCATAACATTTATTACCTTTCACAAATACAGAAGAAAAATTGAATGATCATTGTAACAAGAGGAAAATTGAATGTTATGATCAAATTCTCATTTTACTAAATGGCTTTTAAAAGCATGGCAAATTAATTGTTTTATTTCTTACATTGTTTTATCATTATCTTCTGCTTTTATCATAGTACACCCTCTACAAAAATCCTTTATAAGGGCATTGGTGAAAACCTTCTTTGATGTCAAAGATCGTGACATAATAAAACTTAATATAAAGTATATATATCTTAACCCTTTTTGAAAGCGAAACGAAAGATTTTGATGTTTTTATTGGATCCACACCAATTAGATTTTCAGAGTGCATTGAAACAATGGAAGCAATTGATGGAAAATGACATTCTCATTCACAATAGTTTTACCAAAATAGATGTTCCAAGGGTTCAATACAAGATTATATTATCCCTTTTCCAAACGCCAAATTTTCGACTGTCCCAAATTGTATGAGTTTGCAGATGACATTTCAAAATGTGATGAAGTTGGAAAAAAATCTTCTGATAGGGTAGAAAACATTGTTGGAATAAGGAAAATTGCTCTTTATGGGCAATTTTCCTTTTCCCATAATGTTTTCCAGGGTCATCTGCAACACGGTGGTTAAATGTTGGTATTGTTTGGTAATGGGTTAAGTCCTGTACAAACACTTATTATAGTGAAGCACTTACTATATAGTCTTGGGTTGAACCCTCAAAATGTACTAGAGTAACCCAATAGGGCTTGGCTTGAACCACATTTAGGATTAAATAACAGTTTTATATACACATTTTTTTTTTCTGAAGCAGATGACAGTATAAAGCCATTAAGATCATTACAAAAGACATCTTATTAAACAATGTTTGAAAATTTAATGACTGGTTATAAACTTGATAAACTGGCAAAATGGAGAATTTGTTTATTACAATTGAACTCTACCATCATAAAAATGATTTTATAAAATCATCCACTGTGAAGGCATGTATTGAAATGAAAAAAAGGTTTGAGAGGAGAATATTATTTTGTACTAAACGACCCTCATTATTGATGATTAATGACAGTATATTAATTTTGGTGTTTCATAAGATTTATAGTATTTATATACTCTTTATGTTTTTCATTGTGCACCTGTAAAACCCAGGAATTACAAAATGGTTCAACTATTTTATCACATTTATGTTTTATTCAAAGCAACTAGAGCAGACGAATGAAGAATCAACTGTGACATAACAAGAATAGTCTGTTGAAAAAATGATAATTTTCAACTTTTTTATATAACATGTATTTATTATCCCCTGGTTGTACATGTGTTTGCATTCACATAATTATGGTAATTTGTGACTGGTCCAATTTGACAGAAACAGCAGACAATTAAAAAGAGTTGTTCAAGACAGAAAACATCTTTAAGATATAGTAGAAAACACTGTGACAAAAGGATAAATTGCTCATTATGAGCAATTTATCCTTTTGTCACAGTGGTTTCTTAATTCCTCTGCAGCAGATGAGAACCATCATGTGGTAGATTTAGTGTGATATAATGGAGGTAAGGCGTTGGGAAATTGGAAGCCAAATTATATAAATGCTTTTCTCTATTTTCAGAATATGAAGGCCGACTCGAGAGTGATGCAAGCGTTAGAGAGCCTCACTGAATCACAGGTGAGCATTACACTCATTCAATCATTAAACAAACCAATTCATTCAGACTTTTGTGACTTGTCTGAATTGAAAGAGAGAGAAGAAGAAGAAAAAACAATCTCTTAGTATCCAAAAATACATTATTTTGAAAAGTACATGTAAACCTCACAACAAAAGAAGAATTTGGTCTCAAACAATTTCTCCTTTCTTTGCAATTATTTCTGAAGTCCTCTGCTGCAGGTGCATTAGAGTGCATACTATATGATAAAACCGGTTAAGAAAGAGTAAATATGACACCATATTGGTGAGGAAGCTTGGATTTGAGTATGAAATTCGGGGTTTATCCTTCCTGGTGACTTAATGCTTTAATGTAGAGATTCCTTTGGTAAAGATCTATGTTCTATAGCCAAGGATATGTAGATTAATTACCCTGGAGGTATGATTAAATGTAAAATTGTCATTGTTGTAAAACACACATATTGTTGAAACATGAATTAACTTCTTTTAACCCTTTCCCAAACAATAAAGACACTTGACCACTTTACTGCAGACGAGCAATTTTTCCTTTTCCCACAATGTTTTCTGGCCTATCATCAGATAATTTTTTAATTTTATCGCATTTTTAAATGTCGTCTTCAAACTCTTTCAATTTGGGACAGTCGACAATTTGTTGTTTGGAAAAGGGTTAAAGACTGCTCTATGAATTTTATGCACACATAATGATACATCATATGTGTAGACAATTTAACTTACTTTTACGTGACATCCAACTTTATAGGTAAAAGTATCCTATTTACATATTCAATCAGTCACTTAAATGCAAAGCAAGGGTGTTCATATCAATTAAAATGGTAATAAGATCACTTAAATGATAATTCATGTGTTATTGTAACTACATGTACAGTCACCACCTGTAAGCTAAGGTACTGCATTGCCAAGTGGATTAGGTGGTGGTCCTAGAACTTGGGGGTCATGGGTTTGAACCCAACCGGTACCTCTGCTGTCCTGCGAGTGTCCTTCATGCACTTTTCCAAATTCATGAACAATTCTCCTCAATGCATGAAACTGAAAATCTCATCACAGATAAGGCAGTGTAGATCAATGGGAGAGTCTGATCCTTGGCAACATTTAAGAGAGATTTTACTTTTCACTAAGAGCTATACATATCGAGGGTTCAGTGCATTACTTTTAGTGCTTCATGTTTGTGAAACACTTACCATAGTCTTGCGTTGAACCCTCCATATGCTGCCCCGTCACTATTTGTAAGCTAAGAAAGGTGGAGGATGGTATGCTTGTGTGTGGGTGGAATAGATTTGTCTTGTTACAAAATTAGTCTCCCTGTTTTTACCTTTCTTCTTGAACTGGTTATGTGTCTGTGTGGAAAAAGAGCCTTTGTTACTGATAGCCCACAATGTTTGTGTTTCGTTTGTTGTAGAGATTGCTGATAAAGAATTTGTCAACCAACCAAAATACGTTTTTTTTAGGTAAATGATTTCCTGACAGGTCGAGCTCCGTTACTCCTGGCGATGAAACTTGGCGAGCACATGATGTTTGTCCAGCTCCAGTTGTCTGCCTCGTCATGTAACAGTCGTCGACGCACGCTCCACACTGCCCCGGCCCCACCAACAACCTGTAATCATGCCACAGGCGGTCAGACTGAACCAGAGGTAGGGCTACACCAAATCTTATATATGATTATGAATGACAATAGAGAACCCGTTGGTAAAGAGATAGTTCATTATTTCTCTCATCTTTTCTTATAAAATGTTTTGTTATTGTTGTCGCCTTTTTGCTATGTTTTTAAACCATGTGCTCATATGATTTTATATTCATGTTTATCAGACAAGAGGTCAACAAATTCAGACTGTTAACCGGATTTGACCTTTCTTATACTTTTTTCAGAAGCCAAGGTCGTGCAGTTGTCCAGGCTCGTCTGGCGCGGTTATTGACAGTGTCAGTCATCTTGGGCAAGGCGTGTATTCAGGAACCTTCTCAGGTAGGCACCTTTTTCCCTTATACAGTCTGGGAACTTGGTTCTCGGTGTTTTATATTAGACCTCTTGACTTAACCCATAGACAAACAATAACGACATTTGACTAGTTTGTTAAAAACGACTCTGGGAAACATTGTTGGGAAAGGAGAAATTGCTCTTTACGAGCAATTCCTCCTTTTCCCACAATGTTTTCTGTCCTATAAGTAGATTGTTTTTCAATATTGGGATGCCTTGAAAATCTAAGTCTAGGGAAAAGATGATGACCAGAATCTACTTACTGTATTTGGAACACCCAGTCCTTAATAAAAGATAATAATATGGAAACACTTGTTTGGGAAATCTAGTTCTAGATAAAAATAAAATCACAAGGAAATTATTTTTGGGAAAACCAGTTCTAGGTAAAAAGATGATGAAAAAGGAAAGAATTATTAGGAAAATCCAGTTCTAGGTAGGAAGATGATGAAAAAGGAAGTACTTGTTTGGAAAATCCATTTCTAGGTAAAAAAGATAACTACAGAGCAGTAGTTATTTGGATCAAGGAAACAGCACAATACAACTAGAAAATGATTATCTAGAATTTACTGAGCAATAGTCCTTTCAATAGTATGATTTCTGTTGTCTGATTTAAACTTATTTTTGTTTCAGGGACCTTAGATCCAACCAGCTCTGACTCTACGGGGAAACCTAAGCGAGACATTAACACCATTTTACAGATATTAAACGATTTATTAATGGCTTCGCCCCAGTTCCGTCAGTATGCACAGGGCAGCTCCCATCCACTTTACAACCCCAGTATGCATGGAATGTCACAGAATATTAACTCTTTAGGTAAGGACTAAAAGCGGATTTGTTACTAAATTCAGTGAGGCTTGTATCACCTACTCTTCAAAATCTTTGGCTTCATATTGTTGTATGATTCACGTTTGGCTCACCATAATTATGATATTCCTACACCTTGCCAGATAACGTTCTTGATTCAAGACACCAACCATCCATTCTCTATTTACACCCCAGACGAAAACAGGCTACCACCGGCAACTTTGCAAAAGGGAGTGATTGTTCATTGTTGAAAATACTTTCTATTCTATTTGAGAAATATTGTTGAATCCTATTGCCTACTTTTGTATGATTGAAGATGTATGATAAATTTTAGTGTTGCCTAAATTGAAAGTAAAGCAATCAATTTCTTGTTTGGTAGCAGTGCATTTTTTAATCAGCAGGCCCATAAAATCATGAAAATAGAAAACAAATATTTATGAAATGATAATTCATTTTTTTCTATTTTTCTTACAGGTCTTTCACAAAACGGTGTAGCCAACACAGAAGACGATAACCTGCGTGGTAAAGTTCAATCCTTAAAGCAAATGATGCTGGAGAGAAAGCTCCGGCGACAAATGAGGCGCGGCACACGTGCCCCTTACAGCTGGTCTGACCGGCGTTCTCCATTACGTCAACGAGTCAACAAGTCAACGCATCCAAAGTACGAATCCTCAAAGGGCCGTGGTGACCTTGGAAAGAAGATTGAAAGCCACACTGCTGCAGCTGCTGAGGCTGGTTTCCAAGCTCCAGCTTTGGAACACGAGGGAGTACTTGTTTGAAGCCTGCCCGGGCAGAAAACTGGTTCCATTTGTTTGTGTCTTATCACTAGACACTTTTAAATTGTTTGGGGTTGTTTTGTCTGGAGTTTAGGTGGACAAAGGAGGAGTTTGGAGTTTTTTGGAGACCCCCCTACAACCGGGATGGAGTCTCGGGAGCTATGGCATTGTAAGCTTGGACAGGCTACGGAGAAATGGCACTTTGTGGGATTTGTTATGGAGCACAGATCGTATATCCTATAATCATGATCGTCACATTGTAACAGTGTAACCCATGCAATCTTTTCTTGTATATTGACTATGTAGATGGCTACCGGCAGACAGACTTGTTTAAAACATTGCAACAAATGAGGACATTGATCTTGATCAGCAACATCAGAGCAATTTATTCTTTTGTTGTGTTGCTAGTGACAAAGATGTGCTGGATATTATATAGTATAGTTTATTAGAACTTGACCAATCTCTGCTGGTCACATTGATTTCAAATGTTGTTATGATTGAACAGGTCCATAATGAAAGTAGTAACAGACAACAAGTATGAACTATGGAAAATTATGTCTTCTTTGTGATATTGTGTGAAAAACATTGTGACAAAAGGATGAATTGCCAATTATGAGCTTCAAAGACACACTCAATGACTTTTTGGTTGATTTGAAACAGTTTTTGATGGTCATTGGAACATTTAGCAAAAATGCGTTGCTATTTTCTGTTGTCATTGAAGTTTATGTATATAAAATAATTCCAGAAGAAAATAGCAATGTCTGCTTTGTTTTAATTATTTTGTTCACTCAAAATGAACTCTTACTTCATGATGCTGCATTTGCTTCAGACAATTAAAGAAACAAATGTGATAATACAATTTACCACATTATCACATGGTTTTTACAAAATATCATGATTCTTGTCATCTGCTGTTTCTGTCAATTTGGGCCAGTCAATTACCTATGAGGGGGGAATTGGTTAAGCAACTTTCTTATAATTACCACTACCAGGTAGTCAGCTGCTGTAAATTACATTTTCTATTTTCTTGGTATACATTAGACAGTTACGGTTGTTGGGTCACTGATTAAAAGTGTTTGAAATTTGGTTGTACAGGAATGGCGATAGGGATCTCTGAAATGATGGCTTTGACATGACATGTGTTGAATGGAATTTCAAACCTTGAATAACTTCTGTTTGAATTTCATTGAGAATGGTGGAGGTTCAGAGGTGTGGATTTGTCAGAGTATTTTGAGTGCTGATTTCTTTGAAATGCCGAGTAAAGTCCATTTCTAGTATTTCATTTATGAATGAAAACCTACAACAAAGGTGTATCACACTAAAACAAAGAAGTTAACGGAAAAATACTCCCACTCTCTGGACCTTTCACGAGGGTTTACATTAACATTGATTGGAATTGTCACACAAAAACTGTAAAATTTTAACTTATACACCACATATCTAATCTGTAACACCTTAGTTAATTCTACAAGTGATGTCATAGATAATGTTCTTTAAAGTTAATAGTTTCAAAGCAGTTAATGTTACGAGTTATGTCATTGTTAAAGATACATCTGTCGGTGCATTTAACATTAATAATACCTCCATCTTAAGTGTAATGAGTCAGACATTGCTGGGAAAGTTACATCTGACATGGTTCAGTGACATGCCAGTTAATGCAAGTGACATCATGTTTTACCCGGAGTTGTACAGGTGCCCTATTTTAGAGCAGTTTATAGAAATTGTTAGTTCATAGAGAGGATGAATTAGTTAGTGATGTAATTATTGTATCATATAATTGTTATTAACCCTTTACCAGACGTCAAATTTTTGACTGTCCCAAATTGAAAGAGTTTGCAGACCACATTGCAAAATGTGATGAAATTGAAAAATAATCTTCTGATAGGAAAGAAAATATTGTGGGAAAAGGAGAAATTGCTCATCACGAGCAATTTCTTCCTTTTCCACAATGTTTTCCAGGGTCGTCTGCAACAAACTGGTCAAATGTCGTTATTGTTTGGTAATGGGTTAAGAAAACCCTTTCCTGTATATGACTTTATTTTAGAGTAAACCTTTTTTCACTTATTTAACTAACACAAATTGTTACATCTATGCATTTCTACTTTGTTTTGAAACATTATAAAGAAATGTTGGATGATTTGTCAAATTTATAATCATATTTCAACCCATTTCAGTCAGTGTTCATCTTACAAAACTATTTGTACCTTAAAACCATCTAAACGATTAAACATCTTTATCACACATATCAATCAATTTTTACTTTGTCAGTATAATTTATATAATTCTACTTACGAATATTTCATTTTCAGTCTTCTGAAGGTTTCGATTTCCTTCCAAATTTTCTTCTCACATTTTTCTAAAAGAATGTTTATTTTGTTTTTTTTATTGTTTGGGATGTTTGTCTTTTTTTTTTATACATAAAAGTGGCAAAGCAGTCATGAATTGTAACTATTTGTACATTTTTCAAACAGTTTTAACACAGGTTGTCTGAAAATGACTATGCGATATAACAGGAAAGGTTGATTCACAAAAAAGTTGTAAATAGTTGTTTTTTTATATAAAATTTGTAACTTTGTATATTTTTAGGAGTCAGACAAAGATGTATATCTCTGTTAAAGTACATGTATGCTTATTACTCCTTGATAAAAGTTAAGTAGAATAGTTCTCATCTACTTGATGTCATTTTTTCATATTTTGTTTTTTCCCATTTTTAATCCTCCTCTATATATAAACGAAATGCAATTTAATTCAAGATTGACTTTTCTTTGTAAAGAATAAAATATACATGGCTGTCAAGTTTAATGCTCAAGTAAACTCTATTATAATGGAAACACAATTAAGGCTGACCATGTATGAAAATTCAAACAACGAAGGTAAATTTCGCTTATCATGAGCTTATTGTCCTTTTCTCACAATGATTTCAATGTCAATTTCTTAACTATATAGCTCATGACACATCATTATTTGGATTGTTCGTTAAACTGCTGGACTTGTTACTCAGGGTCCTGGGTTTGATCTCTATCAGCACTGCTTGTTTTTTTAGAATGACAAAATATGACAAATAGAGAAATTGCTCCTTATGATCAATTTCACCGTATGCCATAATGGTTTCTATCAAATATCATTTATGAAATAATTTATTCCATACTTAATTATTTGGGGCCTGCACAGCCTAGCGGTTAGAGTACAGAACAGAAATCACATGACCCCTCTAAGCTTGGGTTCAAATCCCAGTGACAGCATTTAGATTTTCATGAGAGGTTATCTGTCAACTGATTTACAGACTTACCTGGCTCAACCAACCTTTATGGGCAGTTGAGTATTGGGTTTTCCTCCATCATGAAGAGTTGGGCATCACAACATAACTGATTTACAGACTTACCTGGCTCAACCAACCTTTATGGGTAGTTGAGTATTGGGTTTTCCTCCATCATGAAGAGTTGGGCATCACAACATAACTGATTTACAGACCTACCTGGCTCAACCAACCTTTATGGGTAGTTGAGTATTGGGTTTTCCTCCATCATGAAGAGTTGGGCATCACAACATAACTGATTTAATGGTGACGCAATGTAAAAACCCATAAAAGATAAAGTATTAAAATACTTCATCATTAAAGTTTGCCGATTCTTTTGATTTTGACCAGTCACCAAAAACAATGCAAGAGAATCAGTTGAAAAAAAGAGAAAAAAGGAATTTGTTATTGGTCAGTGTAGGGTTTTCATTTTGAAGTTCATGTCATACAATCAAGTTCAGATAGGGCGTCTTAAACATCAGGAATTAGGACTTAGGGTCACTACTAAACTATTTATTTATTTATTTTTTCTATTTTTTGTTTGTGGACACTTGCCATAACATTGTTTGTAATTTTAATTGGATTTCTAATCTTTGATTTGTTTTAAATGTGTTATCACTTTTATGTTTTATCTCTTCCTAAATCCATTGCATGTATTTTGACTGAATGATGAAAAATGAGCAAATCGTCTTTATCTTTTAACCCTTTACCAAAGGCCAAATTTTCGACTGTCCCAAAGTGAATGAGATTGCAGACCACATTTCAAAATGTGAAAAAATTGAAAAATAATCACTGATAGGGTGGAAAACATTGTGGGAAAAGGAGAAATTGCACGTTACCAAAGTAGTCTGCAACAAAGTGGTGAAATGTCATGATTGTTTGGGAGTGGGTTAAACAAATTACATGTATAAAGTAAACAAAACCCAATCATTTGGATCTTGTGCTCAGAGGTTGATAAAGTTTGGATTGATCTATTTTGCTTTGTGGGTAAAAGATCAGTCAGAACAAGTAATTTTTGAAAAGACATATTTACTTGTCAATGTCACACATCACTACATTATGTGAGTGTAATGAAGTGGAAGTGACCATTGAGAGGCATTTGCTGCAGCAGACGTACTTTGAAACTAGATGATTTCAACCGATTACATGTATAACAGAGCACAGGTTTTAGTTCTATACTTTATTACTATAGTCTGTTTGCTGCTGCGTTAACCCTTTACCAAACGCCAAATTTTCGACTGCCCCAAAATGAAAGTTTGCAGATGGCATTTCAAATGTTGCAAACTTGAAAAATAATCTTCGGATATGGCAGAAAACATTGTGAGAAAATGAGAAATTGCTTGTTACGAGCAATTTCTCCTTTTCCCACATTGTTTTCCATAGTCGTCTGCAACAGACTGGTTGAATGTCGTAATTGTTTGGTTATGAGTTATGTCTTTAGAAACTACAACGAGAAAATGAAGAATTGTTGCTTTTGTCACAATGATGTCAACATGTTATAATAGAGCAGATGTATTTGTTCCATACTCTGTTAATGTGTTGTGCTTTCAATCTTGACTAGCCTAGCACTCGACTGAGCGGGTTAATGCAAGGAAGGAATTATCTGAGGAGAAATGGTTTATTATTTGTTTTTTGATATCATTTGGCCATATTAGACTTTCTTTTGTTACAATACCTGTGTGATTTATCTATGGTTTCTTTATAAAAGGAATAAAAATGTCACAAATATAAGTTAAATATTTAGTGTTTTGTATATTCCATTTTCCACTATATTACTTTTTTCAATATACCCAACCTTGAAGTCACAAGGCCCCTCTGTTAAAGGTGCTTGTTCACGGATAACAAAATTTAAAAGTCAAAATAAAATGTCTTCGAAACAATAGTTTGTGTATTTTTGTGTGATATGCAAGATAAAGAAGCTAGTGAAACCCGGATTGATTAAGGAAGCATCCATTTAAGTATCTCTGAACTATCACCTTTAAGAGTGTGAGTTCCAATCCTTTAACACATTACCACTTAATGCCACATTTTTGCGCCTTGAAGCAGACAACTTTCAAGAAGCATTGTGGCTAAAGAAGAAATTGCTTGTCACGAGCAATTTGCCACAATGCTTTTTGAGTCTATTCACATATCACAACCACAGAACTGAATGGTTTTTCACATGTTTACGAAAGCTTTTCTAAAGTCATCTGCATCAAGTAGAATCAAAGCACTGATAGCGCTGAAGGACTTAGGTGCGTTTAAAGCAAGATGATTGAGGATACATTTGAAAATTTCTTTGGGTAACATCTCGAGAAAAACAACTGCTCCTTTAACCACCATTTTTATAACAATTATTTCTGTGAACAGAGACTGAACGATAATCTATTTTACGAACATCTGGACATTTTACGATTTCCCATGAGGCAACAGTTATAATAATATAGAGCAAAACAAAGCGAGCAAATCTGGACTACATTCCTAGTTCCAAGAAGACATTAGTCCGCACAGTGAAGGCAGATGTTTAATGAGTAATTGGGGTCAGATCGCTGTTTGTGTATCGATAAAGTACCGTCCCGCAAAAAGTGGTATGTAAATTCAATGGACTAAGGTGCTGACGCAACTTAAGTCCAAAAATGTGGTAAAGAGTTCACTGATTTGGATTTTCAAGAGAAGTCTCCCTGCTGAGTTATGGCTGGCCAAAGGTTCTACTCAGAGTATGAAACTGAGTATATGAAAGGCATGACAACCAGATCCTGGCTGAAAGTTATCTTCCTCTTATTTGGGTTTTACATCACATCAACATTATTTCAGTTATGTAGCGATGCCCGACTCTTAATGATGGAAGAAGACCCCATACTCAACTGCCCATAATGGCTGGTCAAGGCGGGTAGAACCATCGGCATTCCGTAAGTCAGTCGGGAGACTACCTCTCATGAAAAATCCATATCCCTCTTAGGATTTGAACCCACGCGGAGAGGGGCCCTGTGATTTCAAGTTCTGTACTCTAACCACTAGGCCACGGAGGCCCCTCTGAAAGTTATAAACTGATATCATGGAGCCTCTATAGCTGTAGTGATTCTACTATAAAATGGCATAAATAGATGGGTCGTCACCTCCTGGTAAAGATGAAGGACGATTTTTCCAGCAGGTAAAGTCATTGAACAGAATCTTTTCAGAACAACTACATGTATGAAAGTTGGAAACTGACGCCAGTCAATACAAGGACATCGATGCCTTCATGAAAAGTTTGGATGATGAAACGGACGAAAGTATTCATAAGTTTGATCACAAATACAAAAAGCCGATTGCCAAGGTTACTGAACAATAGAAGGTTGTGGAGACATTCAATTAATGTTCTACCACACCCTATGAAGGCGTCCTGTGTGGCCCAGTGGTTAAGGTTGCAGACTTACAACTCGGGGGTCCTGGGTTAAACTCTACCAACTCTTCTTGTTTTGTTCGAGTGACTTTAATCACTTGAGAGCCCTAGCCTGGTACTGGTGAATCCAGGAAAACCGATACATGACTGAAAAAATTGTTGATACGGCTTTAAACACCATACAAACAAACCACACCCCTGGATGATATTGTATCATGTTGGATCTTAGATTTTTATGTTGTTTCAAACACCATATTGCAATGGTCCATTAATTTATTTTTCAATCATTGGTCCCCGCATCTCCTACCATCTACTTCACTGAACTCCAAAATATTCACTGCTTCATGAACAAAGGCCTAGTCTTGTGTGCTCAGTCGGTGCATTAAGCAAATTTGACTTGGAAAATAACAGTCTAAAGACGGAACAGCAATTTCTTTAAAAAAAGAATTTAGTCACTTAATTTGTCTATTACTAGTACATGTATATATTTTCTGCGAGTATGCACACCAAGGTCTTTATGGAGAGATGCAGCCAAAATTGTTTTCATCTTGAACTCACAATTGTTAGCATTTCTATATGATGACTTTTAAATTGTTTTCTAAAGCATCCTATTTATATTCATTTATATAATGGGTTTTACATCACATCAACAGTATTTCAGTAATATCGCGATGCCTGGCTCGTAAAGATGGGGGAAGAAGCCAAACATGACTGCACATAAGGGCTGGTCAAGCTGCATAAAACCATAGCCATTCTGTCAGTCGGCCGGTAGACTACCTCTCATGAATCTCTAAATACTGTTTCATCATATGGAATGGGAAGCTTCCAAGTCATCCTTTAAAAGAAATCTCATTTAAACTGAACCATAGAAAATTGCAATCAAAGAGCAACTACATAGGGAGAGTCAATAATATACAATGTATTGATTGTTTCAATCATTAAAGTCGTGACAATAACAAAGCTCTAATAAATGCTTCCTTGTATGAGATTTGCACTAGATGGATTAATAACAAAATCAGCATTGAAACATATCACAGTTTTATTAATAATTCAACCATAAATGCAAGAGAAAAGTTTAATTTACACACTCTAATTACTTAGACACTCAACAGTGTAGGGCTTCTTAAAAAGCTTTGTGGCAAAAGGAAAAAAATCTCACAACATGACATTGAGTTTTGCCTGTTTAAAAGTTTTTCAAAAAGAGTTTAAATACCTTTGTAGCAGATGGCATTCAATTTCAATGGTGCAATTAAGCATTTTGATCAATATATATATTTAACAATGGAAATTGCTTTTAAAGTCATCTGTTGTAAGGTAGTCTGAACAGGTAACATGTTTAACCCATTACCAAGCAATAATAACATATGACCAATTTGTTGCAGACAACTCTGGAAAACATTGTGGAAAAAGGATAATTTGCTCTTAACAAGCAATTTCTTCTCAAGATGTTTTCTGCCCTATTAGAAGAAGAGTATTTTTCAATTTCATCACATTTTGAAATGTCATCTGAAAACTCTTTCAATTTGGGACAGTTGAAAACTTTGTGTTTGGTAAAGGGTTAATATAAAATCTATGAGCCCAAATATTGCCCTGTATATGTAAATTCTCTTCCATTACTCAATAATGAAAGCATCGCAAAACCCTTAGACTAAACAAAACACTAAAAATTTAAATACAAACAATTGTTTTCTTGTCCTCTACAACCAATCCTTTACATATATATCATAATTATGAGCATATTTGCCCTAGCATATTGAACAAACCATTTTATATTTAATTTCTAGAAGAAATTGATTAATACGAACAATTTCTCCTTTTCTTTTCAAAAGACCAGTTCAATCAAATTTGATAAAAACAAAATTGGTTAAATCTGATTTTTCATTAAAAGTATCATTCTAAATTCCTATAAAATCTGAAAGTCCCAAGTGAAGGAATAAATTCAAGTCTTATGTTTAAATGGTGTTTATTTATAAGTCTATATATAGAGAGTAATATTGGTAAGTAAAAACCCACAACCCAAAACTGGCTTTCCCGGTTGTCCAATTTTTAACCCTTATATTGCTGGAACCAACTTCATGTTTATACAAACAGGTTAGATCCATGCCTGTGATCTAACCTCTTTGCTTCTCCGAGTATCTTTCCTCAAAAAAAATAAGCAGATATGTAATTTTTTGGAAAGCAGACAACACAAAAATCTATTTTTAGAAATTCAGCACTCTCAGGGATAATGTACATACAAAAACATTAATTGTGGTGGCAAGAAAATGTCATAACTAAGTATTAAAGGATAACTTGGTTGTTCAATGAGATATCGGTATTAATTCACTTGAAATTGAAAGCAACAACAGATGACAAAAATGAGTGAACGAAATATCTTGTTTTGGTTATTGGTTAGAAACCATATTGACAAAAGAAGAAATTGCTTACCATCAGTTTTTCCTTTTGTCATTATGGTTTCTTAAGACTTTTGCTGCTCCGCGTCAAAGCGTAGAATCATGGAAAAGGCAGTAAAACTTTCCGTTCTAAAACTTGGACAATCGGGAAAGAAACACCCAAAAACCTCTTATAATACTGACTGGACATATAATGAGGTATAAATGTTTAATGTAAAATGTTGAAGGAGAATCGAACTGACTACAAATACACTGACTTATAATTGCTATAGTGCGAACAAATTCACCGTACGTTGATGACCTCTATTATCATGATTTCACACAACGTTGGGTTTCTATATATATCTTAGGAACTGTCTCCCAGTTATATGCACACAAACACACATGGTATGTACAATGTACGATCTATTGGCAATTATTGATTTATACCGCATCATCCCACTCTAATGTATTCCTGCATTATGGTTAATGTCAGGTGAATTTGTCTGCACTATAACTTTGAGGCTAAACAATGTTTTCCCTGAACTTTATCCATATGTTGCAATAGTATAATCATAACAAAATATTTTTGTTGTTTTGTATGAGAAATTACACCTGTTGCAAAATTGCACACAAGATGTCAACCAGCAATGTTTTCATCATGAACAATGTGACAGTTTTGTGGTCTTGTATAACATTCCCTCATACGAAAGGTTTATGAATGCTCCAAATTGAAAACAACATATGACAATAATTCAAATGAACTATTTAATTTATAAGTAAAAAAATGTATTGACAAATAGAGAATTTGTTGTCTTGAGAACTTTCTTCTATTTTGTTTATATGGTGTTTAATGCCTTATCAATAATTTTCTGTTATGTAATGGCTTTCCTGGATTAACCAGTACTAGGCTTAGGCTCTGAAGTGACTTGCCAAAACTCACTCTCATGAAACAAAAGGTGTTGGTGGGGCTCGAACCCGCAACCCCCAAGTTCTAAGTCCACCATCTTATCCACTGGACCACACAGGGCCCAAATTTCTTGTTTTGTCACAGTGACTTTTCTTAGACCTTCTGCTTCAGGTTGAATAGATAACATATTTACAAAAGAAGGGATTTATCATTGACTGTCTATATATTTTAGGGTTGATGGATATTTAGCAGCAGACACTTGTCATTTATGTGGGCAATAGTGGTGCATTGATCATCAGCCTCTTGTACTAGGGGTTCTGGGTTTAATCCATTCAAGGCAAGGTAAAATTGCTGGGTGGGACTAACCCACCTATCATTGCGAGTACAGGTTATGTGTACAGGGATTAGAACCAAGATTGATAAATCAGAGTCGTAATTACTTGTTTTACAACCTATGTAAAATAACCAATTAAAACTCTCATTAGTTTAAAGGCCAAAATCTCATGGGAAGCAAATTGATGAATCAAAGCCAGACTAGAGTAAGTGCATCACTAATATGTAGCACCTACTCTAGTATTACACTGAACCCTCCAAATTATGTATCTAGAACCATGATTTATACCCATTACTTCATTAAAACATAAATTTCTTTTCTAAATAAACACCCTATTTTCCCAATTACTATTTTTTGTTGAAGATAGTAAGCACATAGGTACAATTATAAGTGAGGTCTTGTTCTTTCTTAGCTGTGTGCACATCGGACTTGCGGAAGATGTTTTAGACTGAATCTCAGTGGGGTAAAGGGTCAACACTGTTTCACATCAACTGTCTTGTTCTTTCTTAGCTGTGTGCACATCAGACTTGTGATGAAACAGGCAGTGGAAGATGTTTTAGACTGAATCTCAGTGGGGTAAAGGGTCAACACTATTTCTTATCATCAGTCTTGTACTTCTCGTATCAATGCTGCAAGTCGTTCAAATGCCTGAAACAAATAAAATTGACTATTATCTTCATAATTATACAGGTGCTTTAATTTACTTGTGGATTATTTCTGAAACAATTATGAAAAGGCAGGAATTGCTCCCTACAAGTAATGTGTCCTTTTGTGCAGAATTGCTTCCAACCTTTCCTACATTTTTGAAAAGTTATGTTTCTATAAAGAAAATCTGCTTCTGCCATCATTTTGACAACTCATCAAACTCCTTTACTCTTTACCACCCGTAGATGACATTTTTTTGACAGGAAGCAGACGACTTTAGAAAACTTCTAAGTTTATAACTTTCAGCCAGGATCTGGATGTCATGCCTTTCATATACTCAGTTTCATACTCTGAGTAGAACCTTTGGCCAGCCATAACTCAGCAGGGAGACTTCTCTTGAAAATCCAAATCAGTTAACTCTTTACCACATTTTTCTACTTGATGCAGATGACTTTAGAAAAGCTTTTGTATACATGTGAAAAAAACTTTCAGTTCAAATGTTGTGATATGTGAATAGATTAATAAAGCATTGTGTCAAAAGGAGAAATTGCTTGTGACAAACAATTTCTCTTTTTGCCACAGCGCTTTTTGAAAGTTGTCTGCTGCAAGACGCAAAAAAGAGCCATTAGGTAGTAATGTTTTAAGGTGGAAGGCTTCATTGGAATTATCAATCAACACACAAATTCATCAGGAATAGCAGTTGCTTCATCTGCAACAGATTAATGCAGATACCTCTTCACCATAAAGTAAGTTTTCAATCCTCCCAAACAAGAGCTTGTAGACAACAATCAAAAGCATGATAAGATTTGGAGGTCAGACACCTTTCCCACTGGACAGAAATTGTTGTATGAAAATTAAACATTCCATATTCCAAAGTTACCAAAGGAGGATTAGTTTATTATGAGCAAATTCTCCTTCAGTCACAATGCTGCACAAAGTTTGTCTGCTTTGATAGGATGCAAACCTTTTACCAAACAATCAGGTAATTCACAACACTGTCATAGGAGACATTCAAATAGTTGGTGGAAAGAGGAAATACCCTTATTTTCATTTCTAGAACAGCTTATAAACACAAGAAATGTCGCCTTTTCTCAAAAAGATTTCTTAAAGCGTGGCTCAATGGTTAAGGTGGTGGACTCAGAACTCTTGAGGTCCGAGTTCAAGCCCCGACGAACCCTCTTATTTCGTGGGAGTAGCCTTTGGTAAGTAACTTCAGAGCTCTAGCCCAGTACTGATGCATCCAAGAAAGCCTTCATGAAACTGAAAATTGTTGGTACAGAACTGGCCAAGAGGACCCATATGGGACATATGCCAGAAAATTACTATAAGTAAAACTAAAGATTATACTTGGGACAAGATAAATAGATTATTCAAACAGAAAAGGTTAGATAAAGACACTTAAAATTGATTGACCCATATGCGTAAATCCAACCTACCTTGTTCATCTGTTCCTGCGTACACAGGGAGTATGAAGCCCTAACATACGGAGATGGTAGACTGTCATCAAGAGCGAAGGCGTTTCCAGGCACAAACAGAACTTCTTTGGCCCTCGCTTTCACTGTAATCATCTTGAAAGTGTCGGGAATGTTCAACTTTAACCATAAAAACATCCCACCAGTTGGCTCTGACCATTCTGCCAGACCTGTAAGGCACACATCAGTGTCTTTTTTTTTTTATGAAATATTCATGTTATTTGGCCCGGTTCCTCCATCTCTAGAGTATATATTTTCCCCCTAAATATTTGTAAATTCCCCTCTTTGAAGTGTTTTTCATTTTAACCCTTTCCCAAACAGCAAATTTTAGACCATCCCAAATTGAAAAAGTTTGCAGATGACGTTTCAAAATGTGATGAAATTGGAAAGTGATCTTCTGATAGAGTAGAAAATATTGTGGGAAAAGGAGAAGTTGCTCATCATGAGCAATTTCTTCTTGACCCACAGTGTTTTCCAAAGTCGTCTGCAACAAAGTGGTCAAATGGTGTTATTGTTTGGTAATGGATTAATTAATCAGGAAGTGTTGAGCTTTGAACATGAGCATAACATGTTGATGAAAAAAACGAGTTGGAAAAGTATTTTACTCTCTATGTATGGTGAATTATAGTGTTAAAACAGGATTTTTTAGTAATGTCCTAAGCATAGAAATTTCCCCTTTTTCCCCTTTAACGCCTGAATTTTTCCCCTTCACGGAACCAGAACCCCTTCCCCAAAACTGAAAAAAAATCTGCACATCATAGATTATGTTTATCATGGATTGGTAACAGGGTCCCAAATGACTATAACTAATTCCCCCATAATGCAATTTGTGACTAGTTCAAATGGAAAGCAACAGCAGATGACAAAAAATACATGAACAAATGCATTGTCTTTACAACATTGGCATGAAACTGTTTTGTTGAAAAGATTGATTACCTATCAGGTGCAGTGTATAAGCACACATTCCAAAAGAAGAACATTTAACCCTTTACCAAATAATAATGACATTTGACCAATTTGTTGCAGCCTACTCTGGAAAACATTGTGGGAAAAGAAGAAATTACTCTTAATGAGCAATTTCTCCTTTTCTGACAATGTTTTCTGTCCTATCAGAAGATTGTTTTTCCATTTCATCACATTTTGAAATGGCATCAGCAAATTCCTTCAATTTGGGAGTCAAAAATATGGCGTTTGGTAAAGGGTTAAATCATTTTTATTTTCATGAAAGAGATAAACACTATCAATTCAAATATTTCTAGTGGTAAACAGCCCAAAGAAGTTGTGTTTTATGCAAATTAGAGTATTTTTTATCTACAGCGGTATCACCGATGACATGCTACAAGCAATAGTATTACACTGATGCTTTTTGCATGTACAGAGACAATATTTCTGCAGTACCTAGGATCTGCTGTGGCAAACAGATGAGAGTTAAGAGATTTGAGACTTTCATATTGGTGTTTCATTGAAAAAGACACTTTTTTACCCTGTTATCAGGGTGATACAGATGATCAGCAGGGTGCCATATTACATTTCTGATATCTGTCACTGGATCATATGATCACTGTGCAAACCTTTCTTAAAAGAATAGATGGTTGGTGTCTTTGAATAGGAACGGTTATTGGGCTCATCTTCTTATTGTGATCCAATTCGGCTCACCAAATAATATTCCCATACCTTGTTCGATAACATTTCCAATTCACGACACCAACCATCTATCCTCTATTTCTAGCCTGGCGCTTATAGAGTACCGAGGAAACATGAATAAATGAGCAATTATTATATGTTGAAAACAGTATTTAGTTTCTAAATAAGAAGAAAAAGATTACCACCATACCTGTAAGGTGTTGTTCAGCTGCCTGTATACATTGATCCTTTCTTTTCCTGTAGAATTCTGTGACTTTATCCACATGGTCATCAAATCCTTCATAACCCCATTGATTCAACACTTGATACATGACAACCTGACATTTATAAAGCAAGCAAAGAAATCAGGGATGTATATGAGTAATGAAACTGATACATGGACAATTATATAAACATAGTATCAAGATAACATTCGTTTTAACAAATCTAGCTTGATTCTTCAGTAATTAACCCTTTACCAAACGCCAAATTTAAGACAGTCCCAAATTGTAAGAGTTTGCAGACGACATTTCAAAACGTGATGAAACTGGACAATACTTTCTGGTAGGGCAGAAAACATTGTGGGAAAAGGAGAAATTGCCTGTTGAGAGCAATTTCTCCTTTTCTCACTATGTTTTCCATAGACGTCTTCAACAAACTGGTTATATGTAGTTATTGTTTGGTAATGGGTTAAGAGGCTCCTTTTTTATAGAGGACTATTCATGTAAACTTACTTGCCAAATGTGACTGTCATAATTCGCAAAACTGCAACTTACAAGTAAAGAAAGTAAAATGATCTTTGTTTTATTGACAATGATTGTCAATACAAAAATTTTAAGGGTCATTACTTCCAGAGCACAAACTTCTGATTTGGCCCTTTAGGAGGTTAACATTTTCTTTGAAAATTCATCAGAATCCAGTATGAAAAAAGAGAGATTATCTTATCAAGTCTGCTGCTGTTTGCATGTCAAAGTGAATTAAAATGAAGTAAAAGGTATCGATTGCCATACCTGAGAAAGTCCGCTGGCATGCATTACCGATGCCTGCATATGTAGGGAGACCCTGTCTAGAACCGGTTTTGGACCTGTCACGCAACCCAAACGCATCCTGAAGAACAGAAAGTTTAAAATCTGAGTTTGCACTGTTGAATTATGCTGGTTTCAGTAGTTTTTCATTCATATTGTGGCAGTAAGTGTACCTGTCTATGCTTCTGGCATTTCTTCATCGGTACTACGAGGGTTCGATGAAAGACTATAGTAAGTGCTTCACAAATGTGAAGCACTTACTAAAGTATTGTACTGAAGCCTTGACTTGTTGAAATAACTGCCAATTGAAATGCCAGGAGAAAGCCAATACTGAGGAGGAAATGGAAGAAGAAAAGAAAGGTTTGTTTCAAATTACAATTTGCCACATTTGTTCAAGTGAGAAACTATGTTGTCAAGGGTAGTTACAGTTTATGTGATTTTATTAGCCCTTATTATGCTGGGTAATTTTCTTAAAATAGATTTTTGTGTCATCTGCTTTCCAAAATCTTAAATATCTGCTAAATTTTGTTGAGGAAAGATACTCAGAGAAGAAAACAGGTTAGATCACAGGCCAGCCGCCAATTTAATTGCAATCTATCTATTACAATTCTGTCATCTGCTGGTGACTCTTATTGGGACAAGTCACAATTTCCAATTAGGGAAGTAAGTTAAGGATGGAGGACAGTGGTCCAGGGGTAGAGTGTCGGCTTCTGGACATGAGGGTTGTGGGTTGATCTGCCTTGCGAACTTTCATTAATCCACACTCGGTGCGATTACAGTTATATATCCAGGAAGCAGAATCGAGAGTGATTAATCTAAGTTGTAAGATCTTGTTTCACGACTGATGTTAAATAACTAAGTTTAAACTAAACTAAGGTAAAGTTAGTCAAAGTGAAGTGATGGGCTAAAGTTGAAATAAAAGAATTGTAGACTTAATAGTATGGATTGATTAAGGTAATGGCTTAATTAATGATAAACTCTTACCCAGAGGAAATAAGTTTTGAAAATGAATCAAATCTTATGACTCTGCCATCTGTATCCATTGAAAAGAGACTTTGAACATAAGGCTGAAAAGGAAGAAAAAATGACAACATGAGAGATCCTTAGTACATAGCTTAATTTAATGGTTACAATAAATTATAGCAAGGTTTTATTTCATCTAATGAAAATTGTAGGAGACTCAAACAAGCTAACTTAAAGCCCAATTGTCACTTGTATGTAAGGATTCATTACCAAGAGAATAATACTCATTCATATGTTTTGAGCAGTATTCAAAACCAACCATAAAAGGCACTCAAATGGACAATGAGTGGTACAGATCTATGAAACAATTTAAGTGTTTTTACAATATTTCCTTCAAGTTTAAGTAATGTACATTTATTACTTTCCTGACAGTCATTAATTTGATTCTTCCTGTGTGTGAGGTTTTTCTTTTAAACTTATTGATCAATTTCGGATTTGTTCATTTTCGAAATTAAAAATTGGTTTAACCCATTACCAAACACCAAATCTTTTACAGTCCCAAATTGAAAGAGAGTAATCTTCTGGTAGTGGAGAAAATTTCTCTTATTTCCACTATGTTTTCAAGAGTCGTCTGCAACAAAGAAGTTAAATGTCATTATTGTTTGGTAATTGGTTAAAAGATGTTTGCTGCAAATTACTAAACTCTAAGAAAAATCCTATTGGATACAATTGTTTTCATTTATGTTACCCACCTTTTTAAACTGTAAAAAATAATAAGGGTCATCCTCTAGTATCATAAGGTCATATTTCTGCGCTATTTTGTAAATCTCCTTTTTCCTCCCCTCAGTCAAACCATGACCTGTGGGATTCCCTCCATTTGGAATCAAATACAGGAGCTTTGGAATACCACTGTTTTCATCCTTGACATCTGAGGTGTTCCAACGTGACATCACTTCCTGTAGGCTATCAGGGTCAAGGCCATCCTTGTCAGAGGTCACGGGTATCAAGTTACAGTCCATTGGTCTCACCTGAAATATTTACATATCTTGCTGTTTCATGACATTTTACCGCAAAACAGTAAGTAAGTGCAATATGGATGGAAGGTTAATGCAAACTTCAGAGCCTTACGCAGCAGTGGGATGAACACATCTTCCGACATATTTTTCCAAAAGGCAAAGACTTACAGACTAGTCTTCTCGGAGATGGGCAGTAAATAACATTCTTGATCCCCTTATGCAATTTGAGAGCCTTACCCATTCTTAAAGAAAACATGCAGGTAAACACATATACAGACAGCACAAGTGATCATTGGACAACAATGTAAACAAACTTAAAGTATGGAGTGATACTGGTAACCATTGAAACGCAAGGAGATATTGCTATGATCAATATCAATGCTTCATCCCATTTCAACAATAAAGAAAATAATATACCCAAATAAAAGCAGCTGCCTTTTAAGTGCTTGTGCACAGATTTGAGGAAAGTTGAAAATCAAAATTCTATTTCTTTAAAACTGAAAATCAGCTGTACTGTTTTATAAGACTCACTGGAGAATAGCCATTAGAAGTAAACTTAGTTTGTACTTTTAAGTATTTAGAGCCTGTATAATATAAAGGAAATATGTACTCAAATCCAAAAGCGTTGCAACGGTTTTGAAAGCGATTATATACCATATATGTATAGTTAGATATATCAACAAAATCTGATTCAATTGTGTGTTTAGTAGCTATTTTTCAACAAATGGTATACCGAAATTGTATTATTTATTGTTAAATAAACAACATCTCTTACCAAAACTATAAAATCTAAATAATCAAGAAGTATGAAACAACATTCAACTAGTGATATTGGGTAGAAACTATTGCTATTGTGACAAAATGATATTTCTTGTACTACGGTTGAAACCATTGTGACAAAGGGAGAAGTTGTTTGACAGCACTTTCTTTTTTGCATAGTGGTTTATGAAACTGTCTTTTACAGGTATATTAAAGTCAGGATTATTGAAGCAAGGGATAGGTAATTATTTCCATTGTACTTCCACAGGACAACTTGTACAGGTTTCAAGAGTAAACCCATATAGTGCTGGGACCGACTTCATGCTTATGCAACAGGTTGGATCCAGGCTGGCCGCTTAGTAATTTGGCGGGTGGCCTGTGGTCTAACCTGTTTGCCACTCTGAGTATCTTTCTTCAACAAAATTAAGCAGATATTTAAGGCTTTTATAAGTAGACAACACAAAAATATATTTTTAGAAATTTACCCAGCATTTTAAGATAACCTATTACCAAACAATAATGACATTTTAACACTTTGTTGCAGACAACTCTGGAAAACATTGTGGGGAAAGGAGACATTGCTCATGACAAGCAATTTCTCCTTTTCCCACAATGTTTTCTGCCCTTTCAGAAGATTGTTATCCAATTGCATAAAATTTTGAAGTGTCGTCTTCAAACTCTTTTAATTTGGGACAGTCGAAAATTTGGCGTTTGATAAAGGGTTAAGGAAAAGGAGAAACACAAACTTACAGCTGCCAAGGTACCAGAATAGGTTGGTGTCTCAATCAACACATTGTCCCCTGTAGACACCATTGCTTCAAACACCTGAAATAAGGATTATCCCATTACCAAACATTAACAACTTGACCAGTTTGTTGCAGACAACTCTTGAAAACATTATTGGTAAAGGAGAAATTGCTCTTAACAAGCACTTTCAGAAGATTACTTTTCAATTTCATCACATTTTGAAATGTCGTCTGCAAACTCTTTCAATTTGGGACAGTCGAAAACTTGGCATTTGGTTAAGGACTACATAAAGCCAGATGTTAAAATAATTTCTTTTACTTCAATTTGTTTTGAGTAGAAATACTGTCAGTTAAATTATGTGCAATAGGTCACATTAGTCAAAACAGCAAGAAACCAATAAAAAAGATTGAGAAACATTGTTGTTAAATTCAAAGTATATTTAGTGTTGCATCCATGACCAATTTCTTACAGGTAGTAGTACCCAAAAATAGCCTCCTTTTAGAGATTTTGGCATTCTAATTGTGGTGCATATTTTACCGGTAGGATATGATCTGGTAGAACACTAATTATGTTTCCTGTATAGACGATAGCCTTGTAATGCTCTCAAAGTTTATTTTTATTTCCTATTGCAGAACTATTTGTTTGGGATGTATGAACACAAATCTCCTGCCTCTGGCAGATTTGACAGCTTGAGGGCTGGTTTTTAGACGGTACTAGTACACATATCTCAATGCGAAAAGTTGCAGATAATTGAGGTGTCTGTTTTATTACAGTTTATTTGGAAGTCGTTGGACCATCTTGATGTTTAAGCATAGAGCTAAGGGGAGAAAATACTATTTTTAATTCAGTAGAGTCTGGAAACTACATAATTCTATATAAGAGTTGATGGGAGATCTCATCAGTCCCAAGTGTAAGGCCATGTAGTGTACATTGTAAGTGGTACCTGAACAATCTAAACAACTCATTGCATGCACACCAATATAATAGTCCATGTATATTTCAATTGTTTTCATTTGTAATAAAGAATTAAACATGAAAACGTTCATGTCGGAAAATCATGTTAGTCAACCATGATAATGGAATTATAAATTTTAATTTTAACTATTCACACATTTTGTAACATTTTCCTTATCGCTACCCTCTTAGCCACATACTGAATGATCAATTTCTTCCAAAAAACGGCCAAATAGGAAGAGAGATCAATCTATCCAGAATTTTTTTGCTTCTTATGTCATATAGGCATATCTTAGTAGATTGACAAAGGAACAAAACCCTTGGTAAACACTAAATATAACTATAGGATATCTAGCTGGTTCCCACCTTACAAATAGCATCCTGGCTCCCGTTTGTAATGAGCAGATCAGTCTGGTCACTGCTGGACAGTGTCCTGGGGCTGTGTGACCGCTCCTGTAATCCTTTGACCCAATTAACCAAATCTGGTACCCTGTTATAGAGAACAAAAATATAGGATTGGTCAGTTTAATGATTAAAATGAGTTTATGATTACCAGCAGCTCACAGTTATGATAGTATGTTGAATTCACAAAATATTCAACATAGAAATAGTAATGTATCAGGTGTGAAATAACTTCTTTATAAACACACATGAGATGTGATATAACCTCTATATAGACATACCTTAGGTTGGAAAGCATCTCCATGTATTACATACATATACATGTACCTAGGTTTCAGAATTACCTCTTTGTATATGAACCTTTGGTGTTAACCCTATAGCACTCAATACGTCTATATCGTTTCTTTTGCCCCTACTTCAGTCGACCAAGATCGACATTTTACTATTTTCTGACATCGACACTTTGGTCGATATATGATATACAATCAAACCTGTTAAAATTCTCTTAGATATCACATTTAAATATTTTGTTTTTTTCACAAAAATGTAAGCTATGATGGTATTTTTATCAAGTATTAGTTAAACTAAGAAATTACCTTACATAATATTGCAAAATTTCCCCTTTGAACAGCGAATCACTAATAAAATTTTCCATAAAATTTCCATGTTGCTAGGGCGCTCTATGCATCTTCCTAAAGTACCAGTTAACTCTCTTTTAAATCAACAGTTTTCTCCCAGTTTAAAAAAATTTACTACACACTTTGTCGGCATAGTTGACCAAGGTTTATCTAGCATCTTTTATCGATTAAAATATACACCACTCTCAGCGGGTGATTTATGACTCTGATAAAATCCTTTGTGTAAACACTGACCCAGTAAGTGCAATTCTTGTCATAAGTGTTTGCAGCACGTGTCAAACTAGTTTTCACTAGTTTTCCTGTATATACTTACTCGTAAATTAGAGGGTTAAATTAGCAACAAATTTAACCCTTGCTCCCATGGCATTTAAAACTGTGAAAACTTATACTTTTTTTTTTATTGTTTTACAAGCCCAATCAAGCACCACCTCTGCCCATATTTCACACACATTTTCTGGTTTGCTTTGTCTTAATCTAGCAATGAATAAAACAATAAAATGTCCAATTTCATGAATCAAGATAGTGCATTTGTTGTGACCATACTTTTTCTTGTTTGAATTTTCATTTTATTGACAGTATGGACTTGAAATAGACCCCAGGATGAACTTCAATTGTACTTTTAACAGTTTCAATTAACTGCTGATTGGGAGCAATTTATCTTTTTATCATAGTTGTCCCTTAATGTTTCTTGTGACAGACACTGTTATGAGAAAAAACATTTAAAATGTACTCATAATGAGCTTGAATATTCCTGTAACTACTTTATGTTTTATGGAATCAATGTGGTATTTAAATACCTTTTTAGATATATCTGGATATTTCAACAATCTTCTCATAATAAGCTTTAATATTTACCTTTGCAAGATTGAAATATGAACCCATAAAATCTATATCTTAAATTTTATCTTTATTATATAAACTATATAAAAATGAAACTTTCTAATGAATGACATTTATTTTAACCTTTTTTTCATTCTTCCCTTTTAATTGGCTATAGTAATTAAATATTATCATGCATCCATTTGAAATTTTAATATATAAAAAATGACAATTCATCTACCTTCATAAAAAAAAAAAAATTGCTCAAATGCAATAATCAATGCGAAAGATATTAGCATTTGTATAAATGCCCCCTTTTTTTCTTTTAAAAAAAACAAATATTGGTAAATTGTCTGAGGATAGGGCAAAGCAAAACCCAATATTGGATAAGTAGATACAGGCTTATCAGCTAAAGGTGCCTGAGTGCTATAGGGTTAATTAATTAAATGTAAACATGACTCAAATAATCTCTAAACATACATACTGTGAGTGTGAGCAGATGTGAATTAAGCTCAATCTATACTAAACTCAAGTAACCTCTTTTCTAGCATGCCCCAATTTTGAATGCATGTCTATGTTAACATACCCAGGTGTTGGACTGTATTGTAAAGCTTGTCGCATGATGGGAGGTGTCATCTCAAATTGAGAACCATCTCTGTAATGAAGAACAATTACAAACCAGAATTAAACAAATAACATATGATGACGATAATATTGTGAAAAATAAAAAGTTTGTACAAAGCATTTTCATTTCATTCGTTTTACCTAGTTAAAAAGTCAGGAGATAATATGTCGAAAATCATATTCACTCCAAAGGGTAGCCTTTAATCCTTATAGAGCTAGAACTGACTTCATGACTATGCAAACAGATTAAATCCAGGACAACTGCCAAGTTAATTGGCGGCTTGTCTGTGATCTAACCTGTTTGCTGATCTGAGCATCTTTCCTCGATAAAATTAAGCAAATATTTAATGTTTTGGAAAGCAGACAACACAAAAATCTATTTTAGAAAAAGTACCCAGCATTCTAAGGGTTAACCTATTACCAAACAATAATAACATTCACCATTCGTACCAAGCAATTTTTCCTTTTCCCACAATGTTTTCTGACATATCAGAAAATTATTTTTCAATTTCATCACAATATGAAATGTTGTCTGCAATTTCTTTCAATTTGGGTCAGTCGAAAATTTGGCGTCTGGTTAAGGATTAATAAAAGCAAGAATTACTAAGATACCATCAACATCTCTGTAGTGCAAGGTAGAGTGTCCGACTTGTGTGTGTGAAAGGTTACTGGTTCAAGTCCAAACAGGCCACGCCACTGAGATACACTGGGTAATCTGGATGGCATAAAGAGAACCAGTTCCAGGTAAGAAAAAGTAGCATTGTTAAGGTTTAAGGAAGAATGGATTTGAAATGTATGAGCAATCTATCAAATGAAAATTATTTGAAAAGTATGTTTGCCCCCCTAAAAAGCAAACAGATATCTAAGATATCGAACAGCTGGGATGTTATGAGTACAAACAAGCCTTACACTAGCTGAAACATTGCAGACTTGATAGGGAATGTGTCGACATTTGGCATGCCTCCAGCCATGGAAATCATAGAAGGGGGACTCTGCTGCAGAATGGCCGCTGAAATAGAAACATTTCATAGATGTTGGATCAGGGTTTAACCCATTACCAAACAATAACAACATTTTACCACTTTGTTGCAGACAACTCTGGAAAACATTGTTGGAAAGGAAGAAATTGCTTGTGTTACGCAATTTCTCCTTTTCCCACAGTGTTTTCTATCCTATCAGACAATCATTTTCAAATTTGGAAACGTCATCTGCAAACTCTTTCCATTTTGGACAGTCCAAAGTTTGGCGTATGGTAACGGGTCAACACACTTTTCAACAGTATTTCAGTTGTATTGTGACTGTCAGTGTAACTATTGTAAGTGATGTTAGTTGTGAGAGACAAATACTCCATGTCTAAAAGGGTACTGGCTAAGCCTGGTTTCCTCAAATTCAGAATCTCCAGACCTCAATTCAGGTTCTCAATGGTCTAACCCTTAGAATGCTGGGTAATATTCTAAATATAGATTTTTGTGTTGTCTGCTTTCCAACACTATAAGTATCTGCTTTATTTTGTTGAGGAAAGATACTCAGAGTAGCTCAGTAAGATCAAAGGCCAGTTGCTAATTTACTTGGTGGCTGGTCTGGATCTAATCTGTTTGCATAATTATGAAGCTGGTTCCAGCACTATAAGGGTTAAGCTTTTGAGGCTTCTATCTTAATGAAAATGAAGTTTTAAGGTTTTCATCAAGTTATCCAATTAAAAAATATACTTAGTCTGTTATATGTCTTGCCTAGGTAAATCAACTTATGAAATGCCTTCCTCTACAAAAATGAAAAAATCCAATTTATTGCAGAACTAGTGTAAAAGAGAGCAAGTTTGAAATTTAATTAAGATTAAATTATATTGGGAATGCATATGACTGTTGCACTGACAAATGAAAATAAAATAAAATAACTTTCTGATAATTTTTTCACTCTAATTAAAAATCAAATGAAACTAAACCCACAAAAACAGAGGCATTAGTAAGACTGCATATCCAGGGCTTTGCATATGTTACTTAAACAACTGTTCAGTTCGACCTTTTGAGTTGGTACTCATTTGAAGAAAAATATATTCTGAAAGATTAAAACCATGCATAGACGGTTTATAGGATCTGATTATATAGAGATTAATTAACTTGATTACACAATATCAAATATCTGTCACAAGTATGAGTGTTATCTGGTCAAAAACGAGTTCCAAAGGAACTACAGTGCAATATAGAAAAATGAAAGTTTTCAATACTATCACACCATAAAATCACAATATTTCAGTGAAAGGAATGTAATAAAAGTACATACTCAGCACCCTTATTGGCGATGGCTGCCGTGCCATGCTGACAGCATTCAAAAACCTAGCATAATTCATCTTGATTCACTTGTCAGCTGTATTCACATGCTTAACAATCCTCCCAAACTGAAATGATAAAAAAAACACTACAGCATTCTATAATTTGAGTGTTGTTATATTTAATAGCCTGTCTAATGCCAATTGCTGTATTTTGCTGTAGAAGGATCCTTCAAAAAACAAACAAAACGAAACTGTATAATGACTGAATCAAGCCTTAAAACATTAATTACCACTTAACACAACATTTTGTGTCTTGCAGTAGATGACTTTCAAAAAGCTATTTGTCATTTATGCCGCAATGCTTTTTCAATCTATTCACATAACAAATGAAAGGTTTTTCACATGTTAACAAAGCTTTTCTAAAGAGTTAATGCTTTATCTCTAACAACTCATCTGGAAATAAATGAAATCCCAGAGTGGAAATATCTGTAACACACATGGTTTTAACTTATTTGACTAAAGATCTAAAAATGTATTCACTAGAAATCGTGATGCAATACCGACTTCCCAAAAAGGTCCATTAGAAGAGTTCCTACAAAGTGCTGGGTGGGTGTCGGTGCTTGAAAGTTCCACGAAGGGTGCACGTTTTTCCCATGTTTGCTAAAATAGTGGCAGTGTAATTTGTAAACGGCAGGAATGTCTGGTGACTGTCTAAGCCTAAGATCTAAACTATTAACGACAGGGAATGGGTTCAACTTAAATCGAAATCTCATGCGAAAACCGACTGAAACGAATTGCACACGACGACTGTAATTATATAAAGTAGGACCTTTAAATGTCATTGATCATTAGGGTGTATTTCGCTTAACCTTTCCAGTGATGTTTCATCCAACATTGATATATAAATGGCCTAAATTATATCAGGGGAAGTAACCTTTCACGTTTGATACTTTTATCTGACGAACAACCGGTATTAGCACAGAATGATTGACATTGCCATAAAACATTTACCAAACCGGAATGGTAGCTCTACTATTTAACTTTTCATTCGTCAACTAGATATTTCCCAATGTACGCAGTAGTTCAATGCAGCATTCATTTTGATTTTAATTTCAATCAGTATAAATGACTTTCATAACGAAATAATATTACGCTACTTTTCTATTAATTAGTAGTAAAGATAAGACACACAGTACGTGCATGTATGCATGACAGAATTGCAGACGCACACAAACAATCAGAAACAGAAAGATCAGGAAAACAAACATAGAAAAGGTAGAATGAAAGAGAGACCAATAAAGCGAGAAGATATGATAAGCTAGGGCTTGATGGAATCGACCAATGACAAAGAAAAAGAGAGATCGGAAAGAAAACAGGAAGAGAGATAATGAATGGTGTTATGGTAGAGACCAGGAAGGATGCAAGGAGAAATATCAGAAAAAAGGCGGGTTGAAAAGATCAGGATGTATGATGAGGGAGAGATCAGGATGTATGGTGAGGAGAAAGATCAGGGTGCATGGTGAGGGAGAAATCAGGATGTATGGTGAGAAGTGAAATCAGGATGTATGGTGAGAAGTGAAATCAGGATGTATGGTGTGGAGAAAGATCAGGATGTATGGTGATGAGAGAGATCAGGATGTATGGTGATGAGAGAGATCAGGATGTATGGTGAGGAGGGAGATCAGGATGTATGGTGAGGACGGAGATCAGGATGTATGGCGAGGACGGAGATCAGGATGTATGGTGAGGAGAGAGATCATGATGTTTGGTGAGGAGAGAGATCAGGATGTATGGTGATGGAGAGATCAGGATGTAGGCTATGGTGAGGAGAGAGATCATGGTGTATGGCGAGGAGGGAGATCAGGATGTATGGTGACGAGAGAGATCAGGTTGTATGGTGAGGCAGAAATCAGGATGTATGGTGAGAAGAGAAATCAGGATGTATGGTAGGAAGAGAGATCAGAAAGAAGCTGAGAAATGACATCAATAATGAGTGAGGAGCGAGATTAGGAGAGAGCTGAGAAATGAGTGAGATCAGGAAGGAGTGATGAGCGAGATAAGGAGGGGGTGAGGAAAGAGATCAGGGAGAAGCTGAGAATTGACATCAGTAATGAGTGAGCAGCGAGATTAGGAGAGAGCTGAGATATGAGATCAGAAAGGAGTGATGAGCAAGATAAGGAGGGAGTTAGGAAAGAGATCAGGGAGAAGCTGAAAATTGACATCAGTAATGAGTGAGGAGCGAGATTAGGTGGGAGCTGAGATATGAGATCAGAAAGAAGCTAAGAAATGACATTAGTAATGAGTGAGGAGCGAGATTAGGAGTGAGTGAGGAGCGAGATCAGGAAGAAGCTAAGAAAAGACATATGAAATGAGTGAGGAGCGAGGTTAGAAAGGAGCTGAGAAATGAGATCAGGAGAAAGCTGAGAAATGGTATCAGTCATGAGTGAGGAGTGAGATAAGGAGGGAGCTGAGAAAAGAGATCAAGAAAAGCTGAGAAATAGCATCATAAACGAGTGATGAGTGAGATTAGGAGAGAAATGAGATCAGGAAGAAGCTGAGAAATGTCATCAGTAATGAGTGAGGAGTGAGATTAGTAGAGAGCTGAAATGAGATTGGAAAAAGCTGGGAAATGGCATCAGTTATGAGTGAGATTAGATGAGAGCTGAGAAATGAGATCAGGAAGAAGTTAAGAAATGGTATCAGTAATGAGTAAGAAGCGAGGTCAGGAGGGAGCTGAGATATGAGATCAGGAAGGATTGATGAGCGAGATTAGGAGGGAGCTGAAAAATGAAATCACGAAGAAGCTGAGAAATGGCATCAGTAATAAGTGAGGAATGGGATAATGAGAGAGTTGAGAAATGAGATCAGGAAAGAGTGATAAGCGAGATTAAGAGGGAATGAGTAGAGAGATCATGAAGAAGCAGATAAATGACATCAGTAATGAGTGAGGAGTGAGATTAGGAGGGCGCTGAGAAATGGGATCAGGAAGAAGCAGAGAAATGACATCAGTAATGAGTGATGAGCGAGGTAAAGAGAGAGAGCTGAGAAATGAGATCAAGAAGAAGCAGAGAAATGGCATCAGTTATGAGTGAGGAGGGGGATTAGGAGGCAAATGAGATCAGGAAGAAACTGAGAAATTATATCAGTAATGAGTGAGGAGTGAGATTAGGCGGGAGCTGAGAAATGGGATCAGGAAGAAGCTCAGAAACGACATCAGTAATGAGTGAGGAGTGAGATTAGGAGAGAGCTGAGAAATGAGAGCAGGAAGAAGCTGAGAAATGGAATCAGTAATGATTGAGAATAGGAGAGAGCTGAGAAATGGGATCAGGGAGAACTTGAGAAATGGCATCAGTTATGAGTGAGGAGTTAGATTAGGAGATAGCTGATTAATCGGAACATGAAGAAGCTAAGAAATTTCATCAGTAATTGGTGAGGAGTGATATTAGGAGAGAGCTGAGAAATGAGACCAGGAAGAAGTTGAGAAATGGCATCAATAATGAGGGAGGAGAGAGATTAGGAGAGAGCTGAGAACTGAGATCAAGAAGAAGTGAGAAGCGAGATTATTAGGGAGCTTAAAAATGAGATCAGGAAGATGATGAAAAATGGCATCAGTAATAATTGAGGAATGGTATTATGAGAGAGCTGAAAAATGAGACCAGGAAGATAATGAGAAATGGCATCAGTAATGAGTTAGGAGCGAGATAAGGAGGGGGTTGAGGAATGAGAGATCAGGAAGGAGCTTAGAAAAAAGATCAGAAATGAGTGAGGAGCAAAAATATGAGGGCGCTGAGAAATGACATCAGTAAGGAGTGATGAATGAGATTAGGAGGGCGTGAGGAGAGAGATCAGAGAGAGCAGAGAAGTGACATCAGTAATGAGTGAGGAGCGAGATAAGGAGGGAATGAGGAGAGAGATCAGTAAGAAGCTGATAAGTAGTTTAAGGGAGAACTGACAATCAAGATCAGAAAGCAGCTGAATAGTGAGGCTAGGAGAGAGTGTGGGGCGATATCTGGATGGAGCTGAGAAGGGAGATTATGAGGGGAATGAGGAGTTCCAGTGAGGAGTGAGCAGCGAGACCTGGAAAGAGCTAAGTGGTGAGATCAGGTGAGAGATAACGAACCTGATCTTGAAGGAGCAGAGGCTAGAAATCAGGAAAGAATAAGAAGCGAGATTAGGGGGAGAATAAGAAAAAATATCAAGAAGTTTGGATCTGAGTATGAAGTAGAGGAGGAGGAATTGGTACTGCATAATGTAAAAGCTGAGAAGTGGATCAAAAGGGAGTGAGGAGCAAGATAAAGCGGGGGTTGAAGAGCGATCTAAGTAAGGAACTGAGAAGTGAGAACAGGAAGGACAAGATGAGTGAGATCAAGGGACCTGAGGTGAAAAGTTCAGGAGAAGAAATGAGAGATGAAATCAGGGAAGAATAGAGGGGTGAGTTCAGGAGAGGGATGAGGAGCTAGATCTGGAAAGAACAGATAGCAAAGAGATCAGGTGAGGGATGAGAAGCGAGATCTGGAAAGAGCAGATGGCAGATAGATTAGGAGAGGAGAGGGATAGGGAAAAAGCAGAGGGGATATTTAATGTTAAGGGCGAGGAGTGATATCTTGAAAGAGCAAATATGAAAATCATGCGAGGGATGAGTAGCATAATATGAAAGGAGTAGAGGGCAGAGATCAGACGAGGGTGAGGAGCAATATCTGGAAGGAGCAGGAAGGAGAGATAAGACTAGGGTGAGGAGCAATATCTGGAAGGGGCAGGGAGGAGAGATCAGACGTGGGTGAGGAGCAATATCTGGAAAGAGCAGGGAGGAGAGATCAGACGAGGGTGAGGAGCAATATCTGAAAGGAGCAGAGGGCTGAGATCAAATGAGGGGTGAGAAGCGCAAAATGAAAGTAGCAGGGTGGAGGGATCAGATGAGGGTGAGGAGTAATATCTGAAAGGAGCAGACGGCTGAGATCAAACGAGGTGTGAGAAGCGCAAAATGAAAGTAGCAGGGTGGAGAGGTCAGATGAGGGTGGGGAGTAATATATGGAAGGAGTATAGGGGTATATATAATGTGAGGGATGAAGCGCATAATCATGGAAGAGCAGAGGGCAGTGATCAAGCGAGGGATGAGGAGCGAGATCTTGAAAGAGCAAAGGAAGGAGACCATGAGGGGTGAGTAGCAAGGTGTGGAAGGAGTAGAGAGGAGAGATAAGAAAGATTATGGGTAAAGAACAAGGAAAGGGTTAATGAGAGGGCTCAGTCAGGCGTTAAGAAGAGAACATCAAACGAAGGCGTACAAGAACGAGAATCTGGCGAAGAGGACCATAAAGGACCTGAGTTAGAAGATATCCGTAAGTATCCTTAAGTAAGTAAGTAAGAAGGCGGGGAGATGAATGAACCTTTCGGTTCGATTCACTTTCATAGGATTTAACTCGTCTATATCCGGCTTTTCGCCCATAAGCTCTTTAAATGAAAAGATAGAAAATGTCTGCTAAAATGATAACAAATAGCTGTCAAAACTCGAGGAGTTTCAAATCAATTTTCGAACATTTAACGAAGTTGTCATCTCGTAATTTTTCTCAAAATGCAGAGAAGGATACTTGGGAAGCTGTGCCAGTCCATGAGGTGAAGCGATTTATCGTGGATTGTATGAAAAGTGTTGGAACCAAAGCGGAGCATGCATCCAATCTGGCCGACAATCTGTCGACCGCGGATTACAGGGGACACTACAGTCACGGATTAAACCGCCTAGGTATGGGCACCACAGGGCTTGGAGACAATATCATCGAATCCTGTATATTGATACTCAAAGGAGACATACATATTTAGGGATTGACCAAAGCCCTTGTGAACGGGACATCCTCTTGCAGGATTCTTCAAATCCACATTTTTAAGTTGGGAGGGATTGGGCGGGTAGTGGTCAAGAGGTAAAGATTCTGTCTAAGGAAAAGAGGTCTGTGGGTTTGGTTCCTCTGAGTTGTTTGGTCCACTTTGTGACCTTTCATCAATCCACATTCATTGCAAATGCTGATTATGAATCCAGGAAAAAGAATTGAGAGTGATTAATCCAAGATGAAATAACTTAAATTGTTTCACATTTAATGTATTATAGATATCAAGTATGAATTGAAAATTTTTCAAATGGCAGTCATCTTGTATCACTTGTAATTACCAATGAGCTAGGTCTGCACATTAATGAAATGCAGCCAAATCTGAGCAAGCAGTTACCCCTCAACAACAGCCAATCTGTGAACAACAGCCACCCCCTGCAATTTTCTGTGTAATACAGCCAACAGCCACCCTATTTGGTTTAGTTTTGCTGCAAATTCAACTAACACTACAGCTATAACTTTTTCAATTTAACAAATTTGTTTAACAATATGCATGATAGCTTAAACACAAAAGTGTCCACTTTATATGCCATATAAAGTGTAAAATTGTTGCTGTGTGACTTTTTTCGAAAATTTAAAACAGAACAGTTGTTTAACATAATTATATTTCAGAATCTTTATAAATTGTAAATTTGGATTCATTTCACAAGTATCCAAAATTTAATTTCAGAATCTTTATATAAATAGTAAATTGGGAGTCATTTCACAATAAAATGGGCCACATTGGTGCAGTGGTAGAGAGTTGTCCTATGACAACCTAAAATTGTCAACAATAGGCAATCTTTGTACAATAAACCAGTTTGGGACTTTCCATCGATTGTTGTACACAAATTTTACTGTAATCATAAAGGTATCACTAATGCTGACTTTAAAATGCCATATTTTAGACATGTAAGACGAGGACTAATTAAAATCTGCATTGATTACCTGAAACATTGTTTACAACGCTTTATTTTAGACATGTATGTCCATGACATTTCCTCTGGAATAACAGTCAGTGATGTAGAACCCTCCATAGAGGCAGAAACAGCAGCCACGGCCTGTGTAAATGGTAACAATGTTCTCGGGCCCGTGGTGGGCAACTTTTGTATGAAACTTGCCATCCAGAAAGCCAGGGAGGCTGGAGTGGGGTGGGTTGTAGCTTCAGGTAAGGTCTATACTCCCATTGTTTTAAAGATACTTTGAAGTTGGAAATTAATTTCTTTAACCCATTACCAAACAATAATGACATTTGACCAGTTTGTTGTGGAGAAATTGCTCTTAACGAGCAATTACTTCTTTTCCACAATGTTTTCTGCCCTATCAGAAGATTATTTTTCAATTTCATGACCTGGTGAAATGTCGTCTCATTCAATTTGGGACAGTCGAGTATTTGGTGTTTGGTGTTTGGTTAAAGGTTGTTGTACAAAGATTTTGAAGTTAAAAATTAATTTTTTTAAAACTGCACAACATCTGTAGCAGTATGCTGTTCTATTATAATGTTACACACCAAAGAAGAGTCATTGGAAGCAAGATTAGATCGTTATTGATTTTGTAAAGTGTGTATACAGTGAATTAACACATATATTAATTCAAAAGTGTGACATCGCTTTTGAAATCTAACTCATATAAACTGTACATACTTAGACAAATTGGTGTTTCCTGAATTAATTATGCTTTCTATAGCTACTTTATTTGTATATCAATCAATGATACAAAAATTGTATTGTTTCAATGATTTTATTTTGACTTTCATTTTTTTCTCTTCTGTGTAAACAGGGAAAAGCTGCTTGTGTGGAATTTGATATTAAAACTTGATTTCTTTAAAGCTCTACTGCTGTATGACATAATCTTTAGAATAACCACTTGAAGTAAAATCCGATCATATTCAAGTATCGTTTGAACTTCCATAGATAAATTGACACATTCTGAATAAATTTTGTGTTCATTGGCTATTTTTTATTACATATTATAATGCAATGCAAAAACTTTATTGTTTTGATGACATTTTGTTTTGACTTCTAAATTGTCTGATGTGTGCATGCATTTATAAAACTGCCAATATCCGTAACATCTCTACAAGGTCTTTCTGACTTTTGTCTTCATGATTTTGTATTCAAATAAGACCATTCTCAAATTTCCATTTGCTGTAAAGGGTTTTAGATCGAAGGATGCCCTCACAAAATTGTAATGGTGTTTGCAATAAGAAATGTAAAAGACTTTTTGCCTGCAGTAATATGACAGAAATCTAGTTGAATTGTCTTTAAACTGATTGTTCGCATGAAATATACCATTTTGGGATCGATAACTAGGTGCTGATAACTAGGTGCTGTATATCATTTCTGATATCGGGCGCTAACCATATAACACATGCATGTGACGAATCATGATGTCATAAGAACGACATGACGTCATGTTTACATCACTCTCTACTTATTTTTTTATTTATTTTTGTGTTTTATTTACATGTTGTTTGTTTGAAAGAATACATAAAGGTTACAAGATAAATAGAAGAGAAAGTTGGTATCTTTGAATGGGAAAAGTTATGGGGCTTGGCTTCCGATAATTATCCGTTTTGCCTTTGGCTCACCAGAGAATATTCCTATGCCTTGCCTGATAATATTTCCGATTCACGACACTAACCAACTATTCTCTATTTCTCTTCCATTCTTTTATAACTCTTTCCTGATTGTTCATAGTTACTTTGATATTGGGGCCAGTGAGTCTTTCAAGTCAGTAAGAGAGAAGAGATGTATGTGTATTTTCATAATTTGCCTTCACTCTTTCCCAAACAACATATTTTCGACTGTCCCAAATTGAAAGAGTTTGCAGATGACATTTCAAAATGTGACGAAATTGGACAATAAGCTTCTGATAGGGCATAAAACATTGTGGGAAAAGGAAAAATTGCTTGTTACGAATAATTTCTCCTTTTCCCACAATGTTTTCTAAAGTCGTCTGCAACAAAGTGGTCAGATGTCATTATTGTTTGAGAAAGGGTTAACTTACCCAATAAATATTTTAACTTAATGGTAGCTGGTACGAGATATTAAAGTAAAGTAGTAGGAAAGTAGTAGGAAAGATGTTTTTGTAACCTGTATAGAGCTTTTGCAGTAACAAAAGATTTACATTTAGATTTCATGAGACCCCAAGCTATAGAAGTAAGTTTTTCACACTGAATCTTCAATGGTGTATTTTGTGAATGATCTGAATTCAAAGTAACTGTAAATGACAAATTGACAATGTAACAGTATAAAACACTGTGATATGATAATCTTTTTGAGCAAATTCTCCTTTTGTCACTGTTGGTTCATATGTCACTTGCTACAGGGTGTTAAAATCCATATAATTATATGTATATGAGGGATCTTAAGATATATTACAAAGTCTAGGGAAACAAAAATGAATATTTCTGTTTTGATTTACAGGTTCAAATCATTATGGTATTGCTGGTTGGTATGCTCTTCAAGCATGTAATCAAGGACTTGTGGTAATTTGAGTTTACATAATTATACATTGTTACAGACGTCCAGAAGATGAAGGGTATCACATTTATCTATGCAATATTTCAAAATTGATATAGCCCTTTACCAAACACCAAATTTCCGCATGTCTCAAATTGAAAAGTTTGCAGACGACATTTCAAAATGTGATGAAATTGGAAAATTTTCTTCTGACAGGACAGAAAACATTGTGGGAAAAGGAGAAATTGCTTGTTACAAGAAAGTTTTCCTTTTCCCACAATGTTTCCCAGAGTGGTTAAATGTCGTTATTGTTTGGTAATGGGTTAAAAGAATTTAGCAATGAAGAATTTTTTTCTTTTACTTCTGATCCTTATTGTATGCTGAAATAACTTGGCAGTTCCTCTTAGTTTGTGTACACAGAGGGCCTTCTAAGATTAGTCAATTCTTGATAAACCTTTTAATCTTTTCCTCTTTACCATGTAGTGTTGGCTAGAGCAACAAATTTTATGTCAAATCTGTGCCTATCAGACCGTCTAAAATAGGATATAAACATTAGTTTTCATAACACTGATAAGCCACCATATTTGGACCCCTTCAGCATTGAGTTTATTCTTATTTCAATTCCTTCTTTTATAGCAAAACTTTTCATGCTTACTGTAAGAATGCAATCATTGATTGAATGCATTTTGATTTACCTTGTATGTCTGTCCATAAACAGACATCATTCAACAGCTTTGGGTGCTTGACAATATTACAAACAATTGGGACATTATTTAGAGATTCCTATACCAGTTCATTTTGTGCAGATTATTGTACCTTGATCAAAGATTCAATTGAAATAATTTAACCCATTACCAAACAATAACGACATTTGACTACTTTGTTGCAGACGACTCTGGAAAACATTGTTGGAAAAGGAGAAATTGCAATGTTTTCTACCTTATGAGACGAATATTTTCCAATTTTATCACATTTTGAAGTGGTGTCTGCAAACTCTTTCAATTTGGGACAGTCAAACAATTTGGCGTTTGGTAAAGGGTTATGCTTCATAACTCAGTAAGCAGCAGTATAAAATCTTGGTTAAAGTCAAGTCTCAAGTTTGCTGTAATCAATTAGAGATATCAATATTGATTTAACTTTGAGAAGTTCAGTTTCTGTTATGTATTTGGATATCAATACATTGCACTGATGTATTTATTTTAATAGTATAGTTCATGTCATTTTTTGTTCATCAATATTGATTAATGTTGTAACATTTAAATTTGTGCAATGTTTTTGGATATCTTTATTGTTTATGATTGAAGGGTTTCATTTGTGTTATATTTTGGGATTTCAATGTTAATTTGAAGTGGAACAATTACACTCATGTTTTGTTAACAGAACTGATACTATCACCTTGATGGCCTTCTATCTTTTCTTTTCAGGGTTTATCATTTACAAACACATCACCATTAGTTGTTCCAACTCGTGCTAAAACTGTGAGTATGACATATTTATTTTATTTTTTTTGAGTTTTAACATTACATCAATAGTACATGTAATACAGTTAATTGCTATACCTTCCTCATAATTAATGAAAGTAGATCTAAAGCTTGATTTCCAATACCCCTTAGAATGCTAGGTAACTTTCTAAAAATAGATATTTTGTCGTCTGCTTTCCAAAACCTTAAATATTTGTTTAATTGATGAGAAAAGATACTCAGAGTAGCAAATAGGTTAGATAAAAGCATGCATATAATCTTTTGCCTCATATTTGATCATGTGACTGATCTGAATTGAAGGCAACAGTAGGGGACATCGGTATGTGTAAAATATGTCCCTTTCTGGGGGGAAAACAGTGCGGCAAAAGGGAAAACACTTGTAATAATCAATTTCTCCATTTCACTTATTGTTCCCATAAACCATTACCAAACAATAATGTCATTTGACATTTTTGTTGCAGACAAATCTGGAAAACATTGTGGGAAAAGGAGAAATTGCTTGTTACGAGCAATTTCTACTTTTCCGACAATGTTTTCTGCCCTATCAGAAGATTATTTTTCAATTTCATCATATTTTGAAAAGTTATCTGTAAACTCTTCCAATTTGGGACAGTCGAAAATTTGGTGTTTGGTAAAAGGTTAAACCAACAACTGTGGGTATTAAAACATATATATTTGAACTAATACTTTAAAGGCATAGTGTATTAAAAGTATCTGTTTCACATATGGGAAGGAATTACTATAGTCATGCACTGAACCTGCAATATGAAAGTAGTGAAGACATCTTTTTTTCCTTTGGAAGTAATGCTATCGTTTTGTCATCTTCAGCCTGTTTTAGGTACAAACCCGATAAGCCTTGCAGCACCTGGTCACCATGGCGACAATTTTGTTTTGGACATGGCAACATCAACTTGTGCACTGGGAAAGGTAAATGTATTATCAGGGGCTCAACGCAAAACTCTAGCAAGTGATTCACATACATGAAACAATTGCTATAGTATTGTGCTGAACCCTCATTTAGTTTACCTTATTTGTTATACATCAATTGTGAAGTAAGCAAACAGATTTTTCAAAGCCACTCTTGATGCCTGCTTCTGGATACTAAATCAATACTTGCACCGATTAATGGGTTTGTCTCAGATATTTTCAACTCGCCTAACGGGTATTCGAACCCAGGACCCTTGGTACAAGAGGCTGACACTCTACCTCTGTACCACTGTTCTAGTTTGGATTGGGCTGGAGTTTCAATCCATCATAAATTTGGATACTACATGGCCAAGTAGTTAAGGTGGTAGTTTTGTTACTTGGTATACCAGGTTTGACCCCCCTCTGGTACTGATGGTCTCATTGGAGGACCCTTTGGCAAGAGACAACAGAGTCCTAGCCTAGTACTGGTAAATTCAAGGAATAGTTTTGTTACTTGGTATACCAGGTTTGACCCCCCTCTGGTACTGATGGTTTCATTGGAGGATCCTTTGACAAGAGACAACAGAGCCCTAGCCTAGTACTGGTAAATTCAAGGAATAGTTTTATTACTTGGTATACCAGGTTTGACCCCCTCTGGTACTGATGGTTTCATTGGATGACCCTTTGGCAAGAGACAACAGAGCCCTAGCCTAGTACTGATAAATTCAAGGAATAGTTTTATTACTTGGTATACCAGGTTTGACCCCCTCTGGTACTGATGGTCTCATTGGAGGATCCTTTGGCAAGAAACAACAGAGCCCTAGCCTAGTACTGATAAATTCAAGGAATAGTTTTGTTACTTGGTATACCAGGTTTGACCCCCTCTGGTACTGATGGTCTCATTGGAGGATCCTTTGGCAAGAGACAACAGAGCCATAGCCTAGTACTGGTAAATTCAAGGAATAGTTTTATTACTTGGTATACCAGGTTTGACCCCCTCTGGTACTGATGGTTTCATTGGAGGATCCTTTGGCAAGAGACAACAGAGCCATAGCCCAGTACTGATAAATTCAAGGAACAGTTTTGTTACTTGGTATACCAGGTTTGACCCCCTCTGGTACTGATGGTTTCATTGGAGTATCCTTTGGCAAGAGACAACAGAGCCATAGCCCAGTAGTAGGAATAGGAATATATCAGAAGAATTGTGAAATGGCATGCAACACATTATAAAATACATAAAAATAATAGTAGAAAAATAACAAAAAATAACAGTAGAAAAAATAACAAAAAATAACAGTAGAAAAATAACAAAAAATAACAGTAGAAAAATAACAAAACATAACAGTAGAAAAATAACAAAAAATAACAGTAATTCAGTTTTATCATCAAAGCTTAGTTTATCAATATGCTCTCTGGAATATTGCAAAATATTCTCTTTTACCGGTAGTTGTTTGCTGCTAACCTGCGTCTTTAATTATATGGGTTGGCAGCAAATGACTTTGAAGGAATATTATATGTAAACTGATTTTACTTTATGTTTGATAGCACTATGATTAGGCTGCATTCATACGTGTGACCCCTTTGTATTTTAAGTCCAGACACTTTCCCTAAATGCTTATCAAGACTGTTAAAATAGGTTAAAGTATCTTGGAGACTAATTCAGAGATTTGTGTTCTGGAAGTAATAAATGTTAAAAATTTGATGTTTAACAATCATTGTCTTCAAAACGAAGACCATTTTCAATTTTTTTCCTTCCAAGTTGCTGAAATCCTGTGTATTTGGTTAAATGATGTGAAGTAAGCCTTTGGGCCGTCCGCGCTTCTATGGGATAGCAGATTATAGATAGACACATGAATCTTTTCTCAAGCACCTTACGAGCTTCATGTGATAAGAGCTATTAAATGTTTCCAACGACTCGCATGAGGGTGCTATCTTAGTTTAGATTGTTGTTTACAAATAAAACCTGTTTAAATGGTCTGCAATATCTGCAATATAAATGTTCTACAGTCTAACTTGTGTTAAGCAGCCACCCTTTTATGCAGCCAACCTGCCTTAAACAGCCACTACAGAAAGTCCCATTGTTAGATTTATAGTGTAATTCAATTTGTGTTAAGCAGCCAACCTGTCTTAAACAGCCAATTTACTAGGTCCCATAGGCTGGCCTCTTAACACAAGTTTGACTGTATATCTTTTCTGTATGGTTATGAAAAGGGTAGGAAAACATCAAAAATAATAGTCTTATGTTAGTTTAGGAATCTATTTTGTCATTTATTTTAAAAAGTTAAAATCCCAATTTGTGAGATTGTCCATTAAACAGATGTTTTACTGGTGACATAGATGGTAAGACCTCCTGATTTGCATGATTACTTCATTATTAACCAAACTATTAAGCTCTATCTCTTTTTTATACCACATTCATGCATAATTAAGTTTTTTGAAGAATTTCATGTAATGGATTGGACTTTTTTTTGTCAAGTAACCCTTTTACTGCTGGAACCGGCTTCATGCTTATGCAAGCAGGTTGGATCCAGGCCAGCTGCCAAGTAAATTGGCGGCTGCCCTGTGATCTAAACTGTTTGCTACACTGAGTATCTTTCCTCATCAAATTTAAGCAGATATTTAAGGTTATGGAAAGCAGACGACACAAATATCTATTTTTAGAAAATCACCTAGCATTCTAAGGGGTAATTTATTTCCTCATTGTATGCAAATGCTGAAATGCATCTTTACAGTTAAGTCTTTCTTTCTAAGCTCCTGTCTTATGATTCTGTTTATTAAATGCTTGTAGGTTATTGGCATGATGTATAGGATCCAAATACCAAGATTTTGTTGAGATGTTAACTTACAAAGTTTCTTGTCATTACAATGATATTCAAAATATGCTCACAAACAAATCAAGGTCACTTAGAAATAGGAAGTGGAATGCAGAACTGGAGTTAAGGTTAGCATTTACGTTTAAGTTAGTGTAAATTAATCGATATAAAGTATCAACAATGGTATGGATCCAAACGGACACAACCTCCACTTGTTAAAAGCTGAAGCTGTATCCTATCCGAACCACTGACATTAGAAATTTGAGTCAAGCAATGTCCATAAATTCATATTTACTAGGATTTCTCATGATAAAGCCACTTCTGTAATCTCTGGATAAAAAAGAGAACATAGATCAATTATATACAATATAGGAGCATAACATGAGTGCTGGTTTTGATAAGATTTACATCCATTGAAACAGCATATTCAAACCAACTTTTGCAAACATGCTTTTTATGAAAGCAAAAAAGAAATTGCTCAAAGAAATATTGTTTTACCTTTGCTTCCTTGTCATAAGATTATTTTTCAATTTCATCACTTTTTGAAATGTCGTCTGCAAACTCTTTCAATTTGGGAGAGTCGAAAATTTGGCGTTTGGTAAAGAGTTAATGATTGAATGAGTGTGATGCTCACCTGTGATTCAGTAAGGCTCTCTAACACTTGCATCACTCTAGAGTCGGCCTTCATATTCTGAAAATAGAGAAAAGCATTTATGTAATCTGGCTTACACTTACTCAATCTCTTACCTTCATTATATCAGACTTACCTCAATACTGCTGTTGAAATATTAAGAAACCACTGTGACACAAGGATAAATTGCTCATAATGAGCAATTTATCCTTTTGTCACAGTGATTTCTACTATATCTTGAAGATGTTTTCTTTTTCAAACACCTCTTTTTAGTTGTCTGCTGTTTGTGTCAAATTTGACCCGTCACAAATTTCCATATGTGAATAGAAATACATCTACTACCATTTGATGATAAATACAAATATAAAATTTGAAAATTATAATTTCTTTAACAGACTTTTCTCGTTATGTCACAGTTAATTCTTGAACCGTCTGCTCTAGGAACTTTGAAGAAAACATAAGTATGATGAAATAGTTGAACCATTTTGAAATTCATGGATTTTACAGGTGCACGGTAGCATAAAGACTATATATATATATATACCATAAGTCATATGAAACACCAAATATGCTGTCATTATTCATCCATAATGAGGTTCATTTAGTACAAAATAATGTTCTCATCTCAAAGAATTTTTCATTTCAATTCATGCCTTAATAGTGGACGATTTTATAAATTCATTATTATGATAGGAGAATTTTTGTATTATTTATAACAGATTGAGCTTCATGACAGGAAGGGTATTCCAATACCAGATGGCTGGGGTGTGGATGAAGCAGGACAGGTAACTCTTTCGTAAAAAAGTACCCATCTTCAATAATTCTTCAGTCATCACATTAGGCCTCATACCTGTTATGGAGTATTTCCGAGTTGTTCCATCCAAAAGTAGTCCCATTTATAAATTCTAAATTTTAAACTTCTGGCACAAAGTTTTGGTAGTAAGGGATGGGCTGGTAGAACACTGATGTGTTTCCTGTATAGAAAATAGTCCTGCAATGCTCTCAAAGTTTGTTTTGAATGCTTATTGCAGGACTATTTGTTTGGGATGTATGAACTAAAATACGCGTACCTCGGCTAGATTTGACAGCTTTTTACACTGATTTTCAGACGATATAAGTACACTTTCCTCTGTAGAAAAAAATTGAGATGATTGAGGTGTCAATTTTATTACAGTTTTTGAAAGTTTTAAGGATCAACTTGATGATCCTGATTAAAACAAGATAATTGACTGTTATTAGATGTAAACTGTGTACATGTTTCTCCAGATGAGGAATGATCCTAACCCAGTGTTAAAGGGTGGCGGTCTAATGCCCCTGGGTGGGTCAGAAATGACCAGTGGGTATAAAGGCTATGGTCTGGCAATGCTTGTGGAGATCTTCTGTGGAATTATGGGTAACGCAGCGTATGGACCCAATGTCAGGAAGTGGAAGAACACTGATACTGTTGCAAATTTGGTACGTAGCCTTTAGAAGTCATATAATGATGATAGCTTTGAATTGTTTATACTTTCATCTAAATGAGATATTGCATATTTAATTGAAAACAATAAAACATGTTTCTCTAACATAGCTGAAGCCTGTTTGATAATCCCAGGATTTTTCAGGTCTTCTGTGGTAGTCTCCCGACTGACTTACGGATTGTCAATGGTTCTACCTGGCTTGACCAGCCCTTATGGGCAGTTGAGTTTAGGGTTTTACTCCATCATTCAGAGTGAAGCATCGCAATATAACTGAAATAATGTTGACGTGATGTAAAACTCCATCAAAATAGATAAACTGGATTTATTTGGATGACTTTGATAGTCATTCAGTATTTCATTTTTCAATTCAACTGCTTCACAATAGTGTGAAATTCTATAAAAACTACTTTACGGTAACAAATTTTTGTCACAATTGTTTTTTAAAATATTTTTTTGCTTGTAAAGTACTTTGTTTGAAAATTGATTATGCAACAAGTTCTTACAGCTTACTTAAAATGAACCCCTTTCTTCCAATTCTGGTGCTGGTATTTAGATTTTAATGATTGGTAGTCTCCTAGTTGACTTGTGGAATGCAGATGGTCTTCCAGCCTTGACAAGCCCTTATGGCAATCAAGGTTTTGTTTTCTCTTCCTTCATCATGAGCTTGGCATCGCAACGATACTGAAATTCTGTCGACGTGATATAGCACCCATATATGATAAACAATTATCCTCTTTCAATACTGCTTTTTGGATACATTACCAGAATGTTGTCATATGTGGATTTATAAAATCTACCATTGTAGACTTGTGTTCTGAAGCCAACTTGTGTTCTGAAGCCAACTTGTGTTCTGAAGCCAACTTGTGTTCTGAAGCCAACTTGTGTTCTGAAACCAACTTGTGTTCTGAAGCCAACTTGTGTTCTGAAGCCAACTTGTGTTCTGAAGCCAACTTGTGTTCTGAAGCCAACTTGTGTTCTGAAGCCAACTTGTGTTCTGAAGCCAACTTGTGTTCTGATGCCATCATCTTAAACCACTTCCTGGAATACTTGAATATGAGGCAAGAGGAAGACCTATACTATCTTAACCAATTTTTTTGCTTTGCATTTTAAGGGCCAGTGTTTTATTGCTGTGAACCCAGATGCGTTTGGTCCTGGATTCTCTGATAGAATGCAGGATTTGATGGACACTTGTAGAGAATTGGAACCGGTATGTGTTTTTTGTTTGATTGTCATCTCATTGTACACAAAGGCCTAACACCTTATCCTCACAATAGGGCTGTGTGTATACCACACAATATATGTAGATTTAGGTTATCTTTTTACCAAATGCCAAATTTTAGACTCCCAAATTGAAAGAGTTTGCAGACGACATTTAAAAATGTGATGAAATTGGAAAGTAATCTTCTGATAGGGTAGATCACATTGTGGGAAAAGGTTTCAAGGGTTAGATCAGCAACAAACTGGTCTGTGTTTGGTAAATGGTTAAAAAACTTTTTCTCCACAACCCATCATTTAAACTCTATCATAAACAAATTTTATGAGAGAGGGGCGGGGTGTTGATCCCATACCAACTTCATGCATTGGTGTGTATACTTATCAATTCATCAAGTTTGAGACCTCGCTTAGAAATTTTCTTTCAGACATTTAAAGACATTAATTTTACATGATTTCTCTTTTGAACCAACATGTTCATTTTAACCCTTAGAATGCTGAGTAATTTCCTTAAAAAAGATTTGTGTGTCGTCTGCTTTCCAAACTTTACATATCTGCTTAAAAGAGATACTCGGAGTAGCAAATAGGTTAGATCACAGGCCATCTACCAATTGATTTGGCGGCTGGCCTGGATCTAACCTGTTTGCATAAGCATGAAGTCGCTTAAAGCACTACAAGTGTAAATCCACAGGCAGTGATTTGGAAAGAGTTGAAGAGTCCTATTGAGGAAATATCACAAACTATGACAAGTGTACTGACCATTGCAATGTGACTGAAATACTTTTGAAAACTGAAATAAAACAACTTCCACCAACCTATCAATTCATCAAGTGCCTTCTAAACACCTTTGGGATAAAATGAGTCAACTCTTTTATTGGCCTCTTGTTACAGTGTTTTCCAAGGATGTGCGCTGCAAATGGTTTTACTTAATGTATTTGTTTATTCAGGCCAGTGAAACCCAGGAAGTTTTGGTCGCTGGCGATCCAGAACGGAGACATATTGGGATGTGTGACAACCGGGGTGGAATACCATATCATCCAAATCAAATAAAATTTGCTGTAAGTAGATGTGAAGATAAATGAAGGTGTATAATGTTATTTTCTTCATTTGCTATTGAAATCTATCAGTATGTATTTAAGAATTCATTAACCCTTATAGTGCTGTAACCAACTTCATGCTTATGCAAACAGGTTAGATCCAGGCAAGCCGCCAAGTAAATTGTAGTTGGCCTGTAATCTTATCCGTTTGTTACTCTGAGTATCTTTCCTCATCAAAATTAAGCAGATATTTAAGGTTTTCTAAAGCAGGTAACACAAGAACCTATTTTAAGAAAATTACCCAGCATTCTCAGGGTTAAAGGAATGGGCGGAAGTTTATACAAGTTTTAATATTTTTCAGGCTGATTTGGCTTCGAAGTTGTCTGTAGAACCTATGAAGACTGTCAACTAGAAGCAATAAAGGACTGTATACATTTCAGAAAATATGCATTTTCCCTTCTTAAAAGATTTATCATAAGATGACCGGTGTCCTTTTGATGTTTTTTTTTTTTTTTGCTTACCTTACATTTGATCACTTATATGGAGCTTTTAGATATCATTTGTTACTCACACAACACCTTTTGTGAGGTAGTCCCTTGTGTGATAAACAATTTTAAATCAACTTTATAATGTTTTTTACAGTACAATGTCTGAGGTATTCCCTTTAAACCCAGACTATCATACACTTTATCTCACTTGGAAGTATCTCCTACAAAAACTTTAATTCATCATTGTAACAAAAGGACAGCTGGCTATAAATAAGCACCATGGTTTGTCACAATGGTGTCTACCAAATAATGACAAGATTTTTCATCTGTAGTTGCTTTTAATTTGGACCAACAACCATTTCCTATATACGAGGGTGTTGAATTTAACAATCACAATGTCATGTACACTTATTATATATTATTGTTATTAATGGCTAGTTTTATAACAAATGAATAAATTTACAATTTAAACAAGGTCTTAAGTAGTTTTCTTTTTGTAGAGATGATTTAAGTAAATTTCCCAATTCCAACAAAATGAAATATGAGTATTTAGATCAAAGATAGACCACTGTGACAAAATCTTGTTCTTTAACCCTTATAGTACTAGAACCAACCTCATGCTTATGCAAACAGGTTGGATCAAGACCAGTTGCAAGGTAAATTGGCAGCTGGCCTGTGATCAAACCTGTTGCTACTCTGAGTATCTTCCTTCGTCAAAATTAAGCAGATATCTAAGGTTTTTGAAAGACGACACAATACTTTTTTAGAAAACTACCCAGCATTTTAAGGGTTAAGAAAAATCAGACTTTTTGGAATCACGTGATCAGAAATGATAGAGACCTTGGAAAAAAATGGCGACTTTCGTCGATTCGACTTCTTCAAACCGGTGAGTATCCTTTCGTATAGCGATTTCGTGCATGAAATGTAGCGCAAGGTAGCCGCCTAACCATCCAACTTTCTCCACCGCTTGGTGAAATGGTGCCAGATAAATGGTTTCTTCAAAGACTTGGAAACAGCGTTCGAGCCTTACCGTTCATGGAACCTATCCAACTGCGATCGGTTCGAACACCGTTTCAGAGTGTTTGGAGAAACCGTTTATTTGGCCCCATAAAACTAAGCGGCGGAACAAATCGGATTGTTAGGCGGGTAATTTGCGCTACATGTCATGCACGAAATCGCTATATGAAAGGATACTCACCGGTTTGAAGAAGTCAAAGCGACGAAAGTCGCCATTTTTTTCCCACAGTCTCTATCATTTCTGAACATGTGATTCCCAGCCCTGAGTAGCAAGGTACACTTAGCAATCTTCCATAAATCAACATACGGTTCAAGTTCTCATTATGTTATCATCATATGGGGTTTAACACCATGTCAACAAGTTTTCTGTTATGTTATAGTTTTCCTGGATACGCCAGTATTAGGCTAGGGCTCTGAAGTCTTTCAAAAAGGCACTCCCATCAGATGTACTGATTGGGCTGGACCCCAGTGTTCAAACACCTCCTGTTATGTACTTAGGAAGCAGAATCAAGGGTGATATATAGACTTAAGGTATAACTTGATTAATAATTTTCCAAATAGGTGAGAAGAGTGTTTAAAGAACAGGAAGCCATTGACTTTGTGCACCTTCAACTGCCATGAGTAACTTCTATATCTATCTCTTCCTTGATGTTTTTGCAAGGGTAGTAAAAAGAATCTCTGCACAAGACAAGCTTCGCTCATTCTTTGATATCATTACATCAGACATTATCAAACAAGCATTTTTTTCTTTTTATTACAATAAATTCATTCTAAAATTGTTTCTCCAATACTTTATATAATTTTCATCAAATAATACCTTTGACTGTTACAAGGTCAATCTTGATTCAAGCCAACATCCTTAAACACTCCATGAAGGACCTTAATTTATTCTCATGAAGAATTCAAGTCATGCTGCAAGCTTAGGTTGAAGCTTTCTTCTGGTATCTGTATTAACCCTTATAGTGCTGGAACCAACTTCATGCTTATGCAAACAGGGTAGATCCAGGCCAGCCACGTAGTGTATTGGCGGCTAGCCTATGATCTAACCTGTTCACTGCTCTGAGAATCTTTCCTCATCAACAATAAGCAAGCATTATAAGCCTTTAATATCTGTTCCATTTTGATGAGGAAAGATGCTCGGAGTAACAAGCAGGTTAGATCACAGGCCAGCCGCCAATTCACTTGGTGGCTCTCCTGGATCTAACCTGTTTGCATTAGCATGAAGTCATTGCCAGCACTTTAAGGGTTAACTAAGCTGGTTTGCCAAAAAGATGAAGGTTCTGTTAATATTCTTATTTGAAATGAAATGTGCCAATAAATTACAACAAACACAGTGTACATTTTCATGATTTTCTTATTCTTTAAAATATTGACAATTCATTTAATCAGATTTGAGACCTTCATTTCTCCTTACATGAATACTAAAAAAAAATTGTTGACAACAATATTATTCCATACACTTCTATTGTGTTGCTCAATGATTTTGGGAGTTGATGAAATCTTAATAGTAGCCATGAAATCTTAACCCTAAGAATGCTGGGAAATTTCAAAAATAGATTTTTGTATCATCTGCTTTCCAAAACCTCAAATGCCTGCTTAATTTTGTTGAAAGATACTCAGAGTAGCGCACAGGTTAGATCACAAGCCTGCCACCAATTTACTTGGCAGCTGGTCTGGATCTAACATGTTTGGATAAGCATAAGTAGGTTCCAGCACTATCAGGGTTAAAGCTGTGGCAACACCATTAACTATTTGATATGGAAAAATGGTAGAGTCCATAGAATTTCTGTATTTGAAGTTGACAGGAAATAACTCCGCTAGGGCTCTGAAGCGACTTGTCAGAGGTCTTCTGTATTTGAACTTAACAGGAAATTTCTAAATTACATGTGGCATACGATTGTTTACTCTGTAATTCTTATTTCCTCTACCACATGTCAAACTGACAAGTGCCTAGAATAAGAAATCCATCTCTAAATGCCATAGCTGATGAAAAACGAAATTCTTTTAACTCATTACTATATATACACATTATGTCTTTCAATACCTTTCACTTGAACTCTAAGCAACCACTGTGGAAAAAGGAAAAGTTGTTTGTAAGAGGCAATTTCTTTTTTCATCACAAAGGTCTATACCAAGTGGCATACCAAAAATTCGATTTTCAAAAATTATATTTATGGTCTCCTTTTGCTGGTAAGTTGGACTAAAGTCCTCATTCATTGTCTAATCACTCATGTCCATGTCCACCTCCTGGAGGTTAGAATCCACGGGAGTCTGCGCCGCGTTTGTGACGCGGGTCCGTATGGGCTCGGTATCCTCCTCCGGGTTACTATCCGAGTCGTCGTCGGCCTTGGGACTCTTGTCACGTTCTCTTTTCTCTTCCTCGAGGACCATCATAGTCTGCTCCTCCTCCTCATCATAGTTCCTCTTCACCTTACTCTCCTTCTCTTTCTTCTCCTCCTTCTCACGATCCTTGTCCTTGTGCTTCTTCTTCTTTTCTCTCTCCTTGCTACGGTCTCGGTCCTTTTTCTTATCCTTTCTCGACCTGTTGGAATGATGTCATATATTAGTAAGGGTCTCATTAGGGTTTGGTCTATTGTTTATTTCTTATATTGTTAGCGTAATGTCAACAATTTTTCAATAGTTTTTGGTTTTCCTGGGTACACCAGTACTAGGCTAGGGCTCTGAAGTGTCTTGCCAAAGTACACTCTCATAAAACAAGAGATACTGGTGGAGCTAAAACCATGCACCCGTGAATTCTAAGACCACCTCCTAAACCACTAGGCCATGCAGAAGAGAGTTTTGTGTATTTCCCAATTTAAAGCTGTAGGTGTGATGAAAAAATAAACTTTCCTTTCCTAAACAGTCAATACATATAAAGATTTAGTCAGTATAGTACAAAATAACACAAGAGACTTAAAGGTACATACAAGGAGATAAATGCTATATCACACTTTATAATTTGATAAACTTTTGATCAGATTCAAATAGTTATCACCAAAAAACACCATCTGCACAACTTAAACATGAAAGCCAACAAGATATAACCCAGATTAACCTGTTCAATAAATCAGATTGTGTGATTCTTCACCCCTGACCTTGACAGTTGATACACAAATATACGAACCAACCAACCAGAATTCGTTATTTTGAATATGTAAACAAACAGGTTGTTGATAAACATGATTTAATTGGAGACAACTATATTTCAAGCACAAAATAACTTATGTTAAAGGAGTCTATTTAATAGGATCTGATTGCATTTGTTAATTTATTCTCATGACTTTTATGAACATAATAAAAAAAACTCCATATATTTTTTTCAGTAATTTGTTTGTACTCATCCCCTTTTATGTGCCTTTAACACAAATTAGTGCAGAAAAACAAATTCATTGTGTAACTTTGCAGGCAACATTGTGTTTAAAAGTAAAATTGCTAATGAGCAATTTCTCCTTTTGTATGACAATTCTTCACCCTTTGCTAGCACAGTTGATTTTAAATACATTTCCTGTAAAAAAAGATATATACATAGTGAAAAAGAAAATGGTTTGCAAACTTATATCCCAATCACAACCATTGCCAAGGAAAGTCCAAAACATCTCATTTTAAGGACTATACTCAATGATCCTCTCATGCACAATACCCTTTTTTCCAAATCACTGAGCCGTTTGCACTAATGCACACTTCTCTCCATGTTTCAATGTCACGCATATGCAGACACACACATACACCAAATCTTTTACTCCTTTTCCCACGTTGTTTTCCAGAGCCGTCTGCAACAAAAAGGTTAAATGTCGCTATTGTTCAGTAATGGGTTAGAGATTTTTGCCTTACTTGTGTCTAGAACCACTCCTGGATCTTGACCTTCTCCTAGACCTGGATCTGCGACGTCTTACGGGGCTCGCACTTCGACTTCGGTGTCGTCTCCTGAAATAATACAACAGATTGATTGTGGGATTTTTGTCCAAAACAAATAGAGTGTTTTGTGAAACACTTACTATAGTAATGCGCTGAACCCTTAATTGATATACTTCAACCATTCCCTTAAATGACTTTTATGACTTGTCAAAATCAAAAGCTGAAGCAGATTCTGTTCTATTTCTGCTTTTGGCATGCCTTTATAACAACTCCATAAGAAGTTGATTGTAACTGAGGTGTAGGACCCTTAGAATGCTTGATAATTTTCTAAAAAATAGATTTCTGTGATGCCTGCTTTTCAAAACCTTAAATATCTGCTTCCTTTTTATGAGGAAAGATGCTCAGAGTAGCAAACAGGTTAAATCAGAGGTCATCCGCCAATCTACTTGGCAGCTGGTCTGGATCCAACCTGTTCCCATAAGCTATTAAGCATGAAGTTGGTACCAGCACTATACGGGGTAAAGAAGCATACATACGTTTTGAGCCACCCACACACCAATTAAATAGATTTTTACAAGTTTTATATCATTAAAAAAATTGAAACTATATATAAATATATTCAGTCTTATTTTAAAGGTCATATTTCTCGATAAACAAAATTTTCTTTAATTATGGTTTTTGAATAAGGTTATGGTTTCGTTATGACGGAGGTAATGAATTTTTTCTCATACAGAAGCGAAAAATGTTGTTTTTGACTACTTTTATTCACCTTTATCGATTTTTGTGAATGACTTATCTCCCTTGTTGTGACGTCATTTGTGCTTCAAAGTCATATGAACTATCAGTAAGAAGAATCTAGTTCTCAGTAACGACGGTGTTTTTGCGCAAATTTCGGACATTTTAAGCGTTGAATTGTGTTTTGGAAAACGTAAATTGGATATTGAATATGGTATTTTGACAGGGCTTCTGGTGTTATTCTGCTTTTGGTAGCAGGGATGCGAGTTTCTCCCGTTTTCCGACGAACATAAAAGCTGCAAAAAGGTTCGATAAGTAAACAAATAAGCAAAAGATATATTCCCCAAACAAGAACAGTAGGCTGTGTTACTTTCACTTCGAAGACGGCAAGTTTACGCATTGTTAGGCGTTTTCAGAGAATTGATTTTATTGATCTTTAAATGATCGGACTCAATTCAAAGTAATTTATACAGGTGAAGACGCTTCAAATTCATTCTACTTATTGAGTAACCGTTATATTTCCCTGAATTGATGTTCGTGATTGAAACAATTCCTGACTGTTAGTTTGGGGTGTTAGAGCCTCGTGTAGTCTTGCTAGATCTTTATATAGAATTTGCACTTTGTAAATGTAGATAAATTCAAGAAAAGGATAAATCACGTTGATTACACCTTTTTTGAAAGTTAATTTCCTTGAATGACTCTCTTACTCGCCAAGCTAGTTTTGTTTGGAACAGTTTAACTATGCTACATACTTAGTTAGGAATACTTAATTAGGCTGCTTTACGATTATATTACGTAAGAATTCAAAGGGTTGCAAGAATATGTTAATTTCATCCAACATCATAAGTTATTGTATTGTCATGTATTTGGGTTTTAAACGCTTAAATGCATCTTGTTCTTATTTGCAAAACTTGTTTTATGTTTTAACATAATCGTAGAAACGTTGCCATTGTACATAAATGAGACAAAATAAAAAATGTACGTTGATTGCTATGATAACAAACCGATTAAAACAAGCAAGTTTCTTTTATCTGCCGAAGTCTTTGAATGAAAATTCAAAATAATGAATATTTGATATCCACAAACTGTCTCTGGACTCATCAACGCAAATGATAATGGGTTCGATCTTAACTTAAGCGTCTGCTTTTCGGAATTATTTAAATCACACACCTCATTTTTTTGCCATTGGTGATATTGGTTTAAATGACGTATGTCACACTAAAATTCAGGTATTCAAACATGATTATTACAAATTTATATTGATAATTTAGTAATAAGATCACTAAATATATAATTTACACATTTTAACATAAACTCTTTGTTTACAATTTAATTGATTATTGTCAGTTTACCTCACATACAAAGGGTCAATCAACAAACATCGGACATTACAAGGATTAAGGGTCGTGATGCAAATTAACACCAATCTGCCACATTTGCACAGTATGTTTCAAGTCTCAAGCCCTTTATTGTTTAGGCGAAAGATAGCCTCTGGCGTTAATCTCTTAAATATCTCTGTTGTTAATTAACAGGTCTGACACGTTCTGCTATTCCAGACATGAAATAACAAGCGGCAAATCTCACACTTTCAATGCGCGGCAATTAAATTTATCTAAAAAATCCATTGTTAAGATATAACCAATTAAGACCAAACTCTCACATGATGTTTGGATTGATAAGGTGTCAGTACATATTTATCTCTCAATGTGACTTACGTCGGATACTTTGTCGTTATGATATTCAAAGAAGTGAACATGTTGTCTTTTCTATTAGAATAGTTTGACACTTCAATAAGTATATGATAATCAGTATTCACCAAAACGGTATTAACTCTATGTTTTCAACAAAAAAACGTTTTAATATCAAAATCAAGATTTGTCAAATTGATATTTAAATTACAAAATCATAAAAAATAAATTCAAATATGTTTATTTAAGGTTGTTGGTAAAATAAACTATGACGACTTTTTTGTTTTAGCTGTTAATTATTAAACCTTTCCGAAAATTAAATGCTTAATATATCAAGACTACTTACACGAGAGAAAACGAACATAAATGTAAAGTGAATATGAAGAAGAATTCTTAAGTCAAAACAGTTGATCTAGAAAGACGACATCGGAATCAATTTCGAAATCATAGACCTCTTACTGGGGATGGAGTTACTGGAAAGTTGCCGGATGATTTTAACAAATACTCTTGAATGTGCCATTGTTTAGTTTTGAAATTTGGATGTGTGGTGAAAATGTGAGTTAAAGGATAACCTTCGTATCACAAGTAAGTTGATGTGTGAAGAAAATGTGAATTAAAGGATAACCTTCGTATCACAAGTAAGTTGATGTGTGAAGAAAATGTGAATTAAAGGATATCCTTCGTATCACAAGTAAGTTGGGTTATAATACGGTTTGTTTGTTCGCAATTTATGATCTTCTCCCGTTTCATTTCATGTATTGATAAGACAATGGAGGGTGAATTTGACAGTCAATAGTTATACGATGTACGGTTTTAAGACAATTCGTTTATTCAGATCTATGTCTTTGTTTACTACTCAATTAAAACCATAATGCTAATACACGATCATTGACGAAAAAGTACTCGTGTTTTTTTTTCAACAAATATTAATAAAAATAGCTGTTTTCACAAATATCGTCAAAATTTCAAGCCGATTCTTACATATGAAAACATTTACAAATCCTTTCAAATTTACGCGTTATGTCACTTACTTTTTTTTTCAGAAGAATATTCTTATAATATGAAACATATTCAATAAAGAAAATGCACTGTCAATCCAAACATTGACTTACGGATTGCTATTTCGAGGAAAATCGTCCCACTTTCAAGCCGTTCCTTTCATATGAACGCATTGACATATCCTTGTAAATTCACGCGTTAAGTCACTAATTCATTTTTTTTTCAAATTGCTATTCTTATAATATGAAAAATATCCAGTATAGAAAATTCACTGTCAATCCAAACAATGACTTAAGAATCATTTATTTCAAGGAAAATCGTCCAAAGTTCAAGTCGTTCCTTTCATATGAACAGGTTTACGCAATGACAAATCCATGCAAATTCACGGGTTAAGTTATTAATTTATCTTTTTTCAAATTGATATTCTTATAAAATGAATCATATTCAATAAAGAAAATGCGCTGTCAATCCAAACAATGACTTTAGGATCGTTTATTTGAAGAAAAACACCAATTCTAACCAGCGATCGCTCTTCACGCCCTTTACATGGCGCATTCAGTGGATCACGAGTGACGTCACAGCAAAGGGAAGTAAGTCATACGAACTTTTATTAATCGGTGCGCTATGACGGTGATTTATGACGTAATGCGTTATGCTAAAATGTTGCAAATAATTTCAATGTGATTCTTTTACTTCATACTTTAATTTTATGAAATAAACCCAACCTGTACATATGACCTTTAAGCTACCATGGTGAAAGGAGACACAACTCCTTAAGAAAGCTCCTAAATATTGCAATCTTTATCAAGATAGCCTCAGACTAACTAATTTTTCTGGTTTTGCTTGCAAGCAGTTGACTGTAATGTACATTCATTAGGTATTCTATGTGTACCAATAAAAACAAATTATTGGTGTGGATAATTCATTAATACACCTGTTACTGTTTTGTCAGCAGTATTTCATTATAACATGATAAGTGGGGGACAGATGTTCAGAGGTAGAGCCTCAGCCTCTTGGACCAAGTTCAAATCCTTGTTAGGTGATGTGAAAATGACCAGGACTAACCCACAGATCAGCCTGAGTACTAGTGGTTAGTCTCCAGGGTACCGTTTTACTAAACAACTTACGGAAAATATTTGCGTAAGTCATAACTGATACACATGGATAGTATCTTCAATGAATGTATAATATTGCAATGTGACACGTCATTGGAAGGGTCTCCGATTGAAACGACTTTGCAATATTGCGCAGCCCAATATTGAAATAAGAGGAATTGTTGTTTTAGATTTACGCAAATCTTAAGCGTAAACTGTTTAGTAAAACGGTACCCAGAAATCAATCATCAAGAGTGACTTCGAACAAGCTTTAAGCTCCCTTCACAATCAATGTAAAACAAATAGGTAAATAAAAATACAATAAAAAAGATTCCAAATACTTAAGGAGAAATTAAACTTAAAACAAAACAAGGACATTAATCAAAATTACATAATATGTTTACCATTCTCTACTATGTAGGATTAAAAGATGTTCTATTTCATATCTGTGAAGCACATGACTTTGTGCTCCCTTATATAATAAACAACTTTGGAATTAACCCTTATAGTGATGGTACTGACTTCATACTATAAATGTGAGCAGGTTAGATCCAGGCCAGCTGCTAAGTAAATTGATTGGCAGCTGACCTGTGATCTAACCAGTTTGCTACTCTGAGTATCTTTCTTCAACAAAATTAAGCAGATATTCAATGTTTTTGAAAGCAGACGACAAAAAAAAACCTATTATCTATTTTTAGAAAATTACCCAGCATTCCTAGGGATAAACAAGTTTATTACACGTAAACAGATGTGAATGGAATGGGAAACTACAAAAGAGGTGAATCTTTTAATTTGGGGAAAACTTAAACTCTTATTTGATTTGAGAAAAATGAATAACTCACTTTCGACTTCCACTCCTTGAACGGCGGGGTTTTCTTACAGGAGATCGACTTTTACTTCTTGCCTCACTTGAAGATCTGAAAAATGTTAAAACATGCAGCAAATTGGATACGACATTCCATGCAAATAAATTGTAAGAAAACACTTTCTATATTACTTGATTAATTTAATCTTTTTCACTATGTTTTAATGTCATGTGCTAGATATAAAAAGGAATAACCATTGTTGATTTGACCCTTTATATTTTTCAAACAAACTATCATTTGTGTGTGGAGGAGGTGTAACCAAGGTGAGAAATACAAGCAGCCAGACAGGGGTTCAAACCCGGCACCTCAGCAAACCCAGCGAACACTCTACCCACTCAGTTATCTCACCTGCTTACACATTTAACTACACCTTGTAAATTGAGATCCCTACTACATACTCCCCAATACAATTGAAATTTGTCTCAATTTCCCTGGAGTATCTATCACAAGCTGTCATTGTCTGGAAAGGTAACCAAGGTGAGAAAAACATGCAGCCAGACTGGGACTCGAACCTGGGACCTTCCCAAATCATGCAAACATTCTACCAACCTATATCTGGCCTGCTTTGACATTTAACAGTGTAAACCATGACCCCTACAACAGTAATACCTCCTTCACACACAAATGACCGAACTGAAGCCTTTTCATCATGTCTGATAACATTGCTTGCTGGAAAACATTGAAGGGTTACAAAAGAAAATAATACATCAACCCATTTGGAAAAAATTATCTTGACCTAATACCCTTATTTTGTGATTGATCCAAATTAGAAATCTGAGCAAATGACAATAAAAGTATGAATAATTATTTTGGGGCATCGAGAAGAAACCTTTGTGACAAAAGAAAAGAATACTTCTAACTTATAACTTCTTTTTTCAAAGTAGTTTCATTGTCTACTGTCATAGATTCTTGAACAGTGAGGCATTCTAAAGACAATTGCCTATAACACTTAGTAAAACAATACTTCAAAGCAATATCTTACCAATTTTTCAACAAACTCTTCTGTAACAACTCACATTCAAGTTACAGTTAAAGAGGAATTTTCTTCCCTCAATATATTTCAAAGTGCACAAAACATTTATCAACAGTGAAATAAGCAGAAGACGAGATCTGACAAAGTTGTGGCAAAAAGAGAATTTTTCTCATAATCAGCAATTAAGGAGCATTCTCTTTGCCTGTGATTAACAGATTCTCTTATTATCAAAATATGTGTACATGTATATCAACATTCAACCATTCACTTTGTTTTTCATTGATCACTTTGATAGTTTATTTCCAATTAATGCTGGCTGATATTCTCTGAAATGTGAAAAACTTGATAAACATTTAGACATGTGTAAGGTCCATCACAAAAAGTGAAAGACAAAACAAAAATTATATTGTTCCAAGCAATGTTAAAGCAGTTTGACAAATGTATTGACTTCTAATAGCAATCTGTTGCATTTATCCATACTTCTACTTTGCGATGCAATCTGCTTCAGACTTTTCAAATTTGTTAAGAAGTCTTCTGTAGTTTTTGAAGTCTGTTGAAGAGTACTTATTTTTTAAAACAAGACTTTGGTATGTTTGGTATGTTTTAAATTTCACAAACTAGCCAGGATTAAAAAATGTTTGCTTTGTAACATATTGCTAATTGATCACTTCATGAAGAAATCTTCAGCAGATTTTCCTACCACATTATTATGGTACAGACCCACATCTTTACAAAACAGTATACAACAGATTGCTTGCACCAGGAAAAAGGTTACATAAAATACATATATGTGGTTATTGTTTACCTCTTGGGTTCTTTCTTCTCTTTGTGGATGGGTGAACTATAGAAATAATGGATAGAGCATTAGATAGGGATATCAATTCAACACTCATCCATAGCATAATGTGAGATTCAGGCGTTCATGTGATCAATGTTTATGATATAAAACATATTGTGGGGCCCATAAATAAGTAAGTATCCAAGCATTTATCTAGCAGATATCTATTTTTCCACTATTTTAAGCACGCCATGTTCCGATGATCAATCTTCCGCAACTGCTAAATGTTGTTTCCATTTTGACCGTGGCATTTGCTCCAAGACCTTGCAGAGTGTTTCGAGTCACCCATAGACTGCGATTTCTCTACCGAGTGTTAGAGGTAATGGCGTTATAAACCACGGGTCATCATATACCAAGCATATATTCAAGGTTTTGGTAAGCAGACTGCCCAAACATCTATTTTTAGAAAATTACAAAGCATTCTAAGAGATATTTTTTCTTTTTGTGTTAGAAGGGTTATACATCTTGTATCATAGTTGTTATGGCAGTCTGTAGTTCATTTCAATTTGAACCAACCTCAAGTACTACAGAAAGAAGTCTTCAAAATAGGCCTTTCAAAATGAAGGTTCTGCAGGTACAATTACTTTTGTCTCAGAAATTGCTTTTTTCTAAATTATAAAGTGTGAATTCTATAATTTTTATACAAATTTACTAAGATATTTTCTCTCAATAGTCACATTGATATTTTTTCAAGTTATCAGCTGCAGTTAATGAAAAAAGCTAATCAAATAATTGTTAGCACCAACTTAAATATAATGTGAAACCTTTATGATATTGTATCCCATATTCCCTGTATAAACTCTTCACTAGTCCAAATTTACCATTAGAAATTAAATGTGCCATTCAAAGAAATTCCTGCTAAATATAATTTTCCTTTTCTTGACAATGGTATAATTGATGTTGTAGAGCAAAAAAAAGTATTGGAGAACATTACTTTTTCTCTTACTGTTATTTGAAACTTGTCTCAATTGAGAGCACAAGTAATCGACAGTTATACCATATGAAAAGAAGTATTTTCTTTGGTGTGTCTTGTAGACATAGTTTGGACAAACATAGAAATTACCTCCCATTACACACACTAATTTCTTAAATCGCCCGCTTATGGTGATCTAAAATGTTTATTCAAGTTCCATAACAAGAGCTGTCCAAAAGACATCATGCTCTACTACACTGTATTTGATAATGTCGGAGAGGGGTATAGGTCAGTGAAATATTATTTGTTTCTAAAATATGTGGGTGAACACAATGATTCCTTACAATAGTTGTTGAGAGAAACAAACATGCACACAAAACTTCAAACAATATCTTTAAAGAACAAAATACCTCGTAATTTGCTTAAATTCAAAACAAGAGATATGAAACTTGGTCAGGGACCTAGGACTATGACCCTAACACATGTGTGAAGTATCATCCCATTCTAAACAGTAGTTCATAAGATGCAAGCTTGAATATAAAAACTTAACCAATATTTTCTAAGTACAAAAAGCCACATTATTTGCTTAAATTCAAGACAAGAGATACAAAACTTGGTCAGGGACCTTAGGCCATGAACACGTGTGAAGTATCAACCCATTCCATACAGTATTTCATAAGATGCCAACTTGCAAGTAAAAGCTTTACCAAGATTTTCAAAGTACATAAGGCCCCATAATAAGCTTAAATTAAAAACAAGAGTTAAAATTCAAAACAAGAGCTATGAAACTTGGTCAGGGAGGAAGGTGTGGCGCCAACAGCAACGCCGATGCTAGTAGTAAGCTCTCCATATTCTTCAAATAGTCAAGCTGATAAGTAAAAAACTCTCATCAGATAGTCTGCATGAAGAAAGCGGGTAAACCTCAAATTTTTAATTCTAACGCACAATTCGATATAACTTAATTTTGACACATCTGCTACTGAAGCCAAAAGAAATCATTGTGACAAAAAGAGAAATTGCTCAAGTTGAGCAATTTCTCCTTTTGTCACAATGTTTAATTAAAAGACCTAAGGGATAAATGTTATCTTTTAACTTTATAATTGATATCTGCTGTTGCTTTAAGCTTGACCAATAATACATGTAGATCCCCATATAAGGGTATTGGGAGAAACACTACCAACATCACTCTTCAATGCTTATATCAATGGTGACAAAATACTTATACATTCCTTCCAAATAATTGATTCTTTTCATAAATGCCTTTATTGCCAACATATCCGGTTAATTCATAATCTCTTAGGCATTTTGAAACTCAATACATGTCATTCAAATCATCTGTTTATTATAATTGCAAATGATGACAAGTGACATATTCATGTTTGAAATGTGACAAAAACATACAGGAAAATAAGAAGCCCCTTTGTTGCCAAACATTCTACACAGACGAATTTCAGAAATTACAGCCTAATCATCATAACAACAACCAGTTTTATTTTTATTTGTTTAAAAAAGGAAATGTATATATATATATATACATGACATTGAACAGTATTTTCCAATGATCCAAAACATTAGGTCGAATCAAAATAAAGGATCACCAATTCATGATTACAAAACCATGGACTAAATGTATCAACAGTATGTCCGTTATGTTATGGTATGGTACCAGGCTCATTATCATGTAGAATGACCCAAATCTTAGTTACCAATCAGGGTTTATCAAGGCTGGTAGAATGATTGGAAATCTCTAAGTCAACTGTGGGAAGACCGCCTCTCATGATAATTTAAATGCTGTCATCTGGATTTGAACCTACACACAAATAGGGGCATGGCCATGTGACTTCACAGTTTTTTTTAACTCTTTAACAATTGCCAAATTTGCGACCGTCCCAAATTGAAAGAGTTTGCAGACGACGTTTCAAAATGTCTTGAAATTGAACAATATTCTTCAGATAGAGCAGAAAACCTTGTGGGTAAAGGAAAAATTGCTTGTTACGAGCAATTTTCCTTTTCCCACAATGTTTTCTAAAGTCGTCTGCAACAAAGTTGTTTGAGAAAGGGTTAAGAAATGTCATCAATGCAATTCCACCTTATATTTTCATTAGTTGCAATGCAACTCATATCATTTTGAGGTAATTTTCTTATTATGCTTTATTCAGTTTGCGCTATTCAGTGGCTATAAGGATTGAGGAAATAATTTGGAAGGTAAACAGGGTATATATTTGGAGGAAATCCTATCTAAAATTGGGGTAGGTTTTATAAGGTTGTCAGGTTTAAAATCTTTGTCTATCACAAAGTCTCAATATATCCTAATACATACGCTATTAAATGCAAGCTTTCTTCCTACCCATTCCCCCATATCAGATTTTAGGACTGTTCCAAATAAAAAACTTAACTCTTTTAAACCTGCAGTCAACATTTTTCTTTAACTTGAAGCAGAGAACTTTATAAAAATCTTTGTAAACATGTGAAAAGCATTTCAGTTCTGCTGTTGTGATCTGTGAATAATTGAAAAAAGCATTGTGGCAAAAGGAGAAATTGCTTGTGACAAGCAGTTTCTCCTTTTGCCACAATGCTTTTTGAAAGTCATCTGATGCAAGGGCGCAAGAATAAGGCGATAGGTGGTAATGTGTATAGTAGACAACAGTTACTTAAATTTCTTTTAGCAGTTATATTGAAAAGAAACCATTGTGAAAAAAGAGAAATTGCTTTTTAACATCTATTTCTCCTTTTAATCCCAGTAAGGTGGGGTTTTAAGCGCTGGAAGTACATTGTATCCAGTGTCATAATGAAGTAATGGGTTATGGTTAGCTAATGAGCTTACATACTAATTACCTTTTATGCTTCTCCAAATCATCAGGCAATACCCTATCACTAAATAGAAAGATTTGTTTGATTATGATGCATAAATCTATAAAGCTTACATTATTACATGGTAAGCTTAGGATGTGGAAACAGGATGTTTAAATATTCACCATATCTCTAGGACAGCTCATTATGTTCAATTCAACCATACTTTATAGTCTTCAATGTTAGGATGTTTCTTTCAAATTGAACCTAAATTGAACTTAAATTTTCCTGTTGTATCTAATGCCTACTGCCACTAGTTTTATATAGCCTTTGGCATTTGAACAGATGTAAAAACATTTTTCTAATGATCTTATTTCATTTATCAAATCTAATGCTGACTCTTGATTAATACCAAATGAAAGGTATTTAATAATTTCAAAATTAATCAGTTTGAAATCATTTGAAATAGCAATAAAATTTAAAACATTTCTATTGAAAGTTAGAAAAAATTCCATTAATTCATTTTAAATGGGTTTTAGACTTTACCCATATAAATTTACCTATTTCATTCATCATGAATTTTACATCGCATCAACATTATCTCAGTTACGTTGTAACGCCCTCCTCATTCTGATGGAGGAAGACCAAAAACTTCAAAGCCCATAAACACTGATCAAGTCAGGTCAATCAAACTATTGGTATTCCATAGATCAACCCTGAATATTATTTAAAAAGAAAAGCAGATCAAATGTAACAAATCTGTCCACCTCCGTGATGAGAGGTTCCTTTCCTTATTATCAAAACATTTGACAGACCATTATTAGTGAAATGTTCAACCATTTCTTCACGTTAACCCTTATAGCTCTTGAAGTGGTTTCATGTTTATGCAAACAGGTTAGATCACAGTCCTGTGCTCTTACCTATTTGCTACACTTAGTATCTTTCCTCATCAAAATTAAGCAGATATTTAAGGTTTTGGAAAACTGAGGACACAAGTATCTATTTTTAGAAAACTACCCAGCATTCTAAGGATTAAACAGTGTGAGTTATCCAAGAAGAAAGCAGGATTACATTGAACAATACCTGACACCTTTGCATTGAAATAAAAATAAGAGTAAAATTACATATTAACCCTTTACCAAACACCAAATTTTCAACTGTTCCAAATTCAAAGAGTTTGCAGACAACATTGGAAAATGATTTTCTGAGTGGGCAGAAAACTTTGTTTGTTAGGAGCAATTTCTCCTTTTCCCACAATGTTTTCCCGAGTCCTCTGCAACAAAATCGTTAAATGTCTTTATTGTTTGGTAATGTGTTAAGAGAAAAACTTCACAAAAGCTTTTTCTTCATTTCCCCTAAAATAAAAATCAAAGGTTGGCTAAAGGAGACTTCGAACCCAGTGATGACCAAGGATCAGGACTGATAAAAATTATTCATTTTCAACACAGATATATCCTAACTCAAGGTGTGTTAAATGAGTCAATCTAAAGGATCAGGACTGATAAAAATTATTCATTTTCAACACAGATATATCCCAACTCAAGGTGTGTTAAATGAGTCAATCTAAAGGATCAGGACTGATAAAAATTGTTCATTTTCAACACAGATATATCCCAATGCAAGGTGTGTTAAATGAGTCAATCTAAAGGATCAGGACTGATAAAAAGTGTTCATTTTCATCACAGATATGTCCCAACTTAAGGTGTGTTTAATGAGTCAATTTAAAGGATCAGGACTGATAAGAACTATTCATTTTCAACACAGATATATCCCAACTCAAGGTGTGTTAAATGAGTCAATCTAAAGGATCAGGACTGAAAAGAGTTATTCATTTTCAACACAGATATATCCCAACTCAAGGTGTGTTAAATGAGTCAATCTAAAGGATCAGGACTGATAAAAATTATTCATTTTCAACACAGATATATCCCAACTCAAGGTGTGTTAAATGAGTCAATCTAAAGAGCAACATAAGCATAGACTGAGGTAAAATCATACATTATAATATGCTGTATAAGTTAATATTTTAAGATTAAAGAAATTGAAACTGATTCTTTTACCCCTTAATCCATAATACCTCACTTTGATGCATCTGCTGAAGACAAATTTGAAAACCACTGTGACAAATGGTTAAATTGCTCCCAATGAGGAATTCATCATTTAGTCACAATAGTTTCCAACCTACATCATAAAGAACAAGTGTTTCCATATGATTTTTTATGTCTGCTTTTGCTTTGAATAAAAAAAATTACAAGTTCATAAAGGGCATGCACGTTAAAGAAGATCCTTCAAATCAAAATCATAAAAATTTAGCCCAATTAAGCAAATGCCAAAAGAAATCTGCATTTCTATAATAGGAATCAGTAATGTTGAGCTAGTAAAATAGCAGACAGAAAGTAAGCATTGTGCTACAATATGTGTTTATGTATTTTACCTTGTAATATCGACCATGTCTTCAGTCACGGGATTTTTTTTACTACAATTATAAGTTTTTCTTATTATAAAAATACCACCAAGGAATAATAGTGGAGAAGAAAAAAAAAGCTCATAATCAACAACGTCTCCTTTTCTTACAATATCAGATATAGATTTCCATGACAACCAAAACAAAAATGCAATTTATGCAACATATTAATGGTTATCTGCAAGCTTTTCAATCTTGAATGTTAGATCAATATATTTTTGGGCAAGAGTGTTAAGAGTTAATCAAACTTTTGTTAGATGCAGATTACAGTACTAGTCAATGTCTTACTTCTGAATACATTAAATAACATTGATTGCCATGCAATAATTGATCTTCTGATACTCCTATATAAAATCCAAAAGTGCAGCAAAATCAAAATAGAAATAAACCAATATACCCTTTACTGAAAAAGATAATTTTATTTTACAGGTTGATTGCAGACATTTGATATACATGTAATTGTGGAACAACAACTTCTGTCCATACATAGGAAAAATAAGCAATTCAATTTTTTTTTTCTAGTAAGACAATGTCTTTTGGTTTTGGATGATAAAAAGAACTGTTCGAAAGAAACTTTATTTATCTCTTATGTGTGTAGAATAACTCAAACCTGTCTATGATATATTTAACTTTTTGTGGCATTAAGACAATTCAAAACATCCTTAACCCAAATAGTGCTGGAACCGACTTTATGCTTTTGCAAACAGGTTGGATCCAGGCCAGTCTCCAAGTAAATTGGCGGCTGGCCTGTTATCTTACCTATTCGCTACTCTGAGTATCGTTCCTCAACAAAATTTAGCAATTATCTAAGGTTTTGACACAGCAGATGACACAAAAATCTAATTTCAGAAAATTATTCAGCATTCTAAGGGCTAATGGAAGCTCAGACAGAGATTTCAGACTCTGCAAAAAGATGAAAGATTTTGAGAGTAAATTATCACTGGAGCATTTTCTTCCCTTCAAACAACAACTCAAGGATTCAATGCAAGACTATAGTAAGTGCTTCACAAACATGAAGCACTTATTACATGTATAGCATTGCATTGAACCCTCAAACTTCAAAGATCATCGAGCCATGAATTTGTTTAGAGAAACACAAATAAGAAAATACCTCATGAATAAAGAAAGTCTAATCTGATATCATGAGCCTTTAGTTAGGAATTTTCTTTCAGAAAAATATTTAACCTACATGGTTTTGCTTTTTCATGCCGACAAAAACAGGAAACTTAAATACTCTCAAATATGATTTTGTCACCGATTCAAGTTATTTGACAGTACAATGACAATAAATTCATTTAATATATTTAAAGTTTCTGTGTGTCATAGGATTATTTTTTAAACTTTCGAAAATAAAGGAATATAGATTAATTTAACACTTCAACAGAGAAACCAATACCATATAAGATGAATTTTGACATTTTTCATTTTATAAAAATCCGAGGGAAATCCTACATAATCTAAATATAGCATCAAGCTATGAACAACCAGTCACGTGACGCTCACATGATACTAAGACTATCTTCTTAGTTAGGTGTACATCGTCACGTGACAGGCACTTGACAGCCCAAGTGACGTAACTAATTACCATAAAGCTGTAGTAACATACAAAAGTCGAGGCCATGGGGGGTTTTCCGATAATATCTTCATTTTAACCGCGATTTTGTTTAATGAATTATAATATATGACGTCCAGGATCTTTAAAAGATACCTAATTTGCAGTACATGAGAGATACTAATGGAACAAAAAGAACAATTATTTCTTTGTCATTTTAAGAAATAAAAACAAATAGATAACAAAAACTCTTGCTTCAGGTGCATGATATTGAGTATAAATAGGTCATAGGTAAAACTATACTGCTATAATGTGTGCTTATAATGAACAATTTATCTAAACGGGCTATAAGCAATACTACTTCAATTTTGTAACAGCGCTAAAACTCAGATGGAAATCATAAATCATGAAAAGTCAAAAGAGAACTCTATAAAACAAAGATCTGATTCAGTCGTGACTAGTAAAAAACCTAATCATTTCAAAATATCTGTTTCGCAAACAGCCCCAATTTCCATGCCCTGAGCAAGAGTACACTAACTATATACCTTGGTGATCCAACTTCAGAGTCAGCCCTCTTTAGTTTTGGAGGTGACATTGACCTTGACTTCTTCCTGTCACCTGACCTTGACCTTTTACGGGATCGACTTCGCCGTCTGCTTCTGCGATAGGATGAAAATATTAAGAAAATTTCATATTAAAAACAGCCTTGCATTTGGAAAACTATTGATTCCATTGTACAAGTGTAGTAACAAATGTTCACTTTTGTTTTTTATTAACGACAAACCTTTTTGTTTAAAAAATCTTTATCAGGGAAACTGGCCTTTTTCAAAATTTCTACAGCACTTACACCTCACTGCACATGTCTGCAATAGTAGACTCCTGAAAGCCCATAGACGAAAGGATAAATTGCTCCGCATGAGCAATTCATCCTTCTGTAACAATGCTTTCTTACAAAGAAAATGTTGTTTCTTTATTGTATCAACCTTAATGTCTGCTTTTGTTTTCAATTTGGACCTGTCATAAATTCATAAGGAGAATGGGTTTAGTCCTGTATTCCTTTTATTTTTAATATATCTACCAGCACCCACTCTCTCCCGCAGTATATCTCCCCAACCTGAAATATATGGTTAATTCTAAAGCAGAATAAAATGTTAAGAAAGTATCGATAAATATTGTTTGCTGTAGGAATGGAATATTCTTTTTTGTACTAAGAAAACTCGGTTCATAAACTAACTAAATACTTATGCATCCTTTTTATTCAGGTATCTGTCATGTTGATCAAATATTGAAATGCCTTTTTAAGGCAGTTAACCAGGTAAATAACCTATCTAAGCACCTGGTAACTCCTGACAATATCCACACAATATTTTAAGCAACCTTTTTAATGATCGGTGGACCCTTTATTCATATTGGCTTTAAAGCTCTATCAGGTATTTCTAAGTAATATCACCACTATGCTAGATTCACCTGTACTAGGCTCTGCAGTGTTTCCCTACCTTTATTCCTATTGGCTTTAATGCTCTATCAGGTATTTTTAAGTAATATCACCACTATCCTAGATTCACCTGTACTAGGCTCTGCAGTGTTTCCCTACCTTTATTCATATTGGCTTTAATATATCAGGTATTTTTAAGTAATATCACCACTATCCTAGATTCACTTGTACTAGGCTCTGCAGTGTTTCCCTGAAGGACACTCCAACAAGGAACTCTAGCCAGGAACCTCCCCAGTTGTAAGTATGGCATCCTTGACCACACAGGACCCTTGCATTCCAAGTGGGTTTGTTACAGACTAAGGTTATGACGCTTGGCCTGCCATGCCAGGAATAAGCAACATTTAAAGTGATTTGAACCCAAAACAATTAGCTATGTATGCAGTCTTACTAATTTAGTATTAAGAAATACATGTAAACCTGTTTTATATATTTCTACAAGCAATGTCTCTTTTTTTTGTAGGTTAATTATGGTAAATTGAGGAAATTCAAATAATTGAATACCTATGATATCCCTTAAAACAATTCAACAGATTCATAGTTACTTACAAAGATGAAACTAGACAAATGAAAGCTTGATGATGAAAAGGTAATTCAACTCCCTCCAAAGTACTGGTAGCCAAGGTCTTTGATTTGATTTGGTTTCTAGTATTTAACTCCCAAGTAACACAACAAATGGCTTTTGAAGAAATTGCCCATCATAGTAATTATCCTTAAATATGTTTTAGAATTTAATCTAAGTAGTTTGTGTGACATTACTATGTTTTCAACTATTTTCAATTCTATCAGTACTTGTCACCTTTTTGTTTTACTTTGACCTGGTTTGCATGTTTTAATGCTAAGAACTTTCCTCAGAATGCCATAGGGGGGAACTGTTAGTAAAGGGTTAACGGTTGTTTCAAAATGAATATGTCATGTTCATAATTCATTATCATTGTCTGTTTTTGTGGCTTTAAGTATTGACCAGAAAACCTATTCTATAATGATATAGGAATAGTCAGAGGCAAGTACATGACACATTTTCAATGACATGAGTCATAGAAAAACCTTCATAAAGTTGAGAGACATATATGTAACAATGTGGTCAATTGGAGTTTTATTGAGCTGGACATTTAAATATCATTATCAAACCTTATTCAAACTTACGGAAATATTCACAAAAAAAGAAGCTACAGAGCAAATAGAGCATAGGTAATATTTTGAAAAACTGAGCAATTATGTTTATCAATTCTTTTTCTTTTTTTTGGCATCGAAAGAAATAATGTAAATAGATCTTTAATTAATATGAGACCATGTATGGTTTCCTAAAAAATTCTGATAACATTATTCATAATCAATCCTTTAAGGAAATTTAATCGATTTCTCAAAGTATCAAAACAAATGATAGTTTAAAAGAAAGAAAACAAAAAGAGCAAACTTTACCTTACACTAACAAGATTTTCAAAAAAATGTATATATTTGTCAATCATTAGTTGTTGAAAGAATTCTATAAGAGCTAATAATCAGTTTTGCAAAAGAAACACCTGCAAAATAACACCTATATAAAAATCTATCAAATTTCCTTATACAACAGATAGTAACTCATGAATTCTGTCATATATAGTCAATATGGCATGGTAACCGAAACTTAGAAAGAAACCATTGATATGATACATGTTAATGTTTGTGGCATGCATTAAAAAGTCTTATCAAAGTATTGTTGTGTCCTTTTGTTTCAATCATCATTCAGAGCTAATGATTCCTTCTATCAATCAATGCTTTCAATTTGGACCTATTATAAAGTTCCATTTGAGGTAAAATATAAGTTGTTGTTATAAGTAATGTATTCAGATAAAAGGAAGCCATATGAAGGCCTAAATCAATCCTGCAGTAAACAGGCCAAAAGGCTATATAAGGTTTTTGAGTCACAACCAGTCTGGACAATAAACAATTGGCTTGGCTAATTGGACAATTCTTAACCTATTAAACACCATAGCAATTTCTTCATAAATGCTTGTTTTAACCCTTTAACAAATGCCAAATTTTTTATTGTCCTAAATTGAAAGAGTTTGCAGAGAGATTGATCTAAATGAGTAATTTTCCCTTCCATTCCAACAATATTCACCGCATCACACAACACCAACATACTTGAGATCTATGGTCTGTGATTTCTTTCAAATTTGACCATTCAAACCATTCTAAATGAGGAAAATAGTTGATTGTCCAGACTGGTGCATGTGACAGTGAACGTTTTATAACCTTGGACTGTGTCTCTATCTAGGTAGAATTTTACCTCTTTGTGTCAGGGATCTTGTCTTTGTGTTTTGGTTCACTATGGAAACAACAAATGAAGTAACAAAATCAGAAAAACTTAATCATCTCCGAAATAGCATACATGTATATCATAACAGTTCTACACTTTCAACATGCAGACAACATTCAGCGCTAAAATAGACAAGTTAATAGATAAGTTAATCTAGAAGTTTTCACTGGAAACCGTTATAATAACGCTACTGATGGAAGCTTTGATAAATAAGACTCAAATCATAAGTCCCAAACCTAACAATTTGTACTAAAGCAGTTATATGTCTGTAACAGGCATGCTCTGAACTTATATAACAAGGGTTAAGTACAATACTATAGTAAGCACTGCATGTATGTGAAGCACTTACTATAGTCTTGCATTGAACCCTTGAAAATTGCAAGGTAAAAACATGCTCCAACTAAAGATCATTGTTTCTTCCAAAAAAAAGGCTTTGTATGAAAATTAAGAAACCTAGAAAATATGTCAAAGTATGAGCATTCCCTCATCAGTCATTTTGGAGGTCTGAACCCAAAAGATTTTTGACAAAGTCCTGTACACTTGTTCACCTACAAGATGCCTCTGGTAAATTCCCTTCAAACTGTGTAGAATTGATGGTACACATATCTTTAGTTGCTTGGCCTTGAGATGCTACAGAGAAAACTGCCTTCAAAATGGTAACCAGATAAATGCTGTATAGATAAGCAGGAAAATCATAACTGACAACCATACAAACATTCTAGTCTTATTCTTACAATTTCAAAGGACTTTCATCATAATGTATACATCAAAGATGATTTCCTATGTTAAACCTTTTCCTAATTCAAAGAATATTTCAACCCTTTTTCAAGATGACCAAAAATATCCACAAAAATGCCTTTTCAAGAAGAGAAAAAATCATTGTGAATAAATATCTGCTCAATTTAAGTATTGATAAGAAACATTGCCATTTTCGTTTGTGAATTTGAAAGGTTTCCAATGCAAAGGAGTTTGAAATTGAATAATATCTTTAAATGAAATGTCACATGATTAGCCTTAACTCATAATAACTGATTTAAAAACATTGACTTGACAACTTACATTATTATCAAGATTGTGTCTAAATGATCATTAAATGGTCTTGATGCATGACAAGCTCTTGTCAGAATTGTGTTTTCCTATCAACATTTCAAGTGCTTTCAAACAAAGGAGGTGTGACATTTCAAGACAAAGGGAGGAAAACGTAAAAACCACATTTACTTGGTCATGTGATAATACTTTTACCAGATTGTTAGATTCTATAATCAATTCAATAACCCAGCCATCCATATTTACTCATTTTCATGCACCTCTTACTGAATAGTCCAAAAATCACAGATAGAAGAAATTTCTTGTAACAAGTAATTTCTCCTTTTTTTCATAATAGTAATAATCTCATTTCTCAAAGAAGAAATGTCTTAAACATTTTAATTGTTGTCTAATTGGACAGGGCACATAATCCAATCAATGGCAAAGGATTAAACAAGGCTATAGTGTGAAGTCCTCTTCCATTTGGTCACAATCTTTCAGTCCAAAAGGCAATGAGGAGATATGTTTTACTCTGACATATGAGAAGGTTATTAACTGTTTTTGATCCAAACCCTATACAATAAGAATTCAACAAAACGAATTCATAACTTACCTTGATCTTCTAGTTCTTGACCTTTTCCTGCAATGACAGTGAGAAACAATGCTATTTATTTATATGGGTTAGTATTGCAATTATATGGCTATGCCCTATTCTTAATGGAGGGAGACCCCCATACTCCACTTCCCATAAAGGCTGGTGAAGCCAGGTAGAACCATTGGCATTTGGTAGCTCAGTCGGGAGACTGCCTCTCATGAATGCAGTCACCAGGATTTGAAACCCACATGGTGAGATGCCTTGTGTTTCATATTCTCTACTCTCACCATTAAGCCTCAGAGGCCCCGCGACAATAATATCTAAACATGTACTATTTTTAAGGATGGTTTTAAAATTTCTAACAATATCTAAATTATCTCTTTACCATCTACACCTACCATTTTTTTTACCTGAAAGCAGACAACTTTAGGAAAGCTTTTTAAAATTCTTCTGTTGCGATGTGAGGATAGATTGAAAAGGCATTGTGGCAAAAGGAGAAATAACTTGTGACAAGCAATTGTTCCTATTGCCACAGTGCTTCATGAAATACATTCAAATTGTCACATGCTATTGCTTTCAGAGCAGACTCATAGCAATCCCACAATTAAGAAACAAGTTGAAAAAAGCTAGATTCTAACCTTGACCTAGATCTCCTCTTCCGTGAGCGTGACCTTGACCTTCTACGACGAGAACGTGACCTCGACCTTCGTCTTCTTGATGTTGACCTTGATCTACGTTTTCTGTCAAAAAGAATAAAATATCAGTTGAACAAAGCTTAACACCAATTACAAAAGGGTTCTCTTCTCATTTCAAAACACATCTTAATTTAGCTGCTTGTTTAGCCACTTCATATCTAAACCTCAATTTCCAGTTCCTCCTTAGTTGGTCCTGAGAAAACTTTAAGTTGTAATTCTACAGATAGACCTTTCAATACCATAGGCCAAAGGAAAAGAGTTATTAAAATGTGCATACCCCTATCTACGCTGTGCCTCCTTAATGAGCTAATCTTAAGGCAAACCTTGGATTATTTTCTTTCTGTGGCATATAATAATGCAGTAATGAGGAATAACTCAAAGATATGTCCTACTCATAGCTTTACTTTTTCTTCTTTCATCCTTTAATCAATAATTTCTCACTTTGATCCATCTGCTACAGGTTTAAGCGACCACTTAGTAAAATGAGCACTTTGTTCTCTTATCACAGTGGCTTCTTTCATATATCATGTATGTATCTTTTCCATGTTATTTTGTCTTTAGCAATTACTTTAGACCCTTAAATTGCAGGAACTGACTTCATGCTTATGCAAACAGGTTAGATCAAGGCCAGCCACCAAGAAAATTGACAGCTAGCCTGTGATCTAACCTATTTGTTTCTCCGAGTATCTTTCCTTATTAAATCAAGCAGATATTTAAGGTTTCGGAAAGATGACACAATAATCTATTTTCAGAAAATTACCCAGCATTCTTAGGGTTAATGTGACTCATTCACAAATTTACAAAGGGGGAGTGGATTACATCCAGTCTCTACATAACCCTAATAAGTAATAAATTAGCATGACACAGAGTGACACACAGCAAAAACCCCCAAATTTGCATTTTCTCCTATGGTCAAGTGTTTTTAATCAAATTCTTCAATTATTTTATGATAGATCATTGTTTTTCATTAATTTAGGAACCATACTGGGGTTAAAAATGTTAATGACGTAAAGGATTGAACACATTTTTTGTAAAACTAGTTTCAACCGTCTTATAAAACCATTGGAAAGAGAGTTTCTAAGAGGATTTGTAAGCCATTATCTGATGAAATACCCGTAATCTTCATATTATATTTCATTCCCTTATGACTAGAACACACCCTCCAGAGAGTTTTTTGTTTTTCTAAGGCATCAAACTTGGGACCCAGTAACTCTACACAATTCAACCCTTTCTCCTACCTTGCAACCTCAGCTTGTCCCTGATCTGCCTGTGCAGACTGTTTCCATCTTAAAGATATAAAGGGTTTTATGGTGTAATGTTTGAGGGTGGATGAAGACAAACAGACCATCTATATCTATAGACAAGCTAGGTTGCACAAACAGAATTTAGCATTTTGCTACATACACATCCCTTTCCAATAGCTTGAGGCATCAGAGGCAGAACACATATAATTTTCATGCATACAATAGGCTCCTTATGTTCATAATTATGTCATATCATAAATTAAAAACCTAACAATGATAAGTGTTTTGACAACATTATAGTTTTGAGGAAAACAAGTTTATTATACTAAATGCTTTCTGCAGATGATACTGTGAAAAGAGTAAAGGACAAAAGTCTTGGCTGCACCGTTAGTTGATTACATGCTGTCTTATTTCACTTATATATGTATAATATAAACTCTTTATTTACTCATTAGTACAAACATTTAATATGTACAGTTCTTAGGACTGTGTACATTGCCTGCCATTGTTTTGACATTTAAGCAATCATTCTTTTGCAAAGATTTTACTTCCAACCTGAAAAATGATTCTAGACCAATGTCCACAGTTCCTTACCTATTTAATTCTTTAACATTTTCTGATACAGATTACTTTAAGACTTTTTTTGTATGGTGTTTATTGCCATATCAGCAATTTTCCAGTTATGTAACAGCTTTCCGGGATCCACAAGTACTTCGTTCAGTTTAATCTTATTTATTTTACATCAATTGTGAAACAAGTTCTTACAATTTAGATTAATCACTCTCAATTCTGCTTCCTGGATACATAACCAGTACTCACGCCGAATGTGGATTAATGAAAGTTTGCAAGGCAGATCCCGCTGCTCACGGGATTCGAACCCGACGCTCTGGACCATTGCCTCCAGTACTAGGCTAGGGCTCTAAATTTACTTGCCAAAGGTTACCTTCATGAAACCAGGTGTTGGTAGGGCTAAAACCTCGGGCCTAAAGTTCTATGTCCACCACCTTAACTACTTTAATATAGGGCCTCTTTTAAACTGTTAACATTCACTCAGTTGACCCAAAGGTCTTTTTAACAAGATGGTATTTCTTTCTTAAATGTGTCATCAAGTGGAAAATTAAAAATGATTTATCAGGGGCATTCTGATCTTTTTATAATTGGTTTAAGTGTCATCATCTGTCTATCACTCAAACCAGAGAACATCTTAACCCTTATTGTGCTGGAACCAACTTCATGCTTATGCTAACAGGTTAGATCCAGGCCAGCTGCCAAGTAAATTGGCAGCTGGCCTATGATCTAACCTGTTTGTTAATCTGAGTATCTTTCCTCAACAAAATTAAGCAGATATTGAAGGTTTTGGAAAGCAAGAGACACAATTTATTTTTAGAAAGTTACCCTGAATTCTATGGGTTAAGCTAATAACAAAATGTGCTGCCTTGTTAGGGATTCAAACATACCTTGGTGGAGCTCCTGGCATCCTGAAAGAGAAAGCAAACCATTGAAAACAAATAGTCACTTGCAATCAAAACCCACACAAAAACGGTGTCTTTTCTATGTTAGGAAATCTTTGACTTTGTTAAAAGGTATGTATCTTCGTCTGCATGTTTTAAGTCTTTATTGCAAATGCAAACTGCTGAAAGTGATCAAAATACCACTGTTTGAAGTTTAAGAGAAAGTTGGGAAAAAACATATTCAGATAATATAAGCCTCTGTTATCAGATTTTAAGCATGACAACAGGTATAGACTGTTCCAATGATGCAATGAGAAATTTAACTTTTTGACAATAAGCTATCAACAATAAATGCAAATTATTTAATAAGATATGAACATTCAGCTTTTGTCACTTCCATTTTGAACTATTTCCATTTTTCAATAACCTTACACTTTCTCACATCATGAAAACTTACAAACCTGTTGCAGGTTACTTAATGAAAAATTGACAGTTTGACCATTTTTCAGGTAGGGATGCTCTCTACATGTTTTCCTGCTGAAAGTAGTGTTTATTTGTGGTTGCTTTTAATCCTGTCAACTAAACCCTCTTTAGCCTGATTTGATTATCTTGACAAGTATCTACTCCTTTTGTCACACAGAATTCAATTTTTATTAGGCAGTTTGCTTGTTTTTATTTACACAAATATTCTTATCACTTTGTCAATCAATTTCAAGCCATGTACAAAATAGGGAATTTGGTTCATATTGAAACCAACAGCAGACAGCAAATTTTAGCAAGAATAGAATACACATTCTCACAATGTGAGAAAAAAAAACCAAAGGCATTGTAACAAGAGGTATGTCACAAATTCATCCTTTGGTCACAAAGGTTTCCACAGACTTCTTCAGGAGATCTATCAAAATGTGATATGATTGAATAAGGGTGAAAGTCATCCTGCTACACGAAAAAACTTGCAACAAGGAAAGTAAGATGTTATATAGAACATACCCTGGTCCTGGTTTACTAAGTCCACTTGATCTGAAGAAGGAAAAACAAAACATACTCTTATACATTGAGATACACATATATTTCTTTGATAAAAAGGTTGTATGTAGTGTCAACAATTCACATTTCAACTTTCCTGGGATTCATAAATATTAGACTACATTTCATGACAGTCTTGTAAAACGGGATTAAGCCCGAGACTCTTCACCCTTTCCCAAACAACAAGTTTTCGACTATCCTAACTTGAAAGAGTTTGCAGATAACATTTTAAAATGTGGTGAAATTGTAAAATAATCTTCTGATAGGGCAGAAAACATTGTGGGAAAAGGAAAAATTGCTCGTTATGAGCAATTTCTCCTTTTCCCACAATCTTCTCTAAAGTTGTCTGCAACAAAGTGGTCAAATGTTGTTATTGTTTGGGAAAGGGTTAAGTTACACACTCACTGTCTTAACAAATTGGGCACACAGGTCCCCAAGATATTCTTCAATCATATTAGTTTATATCCCCTATACAGACTTTCAATTATGTTGTGATGCCCTACTCATGATGGTAGAGGACGAGCCCAAACCTAACTACTTATAAAAGCTGATCAAGCCTGGTAAAATCATCAGCATTCCTTAACCCTAAGATTGCTGGGTAATTTTTTTAAAATACATTTTTGTGTCATCTGCTTTCCAAAACCTTAAATATCTGCTTAATTTTGATGAAAAGAGATACTCAGAGTAGCAAACAGATTAGATAACAGACCAGCCGTCAATTTACTGGGAAGATGGCCTTGATCTAACCTGTTTGCATAAGCATTTTTTGTTTTTTAAATGGGTTTTACATCACATCAATATTATTTCAGTTATGTAGCGATGCCCGACTCTTAATGATGGAGGAAGACCCCATACCCAACTGCCCATAAGGGCTGGTCAAGTTGGGTAGAACCATCGGCATTCCGTAAGTCAGTCGGGAGACTACCTCTCATGAAAATCCATATCCCTCTCAGGATTTGAACCCACGTGGAGAGGGGCTGTGTGATTTCAAGTTCTGTACTCTAACCACTCGGCCGCCCAACTTATACATACAACAGGGAAAAAGTTCTATGCAAAATTTCCAGTTTAATCTGCTTTTAAAGGTAATGTGCATGTAATGGTTCTGTATCATATCTGATTAATAATCATTCACAAAGTTTGCAGAGATGACCGAAATGTGCTCATACAAATGTGCATAGATAAATCATGTGTAATTGTACATCTGAAATACTGAGGTACATTTACATAAGTACTTCCATAATTGTAGGGTTATTACCCCCTCTATGGCTATTTTCAATCACCAGAAGCAAAAAGCTTTTGACAAAAAGATATATTCAACAATTTTCCTCTGTATCATCTTTTTTTATACCGAGTTTTATAGATACTACTCTTGTCTGATGAATGCAAATGAATACTTTCATAGTCTTAAAGGTAAATTTAAGAAAACCAGGAAAAAATGAATTCAATCTATTAAACCTTAAAAAGATAAAAACAAAAGCCAGTAGATGAATGATGCCAATATTGCTCACCCGAGTCCATTATCACACAATAATTTTTATTTGTCACCTTATAGGACTTTCATTCTACAAAACTTCTTTCAAGGTTCCCCCTAAAATGCTCGAACTTGAACACGTATTCCCCCACGATGGTGCCAATTTTGACCCGCTGGGCAAAATTTGATGCTCCCTCCTTAATTTAACAGCCTTTAGCCATGCAATTCAGCTTTTAGTTTGCCTTTTAAAAAAGAACATTTTGGGCTCTGTGTCTTATATAACCACAGAATTTGGAAATTTTGAAGATGTTTAGTAGTACATGTCCACCAAGTATAACCAGTTTGGTAACAATGCTGTAAGAAGTTATTTAAAGAAAAAAATTGACCGCTGACTGATGGATGATGGGCACCCCATTAGCAGGGGTGGCAAAGTCTAATTGTGATTTACTCGTCTGTAAATGCCAAATCCTTTTCTGTTATTATCAATATAATGGTTATACAGGAGATTTCAGTGAAATCTGGCTTGCCCATTAAAGCTTTGGGACAAGCTAGGAAACAAGGACAATTGATTTTGCCACCCCTGTGAACATGCATCTTACAAGCTTAGGTGAGCTAAAATCTTAATTATATTCAAATATGTTAGTAAAGCAGCATTATAAAAAAATGAATATAAAAGACGATAATAACAATAAAACCATGTACTCAGAAGCAAAGCAAGAAATTAAAGCATCCAGGAAAGTATTGCTCCAAGCTTGAAAATAATTTGTTAGAAAATTTTATGGCAAAGCACTAGTTTTATTTAAATGAGCATGCATTTAATAAGCTGTCAACCCAAAACACTGTCACCCAACAGATCTTTTATTTAACTTTCGAAGGAACCATTCATTTGCCTAGGACATGAAAATGAAAATTCATTGTCTTCCTTTGTGATCTTGGCAAAAATCCATTGTCATAAATTACTTATGAGCATTTCTCACGGTAGTTTTGCAGCAATTGTATCAACACACATATACATTTGAGGGAAAGGCTGATTTTAAGGTGACTTTTTCAGAATGCAATGATATTCCATATACTGTGCTATCTTCAATGAAGCAAATAGCTGTGTAAAATATAGAGAGAGTCAACCCAGGCCCAAACTGCACTGAACAGACTGCACAGCCCAATCTGATGCATTACTTTGTGTACAAAGAAAAAAAGTGTAATTAATTAAATGAATATATATATTTTTTGTTTATATTGGTTTTTACATCATGTCAACATTCTTTCATGAAAGTTCAAATGCGGTCACCAGGATTTGAACCCACATGGAGAGGGACTGTACACATCTAAGTTCTGTACTCTAGCTACAAGGCCACATAGGCTTCTCATCAAATTAATATTTGGTCTATACATCGACACTATTACATTGCTATGCCCAACTCATACTCAATGGTAAGATACCACAAAGCTTAACCATCGAAAAGGGTTTGTTGAAGCAAAGTGGAACAATCCATCAGCCAGTCAGGTATCTAACAACTTATGGACAGAATCTTGTGTTGTGATAGAGTGCATAAAACTTGGGAAGGTGAATGTTGTCAGACAATATATAATCATGACATCCAATACATACCCAACAACAGGTTTGGTGGATTCTGGACTCCTAAAGTGGACAGGCAGAGAAAAAAACAATAACACAAGTATCAGAATTGGACAGACTGATGGATAGATACCAAATATAAAATATAACATTTACTTTCAGATGTTGATTGAGTCAATCCATTTAAGTAAAAGGAGAAATTGCTGTTTATAAACAATTGTTCGTTCAGTCATCTTGATTTTGCAATTATTTTGTTTATTCAATATTCAAATTCTATACATGTTCTCTTGGTCAGCAACATTTAATCATAACTTCAAACTTCTGCATATAATTGAGAAAACAAAACAACAAACAACTACCTTTAACAATGTGCAATACCATTTAGTTCTCCTTGCCTCCAAAGACTGGTAATCATTAAAACTAGCAAAGCTGTTGTTCCCAGATTGCAAAAAATGTATTTGATGAGGTCTGCTTTATTGTTTATATACACCACTGTTTTCTTAACAATATCATAACAAAAGAAAGTTAAGTTCAAAATAGAGCGAGTCCTTAACATAAAAGAGGAGCTTTTCACAGTCTTGTTGAACTGTTCACCTATGAACAGCAGTTGACTTACTTTGATCTTGTTCGTTTCCTCCTTGAACCAGACCTTGACCTTCTTCGTGACCTTGAACCCCGAGAACGTGACCTTCTTCGTGACCTTGATCTGCGATGTTTAGACCTTGATCGACTGTGCCTGCGCGATCTAGAGCGCCGACGAGAGCGAGATCTAGACCTGGATCTGCTACGTCCAAGATCTGTATATATGGAGAATATTTCTCAGTTAGATGTAAATTGTCTTCAAATGGTTCAATGCATATCATTTTCATACCACTGCAAGACATGTTCTTTTTAGATCTTTTTAGATACAGGTAAAGGCACTGTAAAGTGTGATACTATAAAGAAAACATATTCCTTTATAAAACTTTCATCTTCTGTATTAAAATGACTGGGTTCAAGTGATAGTATATTCAGTAATAATAATGAAATACATGCCAACAAAAAAAATCATTTTGTGAAATAATAATTTCTAAAATAAGACCTTGTTGAGAACAACAAATGTACATATTTGTCATGACTCATTTCACAATGGTTTCTTTATTCTTTCCCTGCAGGTGAGTCATTTCAAAGAAGTCATCATAAAATAAAGGGTACAAAACTTCAGGGTACTGTTTTAATAAACAACTTACGGAAAATATTTGCACAAGTCATAATTGATACACATGGATAGTATCTTCAATAAAATGCAATATTGCAATGTGACACGTCATTGGAAGCATCTTGGAGATTCCAACGTGTGTGTTATTTTGAAATATTGCTTCGCCTAATATTGAAATAACAGGAATTGTTGTTTTAGACTTACACAAATCTAAAGCGTTAACTGTTTAGTAAAATGGTACCCAAAGATTTATGGGCGTAGAAGATGACAGCATATTTATCAATAGAACCGTAGTAATTGACAAAAGAATCGATTGATTTTTTTACTTTGTACTAAGTTACTGGCCCTCAACAGATTAATCAAGGAGTCTATGAAATGTCACCACATTTCTAGGTCTGTTACTTACTTGAGGCCAGCCTCGACACTGTTTTGTCTATGTTCAAGTCACCTGTAAAACATAATCATAATCAATTAAACGTTCAATCAGATTGGCAATATCTAGCGTGAGAAAAAAGGTTGAATATTAAGAGGACATCTATCTTCTTTTGTCACACTTGTTTCTTGAGTTGGCGGGTGAATGTGACAGCTAATGACAAGATATGTTAATCCAATTAGTTAAAAGGATATATGTCCAGTTCTTTTTTCCTTGAATTTTGAAGAGACCCTTGCCTGTTAATTTGGGTGATTGTGTTGATGACATTGATTTTCAAGTGGGAAGGTGCCCTTTATGTTATATAATGCCAAAAAGCCCTGTATGTGTTAATGTTTGATGAGTTACTTACCCGAGTCTGCAGCTGCGGTGATGAGGGACTGGGCCTCCTTCACTTTCTTCATGGCCTCGTCTATCTCTCTTTGAGCCGCCTCCTGCATCTTCGTTTTGGGCTTCTCAATTGCCTTCTGAGAATGGGTCACACTGAAACAGCAACATGGTATGCAATCTTAACCCTTTACCAATCAATGAGGACATTTTACCAGTTTGTTGCAGACGACTCGGGAAAACATAGTGAGAAAAGGAGAAATTGCTCTTAACGAGCAATTTCTATTTTTCCCACCATGTTTTCTGTCCTATCAGAATATTGTTTATCAATTTCATCACATTTTGAAATGTTGTCTGCAAAATTTTTCAATTTGGGCAGTCAAAAAATTTGGCGTTTGGCAAAGGGTCAATCAAATCTGCGTTAATCTTTAATCCTTCACTTCATAATGACACGGCTTGGAAAAGATTTTGTAGAAAACAATTTGTACAAGTAAAAATCCCTTGCAGAAACAATGGTTTGCACTCAATACTACAAAGTAAACCCATTTTTTTAAAGATCCACAGTCACATGCTATTGCGATGGATTTCGACCTGTCATAAAGCAAACTTTGAGAGAATGGATTTATCATTCATTCCAAAATTGCTATTTTTTTTTTTTTTTTTTTATGGGTTTTTACATCACATCAACATTATTTCAGTTATGTAGCGATGCCCGACTCTTAATGATGGAGGAAGACCCCATACTCAACTGCCCATAAGGGCTGGTCAAGGCGGGTAGAACCATCGGCATTCCGTAAGTCAGTCAGGAGACTGCCTCTCATGAAAATCCATATCCCTCTCAGGATTTGAACCCACGCGGAGAGGGGCCTTGTGATTTCAAGTTCTGTACTCTAACCACTAGACCACGGAGGCCCCTCAAAATTGCTGAGACTATTACAGAAACGATGGTTTCAGAACTTAACCCTAGAAACTAACAAATGGACTTATCCTTCCAAAAAGAAAAGAAGCAGTTTTTGAAAACACAAACTGTGATAGTGAAATATAGTACATCTGGCTATGCATTGATCCCATGAAAACAACTAAATATATATTTGAAAAAAAAATGCAGGCAAAAGATAAAGCCTATACCAAATTAGAAGCTATATATTCATGATAAATACAATGATTATCAACATTCAAAATTCATATTTCTTTGCTAAAATAATATGGAGCATAGCTAAGCAACAATTTAGAAAACAGTCAAAATTCTTCACAAATGGTTCAGCTTCATCTAGTTCAGTTTATAAAATTCATACCGATTTAGAATTGCTACCTTCTGCCATTTGATTTGGATCAATCAGAAGTTTCTATATAGAGAGAACAGGGAGGTATTAACCCTTATAGTTCTGGAACCAACTTCATGCTTATATAAACAGGCTATATCCAGGCTGGCTGCCAAATAAATTGGCAGCTGGCCTGTGATTTAACATGTTTGCTACTCTGAGCAGCTTTCCTCATAAAATTAAGCAGATATTTAAGGTTTTGGAAAGCAGACTCTTCAATTACCCAGCATCCTAAGGGTTATATGTTCGACTCACCCAATAGGACTTCCCTGGAACATGACCCCGTTGTATGTGAGGGCTGTGGCTATAGATCGCTGGTCTGTAAACTCAACATATGCACACTTAGTGTGATCACCGTCATCCCCAGCCATACGCACATACTTGATCTCTCCAACTTGACTGAAGAAATTCATCACCTGCTCCCCTGAAATCTGTTCATGGATGGGTTAGAGGTTAGTCGGATTGTTTACTTGTTCATTAATTCCAGCAGAAGACCCTGGTGGCTTTAAAATGTGGTAACAATAACTAATTCTTATTCAATCAGAAGTTGAGAAATGCATTGTGTTGGTTATATTTCAAGTTAATGGATAACTTCCTCACATTAAAAAATAATTGATAAAGATTAGACGTCTCTCTTTTTGTCATGATATTTTTGAGGTTCTAAATTACAAACAGAGCGACCATTCTTCATTCAACTTATCAATTTCCCACAACTAGTATAAAACAATAGATAAATTCAAGAAAATATTCGTTTCCATAAAATCAATCATAATTGTTGAAAAAGCAAGAAACAATAAACATTACTCATAAAGATTATTACTGAATATGATAGGTCAAAAACCATTTAAACTCTTAAACTCATTTGTCTGTGTCTCAAGATTTTTATGCAATAATACAGTAAATCTACCACCCTTTAGAAGTACACTGCAGACTCATTATACCGCGACCTGTTATATCGTGATATTCATTATAACGCGGGTCTCCTATGGCTCCCAAAATTTCAAGCACATTAGGGCTTAAACAATAGCCTAAATCTCCCCCTTTCTGCAAAATGACGCGGTCGGCATTCTAAATAGAAAGTCTACCTACAAATTGCACTCCGAAGGCGTGAAAATCAATAACTCCCTAGGTAATCCCCATTGTGCATGGTCTTTTAAACAAAGCGCGTGGCCTTTATACATATACAATCCGTGACCCGAGGGAAGATTTAAATCTATGTGTACATATTGTTGATAAATTACATAATATCATTAGTTTGTACACGCTTATTCAGGGGAGTGTTTTATGCCTGATTGACTCAAAACTAAGAGCAACTACAGGTTTTTATCGGACACAGATGCATAAATCCCCTCGTGCACCCATGCTTTTCCCCAAACCTAGGGCGTCCAACCGTATGCACACTTTTTAAACAAATATCACTAACACATGAAGTTTTAACTTCTTTGTTTCCATCATATGTATACACACACCTAGTTTAAATGGTAAAGCATTAGGTACACATGCTGGGAGAATTCTCGATAAAATTTACTCACTCCTTACTTGGAGTTTAAATCTATAAATAGAACATGGGTTAACTGAATCCACCCTCCTTTTTCTGTAGTGTGTATTTAAACTGCACGTGCCTCTATCAATGATCCTTAACTTGAATCGTAATGAAACAAATAAAAAGGATTATATAGTTAAACATGTAAGTTTTGATTATGTTTTTTATTTGCTTTTCTTTTATTCACAATAAATTCAATGATAAGTCCGTAACTCAACACAATCTTGAAATATGAATAGACTACTTCTTGAATCGGATTGTTTCTTAAGTGGTTATGGTCTGGCATATAGCGCGTAAGGGACCCCGCGTTATATTTGTCAACCCCACTATGCGGATCTAGCATCATGGCTCCCGACGACCGTGTTATAATGAGGCTGCAGTGTAGTTACTACAGTCCTGAACTCGAGGTGTTCTTAAATGTTAGGTTGTGCTGTTTTCTCAGTGCTGGTCAATTAGGAATGTTCATTTTCCCAGTTATTTTCCATCACGCCTTTGAGCTTTCATGGAACTTTGGGGCTTATATGTTAGCCTGTTTGTTACCACTGTGGTGTTGTTGTAAAGAACTTCATAAAAAAAATGATTAAGAAGAGTAATATTTTCTCATTCACCAATGTTGTCAGCAGATCCTTTCCCTCATCAGAGTCACTGGTCCAAAGTATAAGCAACATCAGTTGATAAATTTTTACAAAGCATTAAAAATTACCATGCATTTGTGTTAAAAGATAAGTCACTTTGTATAAGTTAATGTTTCTTTTGTCACAACTACATGGATGAAAGTTTAAGAATTTCAAAAACCTGAAATCTCTAGTAAGTTATTCTGAAAAGGCATGTTTGCTTTTAACAGCATTATAGGGATAAAAATTCTCCAAATCCTGAAAATCAGGAATAACACTTTCACCCACACAAATGCTTCCAGTGTAATTTCCAACAGGCATATAAAACCATTCTCATGGAGCAAAGTAGGTTAAAAGGTCTATTCTATTCAATCTAAGCCTCTAAGTAAGTTGACCTACCGCAACATGGAGGTTTGTGACATAAATTGTGCGCCGGATTTCTTCTATCTTTGAGGGGTCAGTGCCCCCTGGCAAGGCAGGGTACTGCTGCAGACCTAGGGCAGTGAGTCTTGGATCATTGGTGGTTATCATGTGCATGCCTCCTACACTTTGCATCTGAAAAGGAAAAATACCTTATCTATATATCGAGGATTCAATGCAAGACTGTAGTAAGTGCTTCATAAACATGAAGCATTTACTATAGTCTTGCACTGAACTCTCGATATTCACTTTAAAATGGCACAGGTATAAAGCTGGTGGATGTGTAGCTTTCAGGTCCTAGCTTGATCTTAACCCTTTCCCAAACACCAAATTTTTGACTGTCCCAAATTGAAAGTGTTTGCAGACGACATTTCAAAATGTGATGAAATTGAACAAAATTCTTCGGAAAGAGCAATAAACCTTGTGGAAAAAGGAAAAATTGCTCGTAACAGTTAAGAGCAATTTCTCCTTTTCCCACAATGTTTTCTAAAGTCTTCTGCAACAAAGAAGTCAAATGTCGTTATTGTTTGGAAAAGGGTTAACCAGCAGTACTTGTTTCATCCAAGTATCCTTTGAGATATCACATCCGAGCCCAAGCCTAGTACTGTTGAGTCCCAGGAAGTAGAAATATAACAAAAACACTGTTGACAGTATTTAACACTTAGAATGCTGGGTAATTTTCTAAAAATAGATTTTTGTGTTGTCTACTTTCCAAAACCCTAATTATCTGTTTAATTTTGTTGAGGGAAGATACCCAGAGAGTAGCAAACAGGTTAGATCACAGGCCAGCCACAAATTTATAGGGCGGCTAGCCTAGATACAATCTGTTCGCATAAGCATGAAGTTTGTTCCAGCACTATACGGGTTAACGCTATACAGTCAATATTGAAGAAAGTAATATAAAAAGTTTTATCTCTTATAAAACAAACACGAAAAGGTTATCAGGGACAGGGTTTCCTATTTTATTACCTCATCAACTAATGATTGTCAAAAATATCTTAAAAACCTCTAAACAACAACTTTACTGTCAAAGAAGTTTCTCTGGATTGAATTGTTCAAAAGTCAATTTTAGATCAATTTCTTCTAATTCCATTGTGATTAAAAATGACAACTTTACAAAGTATTTATACTCCTTTGATAAAAGTTTTTATTAAATAATTATGTTGACAGCTTATATGTTTGGTGCTATAAAACAGATCCATTCCCAATCAAATTAACTGACTATTTTTCCAAATTTCCCAATGAAGCTTATGTTTAAATGTGGTTATTCCTAAAAAATATCCCAATTTTAGAGAGAAATGCCATTTTTTTTTCCAATTTGTCCGATACCAGACCCAATTCCAAAATTGGAAAAAAAATTGCTGTATTTTTCATGGTGAATGATGTATCAAATCCAAGTACAATTTTATCACCACAATAAACACTGGGTCATGAGAGAATGGTGGCAGTTAAACCCATTACCAAACAATAGGGACATTTTACCAGTTTGTTGCAGTCGACTCCAGAAAACATTGTGGAAAAGGAAGAAATTGCTCGTAATGAGCAATTTCTTCCTTTCTCACTAAGTTTTCAACCCTTTCAGAAGACAACTTTTCAATTTCATTACATTTTAAAAAGTCATCTGCAAGCCTTTTCAATTTGGGACAGTCGAAAATATGGCGTTTGGTAAAAGGTTAATAAGGAGTTGAACAAAGAAGATTTTACACAATACCTGACTGATAACATTGCTCGGCCATGTTGGCTGCCCTGGTATCATTCCTGCAACAGCAGACGGCGCCACCTGTAAGGCTGTCTGCTCATCTGGAATCTTTCCTGTTGAAATAAACTAGAAATAGGTCACCAGAACAAATCAAAGGCCTGAAAGGCCAGACTGCGTCGCAGTGGAATTGTATTCCTTAGGCTGAAGGACTGTTTGTGTGTTTGAATTTAAAAAAAATCTAGAAGATAAAATGCAGATAAACCATACAACTCTGTTGTATATCTTATTTATTAAAGGAAGAACAACTGTAAATATAAACAATGTGCAAATGCTTTTAAATGTATTCTATGAAAAACGTAATAAAAAATAAGTAAGAAATTAACTATCAAGTTTTTGTACGATGAGACATAACAAGAGACCCATGAAGTCCTGAAATACTGACTAAATTTTCATCGATATTGACAATCTGATAAAAGTTGGTAAAGATTTCAAGAACATAATTCAACTCTTTACGTCCATCCCCATCTATTGCATGTGAATAAAAAATGAAAAAAAAAATCCAAATGATAACAAATTGCTATTGCATTTCCCTTACATATAAATATGCTGTACTGAAATTCTTCTTGATTGGCAGGCAATCCAACTCCTAAAGCCATCTCAAGTTTAACAAGGGGGTAATTGTCTGTGTAATTCGAGTTCATTGCACCACTGTACGTTTTCTTTCCTTTGCACACAAAATACTCACTAGACAAACAAATGTAGGGAGGCAAGTCATGTACTTCAATAAACTCAACTGGATTGTTGTTATATTTTCTTATATCAATATACAAATCATCTCCTGCAATCAAAACTTGATCCGAATCATAATTCCTCCAAGAAAAATTATCAAATGGATGTGTAAAAAGTCTTAATATAAAAGCAAAACAGCATGGTACACACTGCTTACCTCTTGACAACAAACTAAACATCTCATTACCCTGGTGGATGTTTCCCTAAATAGGAAATTCATTCAACATTTTGTTACTCTGACTTTCTGGCCCAGGATTCGTTGCGACATCACCACATATCATCAAAAGTAACATAACAAGTAAGAGGTTTCTGCTAGCATGACAGACCATCAATAGCACTAAGATAAAATTTGGTTTACAGTCTGTGTCCTGATCTCCATCAAGTTTACCGGCTTGCAGTCGTAAACAAAAACATCCTATCCTCAACATCCACTGATTAACATTATTCCCCATTTCTTCACATAATATTGCCATGCAACTCAAAGCGGTATCTCCCTTCATTTTCAAAAGATGAACAAATCGGTAGGTTAGTAAATCCACTGTGCACGAAGTCGAACTTTTCAAGCATAACTTAGCACAGGATAGCCAGAAACTCAAAATCTTGAACAATGCCGCTCACAATGCGCAAACACTAAACGCCCCGGCAAGTGAATAGATAAAACAACATGTCTCTGGATATAAACATTGAACGTTTGGAAGCGATCATGTAATTTTCCAGACATGAAACCATATCTCAACTCTAGGACCAAATAGTTGTCAACTCTAGTATGTTCTCCAGAAATAAAAACAATATACTCCAAGATAACTCAAGACAGTGTACAGTGCTTACAATTACTTATACAACGTAAATTCCCCGCAAAAAGGCCCAGACAGGAGTATATATATATATAAAGCGAGTGTGTTAGGCCCTGGCAAAAGTATATTTAAAGTGAGTGTGTTAGGCCCCGGCAAGAGTATATATAAAGCGAGTGTGTATTGAAGGCAAAATAAGTCCACAGCAATTATGTAAACATGGAACGTTCGAACTTGATCTTCAAGCGATCAAACCATGGATCATATGATTTTTCCTGACAAGGCAACCCAATGCTAGAATCAAATATTTGTATCCTATTCCACCGAGAATACCTAAAAAAAATAAACAAACATTTGAATTCGCCTCTGCGGTTCAACGTGGAAAGTAGTTTGTTGGTTTACAGGCGCGAGCGCGGGAGTATTCTCCCGCCAAAATTCGCGGAGAACTACTTGATTTTTCCCGCCGAAATTCGCATAGGACAAATTTTATCTGAGTGATCAGCCCCAGAAGGACAAAGAACGATTCAGATCGATGACTATAAGCAGTGGCGCATACGCGACGCTTAAAAAGGTATGCTGCTTTGTAAGATTAAATATCGTCCTTTGTAACTGTGAAGACACAGCTGGAACTGTGCAAGTTTTTTATGAATTAGGTTTAACCCTTATAGGGCTAGAACCGACTTCATGCTAATTCAAACAGGTTATATCCAGGCCAGCCACCAAGTAAATTGGCGGCTGGCCTGTGATCTAACATGTTTGCTACTCTGAGTATCTTTCCTCAAAGTAAAGCAGATATTGAAGGTTTTGAAAAGCAGACGACACAAATATCTATCAATAGAAAATCATCCAGCATTCTAACACCCTGTCAAAAGTGTATTAGTAATAGTACATCTTTCCAGGGATTTACCAGTACTGGGCTAGACCTGTGTTGTCTTGCATAATGTTGCTACCACAAAACCAGCAGGTTCAGGGTTCAAACACTGGAGCCCACCTTAACCACTGGGCCATGCACAAACACATGCAACTCTATAATTAATACAAACTGGCAGCATAAGATCCATTATCAAAGTGAACTTCAATGAACTGCTTAATTAGTAGATAAGAAGTGAAATGTTGTTACCAGAGGAACATTTTCTAATTATATACAAATGCATGTGTCAAAACTTGATTATTTTCCATCAAGGTATTACGTAATTTCAACATCTTCATAACTATACCGCAGCAATAGTTCCCCAATCCTAGTTGCTAAGCACTATGACACAATTTAACCCATTGAGTCTATAAATAGGGTGAGCTGAAAAGAAGTTTAAGACTTTTTATTTGGAGTGTGTTTATCACAATGAAAACATTATTCTACAGTCAATGATATCTATTTCATATTAATTTCATAATCAATGAAACTAAAATCAATTTTAACAATTAAACATCTGTATCATATACAGTTTGTCACATTTAAAACAATGTGGCAAATAAATTAACTCATTCTATATCTCAATGAATATATCCTTTATCAGATGGGCCATTAAGCTTATTTTTTTTTTGCCAGGATTTGTTTATAACAGGCAACAAATTGAAAAAATGTCAAGCTACAATCTATGTTACACCTGGGAAACCATACTTACCATCCATGACTGGAGTAACAATGAGTGCCCGGTCAATGAACACCGTGTTGGTGAGATGTAAAGCCACACCCACACTGACATAGTCATCATACTTGACATAACACACCTTGGCTGTAACCTGGGTCTCCGCACTCCTGTAAAAAATCAATTGAGAAAACAATACATAACAGGATCAATTCTTGACTATTTTAAGATGGAAACATCCCATATAAAAAGCTTAAAATCCAAGTGAGAAGTCTATCGAGGAATCAATGCAAGATTATAGAAAAGACTAGTCAAAATAATTTGAAGTGAGAATTGCATGTAATTCCTGATGGAGCAATCTGATGTCCAAATTTCAAAGAACCAACATAGTGGTGGAAATTACCGAAGTCAGGTTTAGGACTTAAAGCATATAAGTCATTTGTAAATACCACAAAATAATGACATCGATTGCCATTAAACAATTAAAACCCGCTAAATTGTGTCAAATATATTCGGTGTATACATCAACAGGTGTTGTTGTGTTATCAGAAGTGAGACAAGCAGAAAATGGTCACCTAGTGTCACCTTACTGTTCTTACAAAGTAAATATGCAGAATTCCGACATTTTGTATGTACAGATTGACGATAAAAGGATTTGCCTTCCCCACATGTTTCCAAAGGGCCAAGACTCGGGACAGGTCTTCTCAGAAGTGGGAGTAATTTAACGTTTGTTTAATGTTTATGCAAATTAGCATTGAGAGAACATGCTAGTATATAAAGACAACACAACACAACCGCTCAGTCTGGGCTATTCATAAAGCTTCGCCATTCGCCATAGGCGAAAGTCAACTTGGTTTGGCGAAAAAAGAAATGTACCCTTTCGTCAATTTGGCGAAAGTAAAATTGACCCCATTTTGTATAGAGTCTGTAATGGCGAAAGTGGGAAGAATGGCTAAAGTCTTTTCGCCACTACAAGTGGTAATCATTAATTAAAATTGAATAGTTTGGCGTTGAACAGCTTAAATATAAATAGAAGTGTTTGGTTCCTTAGCCGATTTTCTAGTGAAAGCGCTCTTTTAGAAAATCCGGAGACCAGACATTATGTATATTTCCAATAGCAACGTCTAATGAAAACGTTTAAACAGGCCGGTTCCCGGTTTCAGTTTATGTGTCACACTAAAGTCGGTACCAGAATAATAAAACGCACCAAAACGTTTTCGATACTTATTTCTGTAGCTCACTGCGTTAAAAAAAGATACTCATAAAGGTGATATGGGACTTATTGCAATAAAAAGCACGCGAATAAAAAACATTATTTGTATGTAAACACATTCAATATATCAAATGTTTTAAATGATTACATCGATGCAATATTAGAACGAAATTCCATGGTACGGAATTTACGGACAACGAAACAACAACAACAACATGAGGGAAAGGGACTTCCGGTGAAAAATGGTAATTAAAACAAACATTCAAGGAAATATAACCTTTTATGAGCATATCTTAATGCATTGGAACTCCCACATTTAGTAAAAAGAACGTCATAAAGCTTCGCCATTCGCCATAGGCGAAAGTCAACTTGGTTTGGCGAAAAAAGAGATGTACCCTTTCGTCAATTTGGCGAAAGTAAAATTGACCCCATTTTGTATAGAGTCTGTAATGGCGAAAGTGGGAAGAATGGCTAAAGTCTTTTCGCCACTACAAGTGGTAATCATTAATTAAAATTGATTAGTTTGACGTTGAACAGCTTAAATATAAATAGAAGTGTTTGGTTCCTTAGCCGATTTTCTAGTGAAAGCGCTCTTTTAGAAAATCCGGAGACCAGACATTATGTATATTTCCAATAGCAACGTCTAATGAAAACGTTTAAACAGGCCGGTTCCCGGTTTCAGTTTATGTGTCACACTAAAGTCGGTACCAGAATAATAAAACGCACCAAAACGTTTTCGATACTTATTTCTGTAGCTCACTGCGTTAAAAAAAGATACTCATAAAGGTGATATGGGACTTATTGCAATAAAAAGCACGCGAATAAAAAACATTATTTGTATGTAAACACATTCAATATATCAAACGTTTTAAATGATTACATCGATGCAATATTAGAACGAAATTCCATGGTACGGAATTTACGGACAACGAAACAACAACAACAACAACATGAGGGAAAGGGACTCCCGGTGAAAAATGGTAATTAAAACAAACATTCAAGGAAATATAACCTTTTATGAGCATATCTTAATGCATTGGAACTCCCACATTTAGTAAAAAGAACGTCATTATTGTACTGTCAACTTGCCAGTTCAATGACTCCCAGATCACGTAAACGCTGCAGCATACCCTGCAAACTTTTAGGTTAGATATTCTTTTTTAAAATGTTTAATTTATTTTGTTTTATTTACAATCAAAAGTTATTTTATATTCTTTTTTTAAATGTTTATTTTGTTTTATTTAAAAAATGAATCATGCCAGGTGCATGCATGCAAGTTTAATTATTTTCTGTCGTCTTTCTAACCCTGTCCCAAAGCTCTGTAAACATTTATTGAGGTATAGGATGTAGTACTCTACTAAGAACAACCACACAATGAAGTGGCTGATACAAGAACTGTTATTTATTTGTTCAATTTACACATCATTTATTTTATTATGTGATAAATACCTTTCTAGCCTATTTCAATAATTGGTCTGTAAATTGAACAAATGAACTGTAATTTATATTTAATATTTCTGCTAAAATGGCTAAAAAGACTTAGCCAAATTTGGCTTTGCAAAAATCCAAGTGGCTAAAGAAAATTTGGGTAGCTTAGCCAAAATGGCTCATAATATTTTGGTCCAATGAAGAGCCCAGTCAGTGAACAAGTGTTTTTCACTGATCGGATGTGTTTTTGTCTAGGAAGACTACAGTGTCATCAACAAAGAGGCGAGCTCTACATTTATGCGCTCTGGTAGGTCATTGATGTATTTTTCTTGATAAACAGCTCTGTAAACAGTCAATATCAAGACAAATGTTCACACCATTGGGTTGAGCGAGTGGCATTGAGGCCAAACTTCAGTACATAATATCTCAGATAAGGCTTGGGGTGGGGTGTTACTGGTAGGGGGTGTTACTTACTCTGGCGGGTACATACGAATGTCGTCAATTCGTCCAAGGTAGTTGAAGAGCGTCTTCATCTGCTCTTTTGAGGCATTCGGTGCGATGTTCGTCACCTGAATCACCTTGGTATCGAATTTATCGGACATGTTGGTGCTTTATCAGAGCTACGCCAATAGTATCTCGATAGCCATTACATGGAAATAAGTGTTTTTAGTAAATATTTCTAAGGCTGAAAATTCGTTTTCACGCGTTTTGTCTTTTAGCCGGTTTTCGGTTTGTCGTAAAATAATTTCAGAGAAAGGTGAAAATCCTATTTTCATCGCTTAATTTAACATATTCGTAACAGTTTCTTAAACTTTTATGTTACATGATAAAGAAAAAATATATAATTATCTTAAATATAAAGGGTGAATCGAAAAACCACTTCAATCAAAAAGTCATTTACGACATATCAAAATCAAAAACCTAACCGGCACACTCGGACGTTACCGTTACTCAACGTGAGGAAGGACATACAATTTTTGGGTCCGTGGCTTTTCCATATGTGGCAAAGCGGCAAAATGGCCATAGTGGTTAGCAACTACGAAATTATATGTTTTTATGTCTTTGTATGGTTGGAAATAAGTTCTTCCCTACACTATTTTTTGATCGCATTACGTACCGAAAAATATTGAATAAAATCAATGTTGCTCAGACACGTTATTTTACAATTTTGATATTTTATAGAAAAAGGTAGAATGAGTAGAATGAAGTGGTTGTTCAAACAAAATTAACGAAACTATTGACTGGCGACACGAAGATCGCTAGTACAAAGCTCTGGTCGACTTTGGTTAACTTTGTATTTCATTTTAACTCGATATTTGGAATTACTGCTCAAGAAAAACAAAAAGCAAACATGATTGAATTCGTAGGAAGCAAGGATATGTATGGCCTCGAAAAATTTTGCTCAAATGCGAGGATTTTTTAGAGATATTTCACTAGTGGCGTCGGGCAATTTAACTCAAAATTGGTTTTATAATACCGACACCGGGTCACCTATGGCATCAGGAAATTTTCCTATAAAAAAGAACCTATCAGCCCAACACGGCTGGCTGGCTAGCTGGCTGGCTGGTACGCTAGCTGAACCTCAGTAGCAATCGTCTGTCTATCAAAGTTGGACTTATCAGCCTGGCACCAGGTCACCTATGGCCTCAGGAAATTTTTCTCAAAGTTGGACTTATTGGCCAGGCGCCGGGTCACCTATGGCCTCGGGAAATTTTCCTCGAAGTTGGTCTTATCAGCCTGACTCTGGGTCACCTATGGCCTCGGGAAATTTTCCTCAAAGTTGGACTTATCAGCCAGGCGCTGGGTCACCTATGGCCTCGGGAAATTTTCCTCAAAAATGGTCTAATCAGCCAGGCGCCAGGTCACCTATGGCCTCGGGAATTTTTCCTCATATTTGGTCCTATCAGCCTGACGCTGGGTCACCTATGGCCTCGGGAAATTTTCCTCAAAGTTGGACTTATCAGCCAGGCGCTGGGTCACCTAAGGCCTCGGGAAATTTTCCTCAAAGTTGGACTTATCAGCCCTAGGCCAGGTCACCTATGGCCTCGGGAAATCTTCCTCAAGATTGGACTTATCAGCCAGGCGTCAGGTCACCTATGGCCTCGGGAAATTTTCCTCAAAGTTGGACTCATCAGCCAGGCGCCGGGTCACCTATGGCCTCGGGAAATATTCCTCAAAGTTGGACTTATCAGCCGTACGACCAGTCACATATGGCCTCGGGAAATTTTCCTCAATATTGGACTTATCAGCCAGGCGCCAGGTTACCTATGGCCTCGGGAAATTTTCCTAAAAGTTGGACTTATCAGCCTGACGCTGGGTCACCTATGGCCTCGGGAAATCTCCCTCAAAGTTGGACTTATCAGCCAGGCGCTGGGTCACCTATGGCCTCGGGAATCTTTCCTCAAAGTTGGACTTATCAGCCCTACGCCAGGTCACCTATGGCCTCGGTAAATTTTCCTCATAGTTGGACTTATCAGCCAGGCGCCAGGTCACAATTTTCCTCAAAGTTTGACTTATCAGCCAGGCGCTGGGTCACCTATGGCCTCGGGAAATTTTCCTCACAATATGACTGATCAGCCAGGCGCCGGGTCACCTATGGCCTCGGGAAATTTTCCACAAAGTTGGACTTATCAGCTTGAGGCCGGGCCACCTATGGCCTCGGGAAATTTTCCTCAAAGTTGGTCTCATCAGCCAGGCGCTGGGTTACCTATGGTCTCTGGGAAATTTTCCTCAAAGTTGGACTCATCAGCCAGGCGCCAGGTCACCTATGGCCTCGGGAAATTTTCCTCAAAGTTGGTCTTATCAACCTGAGGCCGGGTCACCTATGGCCTCAGGAAATTTTCCTCATAGTTGGTCCTATCAGCCTGACGCTGGGTCACCTATGGCCTCGGGAAATTTTCCTCAAAATTGGACTTATCAGCCAGGCGCTGGGTCACCTATGGCCTCGGGAAATTTTCCTCATAAGTGGTCCCATCAGCCTGACGCTGGGTCACCTATGGCCTCGGGAAATTTTCCTCAAAGTTGGACTTATCAGCCAGGCGCTGGGTCACCTATGGCCTCGGGAATTTTTCCTCAAAGTTGGACTTATCAGCCCTAGGCCAGGTCACCTATGGCCTCGGGAAATTTCCACAAATTGGACTTATCAGCCAGGCGGGTCACCTATGGCCTCGGGAAATTTTCCTCAAAGTTGGACTCATCAGCCAGGCGCTGGGTTACCTATGGTCTCGGGAAATTTTCCTCAAAGTTGGACTCATCAGCCAGGCGCCAGGTCACCTATGGCCTCGGGAAATTTTCCTCAAAGTTGGTCTTATCAACCTGAGGCCGGGTCACCTATGGCCTCGGGAAATTTTCCTCAAAGTTGGACTTATCAGCCCGACGCCAGGTCACCTATGGCCTCGGGAAATTTTCCTCAAAGTTGGACTTATCAGCCGGCGCCAGGTCACCTATGGCCTCGGGAAATTTTCCTCAAAGTTGGACTTATCAGCCAGGCGTCAGGTCACCTATGGCCTCGGGAAATTTTCCTCAAAGTTGGACTCATCAGCCAGGCGCCAGGTCACCTATGGCCTCGGGAAATTTTCCTCAAAGTTGGTCTTATCAACCTGAGGCCGGGTCACCTATGGCCTCGGGAAATTTTCCTCAATGTTGGACTTATCAGCCTGACGCCAGGTCACCTATGGCCTCGGGAAATTTTCCTCAAAGTTGGACTTATCAGCCAGGCGCTGGGTCACCTATGGCCTCGGGAAATTTTCCTCACAATATGACTGATCAGCCAGGCGCCGGGTCACCTATGGCCTCGGGAAATTTTCCACAAAGTTGGTCCTATCAGCCTGAGGCTGGGTCACCTATGGCCTCGGTAAATTTTCCTCAAAGTTGGACTTATCAGCCAGGCGCTGGGTCACCTATGGCCTCGAGAATTTTTCCTCAAAGTTGGACTTATCAGCCCTAGGCCAGATCACCTATGGCCTCGGGAAATTTTCCTCACAATATGACTGATCAGCCAGGCGCCGGGTCACCTATGGACTCGGGAAATATTCCACAAAGTTGCACTTATCAGCTTGATGCCAGGCCACCTATGGCCTCAGGAAATTTTCCTCAAAGTTGGTCTCATCAGCCAGGCGCTGGGTTACCTATGGTCTCGGGAAATTTTCCTCAAAGTTGGACTCATCAGCCAGGCGCCAGGTCACCTATGGCCTCGGGAATTTTTCCTCAAAGTTGGTCTTATCAACCTGAGGCCGGGTCACCTATGGCCTCGGGAAATTTTCCTCTTAGTGGTCCTATCAGCCTGACGCTGGGTCACCTATGGCCTCGGGAAATTTTCCTCAAAGTTGGACTTATCAGCCAGGCGCTGGGTCACCTATGGCCTCGGGAAATTTTCCTCATAAGTGGTCCCATTCAGCCTGACGCTGGGTCACCTATGGCCTCGGGAAATTTTCCTCAAAGTTGGACTTATCAGCCAGGCGCTGGGTCACCTATGGCATCGGGAATTTTTCCTCAAAGTTGGACTTATCAGCCCTAGGCCAGGTCACCTATGGCCTCGGGAAATTTTACTCACAATATGACTGATCAGCCAGGCGCCGGGTCACCTATGGCCTCGGGAAATTTTCCACAAAGTTGGACTTATCAGCAAGGCGCCAGGCCACCTATGGCCTCGGGAAATTTTCCTCAAAGTTGGTCTCATCAGCCAGGCGCTGGGTTACCTATGGTCTCGGGAAATTTTCCTCAAAGTTGGACTCATCAGCCAGGCGCCAGGTCACCTATGGCCTCGGGAATTTCTCCTCAAAGTTGGACTTATCAACCTGAGGCCGGGTCACCTATGGCCTCGGGAAATTTTCCTCAAAGTTGGACTTATCAGCCCGACGCCAGGTCACCTATGGCCTCGGGAAATTTTCCTCAAGATTGGACTTATCAGCCAGGCGCCAGGTCACCTATGGCCTCGGAAAATTTTCCTAAAAGTTGGACTTATCAGCCAGGCGTCAGGTCACCTATGGCCTCGGGAAATTTTCCTCAAAGTTGGACTCATCAGCCAGGCGCCAGGTCACCTATGGCCTCGGGAAATTTTCCTCAAAGTTGGTCTTATCAACCTGAGGCCGGGTCACCTCTGGCCTCGGGAAATTTTCCTCAATGTTGGACTTATCAGCCTGACGCCAGGTCACCTATGGCCTCGGGAAATTTTCCTAAAAGTTGGACTTATCAGCCAGGCGCTGGGTCACCTATGGCCTCGGGAAATTTTCCTCACAATATGACTGATCAGCCAGGCGCCGGGTCACCTATGGCCTCGGGAAATTTTCCACAAAGTTGGTCCTATCAGCCTGAGGCTGGGTCACCTATGGCCTCGGTAAATTTTCCTCAAAAGTGGACTTATCAGCCAGGCGCTGGGTCACCTATGGCCTCGAGAATTTTTCCTCAAAGTTGGACTTATCAGCCCTAGGCCAGATCACCTATGGCCTCGGGAAATTTTCCTCACAATATGACTGATCAGCCAGGCGCCGGGTCACCTATGGACTCGGGAAATTTTCCACAAAGTTGTACTTATCAGGTTGATGCCAGGCCACCTATGGCCTCAGGAAATTTTCCTCAAAGTTGGTCTAATCAGCCAGGCGCTGGGTTACCTATGGTCTCGGGAAATTTTCCTCAAAGTTGGACTCATCAGCCAGGCGCCAGGTCACCTATGGCCTCGGGAATTTTTCCTCAAAGTTGGTCTTATCAACCTGAGGCCGGGTCACCTATGGCCTCGGGAAATCTTTCTCAAAGTTAGACTTATCAGCCTGACGCCAGGTCACCTATGGCCTCGGGAAATTTTCCTCAAAGTTGGTCTTATCAACCTGAGGCCGGGTCACCTATGGCCTCGGGAAATTTTCCTCAAAGTTGGACTTATCAGTCGTACGACCAGTCACCTATGGCCTCGGGAAATTTTCCTCAAAGTTGGACTTATCAGCCAGGCGCCAGGACACCTATGGCCTCGGGAAATTTTCCTCAAAAATGGTCTAATCAGCCAGGCGCCAGGTCACCTATGGCCTCGGAAAATTTTCCTCATAGTTGGTCCTATCAGCCTGACGCTGGGTCACCTATGGCCTCGGGAAATTTTCCTCATAGTTGGACTCATCAGCCAGGCGCCAGGTCACCTATGGCCTCGGGAAATTTTCCTCAAAGTTGGACTTACCAGCCAGGCGTCAGGTCACCTATGGCCTCGGGAAATTTTCCTCAAAGTTTGACTCATCAGCCAGGCGCCAGGTCACCTATGGCCTCGGGAATTTTTCCTCAAAGTTGGACTTATCAGCCGTACGACCAGTCACCTATGGCCTCGGGAAATTTTCCTCATAGTTGATCTTATCAGCCTGGCACCTGGTCACCTATGGCCTCGGGAAATTTTCCTCAAAGTTGGACTTATCAGCCAGGCGTCAGGTCACCTATGGCCTCGGGAAATTTTCCTCAAAGTTGGACTTATCAGCCAGGCGTCAGGTCACCTATGGCCTCGGGAAATTTTCCTCAAAGTTGGACTCATCAGCCAGGCGCAAGGTCACCTATGGCCTCGGGAAATTTTCCTCGAAGTTGGTCTTATCAACCTGAGGCCGGGTCACCTATGGCCACGGGAAATTTTCCTCAAAGTTGGACTTATGAGCCTGACGCCAGGTCACCTATGGCCTCGGGAAATTTTCCTCAAAGTTGGACTTATCAGCCGTACGACCAGTCATCTATGGCCTCGGGAAATTTTCCTCAAAATTGGACTTATCAGCCCTAGGCCAGGTCACCTATGGCCTCGGGAAATTTTCCTCAAAGTTGGACTTATCAGCCAGGCGCCAGGACACCTATGGCCTCGGGAAATTTTCCTCAAAAATGGTCTAATCAGCCAGGCGCAAGGTCACCTATGGCCTCGGGAAATTTTCCTCATAGTTGGTCCTATCAGCCTGACGCTGGGTCACCTATGGCCTCGGGAAATTTTCCTCATAGTTGGTCCTATCAGCCTGACGCTGGGTCACCTATGGCCTCGGGAAATTTTCCTCATAGTTGGTCCTATCAGTCTGACGCTGGATCACCTATGGCCTCGGGAAATTTTCCTCAAAGTTGGACTTATCAGCCAGGCGCTGGGTCACCTATGGCATCGGGAATTTTTCCTCAAAGTTGGACTTATCAGTCCTAGGCCAGGCCACCTATGGCCTCGGGAAATTTTATAAAAGTTGGTCTCATCAGCCAGGCTGGGTTTACCTATGGTCTCGGGAAATTTTTCCTCAAAGGGTTGCTGGACTCATCAGCCAGGCGCCAGGTCACCTTGCCTATGGCCTCGGGAAATTTTCCTCAAGATTGGACTTATCAGCCAGGCGCCAGGTCACCTATGGCCTCGGGAGATTTTCCTCAAAGTTGGACTTATCAGCCAGGCGCCAGGTCACCTATGGCCTCGGGAAATTTTCCTCAAAGTTGGACTTATCAGCCAGGCGCCAGGTTACCTATGGTCTCGGGAAATTTTCCTCAAAGTTGGACTCATCAGCCCTAGGCCAGGTCACCTATGGCCTGGGGAAATTTTCCTCACAATATGACTGATCAGCCAGGCGCCGGGTCACCTATGGCCTCGGGAAATTTTCATCAAAGTTGGTCTTATCAACCTGAGGCCGGGTCACCTATGGCCTCGAGATTTTTTTCCTCCAAGTTGGACTTATCAGCCGTACGACCAGTCACCTATGGCCTCGGGAAATTTTCCTCAAAGTTGGTCTTATCAACCTGAGGCCGGGTCACCTATGGCCTCGGGAAATTTTCCTCAAAAATGGACTTATCAGCCGTACGACCAGTCACCTATGGCCTCGGGAAATTTTCCTCAAGATTGGACTTATCAGCCAGGCATCAGGTCACCTATGGCCTCGGGAAATTTTCCTCAAAGTTGGACTCATCAGCCAGGCGCCGGGTCACCTATGGCCTCGGGAATTTTTCCTCAAAGTTGGACTTATCAGCCGTACGACCAGTCACCTATGGCCTCGGGAAATTTTCCTCAAAGTTGGTCTTATCAACCTGAGGCCGGGTCACCTATGGCCTCGGGAAATTTTCCTCAAAAATGGTCTAATCAGCCAGTCGCCAGGTCACCTATGGCCTCGGGAAATTGTCCTCATAGTTGGTCCTATCAGCCTGACGCTGTGTCACCTATGGCCTCGGGAAATTTTCCTCAAAGTTGGACGTATCAGCCAGGCGTCAGGTCACCTATGGCCTCGGGAAATTTTCCTCAAAGTTGGACTCATCAGCCAGGCGCCAGGTCACCTATGGCCTCGGGAAATTTTCCTCAAGTTGAACTTATCAGCCGTACGACCAGTCACCTATGGCCTCGGGAAATTTTCCTCAAAAGTTGGTCTTATCAACCTGAGGCCGGGTCACCTATGGCCTCGGGAAATTTTCCTCAAAAATGGACTTATCAGCCGTACGACCAGTCACCTATGGCCTCGGGAAATTCTCCTCAAAGTTGGACTTATCAGCCAGGCGCTAGGTCACCTATGGCCTCGGGAAATTTTCCTCAAAAATGGTCTTATCAGCCAGGCGCCAGGTCACCTATGGCCTCGGGAAATTTTCCTCATAGTTGGTCCTATCAGCCTGACGCTGTGTCACCTATGGCCTCGGGAAATTTTCCTCAAATTTGGTCTTATCAGCCTGAGGCCGGGTCACCTATGGCCTCGGGAAATTTTCCTCAAAGTTGGACTCATCAGCCAGGCGCTGGGTCACCTATGGCCTCGGGAAATTTTCCTCAAAGTTGGACTTATCAGCCCTACGCCAGGTCACCTATGGCCTCGGGAAATTTTCCTCAAAAATGGTCTAATCAGCCAGGCGCCAGGTCACCAATGGCTTCGGGAAATTTTCCTCATAGTTGGTCCTATCAGCCTGACGCTGGGTCACCTATGGCCTCGGGAAATTTTCCTCAAAAGTTGGACTTATCAGCCAGGCGCTGGGTCACTTATGGCCTCGGGAAATTTTCCTCAGAGTTGGACTTATCAGCCAGGCGCTGGGTCACTTATGGCCTCGGGAAATTTTCCTCAGAGTTGGACTTATCAGCCAGGCGCCAGGTCACCAATGGCTTCGGGAAATTTTCCTCATAGTTGGTCCTATCAGCCTGACGCTGGGTCACCTATGGCCTCGGGAAATTTTCCTAAAAGTTGGACGTATCAGGCAGGCGCTGAATCACCTTTGGCCTCGAAAATCTTTCCTCATTGTTGGTCCTATCAGCCTGACGCTGGGTCACCTATGGCCTCGGGAAATTTTCCTCAAAGTTGGACTTATCAGCCAGGCGCTGGGTCACTTATGGCCTCGGGAAATTTTCCTCAGAGTTGGACTTATCAGCCAGGCGCAGGGTCACCTATGGCCTCGGGAAATTTTCCTCATAGTTGGTCCTATCAGCTTGACGCTGGGTCACCTATGGTCTCGGGAAATTTTCCTCAAGATTGGACTTATCAGCCCTACGCCGGGCCACCTATGGCCTCGGGACATTTTCCTCAAAGTCGGTCTCATCAGCCAGGCGCTGGGTTACCTATGGTCTCGGGAAATTTTCCTCAAAGTTGGACTCATCAGCCAAGCGCCAGGTCACCTATGGCCTCGGGAAATTTTCCTCAAATTTGGACTTATCAGCCAGGCGCCGGGTCACCTATGGCCTCGATAAATTATCCTCAAAGTTGGACTTTCCCGAGGCCATAGGTTACCCCGCCTCAGGCTGATAAGTCGAACTTTGAGGAAAATTTCCCGAGGCCATAGGTGACCTGGCGTAGGGCTGATAAGTCCAACTTTTAGGAAAATTTCCCGAGGCCATAGGTGACCTGGCGCCTGGCTGATAAGTCCAATCTTAAGGAAAATTTCCCTAGGCCATAGTTGACTGGTCGTACGGCTGATAAGTCCTACTTTGAGGAAAATTTCCCGAGGCCATAGGTGACCTGGCGCCTGGCTGATGAGTCCAACTTTGAGGAAAATTTCCCGAGACCATAGGTAACCCAGCGCCTGGCTGATAAGTCCAACTTTGAGGAAAAATTCCCGAGGCCATAGGTGGCCCGGCGTAGGGCTGATAAGTCCAATCTTGAGGAAATTTTTCCGAGGCCATAGGTGACTGGTCGTAAGGCTGATAAGTCCAACTTTGAGAAAAATTTCCCGAGGCCATAGGTGACCTGGCGCCTGGCTGATGAGTCCAACTTTGAGGAAAAATTCCCGAGGCCATAGGTGACCCGGCGCCTGGCTGATAAGTCCAACTTTGAGGAAAAATTCCCAAGGCCATAGGTGACCTAGCGCCTGGCTGATAAGTCCAACTTTGAAGAAAATTTCCCGAGGCCATAGGTAACCCAGCGTCAGGCTGATAGGACCAACTATGAGGAAAATTTCCCGAGGCCATAGGTGACCCGGCGCCTGGCTGATTAGACCATTTTTGAGGAAAATTTCCCGAGGCCATAGGTGACCCGGCCTAGGGCTGATGAGTCCAACTTTGAGGAAAATTTCCCGAGGCCATAGTTGACCGGTCGTAGGGCTGATAAGTCCAACTTTGAGGAAAATCTCCCGAGGCCATAGGTGACCCAGCCTCAGGCTGATAAGTCCAACTTTGAGGAAAATTTCCCGAGGCCATAGTTGACCGGTCGTACGGCTGATAAGTCCAACTTTGAGGAAAATTTCCCGAGGCCATAGGTGACCCAGCCTCAGGCTGATGAGACCAACTTTGAGGAAAATTTCGCGAGGCCATAGGTGACCTGGCGCCTGGCTGATAAGTCCAACTTTGAGGAAAATTTCCCGATGCCATAGGTGACCTTGCGCCTGGCTGATAAGTCCAACTTTGAGGAAAATTTCCCGTGGCCATAGCCGACCCGGCCTCAGGCTGATAAGTCCAACTCTGAGGAAAATTTCCCGAGGCCATAGGTGACCCGGCGTAGGGCTGATAAGTCCAACTTTGAGGAAAATTTCCCGATGCCATAGGTGACCTGGCGTAGGGCTGATAAGTCCAACTTTGAGGAAAATTTCCCGAGGCCATAGGTGACCCGGGGCCTGGCTGATAAGTCCATTTTTGAGGAAAATTGCCCAAGGCCATAGGTGAGCTGGTGTAAGGCTGATAAGTCCAACTTTGTGGAAAATTTCCCGAGGCCATAGGTGACCTGGCGCCTGGCTGATAAGTCCAACTTTGAGGAAAATTTCCCGTGGCCATAGCTGACCCGGCCTCAGGCTGATAAGTCCAACTCTGAGGAAAATTTCCCGAGGCCTTAGGTAACCCAGCTTCAGGCTGATGAGACCAACTTTGAGTAAAACTTCCCGAGGCCATAGGTTACCTGGCCTAGGGCTGATGAGTTCAACTTTGAGGAAGATTTCCCGAGGCCCTAGGTCACCCAGCGCCTGGCTGATAAGTCCAACTTTGAGGACAATTTCCCAAGGCCATAGGTAACCAAGCTTCAGGCTGATGAGATCAACTTTAAGGAAGATTTTCCGAGGCCATAGGTGACCTGGCCTAGGGCTGATGAGCCCAACTTTGAGGAAAATTTCCCGAGGCCATAGGTGACCCGGCCTCAAGCTGATAAATCCAACTTTGAGGACAATTTCCCGAGGCCATAGGTGACCGGTCGTACGACTGATACGTCCAACTTTGAGGAAAATTTCCCGTGGCCATAGGTGACCGGTCGTAGGGCTGATAAGTCCAAATTTGAGGAAGATTTCCCGAGGCAATAGGTGACCCATCTTCAGGCTGATAAGACCAATTTTAAGGAATGTTCCCGAGGCCATAGGTGACCCAGCGCCTGGCTAATAAGTCCAACTTTGAGGAAAGTTTCCCGTGGCCATAGGTGACCGGTCGTAGGGCTGATAAGTCCATCTTTGAGGAAAATTTCCCAAGGCCATAGGTGACCCGGCCTCAGGCTGATAAGTCCAACTTTGAGGAAGGTTTCCCGTGGCCATAGGTGACCGGTCGTAGGGCTGATAAGTCCAAATTTTACGGAAAATTTCCCGAGGCCATAGGTGACCCAGCTTCAGGCTGATAAGACCAACTTTAAGGAAAATTTCCCGAGGCCATAGGTGACCCAGCGCCTGGCTGATAAGTCCAACTTTGAAGAAGATTTCCCGAGGCCATAGGTGACCTGGCTCCTGGCTGATAAGTCCAACTTTGAGGAAAGTTTCCCGTGGCCATAGGTGACCGGTCGTAGGGCTGATAAGTCCAAATTTGTGGAAACTTTCCCGAGGCCATAGGTGACCCAGCTTCAGGCTTATAAGACCAACTTTAAGGAAGATTTCCCGAGGCCATAGGTGATCTGGCGCCTGGCTGATAAGTCCATTTTTGAGGAAAATTTCCCGAGGCCATAGGTGACCAAGCTTCAGGCTGATGAGACCAACTTTGAGGAAAATTTCCGGAGGCCATAGGTGACCGGTCGCAGGGCTGATAAGTCCAACTTTGAGGAAAAACTCCCAAGGCCATAGGTGACCCGGCGCCTGGCTGATAAGTCCAACTTTGAGGAAAATTTTCCGAGGCCATAGGTGACCCAGCGTCAGACTGATAAGACCACTTTTGAGGAAAATTTCCCGAGGCCATAGGTGACCCGGCCTTCGTCTGATTAGAGGCATAGTTGACTGAAGTTTTATCACATTTTTCCTATATTGAACATAGATGCTAATTTCCTAAAGAGGGCCCACCAAAGACATTATTATACTCATTTGAAAAATTGTTTTAGTGAGGATCGACTCAAAGGATTCAGGGACTGAGCGAACGACCGGTCTGATTGGATATAATTCTCCCTAGTAAATATAACCACAACCTTTTCAAGATCAGACACCAGTTTGAACCAACGCGGAAACGACTGATACTTTATCAAGGGTAATATACGGTTCAAACTTTCTGCATGTTTGCCGACCAAGGATTGAATCCCAAATAATGCCCCTTAGCCAAACGCTGGATCAAAATGTATTCTGTTAATATTTAGAGAGAAAATATATCAATTGGCTTAAATAAGATATCGCTTAACAATTAGAGGATCTTTATTGTTAGAGGAAACAGGCCTTTAATATAGTCTGTAATATTTTTTCAATAGCTATTTTATGGGGGGGTATCGAGTCTCCAAAGCAGCCCTTGTGTGCGTACTGAGGGTTTGACGTCCGGTTTTTTGGCTAAAATCGCACTGGAACACTTTCATACATCAAATAGGGAGATCAGATATATCCCCGGTGCGCAACTGGTTAAAATTCCCTTGTTAAATCATTACATGTTCCCGACTCATACAATTAACCAAAGTTTTCTAACCTATGTTCGACACTTAACGATAATTTAATGAATTTCCATCTTATCTTATTTTTGTGATCCTAGTCGAAGAACTTTAGTTCACTTAAAGATCATGGCCGATGAGGAAACAAGCATTGAATCTACCCATCACTATTTTGATTTTCAAAAGAAGAGTTATTCCCATGGTTGTTAAGCTTATTGTATACTGTATATTCAGTGGAAGACTAAGGGTCTATCAGCTGAATGTGTTCTATAAAACACCGTAAAAGACATTTGCTTTAAACCTTTTTTTATAAAGACAAATATTAAGTAATTTTGTATTTTCTACAGAAGATACAATTAAAGATCTTACCAGAGGTTGGCTCGATTTGGTTAAACTAGAAGCTAAAGAAAACAGTTCTAAAACATAGGAATCGTGTCACTGAAAGTTAAGGCCATTTACACTTAAATTGTGAATGTTCTAGAATAATTGAAAATTAACTTAAAAGTAATTTAAATTCCCTTTACAGAGGAATTGAGACTGTAACACGTTCGCATGATGCTTTAAAAAGAGTGAATACTATAATAACTGTTTACAATTAGCGATAAAACAATGTCAGCCGTGAAACGTTGGAAACCAATAAAAAACAATAAATTCTCCATTTTGAATGTTCTCGTTGTTAATATTGGATACATGACAGTATTTGTATGTTTTTCAGGTGATTGTTCTAACAAGGTGATCGACACTCATTAATCCGAGCGCTCCATGCTATTTTAGATGTTACTCGAACATAAACAATGAAGTTAAATTGGTGGGCACCAAATTTGTGAAAAAAGGACTTTGAAAATTAGATAATAAATAGTGCAGGCGTTATATTGTCATGATCCTGAGGATGTTCGCTATGTTTCAACTTAATCTATAACTTATATTGGGGCCTCCGTGGCCTAGTGGTTAGAGTACAGAACTTGAAATCACATGGCCCCTCTCCGCTTGGGTTCAAATCCTGAGAGGGATATGGATTTTCATGAGAGGCAGTCTCCCGACTGACTTACGGAATGCCGATGGTTCTACCCGCCTTGACCAGCCCTTATGGGCAGTTGAGTATGGGTCTTCCTCCATCATTAAGAGTCGGGCATCGCTACATAACTGAAATAATGTTGATGTGATGTAAAACCCATATGAAAAAAAATATAACTTATATTACCTAGTTTCGCAGGTTTTCTGAGCGCTAGTATACTTTTAAGGTCTATTGTCGTCCATGTAAGCGTTGGTTCCCATAATTAGGCATAATCGAATAATCTACTTCAAATCAAAATTTCCCTAGAAAATTGAAAATGGTCTTAACCTACCTACCCAATGTTCACCAGCATTTGAACTCCACAACATTATCACTGTTATGGGCATAATCTACATGCATCTCCGGGACATGCTCAGTGACACAAGTACAATCCCCACAATAGACTAATCACAGTTAAAGAGCATGTATGTTGGTTGAGCATGGCTTTAAGGTATCTATAATCGTTAGACATTGTCCTGACACATCTCAGAAACTCTAGAACAGATGTGTAAATTAAGTAAACAAGCAGTTGAATTGAGTATCATGTTAGCATTATACCTTTGATTCGGTCCTACTCACAAGTAAGCTTTAAAACTGTAAAACTTTTTTTTTTTCAGCATCAAGCACCCTATACTCCATAACAAAATCCTCTGCCACGTTTCTTTCTATTGGACATGTCATTTGTGATAGTTGACATTCCATGGGCATAAATGGTGGCTAGATGATGGAGATCAGGATTGGTATGTCACTCTCGTGTATTAATCCCAGTTTTGCCTGTATTATCATACACGCTTATATACGTGCTTTTAAACCTTAGATATTTTTTCTGTAAGCTTTCATAATATACCTTCCAGCTACATAGACACGTACTTAATATGTACTCATGGGTTAACAGATGCCGGGATTACACAAATGTTTGTCTTTTGCAAAATCATGACTGTTTTCATCTACATTGAAAATAATGTTTCCCACACACTTCTCTCCATTATTATATCCCTGTGAGTCTACAAGGCTATCCATCAATGGGAACGTGCCGAATTAAAGTCAATTTCAAGTTACCAGATATAACATGCTGGTAGTAAGAGTTAGCCCACACTAAAGGATTCTGTTTAGCAAACTTTGGGGCGTTCCTTCGTACTTTTCTATTGAGGTGTGGCTAGATGAAAATCTGTTCAAAGTAGACTCCTGTCTTTAAAACATGGGGAAATAACCATGGTCTACCATGAAGACTGCATCTGATAACACAAATCTGCTTTACAAAAAGCTGGAATCTCAAAGTACATAAGTCATTTGGCAACTACAAAGCTTTTCTCTGAAATAATTCGTTTTGCTTGAAGGGGACATTCAAATACCTGTAGTTTCAATACAAAAAGAAAAACAAATAAGAATACAGAAATAATATTTTTCTTGTTTATTTCTCACACATAGCAATTATTTATCATTCATTGAAGAAGAGCTGTCTGTAAGACAGCATGCTCGACTATTCGATAATGTCAAAGAGGGGTTTAGGTCAGTGAAATATAATTTGTTTTAAAATATGAGGGTGCACACAATGATTCCTTACAATAGTTGTTGAGAGACTTTAACCAAGATTTTCTAAGTACAAAAGACCGCATGGTTTGCTTAGTTCAAAACAAAAGATATGAAACTTGGTCAGGGACCTCAAATAATTACCCTGAATACATGTATTAAGTATTGAAACATACAATAAAGTCGTTCATGAGAAACAAACTTGCACACAAAAACTTAACCCATATTTTCTAAGTACAAAAAGCTGAACAAGTTGCTTAAATTCAAAACTAGAGATATGAAAATTGGTCAGGGACCTAAGATTATAACTCTAAATACATGTGTGAAGTAAAAACCAATTTCATATGGTAGTTCATGAGATACAAACTTGCACACAAAAACTTAACAAAGAGTTTTCTAAGTACAAAAGGCCATATCATTTTCTCAAAGTCAATACAAGAGAATTGAAACTTGGTCAGGGACCTTAAATTATAACCCTGAACACATGTGTGAAGTATCAACCCATACCATACAGTAGTTCATGATATACAAACTTGCATGTAAAAACTTAACCAAGATTTTCTAAGTACAAAAAGCCAAATAAGTTGCTTAAATTTAAAACTAGAGGTTTGAAACTTGGTCAGGGACCTTAAAGTATGACCTTTAACACATGTGTGAAGTATCAAACCGTTCCATACAGTTGTTAATGAGATACAAACTTGCACATAAAAACTTAACCAATGTGTGACGCTGACAGCGACGCCAGTGTGAGTAGTATAGCACTCCTTATTCTTTGAATAGTCTAGCTAAAAATCCAAATTAGAAAATATCAATCATGCTTATAGAACTTCATTTCAAGGAGATAAATGAGAACTTTCCAACGAAACAGTGAGTTTCATCATTTGAAAATAGAGGGACATAATCCAAATAAACTCAAATAGTAAGTTCGCTTAAGTGTTGACAACAATTGACAAAGATTTGCCTTAAGTTACTACTTCTTTGCCCATAAACGTCAATGATCAATAGCTTGATCACTTAAATCCACAATATAAATGAGGCTTACTGCCCATAATACAAACATAAAATCAACAATACTTTTCTGACATACATGGAGTGAGTTAACAAGGGAATTGAAACTGGATATCTGTAGCTGGTAAATTGCTAATTCATCATTTGTCTAAAGACTCAAAAAGGTTATCTTGTTGTGAATGCCTTTTAACTCTTGACCAGCATGTCATAAGGTTTTACATGTATTCAGAGTCGATACCATTGTCACTAGTGTTTATATGAATTTTCAAAGATAAAACCTGGTGCAGCATAACTGATGCCCAAAGGTACATGATTCAAAAGGCAAGATGAGAAGATGCAGGCAAAATTTTCTTGGTCAGTGACTTTACAAAATTCCGTTTGAGAAGTTGAACATGTGCAAAAATATAGCAGAAGTGTGATGCTGCAGAGTAGTCAAGACTCTTTTGAATAGTCAAGCTGTATTGATTTTAAATGTAAACTGTTTGAAATAAAAAAAAATGTTAACATCAAAATCCTTCTTTTAAGTATGTAAACCCAGCTATTTTCTTACTAAGATCAATTTGTGTTTTTATTATACTTATAAGATTACTTATACCCTAAAACAAAAGTTATTTATATATTCTTTTATCTTTCAAAATCGTATATAAAACAAGGTTGATTAAGGGTGTATGTTCAGTGAATAATAAACAATACAAAGGTGAATTAAAACATGTTCCTTTATCTACAAATTTAATATGATAACTGTTATCAAAATAATTATTTACCTTCATGTGTTTTGCTTTCATTCCAGCTTACTATTTTGTTACACAAAAAGCAATTGAATAATCTTTGACAACATTAAGACGTTGATCAAAATAATTTCCATTATAAGTCCATCATGTCTCACACACAATGATCTCCAAAAATCTTTGCTAGTCATCTAAGAGGGAGACCTGATAACCCTGGAAATAGTTACCACAAAACCACACTGTTTATTCTTCCCTTCTTGTATGGAAGTATTCCTTTTCTTCTAGCATAAAAGATGGCCGTTCAAGACGAGATATGTTGTTTATAAATGTTGGCATGTTGTTGTTTGAATAGTTGCTGTGGAAACCACATTGTGCCAGGTCATGAATTGAGGAGATATGACACCAGTACAGCCATACTGACCACATGAACATATATTATTTCTTCAATATTTATAATGATCATCATCTCCATCATCTTTCTTTCATCGTTAACTCAGCCTGACATGTCTCCTCTGTATGCAAGAAAAACTGCAACCTGGATGTTTTAGGGGCTTCATCTTTTCCTTTTTCATTTCAGCATGCACATACGAGTCTCCCTCAAATAGGCTCTTATCGTGCTCCACGTGATCTGTCAAAGATGTGGTTAAAGAGTTTAGTTTTATGTTACCGGTAATATAAAAATATGTGCAGTCATTTTATCTATAGGTGACACTTTATTTGCGAATCTAAGAATTTTCTAGATTTTCGAATCTTCGAATCGAAGCAGTTATGTAGTCCATTAAAGCAATTGCCTAGTCTTCAGTTGCTAGTGAAAGAAGAAAACAACTTCTGATGATAAGATAGTCTTCACCAAATATTTCATTGCTCAAGAACTAATTTATATTTTCAACTTATCACAAAATGAAAGAGTCTGGAAAAACGTCTTCAAATCATAACTTGTCAGAGGAAATCTGACAACATGTCAACATTTTAGATGCTTCCTTCGTTTGTTGTTTTACATGAAAGGTTTTAAAAAAGGCAAACTACAGACTGTATAGACTACAAGCTTTAACCAAAACTTTTTTTCAGTAAACAAAACAACGAATTGAGATATATACACATTTCACAACATAAGGCATACCAAAATAGTGTGAATTAGAACTGACCATTTTTTCGCTCATATGAAGAAATCACTCTTGTTCTGACAAAGTTTTCTAATTGAAATCAGAATACATTCATTCTGCCATAGTAAAGAGACTATGTATCTCCAGCTTAGTTATATAATATTTTAATCACCTTGAATGAAGCAGACATCAAATTCTAAGCATCTCTTGCAAAAGTAGTTGGTGCCTTTCTTGGGAACATCTGTCTCGTTGATGCCTAAACAATGTAGATGAAACCACTCTGTGCATGAATTGCACAATATCATCAGACTGCTGTAATGTAAAACAGGAGATATCCATAAGCCATCACGCTCGACTATCATATGATGTCGAAAAGGGATATAGGTCAATGTACAATGATTTGTTTCAGAAACATTTTCTGAGTACAGAGGCTGGCATTAATTGCACCAAATCAATAGCAGAGTTATTGCACTTGGTCAGTTACCTTAGATTTTAACATTTAGTCCATGTGTAAAGTTTCAATTCATTCGCTAGCGGCTATAGCACTTTATGAGAAACAAACTTACATGTAAAACTCTAACTTTCTAAGTACCAAAAAAGACATAATTTACTTAAAATCATAGCCAGTGTTTAGAGATTTTGTCAGTGACCTTAGATTATGTTCTCAAATACATTTATAAAGTTTAAAACCGATCCTTGCAGTAGATTTTGATAGGAATCTGCATTTTCCTGACAATAAAATCCAGAGACTTGGTCAGGGACCTTACATAATGACCCTGAACACATGATTGTGTGAAGTATCAACCCATTCCAAAAGTAGGTCATAGTAGATACAAACGTTCGATGCAAACGCCCCAGTGGTAGTATGTCTATCCATATTCTTCAAAAAGTCAAACTAAAATTCAGTTGGGAATAAAAATTGCTATTTTTGTTTTTCAAAATATATTTTGTTATTGAAATCATTCATATAGAAAGATTTAAATTAAAGCCATACTTGCACTCATTTACACTTAAATTATGAAAATTCTAGAATAATTAAAAATTACTTTAAATTCTCCTTTACAGAGGAAAGAGACTGTTACACATTATAGTGATGCTTTTAAAAGAGTGAATTCTATAAGGTTTGTTTACAATTAGCGATAAAACTAGGTCAGCTGAGAAAAGTTGGGAAGTAATAAAACCCAAGAAATTCTCTATTTTGAATGTTCACAATGTTAATATTGGATACATGACAGTATTTTAATGTGTTTCACATGATTTTTCAGGTGATCGCCAGCCACACATTTATATGAGCGCTTCTTGTTTTTTAGGTTTAACTCGAATGTAAATAATGAAGTAAAATTGGTGGGCACCAAATTTGTGAAAATAGCACTTTGAAAAATAGATAACGAATGCTGCAGGTGTTATATTGTCATGATCTTGTGGTTTTTCGCTATGTTTCAATATATTCTATCTGAATATATAACCATTATTACCCAGTTTTTCTGAGCGCTAGTATGCTTTAACAAAGTAATTATCCTGTTTTAATAACAAGTAAGGTCTACATCTATCGATTAGATAAAAAAAAAGAACAGGTTAAAAACTGCGTTAGAAATCAGTTTAAGTCCATGAAAGATTTAGAACATAACAAATTTTATACATGCATTTTATTTTCTCTCAATTTTTTTTTAGAAAGAATGACAATAAAAAATATTCTTTTTTGTCTTTTAGACTGAGTCAACCATTAAATTGATTCAATTGTGATTCCTGATTAATAGTCCATAAGAGAAATCCCCATGCTTAAAATCACACATATTGATTGCGACACGCCTAGTAGAACCATCAGCATTCTGTTTCATAGCCTAACTCTCAAGAAAATTCATATCTAAAAGTATTGGTATTTGTAATCATATAGATATTAGCATTGTGATTTCAAGTTAAGCGTACACAATTACCAAAAGGCAATGGTTATAATGTAGTAGTTAATAATAAAGCATTAAAGCTGTTTTACCCATCATCTGGTTGTTGACATAGACAATACAATCTAACTTCACGTGTCTTCTTTTCAATTGTAGGGTAAAAGAAGCTTGATCGCTTTCGCTATAAACAGAGAAAGTCAGACATTTTCTTAAAAATGGTTTTGCAAATGATAAAATGTACCATATGAAAGAAAATTCAACAACAGTTTATAACTCTATAGAATGAAACAAAACTGGCATTTATACAATAATCTTAACATTTATATTTTCACAAGTTGACGTAAGAAATCAATAATCAATCCCTTGTTGAAATACAGGAATTTCTTAAACATTAAGCTTTAAGCAATCACAGGCAACAAAATTTTCATTTCTTCTTATTTGGTTCCAATGTCCTCTACAACAGTCAAGCAATGTTCATATACAAGATATGCTGACTGTTGTTTTATTAAACCAATGCAGCTAAAAACAAAAGCAACTATTACAAGATCTGATCTGATCTTCAGCAGAGAAGAAAGATGTTGGTTTGCCAAATGATGGGACTCCCCTGTGGTTGGTATGTGTAGTTTCTGACTTTCACATTGGAAATTTTTAACGTGTCTTTCAGAAGCGTAAAGCTTTATCTGCACCCCTAAACAAACAGGTCACAGAAAAAAAAGAAAAAAGAAAAAAATGAAAAAGAGGTTGATGCAAATTTCCAATACAAGAAAAAGCTTACCTTACATCTGGTCTTTCAAATGCAATATGGTTTTGCCTAAAAGGGAAGAGAGAAAAGGGAAAAAATAGAAGCACCAATTTCTTAAGTATCAATCAAATGATAAGCATTAAAAAAAAAATTATGTAGTTTTGGTTATGATGTAGTTTGTACTTAAACAAGAGGACCCTGAGGGTCCTGGATCGCTCACCTGACACTTGTAAAGTGTAGGTTACAACAATGTTACACATGAGTAATGGACAAGATTTGTCTAAATTTGACAGTGATCTACTTTTGACCCCATAAACTGACTTGGTTGAATTATAACAGGTTGATCATTTTGAGCAAGTTTGATCAAATTGGGCTGAAAATGAAGCTTTCATTGCTTCTAGACTGTAAACAAGGTTTTTCAAAGATTTGACCTAGTCACCTACTTTTTGACCCCGCACCAACCATGATCAAACTCTATTGAGATATCATCAAGGTTATTATCCTGAGCAAGTTTGATCAAGATTAGGCCAAAAATGTGGCTTCTAGAGTGTAAACAAGATTTAACTAAGATTTGACCTAGTGACCTACTTTTTGACCCCACCCCACCCATGATCGAACTCTATCGAGATATCATCAAGGTAAACATCCTGCGCTAGTATTAGGAAGAATGGGCCAAAAATGTGGCTTCTAGAGTGTAAACAAGATTTTACTAAGATTTGACCTAGTGACCTACTTTTTGACCCCACCCCACCCATGATCGAACTCGATCGAGATATCATCAAGGTAAACATCCTGAGCAAGTATCAGGAAGAATGGGCCAAAAATGTGGCTTCTAGAGTGTAAACAAGATTTTACTAAGATTTGACCTAGTGACCTACTTTTTGACCCCACCCCACCCATGATCGAACTCGATCGAGATATCATCAAGGTAAACATCTTGAGCAAGTATCAGGAAGAATGGGCAGAAAATGTGGCTTCTAGAGTGTAAACGCTGAAATTGTTGACGGCGCACGCACGCACGACAGACGACGGACAATCAAGTATCCTAAAAGCTCACCCTGAGCAGAGCTCTGGTGAGCTAAAAACCAAACTATAATTGACACTAAAGAAGTAGGCAAAACCAAATATTCTCATCTTACATTTCATAAATGGTGAAAACCCATTTTCTATGTTTATATATTTTTGTCGTATCAATCACTGTTCAAATAATCAAAGAGTTCAACAGTATAAACTAGAATGCCAAAAAGCAAAAGGGATTTTGCCTACTTAGAATTCTGTCTGTTCTATTAAACTGGTTTCATCTCTTACCATTATTGTTCTTGGCTCTGTAAGAAAAGTAAAATCATAGCAATCCTTTATTCTCTCACTCATCTTTGAAACAAAGCTAGAATCTATCATATTGGAATTTCATACAGAAAATACTCCTATTATTTTAGAAATACTACAATAAAGAACTTACATCATGTGGCGTACACCATTGCCAATCCTATGATAACTCTGTAACTCTTAAAAGGATACAGAACACCTCTCAGAATGCTCCATTTATCATAAGGGAAATGGTGTTAACATTTCATGATCCTTATTGATTTGAAATCTGTTGCACAATGGTTTATCTTGAAAATTAAGTCAAAATATCTTACTTGATACTCCAAGGAGAAAGGCAGCTACAGACATCCGTGCATGGTTCACTTGCTTGTTTGTCCAATGGAAAGCTAGTGATCATTCAGCCAAAAGGTTGTTGGCAAACTGCAAATAATTTGATCAATGTTTAAGGTCCATTATATATAAACTCAAATGGAAAATAAATGATTATTTCATCATTTTGATACTATGGTAATCTTTATTTTGACTCTCATTTCTGTCATTTAAAATCTTTATTGCACATATGCAAGTGTCTATCCAATTGTGTGTGTATAGTACCCTAAATTGTTTCCAACAAAGCAGTATCTCCTTTCTGAATAAAAGTTTTAAATTTTGAAAGCAATATGCACATTTCATTAAACATGCAATACCGGTATAAGGCTTGCTCTATTCAAGATAAGGCAATCTCTTATGCTCTTAACAAATGAATTTCATTTCATGTTTAATTCAAACGATTCATTACTGAAACAAATGTTATCAACATTTCTACTTGCAAGGAAAACAATAAATCATCTGCTTGGTTAAGGAAAGCATTCTTTCAGCTCCATGTCAACATAAAATGGGGCATTTGTGCAAAAGAGTTAAAATTGTTTGGCCTTTTTTGGTTTCATATCTCATACCTTTAGTTTGTTAAAATGCCTCAAATCCCACATCAATTTCAGATATGGTCAATGTTAATTATGGTACAAATGAAATTGAATTAATTTAATCTATTTCATATTGGTCTCATTGTTGAGAATGATTCTTTCTTCAAGAACAGAGCACATTCTGGGGAAGGACCCACTTCTGATGACAATAGATATAACATACTTTCAGCATGTAGATACAGTACCACAAGAACTCTCATCCATTTGCTTTGTGTGGGAGGGCACCTCTACATGCCATTCCTGGGGTACTTCAGTCAGAATCCCGTCATCAGTTCTGCTTTTCAAGAACTTACTGAAGAAATAAAGATAATATCCATACATATATAACATATGGAAAATTTCCCGGGGCCAATGGGTGACCCGTCCTCGGGCTGATTTTGCAAAGTTTGAGGAGAATTTCATACATATTGTACATGCAATAGCTTTTTATTTTTTTAAAAAGAATTGTCATTTCTAGGCACGAAGCAATAATTGGAGTTTGCCATACCTGTCAAATCTCTGTTGTAAACCACATCTCTTGTTTACCTTGTCCCGAGATCAATTCTAGGCTGAGCCTCTCTGATCCGTATTGGATTGTTATTTTTGGATTCCTATATATTTGGTTTCTTATATTGAATAGCATACTGTATCGATTGGGTTCCCCATATCAATTTGAATATAACATTATATAGCAACATTGCGTCTAAGTTTCTCCAACACTGTGATTCAAGTTGGTTAATAAAAGTCGGCTAAGTAATCAATTAATCACACAAAAAAACCTGCCATTAAGATTATGGTATTACCTTAATGACATTGATCAATGTGATATAATTAATTGCCGATTTTGTTTTATTACGTGCCTTTAATTATACAATGATTATACTAATAAAGGGCAATCGCTTTCATTGAAGTTTTCACGCTTACATCATTTTTATCTCTCCTCACAAACAGTTGACAAATTGGATTGAAAATGGACAATAAAGCAAAGCAATCTATTAACGTTCAATGCTATGCCATTTACAACCCATTTGAGGAAATTAATACGTATCTATGAAACTTTCTTCGTTTGTACTTTTGCACTGTGTATTGAATCACACATGTAAATATAAGGTAGGTACGAGTTGACCTAGAAAATACGAGTTAACCAAAGATTTGGGTACGAGTTAACCAAAAAGGGTACGAGTTAACAAGGGTACGAGTTGACAAGGGTACGAGTTGACCAGTAACCAATAAAATATAAGCGTAACATACTTGTGTGGCCAAAATCCTTTGAAGACGTGTAAACACAAAATCTTGAATGTGTTCTTGACTCAAAATCCCTCAAGATACTAAGCGCTTCCTCCGCAGATCCAGCGCTGATCCCCTCGTTCACCGCCATGCTGGTTGGAGTATGCCAGACTGGGAAAACCCGGGAAAAAAAGGAGAATAAAGATTCAAAAAGGGAAAATAACTCTTCATGAGTTTTCGTAGTGGCTAACCACTATGGCCATTTTGCCGCTTTGCCACATATGGAAAAGCCCGTTTCCCACAATTTTTACACGTTCATAATAGAAATTTACATTTCTCGGTAATTATGCAGTTCATCTCTTTCATATGCGGTTATGATCATAGGATAGGAGGTCACACAAATGTATTCCAACAGGAAGTTTATGTCGTCACTGTCATCTCAATTATGTTTCCGTTCTTTCAGTTTGGGCATGGTGAACTCTAGTGACACTGACGGTGCCTGAGGGCTTGGTCATTGCGATTTACGGAGATTTCGGCTATTGGTGCTCTCGCTTACAATGAAAAGTAGCGTTTACCTTACAGCAACATGAATAGGGAATGTATAGTGATTCTAGTTCACACCAGTACAGGCGTTGGTAACTGAATTAGACAATTGAACATTAATGAGCGATTCCATGGTCCTTCACTAGGACCCAATGTTATTAAAGCTCATTCTTCCCACATACCAACGGCCGCTAGAATAGCCATCCCCATTCAGTTAAGGGTGAAGTGCAAACAATATACCTATACTGGACGTTTTTAATTGCATTAAGTATGTGTCAGTACAAGAAATTGAAGAATACACCTTAAGTTCAAGTTCAAGTTAACACTACGGAACAATGGTTACAGATTATGACTGGGAGGTGCTGTTAGATCAGTGGTGATGTTTTTCCTATATGGAAAGAAGAAGAAAAGACATGATAAGAATAACTTGTAATATTGTTATAATAGTTACTTTTCAATGTATATTAGAATTTTGTTTGATTTCAGCAATATTTTTTTTTAATTTTTGGAATGGGTCAGGTACTGGAGAAATTGAGAAAAATGCTGGCAATGTATCTGAAAGTTTTAATTTTTCATGAATACCTTGATCCACAAACAACTTTCAGACTTTTGTTTTTGACGGTTCTGTCCTTGAAACCAAACTCTCTCAAAGTTTTTGAGGAAGTTTTTGCCGATGTTTAAGTCTTTTAACATAGTATTTACTGACAGCATTGTTAAACATTGAATCATTCGTGAAAACGCATTAATAACCAGCGATAATGATGTTGCCTGTTCATCCGAGGTTGTTTCATTTCATTAGTGCCTAAGTCCATATAGAACTGTTGAAATGTATGATTCTCATTCTATCCAACAGATATGTGATTTTAATGTTTCAGTAAGAAAGCAATAACACTACACCATGGCAGATGTAACAAAGCTAGTATTTTCTATTATACGGTTTCTTCAAGATCAGAGAACTAGCAGTGATCTAGACGAAGAACAGGAAGAAAGCATTGAAGGTAAAATTTTGCATGAGGAGCAGAGCCCCAGATAAGAGGCTAACAAGAGATTAAGAACTTTGGACATAGTGAACAGGATTCCCATTAATATTTGTAGTAGGAGGGTGATTTGTACAAGTAGGCGGATGTATGAATGACCTCATCATTAGATTTATCATAAAACTGGGAAAAGTAGCCTTGGGAAATCCCCAGCCCTCGGCTCCAAATGAACCTCTGCATGAAAAGTGATAGTTTACAGTTATTTCATGGGCATACATTGTCAGGTGTAATTCAACCGCTTCAAAGGACTTTGGTCAGCTCAAATAACAAAAAATATGATATGTGGTAATAAGTAACAACTTATTTTTGAATGGTGTTTGCTTCATTGGTCAAGTTGAAAGTCAGCCCTTTCTCATGATAACCATGCATTGTGGAACAGTCAAAACTGTGATCCAGAGGTGGAGAGGATGACTTTTGAACTGTTGGCCAGAGACCATACATTTTTCCTCAACACTATTATTTTTTGGATTCTCTTGAAAAACAAGTTAGTTGAATACTTGTCAATATGATTGAAATTAAAAAAGAATTTTTTGACAATAACATTTGTGTCATTTTGGTTTGTTTACAATGGTCACGATCATGTAAATGCTTGAAAAGCTAAAAGAATTTTCCGCACTATGAATGATATTGCCATGTTGTTTGCCGAACTAAACTTAGTACATTCTGCCTTGGTCTGAAAATACCGAATATTGCCAAGCGGTCTTTGCAGACAACAGTTTGTAGTGCTATTAGATTACCAAATCATAAAAGCTTTTCATTTTTCTCTCAATAAAATAGCAGAGAATAAGGAATTAACATTCATGTAAGATATTAAGGAATAATTCTTTCTGTTTTGTCGTGTTGTGATTGTGAAACAAGTTGTAACTCTCAATTATCCTAGCCTTACAGGTATTTTCAGGGTTCAGTGCAATATTATAGTAAATGCTTTACATTTGTGAATGACTTGCTATACTCTTGCATTTAATCCTCTTGCAAGGCTTGTTGTTTGTACCTTTCAGTGGCTATTCAGTGTTTAGAGTCCACATATGGAATTGATACATCGGACGAACAGTGCGTGGCCAAGTATCAAGTGCAGAAAAACCTTTTGGATATATTTAATTCACAGTTACAGATTGAGGTAGGCTACATTTATTATATATTCAATTTTTGTTTCATTTTTTTTTTATCTTTTAATATTGAAATAGAGAAAACATCCTTGTGGGAAAAGGAGCAATTGCTTGTATTGATAGCAAATATTAAGTTGAAATATGGTAAAAATGTCAAAATTGATTCGAAAGAAATAAAAAAGAATTTACCAACACTATAGGGCTTTGTGAATTAATAGACAGAGGGCTATGGAAAGACTCTTTTCTTGATCTGAATATGGAGGGAATATAGCTATAATGAATGGGTATGCAACCATAGAAGGGTTCTCAATTTCTGCTGATAGTTGATAATTACGCCAGAGCTATTTGGACTACCTGCACATGTTACAACTAGAGCTGTGACGGGTAGCAATTTCCTACCCGGGTACCCGATGGGATATTACCCGCGGGTACTCGAGCCGATATTGTTCTCCCTTATATGCAAGTCTGGATATATGCCTAACAAACTCATCGTATTTTCAAACCTTAGAGAGGTTATCTATACTGTACACATTGGTCTCGATCGTTTCATATAGAAAGTGGGAAAGTGGGCCATGCAAATGAATGTGTTTTTCAATTGTAGCATAAGATCAGATCATCGGCACTTATTGACAAATGGATCAGACGTTACTAAATTATCCCCAAACATAACGTGTAAAAATCTGTCCCAAGTACTATTCTCTCCAATGCTGCTCCTCGGTCATCAAAACTGACGTTGCTTTCGGAAACCCTTTATAAATTGCCTACATCAAGATTCCATATTGAAAATCTGAGAGGTCGCAATTTACAGCTTTACCATTCGTGCGAGCGACTTTACCACACAGAATTGCAAGTAATGGTTCTAGGCCCTTATGACTTACTGCGATGATCGGAATAAAAATTGTTGGAACTGTGATTAGTGTCCATATTTGTACACATGTTGAGAAATTGTTTGGGGGAAATTTGATTGGTAGTTTGGGAATTTAGAAACGTCGGATTCACTCGCCAATGAGTGCATATTCATACATTTCATGTGGATTTATAAGGCAGGTAAAAGTACCATCGGGTAACAGGTAGTGATTTTATACCCGGGTAGTGGCCTGTACCCGGCCCATATCTGGGTACCTGAGTACCCGTCCCAGCCAGATATCTGGTCTCGAAGGCTATTGCTATATTGACTGACGCCTTCAAAGCAAAGCACAATAAATGTCTATATGTTGTGAAAAGCTTTGTTAACAGATCGTTATTGAGACTAAGGCCTATGGTTATTCTGGACGCTGTTACACAATATCTTTGTTTTTAATGTAACCATGTATTCAATTAGAGATTTAACCTTTACACTTCAGACAGACCCAGACTTCTCCGACCTTTCTCTTCACGAAGCCACACCTGAACAGAAAGAAGAGGCTGAGGCATTAAAGAACCAAGGTGATTGTTAACACAACCTCACTAAAACTAAAGGAAAGGAGCTTTATAAGCTTTTAGCGTCCGTTCCAATCCGTTTCACTAAATTGTTTGTAATGTATACAGTTGTGTTTACTTATTGAGAGAGATATGTTTAAACTTAAACTGATGATTTGAGACATTCACCATTTTACAGCTCACATATATTAATAATATATTTAACGTTTACTAGGAACATTGATCCCTATAAGAGCATGGGTGAAAGTGTTCAGGATTATTTCTGAATTTCAGGTTTTTTAGACTTTTTGTCCCTATATAAAGCTTTAGCAAACATGCCTTTTTAGGATAAAGAACTACAAATTTCAGGCTTTTTAAAATTCATCAACTATCAGCCATGTAAGAGGTATATTTAAGGATCCTGTTAGCCCAGTGGTTAAAATGTAGGTCATTTGATACATGGGTCCCATATCCAATCCTCAACAGCATCATTGGTATTTTTCGTTGGAGTGTTCTTGGACAAGACATGGCAAAATCCTGTTTAGTACTGGTGAAATCCAGGAAAGTTGTAAATTACAATACTGTTGAAACAGCATTAAAGCCAGAATAGAGCTTATTTACAGTAGATTTGTGTAAGTTCTAGAGTAATTGACAATTAACATGAAACACTTCAAATTCTGCTAGTAGTAGTAAAAAAAACAAAAATAAATTGCCATTTATCTCAACTGTCTACTTTAAGTGTCAATGTTGGAATTGAAAAGACCCCTATTCCAAGCAAACAGTATTACAGTTGATGGACATAGTGAAAGAAACCTACACACAAAAATGAACCCTAAAGTCAGTCGAGCATAGGTGACATGGTTTATGTTAGCAGATGCTGTATTTCTTTTGTCGAAATGGCTTCAAATTTTGTCAGCAGGAAATGTTTTAGTAATAACATATCTTGGAGAAAGGCTTAAACATTTTGTATGCCATATTTCAGGAAATGAGTTCATGAAGATTGAAAAATTTTCTGACGCTCTAGAGTGCTACACCCAGGCTTTGAAACTTGACAACAAAAATGCCGTCTATTATTGTAACAGGTAAGCCTATAACAGATCAATTGTTAAATTCTAATTGGTTAATGACTTGTCCAAAAAGAAGAGATCAGCAGACTATGTGATTCTAATAATGTCTTAATTCTAACTACAATACATAGACGGATGTGCAATTGCCACTATAGGTGCTTGTTTACAGATGAAAAAAAAAAGAAAGATAAAATAATGTTGCTGTATTGTTGTTTAATGTCCAATTAAAGTAGCGATTGAGAGCATAATCAATTCAGGAAGTGTAAATTTATCTTAGTATATACAGTTTATATGGGGTACATCTCAACAGTGGTTTCACGCTGTTGAATTAAAATACATTTTATTTCACTGTGTACACACTTAAAGAAATTTTTATTTTGCTTCATGTAACATCCAAGGATCATTTGTGGAAAATTATGGAATAAAAGTTATTTTTAACCATCATATGTTTTCCAGGGCAGCGTCGTACAGTAAATTAAACAAACATCAACTTGCCATTGAAGACTGTCAGAGAGCCTTAAAGATTGACCCCTTATACAGCAAGGCATTTGGCAGAATGGGGTAAGTGTCTTTCTCCCACCTTCTTGTGACCTATGTGACTTATAACCATATGTGACCGAAAATGATCATGTATCTGGAAAAAAGAGATTGTTTCATTCTATCATTGATTCAAGCACTCTTAAGGTTGATCTGATTTATTGTTTTGAATTTGTTCACTTAATTGTCTGAAGAGGCCTTACATGGCTTACTGGTTAGAGTACCAAACTTGAAATCACATGGCCCCTCTCTGAGTTGGTTGTAATTCCGGTGACTGCATTTGGGTTTTCATGGGAAGTAGTGTTCCTACTGACAGAATGCTGATGTTTCTACATGGCTTGATGGGGGTCCTTCTACATCATAAAGACTTGGGTATTGCAACATATCTGAAAAAATATTGATGCGATGTAAAACCCATATAAATGCTAATTCATTTAACTGTCTTTGAACTGTTTAACTTAATGCATTCTCAAGAAAGTATTTAGAGTGCATAGTCCAAGACCATTGTATGTCCTTTACTCATTTGAATGTCTTAACTCTGACTCTCTGATTTTTCTGCACGAGACTCATTGAATTGATTTGATGTAAATGAAGGACATTGAATCCATGGTAACACAGAAAACTGTTAGAATATGGATAAGTTTTCTCTGTTAAACAATATTATTTGCAATTGAATGTTCTCATGTTACAGTATTGCCTATACAGCCCTAGATGACCATGAAAGTGCGACAGAGTGTTATAGAAAAGCCTTAGAACTGGATCCAGGCAACCAGAGTTACCAGAATAATCTTGAAATAGCTGAACAAAAATTACACGAAATGGCGGCAAGGGTGGGTATATCATAATTACACTGGTGATACTTTCCATTTATATAAATTGACGGATTTCTGAAAGCAGATGATGATTAAGAATGCAGGGTTATTTTCTAAAAATACATGTTTGTGTCGTCTGCTTTCCAAAACCTTAAATATCTGCAAAATTTTGTTGAGGAAAGATACTCAGAATAGCAGGTTAGATCACATGCAAGCTGCTAATTCACTTGGCGGCTGGCCTTGATCTAACTTGTTTGCAAAAGCATGGAGCCAGTTCCAGCATTATAAGGGTTATTACTCTTTGAAGAAAGGAGAACCCACTCTCTATAAATAAACTGTATCAAGTATTCTTTTTGGTGTTTATTAAATAATGCATTTAACCTCTGTCTGTTTTTCCACAAATAGATGTTTTTGAATCTGTTAAAGAACTCAAACAAAGAGAATCTCTTTCTCCTATAGTCACAAAGTTACCCTAATTGTTTCTTCTCTTCAAATGAAAAATACCTTTTTAGCTTGACTATTCGAAGAATAGGGAGAGCTATACTACTCACCCGGGTGTCAGCGTCGCTGTCGGCATCACACCTTGGTTAAGTTTTTACGTGCAAGTTTGTATCTCATTAACTACTACAGTCAAACTTGTGTTAAGAGGCCAGCCTATGGGACAGAGTAAATTGGCTGTTTAAGACAGGTTGGCTGCCTAACACAAATTGATTTACACTATAAATCTAACAATGGGACTTTCTGTAGTGGCTGTTTAAGGCAGGTTGGCTGCTTAAAAGGGTGGCTGCTTAACACAAGTTGGACTGTATATGGAAAGGTTTGATACTTCACACAAGTTTTCAGGGTCATACTTTAAGGTCCCTGGCCAAGTTTCATATCTCTTATTGTGAATTTAAGCAAATAATGAAGCTTTTTGTACTTCGAAAATCTTGGTCAAGTTTTTACATGCAAGTTTGTATATCATGAACTACTGTATGGAATGGGTTGATACTTCACACATGTGTTCAGGGTAATAACCTAAACTCCCAGGCCAAGTTTCAAATCTTTCGTATTAAATTTAAGCAAATTTTGCGGCCTTTTGTACTTAGAAAAATCTTTGTTAAGTTTTTGCATGCAAGTTTGTATCTCATGAACTAGTATAGTAAATGAGTTGATACTTCACACATGTGTTCAGGGTCATAATTTAAAGTACCTGACCAAGTTTCAAAACTCGTATACATCCAATTTAAGCAAATTGCGTGCAAATTTGTATCTCATGAACCAGTGTATGAAATGGGTAGATACTTCACACAGTCATGTGTTTAGGGTCAAAATCTTGACCAAGTTTCATACCTCTTGTTTTGAATTTTAGCTAATTATAAGATCCTTTATTCTTAAGAATTCTTAAATGAAACTTGCATGCATGCATCGTTTCTCAACAGCTACTGTAGTGAATCATTGTTTGCACCCTCGATTTTTAGAAACAATAATATTTTAACTGACCTATACCCCTCTCCAACATTGCCGTATAGTCAAGCATGCTGTCTTATGGACAGCTCTTGTTATGCTCTATATTTGTGTCAATAATGGTTTTCTTTAACCTGTTTTGTTTGATGACTAGTATCAATATTGTCTATCTTACAGAGTGGATTCAACATGGGTCTTGGTGGCATGCCAGGAATGCCAGACTTGTCCTCATTAATGAACAACCCAGCTATGATGAATATGGTAAGTTTTACATTTTGATCAAAACATTTGTTGACATATTAACTTATCTGTTTATTGTCAAATATATACATTATTCAAATGAAAACAGAGAGCATATAAGCATAACATGAGAAAATTCTTATACCTGCATTGGCGCAGTTCTGTAAGTAATGATATTGAAATACACAAAAGATACAAAAAGGAACAAAGATCATACAAGATATTGTGAGATGAAATTTAACTAGTTTAATTTGATTTGGCATTGTTTGCCGAGAATGAGAGATCATTTGAACTTGTGGATGATATGATCATAGGCAGGTTTGGTGTAGTCACATGTGTCTTTATCTTTATAGAAAGACTGTGTACATATTGATTTTGAGGTTGTGGCTTGTTTTGAGTGATGCTTACTTTTAAGACAACCAGTATTACACTGCTTGATATTCTGGATTTGTCAACTCAATTCGTTCAACCTTTGATAGCCAATGTGACATAATTTTGTACCACATCACTTATCAAGATTGCTCATGTGAAAAAGCAATCCGTGACTAAAAATTGTGATTTTTTTTTTAACAATTCAGGCACAGTCAATGATGAGTAATCCAGCCATGCAGCAAATGTAAGTGATCATTTACTCAAAGAGAGGAATCAGCATGAGTGAAATAGAGTCTTATAGACTACTCTCAACCTGTATAGTGCTGAAACCAACTTCATGCTTATGCAAACAGGTTAGATCCAGGCCAACATCCAAGTAAATTGGCAGCTGGACTGTGATCTAACTTGTTAGCTACTCTGGGTGTCCTCAACAAAATTAAGTAGACATTTAAGGTTTTGGAAAGCAGACGACGCAAAAATCTATTTGTAGAAAAACTTCTCTGTCTACTAATGGTATAACACCACAATTGGTGGTGTAGTTTGTCAAAAGAAAGTGTGCACCATAAATAGTTATGTTAGTAGCTTTTCCACCTTGGAATGCAGGGGTTCTGAATTGGAAACCTGAATTGTTTAATAATCTTTGGATAACATTTGATGAAGTAAATGCAACATGATATAAAAATTCCTGACCACTGTTTGATTATGTTCATGTGGGAAAGCAGCCAGCAACTTACAAAGAATTATGTACATTGCTGGTGAGGTAACACCAGAAGCATTTCAAATTGTACTTACTGTCACATGATTAAAGAAAACTGGGTAAAGCCGCTATCCAACCAATCAACTTATTTGAAAATGGACATAGAAAACTGTGTTATCAATTAAGAGTGAAATTTTTAGAATATATATGAATGAACAAAAATGGATTCGGCATAGACATTTTTTTCTTTTATATTAAAGGTTATAAATTCATCATTCTATTTATTTGCTTTTTTATTTATTTTTTTGTTTTACTTATTTTCCACTCAAAAAAAGTTAGGAAAATGAGAACCCATATAATATTTCTTGTCATATGTGATATGCAAGACCTTCCTTATTCCTTATACCGAGTGATGAGAGTAAAGAAATATGATTTTGAATCTTTTGTTTTAAAAGATTTAGATTATAAAAGAAATATTCCGAGAGAACTTACAGTATCCCAATGGTTTAACTTAACTTGCTTTAGCTCTTATGGGCGTTTCAGCTTTGGGTCCTTCCCCAACACTGATGATGGAGATCAGTGGTCAGGGGAAGAGCGGTATCTGCCTTGTGACCTTTCATTAATCCTCTTTCTGAGCGAGTACTGGTTATGTATCCAGATAGCAGAATTGAGACTGATTTATCATAGTTGTAACAACTTGTTTCACAATTGATGTAAAATTAATAAGTTTAAACTAAACTGATGAGCCATGTATTGCTTAACCCTTTCCCAAACAACAAATTTTCGACTGTCCCAAATTGAAAGAGTTTGCAGATGACATTTCAAAATGTGATGAAATTGGGAAATAATCTTCTGGTAGGACAGAAAACATTGTGGGGAAAAGAAAAATTGCTCGACTTGAGCAATTTCTCCTTTTCCCACAATGTTTTCTAAAGTCGTCTGCAACAAAGTGGTCAAATGTTGTTAATGTTTGGGAAAGGGTTCAGATCTGAAAATAGGGTTGATATGATGTTAACAAAACAGCAACTACAATAGACATAAACCTTTATTTCAGGATGAGTAATGTCATGTCAGGCATGTCACAAGGGAACGGAGACATGAGCAGTTTTCTACAAGTGTGAGTATATCAGTGGTTCTATTAGGATGAGTGTAGTTGTCTGGCACATTATTTGGATGTTCGGTACATACTCTTCCCAAATAACTTAATATTAAAATCCCTAGATGAACAATTTAACGTATTTTCAGCAAAAGCATGAGTCCATTGTGACCAAAGGTCTTTGATAGGGGGTTAATAGATTGATATTCGCCCTAAAAAAGGTGGTAAGTTCTTTGAAATTGTTCTCTGTTGCTGCTTCGAATGTGCTTTTTCATTATTGAGAAAATTTGCAAGTCAAATTATGGAATGCAGTTAAATGAAGCTATTGAAAGCATAATTTATCCAGGAAGTGTCAGTAAATCTAAAGTATGTACAGACTATAAGCAGTAGATTTCAAAATCTTTTTTATGCTTTTGGATTTAGTCGCATATTAATTCAATGTATACCATTACTAAAAAGTTAAACGGCTATTCTCCAGTGTGTACCATACAACAGTACAGCTGTTGTGCAGTTTTAAGGCAATCAATTTTTAACCAAATTTCCTCACATCAATGAACGAGCAGCTTTAAGTTGAATTAGTTACATATTCCCATATTGGGGTATAGGTTAGGCTTTCATTTGTTGATGATTTATAGATTCTTTTCTAGTGAAAAAAATCATTAACCTTTGCAATGTTCATAGATGAACACTGAATTTGATATGACCAAAGAGAATGTCCTAGTATTGAGCAAGTCTCATTTTGTCACAATGCCAAACAATTAATCTAGTGATTTGCCAAAGGCAACACTAGAACTGAGTATACAAGTGTTAAAAGATATCAAATTGTTTGCTATCCTTTACTATATTACCATGTAATTAATATGCCCATTACTAAAAAAGTCTACAGAATACATTATCAATGCATGGGTGAAAGTGTTCAGGATTCTTCCTGAATTTCAGGGTTTTGAGACTTTTGTCCTCATATATATTGATATGGCAAAAATGCCTTTTCAGGATAAAGATTTTTAGATTTATAGGTTTTTGAAATTCTTCAACTTTCACCCATGTCAATGTTATCTGTTACAAAAAGTCATCCATCATATGTAGGGAATACAGAGTTGCTGTTCTTGTATTACAGTGGACAACAGCTTGCTCAACAAATGCAGGAGAGTAACCCTGAACTAGTCCAACAACTTCGATCACAAATGGGCCGACCCAACCCTGATGGTAGTAACCCTGATCAGCCCCCGCCCAATGCAGGTTAGAGGAGTCTCCTTTTGATTCATATATTCTCTGTTTGAGTATGCACACTTACAGAAGATTTCTCCATTTCCTCATTTGAGATTTTCTGATTTTTCAAATTGAATACAGGAATAATTGGCATCAACACATTGTCACCTGATGCCACATATTTGCGTCTTCCAGCAGATGACTTTCAAAAAGCATTGTGGCAAAAGGAGAAATGGCTTGTCAATAACAAATTCTCCTTTTGCCACAATGCTTTTTCAATCTGTTCACATATCATAACAGCAAAACTGAAAAGTTCTTCACATATTTACAAAGCTTTTCTAAAGTGGTCTGCTTCAAGTAAAAAAAAAAGTGCAGGTGGTAAAGAGTGGAAAATAACTATTGTTTTTCAAATATTGGGCAGGAATCATTTGGCTTATATTGAGCATTTACTCTTTTTGTTTTATCATGTTTTAAGTAACCAGTTGTAGATGCATGTTATGAATAGGGGAATGGGTTTTAGAAACCATTGCGACAACAAGAGAAAAAGCTTATAACAAGTATGTCTTATACACAAAATCGTTGAAAACGATGTGTCAGGGACGACAATTTGAACTGTAGTCCTCAGCCTCGGGTCAACAGTTCAAAAAGTGTTAGTCTTCTTCTACAGATGGACCATTATGAAGTAAGGTGACAAATACTATACTGGAAATAGTGACTGGTTTAAAATGAAAGCACCAGCAGATGACAAAACGTTACTCGAAAGTTTAACATTTTCTGTGTGGGTAGAAATCATTGTGGCACAATGCTAACTGCTCATTAAAAGCAGTTTATCTTTTTGTCACAGTGGGTTCCAAAGTTTTTTTGCAGCTGGTCCAGTTTAGTGATATATTATAGAATAAGGGATTAATCAACTAATTTAATCCTTTCAGATGGTGATAGTGCTCTATGAGATTGAAGATAATGCTAGTATTACAAGTATGGAGGCTTCTATGGACCAATACATCCTGACCACAGAGACTTTGGAATCATCACATAGCATCGAGGGAAGGATCGAACATTGTCAATATTGTGTTTCAGTAGTGACTCCATCGAAACCTCGGGTTGTTTTGATTTGCTCGGCCTATTTCGTGTCTTAATTCTCATGACACCTTTTCCCTGGTGGAACCTACTTCACACTTATGCAAGTAGGTTAGATCCAGGCCAGCCACCAAGTAAATTGGCGACTGACCTCTGATTTAATCTGTTTGCTACTCTGAGTATCTTTCCTCATCAAAATTTAACAGATATTATTTTTTTGGAAAGCAGACAAGGCAAAAATCTATTTCTAGAAAATTACCCAGCATTCTAAGGGTTAATAGAGGTTTTGCTTATATTGTAATAACCTTCTATTTGATGTAAAAGTTCTTCAAATTGTTGAAGTTTGAAATGGTTGAAAATAAACATGTCAGGGACAAAGTAAAGTCTAGTAAAGTCAATATCTCCGACTTGAAATCATGTAATTAAAAAGAAAGTAATTTCATTTAAGAACTTGATCATTGAGTTTAGACTGTTATATACTCCAAGAGGTACCGGTATATAAAAATACATAACTTCAATGTACTTGTTTATTAACATTTTCACTAGTTTATCTGGTCTGGAAATTCTAAACATTTAGCTTGTGAAATTTGTATGATCAAAGAAGAAGAAAATAATGTCTATTTGTTTAACATATTCAGCACTACTGATGGCTCTGGAAATCTTTTTAGGTGATTGAAAAACTGTAAACTTTGTAGTATTGTCCTTAAGAAGTAATTTTGAGGTGTTAATGCAAGGCTCTAGTTAGTTCTTCTCTTTTAACTCTTTACCACCTGCAGATGACATTTTTTTAATTGAAGCAGACGACTTTAGAAAATCTTTGTAAACGTGTGAACAAAATATCAGTTCTGCTGTTGTTATAAGCAATTTCTCCTTTTGCCACATTGCTTTTTGAAAGTCATCTGCTGCAAGACGCGAAAATGTGGTGCTTGATGGTAATATGTTAAGGACTTCCTATAGTCTTACTATGACTTCAAATAACTGTAATAATGGGGTATTTGCTTGTATGAGTCATGCAAAATTTACAATTTCTTTCGATAGTCAAACATCTCTTCACCTCAAAAAAAAACTTCTCACTCTTGTGTTTGTGAATTGCCAAAATAATGCATTTTATATAAACATTTCTTTCAAGCATAATAATGGCTGCAGGTCATTCTAAGGAAATTTTACTACGAAGATAAAATTGCTTGTGATGTTGAATCTTTGTTGTAAAAATGTTTACATCTTTTTGTTTAACAACTAGAGTTTAAAGGCTGTGAAAAAATATTGAAGCATAAAAGTTCAATGTTTATGGTAAATGGACCCATGAAGTCAAAACGAAAATTGTATTATAGAAGAGTTAGCTTGTTAATGAATGTTTTTATGCTACTAATTCCTTGTTGGTTTAATAACTGGTTGAAAGAAAGGTAAAACTATTAATTTAATATTTAAAAAAAAAGTTATATGTTTGTTTTGTTTAATCCCTCTTTTTGTGAACAAGTAGTATAGTATTATAATCTACTTGACTATCCTCTACATGTGAGTCAGACAATGGACCATCGCAATGGTAAACCCTTATAGTGCTGAAACCGACTTCATGCTTATGCAAACAGGTAAGATCCAGGCCAGCCACCAAGTAAATTGGCGGCTGGCCTGTGATTTAACCTATTTGCTACATAGAGTATCCTTTCTCAGCGAAATCAAGCAGATATCTAAGGTTTTGGAAAGCACACAAATCTATTTTTAGAGAATTACCCAGCATTCTAAAGGATCATTAGATAGAAGGAAGAAAAAACAACACAGACTTGTAAAATGGTATTTTGTACCAGAAGTCAACGATCAGAACAAATAGAAAGACTTGTGTCCTAGTTTCTGTTTTCTTTTCACAAAAGCGATACACAAGCCTTTTTCTTACACAGACTTATTGGGACCCTAACTATCGGCTTGAGGGTCTCCTGGCTGACTTAGGGAATGCCGATGGTTCTACCCTGCTTGACAAGCCCTTATGGACAGTTGCGTTAAGGGTCTTCCTCCACAATTGAGATTCTGGCTTTGCGACATAACTGAAATAATGTTAATGCAATGTAAAACTCCATTTATCTAAAAAATAAAACTGCTTGATGGGTAAAGTGCGGATACTTCCCACTTCAGTACTGCAAGACTTAACTGTGGTCATTCATTTAAAAGTGAAAGTTTTTCGTATGATTTTAGAAATCAGTGAGACAAACAGAAAATGAACACTCTATTAAAAGTTATCCTTTTTGGGTTTTAATGATTGATTAAGTAATCATTTAAAGGGGGGGGGAGGGGGGGGCGTAGTGAGTGAAAAAATATTGCTTAAAATAATGTCATGTAAAACTACTGTTATCAAAATTGAAATGACGGCAGACAGCAATTGAAAGTATTATTGAGTAGGTAGATATTCATCAAGGGCCCGTTTCATTAAGGATTTTTTTACTTTCAAGTACGTTTTTCTCTCTTTAGTGTGTTTTGATGTTATTCTTTGTTTAACATTTAAAGAATAAAAAGCTCTTAACAATAGGGAAGGTCTGGAGTTCTTTTATGTGTGAAATGATGTAATGAAAAAAGGCAAACATTTTCCTTCAATTCGGAAAGTTATTTCATTCAAAATAGATATATGTTGTTTATAATTGCACTTGGTTTACACAACATTTATTGTATCACTTTTTCGATTTCACAAACAGTAAGAATGTGACAATGTGTATTGGATCACCTCTTAGCAAGATACAAAGAGTAGGCCCAAAAAGATGTGGTCATTGCATTACTGACACAGACTAACTCAATCTCAGAGGTTTTACTCCTTCTGCTAAGTACATTTAAATCCTTTAATGAAATAGGCCCCTGGCTTGATAGAAACTGAAGGGAAAATGACATATTGCTTTGATGAATAGTGTTTTTACTTTCTAAGAATATATTCCAATTGTGTCTGTAGCAGATTCATGAAATCCCATGGTTGTTAGGTAAAATGTAAGTGTAGTGTAAATAAACATATTGAATAAACATGTCCATTTTATTATTGAGCCTTGTTTTGAAGATATAGTCCATTTATTATCAAATACTTACGCCAATTTACAAATGCTTTGGCCATTGCTAGTCATAAGAATATCAAACGGTTAAAGATTCAGTCCATTTACCAAATAAACAGACACAATTCTTGATTAATTTGTTACCAGTGATTTGGCCATTTGTTGCATTGAACTCAAACCCCTTTCTTGAAATTTGTTATATATAATTTTTTGTATTCGGCATCTGCAATTGCTTATTACATGGAAAAACCATAAAGGAGAGAACGGTTTGAGACGTTTGATCTCTAAGTTTTACAAAGTATAAACACTTTCTAAGTTATATTGTGTTGCCCTACTGAAATGTGCCTACATGGGCTGGTCAAGCAGGATAGAATCACAAGCATTTCATTAGTCAGATGATAAACCTTCAGTTCTTGCCACCTCAATTAAATCATTACCATATAATGAATTGCCAACAGGAACCAACCAAAGAACTGTCTGCAGGAACCAACTACAGAACTGTCAGTGGGTAACAACCACAGAAATGTCAGAACCAACTACAGGACTGTCAGGGGGAGCCAATCAAAGAATTGTTAGAAAGATCCAACCACTGAATTGTCAGCTGGAACCAACCACAGAACTGTCAGAGGGAACCAGCCACGGAATTGTCAGAAAGAACCAACCACTGAATTGGCAGTGAGAACCAAACACAGATCTGTCAGACGGAATCAACTTCAGATCTGTCAGAAGAGACCAACCACAGAAGTGTCAGAATCAACCACAAAACTGTCAGAGAGAACCAACCACAGATCTGTCAGAAGGGATCAACCACAGATCTGTCAGAAGGAACCAACCACAGATCTGTCAAAAGGAACCAAACACAGGATCGTCAGAAAGAACCAACCACAGATCTATCAGAAGGAACCAACCACAGATCTTTCAAGGAACCAACCACAGATCTGTCAAAAGGAACCAAACACAGGATCATCAGAAGAAACCAACCACAAAACTGTCTGAACCAACCTCAGAATTGTCAGAGAGAACCAACCACTGATCTCTCAGAAGGAACCAACCACAGAACTGTTTGATGAAACCAACCACAGAACTGTCGGAACCTACCACAGAATTGTCAGAGAGAACCAACCACAGATCTGTCAGAAGAAACCAGCCACAGATCTGTCAGAAGAAACCAACCACAGATCTGTCAGAATAAACCAACCACAGAACTGTCGGAAACTATCACAGAATTGTCAGAGAGAACCAACCACAGATCTGTCAGAAGAAACCAACCACAGAACTATCAGAACCAACCACAGAACTGTCATAGATAACCGAACACAGATCTGTCAGAAGGAATCAAATTCAGATCTGTCAGAAGAAACCAAGCACAGAACTGTCGGAACCTACCACAGATCTGTCAGAGAGAACCAACCACGATTTGTCAGAAGGAACCAACCACAGAACTGTCTGAAGGAACCAACCACTGAAATGTCTGAAGGAACCAACCACTGAATTGTCTGAAGAAACCAACCTCAGAACTGTCAGAGAGAACCAACGACAGATCTGTCAGAAGGAACCAACCATAGATCTGTCAGAAGGAACCAACCACAGAACTGTCAGAAGGAACCAACCACAGATCTGTCAAGGAACCAACCACAGATCTGTCAGAAGGAACCAAACACAGGATCGTCAGAAAGAACCAACCACAAAACTGTCAGAGGGAACCAACCACAGATCTGTCAGAAGGAACCAAACACAGGATTGTCAGCAGAAACCAACCACAAAACTGTCTGAACCAACCACAGAATTGTCAGAGAGAACCAACCACTGATCTCTCAGAAGGAACCAACCACAGAACTGTTTGATGAATCCAACCACAGAACTGTTGGAACCTACCACAGAATTGTCAGAGAGAACCAACCACAGATCTGTCAGAAGAAACCAGCCACAGATCTGTCAGAAGAAACCAACCTCAAATCTGTCAGGAGGAACCAACCACAGATCTGTCAGAAGAAACCAACCACAGAACTGTCGGAACCTATCACAGAATTGTCAGAGAGAACCAACCACAGATCTGTCAGAAGAAACCAACCACAGAACTATCAGAACCAACCACAGAACTGTCATAGATAACCGAACACAGATCTGTCAGAAGGAATCAAATTCAGATCTGTCAGAAGGAACCAAGCACAGAACTGTCAGAACCTACCACAGATCTGTCAGAGAGAACCAACCACGATTTGTCAGAAGGAACCAACCACAGAACTGTCTGAAGGAACCAACCACTGAAATGTCTGAAGGAACCAACCACTGAATTGTCTGAAGAAACCAACCTCAGAACTGTCAGAGAGAACAACGACAGAACTGTCAGAGAGAACCAATGACAGAACAGTCAAAATGAACCAACCACAGAACTGTCAGAGAGAATCAGCCACAGAACTGTCAGTAGGAACCAACCACAAAACTGTCAGAAGGAACCGACCACAGAGCTGTCAAAAGGAACCAAGCACAGAACTGTCAGAACCAACCACAGAATTGTAAGAACCAGCCACAGAATTGTCAGAGAGAACCAACCACAGATCTGTCTGAAGAAACCAATCACAGATCTGTCAGAAGAAACCAACCACAGAACTCTCAGAAACAACCACAGAACTGTCTGAGAGAACCAAACACAGATCTGATAGACGGAATCAACTTAAGATCTGTCACTAGGAACTAGCCACAGAACTGTCGGAACCTACCACAGAACTGTCAAAGAGAACCAAGCACAGATTTGTCAGAAGAAACCAACTACAGAACTTTCTAAAGGAACCAACCACTAAACTGTCTGAAGGAACCAACCTCAGAACAGTCAGAAGGAACCAACCACAGAACTGTCAGAGAGAACCAACGACAGAACTGTCCGAATGAACCAACCACAGATCTGTCAGAAGGAACCATCGACAGAGTTGTCAGAAGGAACCAACCACAGAACTGTCAGAAGGAACCAACCACAGAACTGTCAGAAGAAACCAACCACAGAACTGTCAGCAATCATAACTAGTCTACTCTGGTATTTCCGTGAGCTTTGTTTGAATAAAGCCAATGAGTTCAGATTGAGGAACCAGCCAGAAAACTGCTATCAAGAACCAGACAAAGAACTGTCAATAAGCACCAACCACAGATTTCTCAGTTGGAATCAGCTAGAGAACTATCAAAAAAGCCTCACAAGGAACTGGTTACCACAAAAACCTGTATGCGGTATGAAGCTTACTGAAAAGTTGTCCCTCAAAGCCTTTCATAGAAAGCAGGAATTTAGAACAGCCGGTTAAACCAGAGACATAGATATCAAGTCTCTGGTTAAACACTATTATAGGCCATGTTGGTTCTTTTAGATTTGCTAAAACCTGGCTAGGATTCTCATTTTATTCACAAACATCACATTTTCTATATTCTTTTCTTTCGAACACTGGCGGCATGAGAGCTTTCAAGGTGTTTTTGATTCGGCAAATGCTCGGCTCGCCCAAATCAGTGTCAAAAACTGGGACACATTTCTTTCCTGTTCCAACAACAACAACAACAACAAATGTCACGTGTTGTGAAGACAGCCCGAACAAAATAAATAACTGCTACGATCGTAAGTTTTTACACTATTTTTACTGAGTATATTTATTTCAGTTAATCCTTCAGTTCCGATCCAAACATAAAAACACTTTATTTATATAGAAACTTACTTCACTTTGAATGACACCAAAGAAATGAGATGTTAGGTAAAATTGTAATGTATTTTCGCGAATGCTATAAATAAGATTGGGGTGAACATGTGGATCGTTTCTAAATTTAGAGCCACGTAGGTTTCTGTATAAGGTAACCGATACTGAGAGAATATGCTCTTCTTCTATCGCATTAGGTGTATTTCTAAACCTAGCTCAAAGCATGCAATTATTGAATCAATGAAATATGACTTTCTAAATATTAGACTTCTTACTTTCATTCAAACCTTGAAGATGGTCAAAATATATAATATGGTCAAAATACATAATATGGGATGATTTATGCCATTCCAGGTTTTGAACCCATTCATTCATATATGTGTTACAGCACACAATGACCAGATTACATAATTTACTCCAATTTGCTTGCACGGTTTTGAACCCATTCATTCATATATGTGTTACAGCACACAATGACCAGATTACGTAATTTACTCCAATTTGCTTGCACTTGTCGAAAGTTCATACTCATGAATAAATGGTTGTAACATGTAGCTGTTATTTGGTTTGCCACTGATTTTATGATTCCACTCCCATAAGGCATTCAAAAAAGCCATGTTTAATTCTGGTTACCCAACTAACCTTCCTTTTTTACCACCAACTGAAACTTTTTTAACTGCACCAAGGGCAATAATCCTTTTGCACTGAGACAAGGCCATCCCTTACTTTCGTAATATTTATCTTATTTCTTTATAATTAAATACTTGATTATACATGTATTAAGAGACAATACTCTTATATTTTCAGGGAATATATACAATGGCTACAATCAAGGTAGGCAAGCTAAAAAATCAACTTTATAACATGAATACAGACTGTTTTATTTCATATTTTCAAAAATGTGAAACCAGCAGAGAACATGCTTCTCAATAGAAATTAATGGAATACTCTGTGTGCAAAACATGCTTTGTATATAAAGCTTATTTTGTTACTTTTTGCACTTTCTCAAGATGTTGATATTTCTCAAGGAAAAAAAACCTTAATGAAGTCAATGCAACATGTCTCACTCTGCACTCAGAATGCTCGGTAACAAAGTTCCATAAGGGGAAAGAGATTAAAAGTAATCAACATTAAAAATGCTTGTTCACAGAATACTAAATTTAAAATAACACAAAATAAAATTGCATTGAAAGAATAGTTTTGGTATTGCTGTTTGTTTAAAATTAAAAAGTAGCTATTGAAAGCATAATTAAGGAGGCGTCTATTTATGTATGTATAATTTATATACAGTAGATCTCAGAAGTGCTGTCAGGCTTTTTGATTAATCATATGTTGACGTTCTGTTTACACACTTTAAAGAATTTAAAACAATTTGATTTTGCTTTCAATGGCTATGCTTAGGTGTGCATCTTTCAACAATACAGATGTTGTGCTGTTTTAAAGAAATTGATTTTTTTGCTTTCAAACCTCACATCAGTTCTGTGAACATCTTTTAGTTTAAAATTATTTGATTTTCATGAATTGTGAAACAAGTTCTTACAGCTTAGATTTATCACTCTCTATTCTGCTTCCTGGATACAGAACCAGTGCTCTCGCCTAATGTGCATTATCCCATTACCAAACAATAAGGATATTTGACCACTTTGTGGCAGACGACTCTGGAAAACAATGTGGGAAAAGGAGAAATTTCTCTTAACAAGCAATTTTTCCTTTTCCCACAATATTTTCTGCCCTATAGATTATTTTTCAATTTTGTCATATTTTGAAATGCTGTCTGAAAACTTTCAATATTGCAGTAAAAAAATTGGAGTTTGTTAAAGGGTTAGCAAGAACCTTTAAGATAAATGTAAAGATTTTTGGTATCAACTTTTAGGTTGGCATTATTGGAGGATCAGGTTTAAGTAATCCCAACTTTTTTGAGAAAACTGGAGAAAAGCAAGTTGAGACACCATTCGGAAAGGTATTGTTACATTAAATTGATTTCATTATTCTTGACTTTCTATTCAAGATGATGATAATTAATGAAATACATTTGACTGTGAAAGAAATTTTGCTTAAACGAACAACTTGAAGGTCAATTGCAAGACTAGAGCAACTCTTTCACAAAAGTAGAGGAGTTGCTATAGTCTTGCAATGTACCCTCAAACTTTTGTCGTCACTTTTTTCCCCTGAAAGCTACATGGTTTTGTATGAAGGGAATGTTAAATAACTTGAAGGGGAATATACAGTTAAAAGTGTTTTTTTCTGAAGGTTTCATGCATCTTTTTAAAACAAGATGTGAGCAAGGATGTTAAAGTCATTAATATCCTAATATGAGCTAGTGTATTTACATACAAGTTTATACAGATATTTACATAGAAGATTATGAAGGGAAGTAATCCATGAAGTACTACAGTTGAAGTTACAAAAGTGTATTTAAGAGTTATATCCCATAAACAGTGTGGATCGTAAATATTGAACTGACAATACTTCTGGAAAAAATCAACTTAATGTAGCTATTATCTATTAATATAGCTTAAAGAAGTAATTCAAAGGTACAATTTCAAAACCTGGAACTTTTTCTTCAGATTCAGGTACCGGTATTACCAAGACAGCTTCAAGGATCTTCAAGTGTTTTACTCTTTTTTTTTATTAGAATGGAACAACCTCTTTTTTGTTGAAATGGTTAATTGCCAATATTGACATGTTAAGTTCAATTTCTCATATGAATTTGATATAATTAAGGGCTTTCAACTTGGATTAGGCCCAAGATCCTGCTTGCTGAGAAAATTTATTTACGTAGAATGTTTGCATTTTCAGCCATCAGATGCACTCATCCTTGGAACTATAGGAGGTGTCGATTGCGTCCTGTTGTCAAGGTAACTGAGACCTCTTTTTACAATTTATTAGTCCAGAAATGATGGGATGGCTCCCGTCATTGCTCTCTTAGAAACAGGGTTAACCTAGATAAAGGCAAAAAAATGGGGCGCTGCTTTGTATCGGAGGATAATGCCATAAACTGTTTGAAATTAGCATAGACAAGAAAGAAACAGTTCACAATTAAGATGAATTTTGATGCATTTACAATAGAAAAATGTGGAGAGGATTACTTGATTTTAACTTTTGCATTAATTGACCAATGCCATAACTTGGTTATAAAGCTCCAGACATTGAAACTGGTTACATGAATCTTTGTCTGAAAACAAGGCACAGATTAAAATACTCATTGAATATTTTGTTGAAAGTGGAAAATGCTAGCCAAAACAAATCCCTATTGTCACGATCATCATTTCATTATAAAAAAATAAAAAATAGTGGGATTATAACCAAATATTTTATCAAATAAGTTATTTTAAAATCATCTCCAAAAATAAGAATCATCCAAGTTATTCAAATATATTGATGATAATTAAATGCATAAGCACATGTTATTAAAACTAAATGATTACCAGCTATAATGAAGACAGTTACAAAATCATTAAAATCCTGCTATGTTGCAGACATGGGCGAGGTCATACAGTCATGCCTGGCAATGTAAACTTTCGGGCAAATGTTTGGGCTCTGAAACAGGAAGGCTGCACACATCTATTAGTAACAACAGCCTGCGGGTCCTTACAGGAAAATATCCACCCCGGAGATATTGTGGTTCTAGACCAGTTTATAGACAGGTATATACCCTTTATCTGTAATATACTTCTGTTCTTTCTTGTGTGGTTCTAGACCAGTTTATAGACAGGTATATACCCTTTATCTGTAATATACTTCTGTTCTTTCTTGTGTGGTTCTAGACCAGTTTATAGACAGGTTTATTCTCTTTATCCATAACATCTTCCTATTACTTATTGTGTAAATCTAGACCAGTTTATAGACAGGTATATACTCTTTATCTGAAACACATTCATCGTGTGGGATTGTTTGACTTCTCTTATTAAATAGAAGAGAATTTAAATGTTTCAAACAACAGTTGTTGTTTGTAAATTGAGGTTAAACCAGTGAGATAATCTTTCCATAAGTGCATGCTGTAGGTGGGTTAGATATGTCTACAAATAAACCTGTTGATGAAAAGGTTGATTCTAGATATCATTTTGAAATGAAAATGTTTTTTGCAACAGTGGCAAGGCAGATATTGTTTCCAATGTGTAATTATTTTATTTTGTCATGATGTACCTGTAGTTATTTTTCATCACATTGCAATTCAAGGGTTCATTGCAAGACTATATAGTAAGTGCTTCATGTAAGCACTAGTTATATAGTCTTGCAATGAATATTCAAAACGCAGTGATGTTGGTAGGCAATCAGTGATTTGGAAAGCATATTCTGCTATACATGTAGTGGCGAGATATCAAGACTTAATATTTTCCCTGATTGCTGTAAAATAATTGAATTTTTGTTGAACCCCAATTAAACTCCTTGTGAGCATTGTTTGTTGTCATGATTCCATGTATTTTAGAACTCAGGGTCGTAAGCAGACATTCTATGATGGAACCACACCGGGAGCTCCAAAAGGAATTTGTCACATTCCTCTAGCCGAACCTTTTTGTCCGGCCACAAGTGAGGTAAAAGTTTGTTGTTACATCATCCATTGTAAGCACGGATAGGGGTTGTTGTCGCCCTCCCCACAATTGGGGCCTGGTGTGTATCTAGGAAGCAGAATCAAGAGTGATTAATCTAAGTTGTAAGAACTTGTTTCACAACCAATGTAAAATAAGTTAGTTTAATCTAAACTGACAGCAGGTCCTGCGTGACCCAGTGGTTTACATGGTGGACTTAATCTCTGGATCTTGAGTTTGACTCCCACTAACACTTCCGGTTTCCTGAAAATGTCCTTTGGCCACTCACTTCAGAGCCCTTGCCTAGTACTTGCGGATCAAGGAAAGCTGTAACATAAATGAAATATTGTTTATCCGGCGTTTAACACCACACAAACCTTATAGAAAGCACTGATAGATAACTTTAGATGTCTGCTTATGAATGTCCAAATACTTATCATGAAGAATGTTTCTAGTCTGAAACAGTGTTCTTGCATTGATAAGTGTGTTGATATTGAATATATTCTGGTATGAACCATTTAAAAGAATTTAGTTCAATATTTTAGATAGGGTTGCCTTTATTAAGTATATCCTGTCATAATTATGATGATTGAGTTATATAGATAGTATTTACTGTCTTGGACACTTTAGTTTCATTGTGTTTCTGTATATGTATTGTATTGTATTGCAGGTAAGTGGCCTTTATTAATTAATCAACTTGAATCTGCTGCCGCAAAAGACTGTTTTTGAACATTGTGTGACAGAAAGGTTAGCTAATGATGAGCAAATTTTCCCTTTGAATCAATGTTGCTCAATATCATTCACTCAACAACAACAAAAAATTATGATTAATTGCTAAAAGCCAAGATGATGGCAGACATTTCCATTCAATATATGCAAAAGGTTATGCAGACAATTCCATAAGATACACAATTGATTGCTCAGAGGAGAAAGAAAAAAGTTGACAAATAAAATGAATTATCCTTTTGTCTCAACCTTTGACAGTCACTTCTTTAAACCACTACGAAACGCCAAATTTTCGACTGTCCCTAATTGAAAGAGTTTGCAGACGACATTTCGCCATGAGCAATTTCTCCTTTTCCCACAGAGTCTTCTGCAACAAAGTGGTTACACATCGTTATTGTTTGGTAAAGGGATAAACCCCTCAAACTACATGTAAATGTATCTTTATTCATCTCTTTCAGATAATATACAACACTGTGAAAGAGCTTGGTTTCAGTTGTCACAAGGGGGGTACTATGTTGACTATAGAGGGTCCTCGATTCTCGTCGAAGACCGAGAGTAAACTCTGGCATTCCTGGGGGGCGCATTGTGTGAACATGACAACTGTACCAGAGGTAGGATTATCATTATTGTAGAATTTATAGGGACTAGTCCACTGATTTCAGCGTGTTTTTTTTTTCACCAATTAGGAAAGGGTTCGGTGTCGAGGCAGTTGGAAAAATTTGCAACGTTTCGGTTTGTTTTTCTTATAATTGGGATTTTGGGTATATTTTTTAGTATTTCTTCTTTAAAACTTAAATTATGGACACCACAGAAAGACATGCATTGAGTCGAGAGCTGCATTTGATTTTGAGTGTTCTGCTGAGCCAATTGTATAAACTCAAATGTTTATTAGAGAATATAAAGTCTAATTTAGCAACAAAAATCTTGAATTTGGGGAAAATGTTACCTAGATTTGGTTGGGAAAGGATCCTTTTACTGAACCCGAACAAAGAAGGAAAAAAACGCTGGTGTTTTTTCAGAAAATACAATTAAACAGGTCTAAAACAATAAGGTGGGCAACAGTGGTAGAGTATTGGCCTCCTATACGAAGGGTCCAGGGTTCAAATCCCCATAAGGAAAGGTGAAAATTGCCGGACTAACCCATGAACTGGTACAAATACTGGTGAAGTATTCAGAAAGCAGTGTTGGAGAGTAAATTTAATAAGCTTCAAGCTTCTGTCACAATCAATGTAAAATAAATAAGTATAATATTAAACTTAAATAATAACCTAAACATGACCTTTTTGAGTTTCAATATGTTCATGTTGCTGAAAGCCTTCATCATTACAGAAAAAGAGCCTATTTGTGCTTTGGCATGTTATTATAAGGGACTTGCTCAGTGTTAACAATTTGTCAATTATCTAACGGCTTTTCTGGATCCACCAGTACAAGGCTATTGTTCTGAAGTAACATGCCAAAGGACAATGCAAAAAAACAGTTATTATTGGGGCTAGAACCTTGACTTTAAAGCCTGCCACCATAACCACTGAGCGAAACAGGACCTGTGCTTTGACATAAAAACTGGTTAATAAATGTTTAAGTATTAACTCCTTGCTAGCATTCCACAATAGGAATATAAACTCCAAAACATCTGAATTGTCTATCGACAAGTTTGATAGTGGTGTGGTACTATTAGGTCCAACAGTACTTCTGAGACCAGGGATCAAGTTTGCCCAAAATCTTTGTTTCGTAATATTCAGTGTATAGCATATTGCTCCTTTTAACCCTTTGCTTTTCCTTGATAAATCTGCTTTGATACAATCAGAAATAAACATTTCCGTTTGTCAAGTGATGAATTGTTTTATATATAGGTTGTGTTGGCCAAGGAGGCTGGTTTGTGTTATGCGTCAATGGGATTGGTGACGGACTATGACAGCTGGCGGGAAGATACAGCTTCTGTAAGATCTTATGCTTGTGCCCTGCAACTTAAAATCTTGTTCTGCCAAACATGTCATTTACAAGTTAAGGGTTCTCTCCTCAAGAAAAATATATAAAATTACTTTAATTACCTTTTTATCAGATCTTGATTTGCTCAAAATTTTATGTTATGAACCTTTTGTTTTATCCATAATCTTTTTTTTAAACATTAAACAATTAAGGGTTCATATAATCTCGGATTTTACAGATTTTATTTAATTAATGGCCTGATGTGTTTTATAAAAATCACTAAAATTAGCAGGTTTCTGACTGCAACATGTGTACCAATCTAGACATCAGCATGTTTAAATTAGACCTTATTCATATTATTCTGTATTTTCAGGTTAATGTAGAAAATGTTTTGAAAACTTTCTCAAAAAAAGACCTTATTCATATTTATCTTTATTTCAGGTCAATGTGGAAAATGTTTTGAAAACCTTCAAAGAAAACTCATCAAGAGCTACAGCTGTGATATTAAAAGTAATTCCTAAACTGAAGGATCAGGACTGGACCAAAATAATTCAAGATAATAATGCAAGTGTCTGTTGCAATATGTATATTTTTATTTTATAACCATTGTTGATGATTTTCTCAAAAATTGCCAAAAGTTATTCAAATCCTGGTGATGACAATTAGGCTTTTATGCAAGGTAATCTCACGATTGACTTATGGAATGCCTATTGCTCCACACAAATTGAATAGTCCTTTTGGACAAATTTGGGGTTTACTTCAATCATTATGAGTCATGCTTAGCAACATAACAGATACAATATTGACACAAAGTACCACTCATATAAATAAATATGAAATAATTAAGAATAATTATATTTAAGTATGTAAGTTTAAACTTATTAATTTTACATTGATTGTGAAACAAGTTCTTACAACTCAAATAAATCACTTTCGATTCTGCTTCCTGGATACTACACAAGTACTCGCACCAATTTGTGGGTTAGTCCCAGCAATTTCACCTCGCCTAACGGGGATTTAAACCCGGGATTTTCAGTACAAGAGGTTGACGCCTTACCACTGCACAACTGTCGCCCACAGTTGTTAATCATAGTCTATATTGGCGGTCTTTCAGAGTTATATAAATAGAATTTTGGTCTTCAATGGGAATGGCATGTCATTATGAGTTTTAGTAATTAAACAATGTGATTTGTATGATTTTTCTGATCAATGCATGCAAATGACAACGATTCACACACAATATCCTTAAAGAAAGTTTTTTTCATTTCTTTTTCAGGCGCTCGTCCAAGGATCTGTCATGCTTCCCCATAGCTACTAACATGTGTATGATGAATCGGGAAATGTTTGTCAGTTAAACATCTACAGGCAGGGACAACTCAAGAAATTTGAAAAATAACAAAGATGACATTATTTATATCTTGCCCATAAATATAAAGGAGAAATCTTGTAGGGTCCTGTGTGGACAAGTGGTTAAGGTGGTGGACTCAGGGTCCTGGGTTTGTGCCCCACTGACATCTGGTTTAATGGGAGTGCCCCTTGGCAAGTCATGTCAGAGCCCTAGCCTAGTACTGGTGAATCGAGGAAAACTGTTACATAACTGAACAGTTCTTGATACTGCATTTTACACCATTCAAACAAAGAAATCTTGTAAGGGGTTGAATTCAGTATTTCGTAATCAGTATTGTGTACCAAATGTGAAATTTGTTTATGGACAATGACTGTTAAAGTATTTGGGAGGAAAAGGTTACAGAAAAATAGTTTATAATGCTTTAACTCTTAGAATGCTGGAAATTTTTCTAAATATAGATTTTTGTGTTGTCTGCTTTCCAAAACCTTAAAATATCTGCTTATTATGAGAACAGATTCTCAGAAAACCACACAGGTTAGATCACAGGGCAGCCACCAATTTACTTGGCGACTGGCCTGGATCTAAACTGTTGGCATAAGCATGAAGTCGGTTCCAGCATTATGAGGGTTGACGTCGTACAAACATGATGATGAGAAAAGGGAGGGCAGGGAAAATGAATTAAGAGTTTCAGAATCCACAAATGTTTATTGATCAATTTTGACATTTTTCTAACTAACAAAGAGTAACATCAACATACTAGTATTTTTCACCTCGGACTATACAATTGGTTGCTGCTTTACATGCTTAGCACTAGAATAAAAATGTACACACAGGCAAAATTTTAATAATGTCTTCAGAAGCATCAATCACTTTCCCCCTGAACAATAAACGGTATTGATATCCTTGTTTAAAAGATTTTGCAGTTGCTCCTGTTATTATGACGCCTTTACACAGTATTATGACGCCTTTACACAGTATCATGACGCCTTTACACAGTTTTGTTGACTGGTCAATTATAATAGTTTTGGAGGTACACTTATTTTTTTAATTTTATGGAAAATGTGGTTGAAAAAGTAAAGATTTTATTCCAGATTTTGTTTTATACTATCTAGACATGTCTATATATGTAAATCAAGACTAGTGGAAATATACCTGTGTGGCTATTATGAATTCTCCTCGTTTATCTATTAACCAACAACACCCACCCGTTTCCTTAACCCATTCCCAAACAATAATGAAATTCGACCAGTCTGTTGCCAATGACTCTGGAAAACATTGAGGGAAAAGGAGAAATTGCTCTTAACGAGCAATTCCTCCCTTCCCCACAATGTTTTCTGCCCTATCGGATGATTATTTTTCAGATTCATCACATTTTGAAACGTCATCTACAAACTCTTACAATTTGGGACAGTCGAAAATTTGGCGCTTGGTAAAGGGTCAAGTGCTTTCAGTTTAAGTCTAGACAAGTTCATGTACATAGCACATATCAACTGGTTCAGATCTTGTGGCATTTTGTTACAGGACACAACAAACACAAAATAGTTAATTTTTTTACACTGATTTCATGACTCATTACTTGCAACATCAGGCTAACGTAACGAAACTCTTGCACATGATTCATATGTGTGCCCCCATTTCATATCTTAAAATAGAGCAAATTTACAGCTAACTTCATGAACACTATTTAATGTTTTATCCTAGTTTTTTCTGCCAAAGGGTCCTATATCTTTCAATAAATCAAAAGTGATATCACCTTTTGGTAACACAGTAGCGATACAAAACATTAAAGTAGGTCTATCAATGACTCCACTCATTTCATTTATTTGCGATCACAATGCAAACAACTTGTTGATAAATTTGCATGGTGATTTCATTTACGCTACATCTTGCTTGAAAATGTATTCAGCTTTATATTGGTTCCCCGTAGAACAGTTATCTTTACATGTGTACACACACAGAGTTCCCCAGTCAAGGCTGGTACCCACTTTGTCCACCTTCAAATGACTCAAGAGCTGTGGAAGAACCTGAAACCAGCAATATTAGTTTTGTTTGAAACAATATAAAAAATAGTTAACCTTAATCCTTCGAATGCTAGGTAATTTTCTAAAAATATATTTTTGTGTTGTCTTCTTTCGAAAACCTTAAAGGCACATACAAGGAGATTAATGCTATATCAAACAATTTTATTTGGTAAACTTTTTATCAGATTCCATTAGTTATCACTTAAAAACCCCTTCAGCAAAACTTGAACATGAAAGTCAGCCAGAAAATAACCAAGATTAGCAAGTTTAATAATTCAGATTGCCTCATTCTTCACCTCTGACCTTGAAAGTTGATACACAAATATTTGAGCCGACCAATCAGAATTCGTTATTTTGAATATGTTAACAAACATATTGTTGATAAACATGATTGAATTGGAGACAACTATATTTCAAGCACAAAATAACTTTTGTTAAAGGAGTCTTTTTTATAGGGTCTAAATGCATTTGTAAATTAATTCTCATGACTTTTACGAACATAATAAAAGATCTCCATATATTTTTTCAGAAATTCACTATATCACCATTATATGTATGAGTGCAGAAAGAGATTTATGGACAAGTAAATCATAATCAGATTTTTCCACCCTGCTGTTCCTAATAGGTTGCTAAGGGCATCCATGGCATAGATGTTGGAGTATTAAATTTTAAAATCTCCTCTTGGTATAAGTTCATATCCTGATGATTGGATTTTCATACGAGGTAGTCTCCAAACTGTCTTACAGAATGCTAATACTAGAATACTACCTAGCTTTATTAGCCCTTATGGGTTGTCAAGTTTGGGGTCTTCCTCCCATCATCATGTGGCAGAAATCATAACATAATTGAACTACTGTTGACATGATGTAAACAATTTAGTTAGTCACATCATTAATTCTAAAACTACTATTGTAAATTAAAATTACACATCTAATACAATCTAGAGAAAGAGCAGAATCCAATGGAGTCTTTGTCAATAAAGCATTCATGAATCTGTAAAAACAGAATGAGTATCCTTTGAGTACAGTTATAGGCTACCCATCATCTTGACAAAAGATTTTCAAAATGAAATGTTTTGTTTGAATGTGAAACAAATTGAAGATTTTGATAATTAAAAAAAAATATATGTTGTAAATGTTCACCTTGGTCAGGTGTTGACAGCCCTAGTCATGTGTAATTAATGTTTTAATCATTTGTGCAAAATAGACTATCCTCATGAACAAAGGAACGAAGAAGAAATAATTCCATGCCTTGTTTAATATTAAAAAAGAACATTAAAAGAATTGAACATGAAAAGTCGAGCATCCTACCTGAAATTCAAATTGCCTCTTTGCCCCGCATTGACAGTCCGGTACTTGTGCAGGTTTTGGAGAGACAGCAATCCACAGTGGATCACCACCCTTTTGATATCTCAACACCTGGAAAATATGAGAGATTTGACTCTATTATCTAATTAACACATTACCAAAGAGCAAATTCTTCTTTTCCCACAATGTTTTCTGCCCTATCAGAAGATGTTTTTTTTTTATTTCATCACATTTTGAAATGTCGTCAGCAGAATCTCTCAATTTGGGACAGTGAAAAAAAGTCATTTAGACCTTTCATTAAGTAGCAATGACAAAAGATGGACAATTGTGTTTTCTGTGACAAAAAGAGAGTTTTTCCAACTTTTTTTTCTATTTGCTATATACACTTTTACAAGGAAATCCAAAGATGTTTGTGTGTTTAATGGTTTCTATACAAATCTATTACTTGATGACATGTACCATTCACTTTGGCTTCAGTTCATTGGACAATAATATTTTTAGATATGGCAGGGTTTAACAGTTATGACAAAAGGGGAAGTTTTGAACTAGGGTTAACAAAATCTGATTTTCATTTACATGAAATCCTAGATACATTTTGTGATTTCTAAGGATTTTCCGTTCAGGTGTACTGATACAGGTATAAAGGATTGAAAAATATAATGTTATGTGGTTTACAAGGACAGAACAAAGTGCTGATAGCTTAAGTAGTTTTTGGTCACATAAAAGTCAGGTACATATTTTAAGAGTGATAATTGCTATCTTCCAGAAGCCAATGTCTGATCCTTTGATTGTAACTTTGCAGTAATTCAAAGTATGTCCTTTAGTCCACCTATTCTTAAAACCATACCTCTCTAAAGCATGTTCCTGTTTTAACAAATACTTGATAACTGATGTTTGCTCTCAATTGAACGTTCAAAATCCCATTTCAGAGAATGAATCAAATTAACAAGAAAACAGCAAATTCTTTCCTCTGTACCACATTCATCTGGTCCTGGATCAATTGCTAGTACATTGTAGCTGTTTCTCACTTTTTGTCAAGACAGCCTTATCATATAGAAAGTGTTATTTTTTCTCAATAAATAGTTTTCATATTTAATAACAGAAGTACACTATTACTCTCTTCATGAGAGGTAGTCTCTGATTGACTTACAGATTGAGGATGGTTCTACTTTGCTTGATCAGCCCTTGTGGGCAGTTGAGTATGGGGTCCCCCTTCATCATAAAGAGTCTGGCAACGAAACATAACTAAAATAATGTTGATGCAATGTAAAAGTAAAACCTATATAAAATAAATAGATAAATCACTCTCTTAGGATCAGCCATGCATAGTAAAAATATGAGAATAGTAAATTTCTCATTTAAGCCAGAGGACAGTTCACCTGCTCAGGATCCAGGGCTAATCGCTTCTTGAATCTCCTCAGTTGTTTGTCATTTTCAGATTCTGTTGAGGCCATCTTATCCAGTTCTTTTTCAGCAAGTATGGGACTGTCTGTAACTTCTTCATCACCGTGTGTCTTTATATATTCTTTGTATTCTTTAAGTTTTTCCTCAGAATCTTTCTCAGTCTTACTTTTGTCCTCCGTAAAATCTTCTGTTTCTGTTGAAATTTCCATTTCTGGGAACAACCAGTCATGTGTCTTGTCACTTTGTGTTGCTGAAAATTCAGACATGTATCAAAAGTTAATGTTTCGACCAAGTTTCCCTAAAAAGGGTATACAAAGGATTTTAATTTATAAACCAATTAATCTGGGGATTTTTGTGTATACCGGTATAAATTATGTCACTTTGAACTTCTATCTTAAATCATTATATGCAAATTGACTGTATCCAGGAAAAGGTTAAAAGGTTTGAGAAATTGAACTAAACAAATCGCCCTGGACCATTTCTTATTTTTCTTTTTGAGCCATAATTTGACAATTTCAATTCCCATTTCTTAAATCTCAGCGCTATTATTTACCAATTAATGCTTTTTATCATTAGCAATTGCTTTTTTGAAAATTTACAAAAAATGTGTTTGTAAATCCAAATGTAGATTGAAATTGAAGGAGGTTTTGAAACAACTCAGCAATTTTATTTTCATATATTTTAAACAGTTTGATAAAGAAAAATTGACCCATTCACATTCAATTTACCGGTAAATGACCATTTTCCCCAATTTCCAAATAATAAGTTCTTGAAATGACTGTAAAATGACAAATGTAATGATAAATATGTCTCAAAATGGCAAATATTATGTGAAAAACACTTGAATGATCCACAGCAAAGACCTAATAAACACAGATAAGCAACTCTGCAAAATACCGTTCTTTCTCGCGTTGACATCTCGTTCGCGAGATTTTGTCTTCCTGTAAATACAGACGCTTTATTTTGTCAATCAAAGCGTCTGCCGTCGTTGATCAGCTATGGTAGCCCTTTTATTGACCCTCCCGACCCCAAAAACCAATAAACAGATGGCCACCAGCTGTGGTGCCCTGCTGTGATAATTACCGGGGATTATAACTTATTGTAATATTGCACTGTGTCAAACTGAATTGTTTAGCTAAATTTTATGACGGAGGAAAATTTCAGCAGCAAAATTTACTTTTAAAATATTAGCTTAAATCTATACTTTTGTGGAATGGGTCTATAAATGGGAATTATCTTTTTTTGCGGCATATCATGTACAATATTCTATGAATTAATAATTCGTAATGGAGGACATTCTATTTTCTTTGAAAAATGTACTCAATACCATCATCATCACCATCTGCATCATCATCATCATCATCATCATCATCATCACAATGTTAGAATTATATTATCAAACAACAACTAGCTAAAGGTTTTATCCATTCTAATAAAATTTTAGATATAAAAAAATAGATGCGTGTGTATTTCTATTTATAAATGAAAAATGATCGTTCGGATAAATTTTCAAATAAAGATAAACGTTCAGGAAGAAAGTTCATCATTTCTGTTCAATAAGAAATTTTCTGTAAGTAGATCATGGTCATGTGAAACAGTCTCATTCCAGTGAACGGTCGTCAGATTTCTAAAACAACTTGGCACAAGAAAGAACGTATGCCTGACCGTTTTTAAAGAGATACAGACTTGGCTACCTAACCTCAAAAAGCAACCTTACATGTGATATAAATGGAATTAATGTACGAATTTGTAGAAAGAAAATATTTAGCATATAAACCATTGTTTTCAAAAAATGAAAATTTCATCTTTTCCCTTATCAAAATTCTAGATAATTCGAAAAAGAAGGGTTAACGTGCCCATTGTTTATCAAGTGATATACAGGAAGCTCGCATCATACTATTGTACTTTATTGTCAACTAAGAATTTGAGTTATCCCCGTGGGGGTTAAGATAACAGACATTCCAAAGACTAGGCTAACTTTAGAATTACTTTTTGTATTAGATCTTTTTAGAGTGTCTTCTCAGCTAGAGCCATATACTTCTGCGCACAAATATGCACCCGAGTCTGCTTTTTATCTCTTGATTTGCAGCATGTTGATGTCATACACTTCCAGCACACACAAACATGCTGTCATTAGCGGCAAATTTTACACTTTCTTTGCATGGCAATTATTTCCAGCTGAACCAAACAAAACATATCGTTACATCTTCCACGTATACAGTTTATATACAATAAGAGAGTACTAAGAATAAATTCAAATTAAAAAACCAAACAAGACCAGTTAAGAGAATTTAAATGCCTCTCAACATCACAAAAATGTATAAAAGTCCTTGATCTTCAATTGGTCGATAAAACTATGTGTAATGAATCAAAGTTTTTCTAAATCAACCCATATTTTGTTTTTGTTTCCGAGGAGTTAGACAAAAACTATTGCTCTACTACTAAAACATGCAACCATATGATTTCAAAAAACCAAGACCAGATAAGAGAATTAAAATGCCTCTCAACATCACAAAAATGTATAAAAGTCCTTGATCTTCAATTGGTCGATAAAAATATGTGTAATGAATCGAAGTTTGTCTAAATCAACCCATATTTTGTTTTTGTTTCCGAGGAGTTAGACAAACACTATTGCTCTACTACTAAAACATGCAACCATATGATTTCAAAAAACCAAGACCAGATAAGAGAATTAAAATGCCTCTCAACATCACAAAAATGTATAAATGTCCTTGATCTTCAATTGGTCGATAAAAATATGTGTAATGAATCAAAGTTTGTCTAAATCAACCCATATTTTGTTTTTGTTTCCGAGGAGTTAGACAAAAACTATTGCTCTACTACTAAAACATGCAACCATATGATTTCAAAAAACCAAGACAAGATAAGGGAATTAAAATGCCTCTCAACATCACAAAAATGTATAAAAGTCCTTGATCTTTAATTGGTCGATAAAAATATGTGTAATGAATCAAAGTTTGTCTAAATCAACCCATATTTTGTTTTTGTTTCTGAGGAGTTATACAAATACTCTACCATCCCATTCAATTCTAGACATATAGCACTTTCGGTTCTATTGATGATACACATTTTAAAACACGTGTTTCACCAGTGGTAAAAGGAAATCAATTGTCTCATATGCAATTATTAATAAAAACAACACACTAATAAAGGAATGTTAAAACTATCGAAAAATTGATAAAATAAACGTTAGTTTTCACACTTTATTCAACCTTCGTTTACATCGTCTAGCTGGCAGACACACTTCAGTGCAGACGAGATTAGGAAGTCTCGCATAGTCTCCCGAAATCCCATCCTCCACGAGATGATAAGGGAGTTCGGTCTTTACCTATGGGGAGTTGCTTATCTGTGTTTATTAGGTCTTTGTCCACAGCAACTTTATCAAGTAAAGAACAAAACATTATGTTTGAATCCACTTTTTCCTATACAATTCCGAATTTAAGAGAAAACAGTGTGATTTTCCTTAATTTTTACAGTACTGGACACATTCCAAACTTTAAAAAAAAATCACTGCAACTGGGCTCTTGTCTGATGGGAACTTTTCTGTTGATAGGTACAAATTAAAATAACAATAATATGCCTTGTATGAGTTTGTATATAAAATGTTGGTTGTATTTTAAGCTATTGCTAACAAGAATTTATTATATTTTATCAGTTTTTTCATTTTCAAATTGCATAGCACTGCCATTACACTGAACCGTCTATATGAAATTTGAGTAACATCATAATTTTGTAGAATGAGTATGCAAACTGAGATAGCCTTTAACGTAAAGGCAATGCATTTGTAGACATTACAACCATTGGGTGCCCCAGATTTATGGGGATAAGTAAGGCAAGCAGAAAATGGTCACCTAATGTTCATTAGACTATTCTAATAAAGTAAATGTTACGGATTAATTTACAACTGTGAGTCATGATCCTTTGATATTTAACTGTAATAATGAAAATATTGGTATTCAACTTATCAATGAAAATTTTGTTGCAACTGTATTCCATAAAATGAATCATGTAACGTGACAAAATATATTTCTAAATATTTCCCCAAGCGTGTCAAATAAGCTTGACTGCTTTACCTTTAGATCCACAACTAGATTTGTGACCAGCTTTCCAATGGATTCCCTGGTGGTCTTTACCACAGTAGTGAGCTTGGTGACATTTCCCACACGTCTTCGTTCCTAGACACCCGCACACTTCACACATGTTATTAAACAGGCGAGCCTCTGGTTCTGAATCCACAGGCGTTTCTTGAGGGGGCGTGGCACTGTAAAACTCATTCTGTCGAGCTAACTGTGATCGAAACACTCGGAAATTGTCGGCATTGTTCGGTTTACAGCAACTCTCATCTCGACATACAAACACAAAAATTGTCCGATGAAACGTTTCCGATTTGGCGGAGTCTGGTGCATAAATTTGCATCAGAAAAGCGGTGGGTTTCGAACACACTCCACACGCCAGTTGTTCTGTCGTTGGAAGTGGTTTGAGAGAGAGCCAAGCTGGGACCCCTCCAACTTTACTTGGGAAAAATCTGCTCTTTAAAAGGAACGATTCGGCTTCATCTAGAAAACCGAGTTCCACATTTTCTCTCCCACACTGTCCCATTTTGTTTAGGTGTGCTTGTTTTGAAAAAGATTGAACATCTTATTCATAATGCTTGAACTAAAATTTAGAGTGGAAAAAAATAAAGAATTTCTGCTGTAACGCCTAGAATGAAATATTAATCTTGTACGAATCCCTTCATAAAGGTGTATGTGCATGATCCAACACTATAGATTGCATGTGTAGCAATACGTTGATAGATATATGATCGACATGATATCCTTTTAAATCCTTCTTCTTCCGGTGATGTGCATGACCGCAATATTCCTCCAATATTCGGTATAGTCGCACAATAATCCCGTTTTAGTGAACTATCCATTTCGTTTTCACTATTTTTTTTTGTTCAAACTACCACTTTATTTAAAAATGTCATATTGATAATGATGAATCAAGTCCCGAGCTAAATATTATGGCCCAATATTTCATTATTTAAAGCGAACATAAAAATTATTTTCTAACGAAGAACCAAACACGACTTTACTTTGGTATTCCGTTGATAGTTTTATGAAATATTAAGATGGGTACCGTTTAATAGTCTAACCTTAGCCCGGGGGTCCTGGCCATGCATATCCGCACCAATGCGGGGTTTACTCATGGGCCAGGACCCCAGGCTAGTCTAAGCTTGGGTCCTGGCCAGTGCGTATACCCCGCACAGTACTAAACGTTGGATTCGCTCGCAACAGGACCTCAAGCTAGTCTCAGTTAAGTTAATGTTGGTTTCTGACACAGGACCCGAAAGGGTCCACTTTGCCATTGCTGTATCAACAATTTTTCAGTTATGTAACCAGAGACTATGTTACATATCTCTCTGAACTTACATATATAGATCTTATATGGATCAAGAAGCTAGGGGAACCTTCGAATCCAAATCCAGTTTCTTAAGTAATGAGCCAAAAGTTCTCTCTTTTATTGTGTAGATCCAATCATCGTTGCGTTAGTCTTTATGGTACGTAGAGTGACAATCAACTGTCTGATTGAGTGTCTAGATATAAGCCTATGTTGTAGAATTCTGAATGGTGTTACCCCATTGTGATTGTGCGGCTATATTTCGGGTAGAAACCCGTCAATGTGGCATGTTCGCATGTGCAAGCCTCACGTTACAAACACCTTACCAAAAGAGACTGTTCATAGCTTCCTTCTATTTTTCACTTTGAAATGTTCAATGATCTATTCAGCGTGTGTCAACACGTAGATGAATGCGCACACACGGATGCGTGTGTGTGTGTGATCCAGGCATATTGAGGTGTTACTCATTGTTTTCAATTTCACGAGCAATGTCATCTATAGACCATACAAATTTGCTGAAATATGAGTAACTATAAGTGTGTCTCAGTCTCCTTTGACAACCTTATTGTATATGTTTATATTTGGTTTTAAGAAAGTTCTGCCAGGGTACCGCTTTACTAAACAGTTACGCTTAAGTTTTGCGTAAATGTAAAACAATAGTTCCTCTTATTCCAATATTGGGCGAAGCAATATATTGCAAAGTAACACATCATTGGAATCGTCTCTCCGAGACGCATCCAATGACGTGTCACATTGTAATATTGTATATTTATTGAAGATACTATCCGCATAGGCGTAGGAGCCGGGGGGCCAGGGGGGCCCGGCCCCCCAATATCCAGACTGGGGGGCCAGAGTATACTTTGGCCCCCCAAATATTCACAATAGAAGATGAAAATTTCTGGAAAGAAAAAATGAAAGAAATGATATTTAACAGCAGAATTAATATAAAAGTGTATTTTGTGCTTTATCTAATACTAATTCGCCATTTGTTACGAACAATAACCAAAACATTTTGACGTCATCATCGCAAATGGCAATCTGAATACATCGGGTTTATCCAATGAAATCTCAGCTCACGGAAAGTAGTTTCGACTAACAAAAACATTGATGCAAAACGTACTCTAAGCAGCCAGACCCTATATTGTATTCAAATATAAACTCATTTTTTTCGTTAGAAGTGTAGACGAACTCGTGGCTGTGACAGTATGGTGGCTGTCACTTTTAGTTAATATCAATACAATATGCTTTCCGCGTGAGATCGAGACTTGGCCAATCCTATTTTCTTTTTCTTTTGGTTATTTTGTCTTAACTAAGAAACACATTTTCATACGCTTTCTTTTAATTTATTTAATGATATTGAATTTGTAGAGGCATGATTAGTCATGAGAAAGAGTTTAGGAACATTTATTCTTAAACCGGTCCTCATCTGAAGTCGCCCCCCCCCCCCCCCCCATGTTGGAAACGCTCCTACGCCTATGGTTAAAACTATACAGATATCACTCACAGACAGACTCAACTATCTTTGAGATAGTCCATTTTAGTATGTTACTCTATGTATATATAATTGGATCATGTGACATACAACGGAAGTGGGCGTTTCTCGTCATGTGACCAGGCAGAGTTATAAGCTCGCCTCGATCTCGGAACTTCCTTTCCTGCTAGGCACACTCTCATATCAGTTGTAACTTTTATGAATCGAGCGACCAAAACTTGGAGAAGAGATTGTGTTTTCGGAGTCAGCAATAATTCAATTTTTTATTTAAAACGTGAAAACGTAAGTTTTTTCAATATCCTTTCTTCCTTATTTTACTGAACATTTTTAACGTCATTACTGTTATTATTAATGCAACGTTATTACCTATAGTACCCTAATTTTTCTCATGGTTATGGCAGAAGTATCACCCTTTGCATATGTATTTTTAATGCACGCACGGGAAACCAGTGTGACTATATCAAAGACCTGAATCTTGACCGTTATATTGATCTCCCGTGCGGCTATATAAACAGTAATACTTTACCTGTACGTAAGAATCATGATACTTCTGTTAATTCATACGGACTCAGGCTTTTAGACATATGTAAGGAGAATGAATGCTGTATTTTGAACGGCCGTTTAGAGGAAGGTAAATGCACGTATCATTCTCATTACAACAGCAAACCAATTTCAAGTACAGTAGATTATTTGATAGTTGATCGTGATTGTATACCTTTAGTAAAAGATATGTCAGTACTAGATTTGACGGAATTCTCCGATCACTGTCCTTTGTCATTTTCTGTTAATTGTTTAAAACCTTTTATGAACAGTGAAAAATCTATTTCATTTGATAAAATCAAATGGGACAGCTCCGATTTGACCCATTTTAATGAAACATTGCATAATAATACTAAAAACTTTGACGATTTATCCGTCGACTTGAGGTCAGGTACATTAACTACAAACGAATATGTTTCAAAGTTAACAAGCCTTATATATGATATTTCCTTTCGTTCTTTCGGGAGAAATGTTACTATTCGTACCTCAAATAAGAAAACTTATACAAACAATAGCGCTTGGTTTGATAACAATTGTAAGGAGGCCAAACGAGAAAATAGCGAAACGAGCAAACTTGCCTTTTTGCAATCTCGAACGCATTATTGTAAAACAAAGAGGTTGGCAAAAAGTAAATTCTTTTTCAAGGAGAAATGTAAACTTTCATCTCTAAGTAAAAATTCCCCTCGTCAATTCTGGTCTTATATTAAAAAATTCAATAAAAAGAACCATGTGTCAAATGACGTAGCTTTGACCGACTTTGTTGAACAATTTCGTGCGTCTAACACGTGCGAATTTGATTCCACCCACGAAGAACACCATATCAATGTATCCGAACCACGTGATGACCCATTGTGTATTGATGAGTTAGACTGTCCCTTTACTATCGAGGAAATTAAAAGAACTATTTCGTCACTTAAAAGAGGCAAAAGTGCCGATATAGAAAATATTGTACCAGATTTTTTTATTGATTCCATTGATTTTATTTCACCTTATTTACTTACCCTTTTTAATAACATTTTTGATTCCGGGAATTATCCAGATTCATGGGCTAAAGGGTCAATCACTCCTATTTATAAAAAGGGTGACCCTTCTGAACCGTCTAACTACAGACCTATTACCATTGTAAATACACTGTCAAAAATATTTTCATTAGCCCTTAGGAATAGGATGAATAAGTGGAGCGAGAATGAATCAATTTTAAATGATGTTCAATTTGGTTTTTGGGATGGTCGTTCAACTACCGATGCTATATTTATTTTACATTCAATTATACAAAAAATATTGAGCAAAAACCTTAGACTTTGGTGTGTTTTCATTGATTTTGAGCGGGCTTTCGATACCGTTAATCGTAATGCACTATGGCACAAGTTACTTGATTCAGGTGTTAGTTGTAAAATGATCTCCATGCTTAAGGCAATCTATTCAAATGTGAAAGCTTGCGTCAAACACAATATGCAGATCTCCGATTTTTTTGACATATCGATTGGACTTAAACAGGGAGAGCCTTTATCGCCTTTGTTATTTATATTTTTTATCAATGACATTGTTAATCACATTAATCTAGATCAGCTCGATGAGAATGACCTTAATACACTTTCAATCTATCTTCTTCTTTTTGCCGATGACATTGTATTATTTACAACAAATCCAGTGACACTTCAACAACAGTTAAACAATATCCAGAGGTACTCAGTCAAATGGGGTCTTAAAATAAACAAGGCTAAAACTAAAGTTTGTGTATTTCGAAAAGGTCATCAACCAGTCAGAGATCAAATAATTATAGAAAATGATATCATTGAAGTTGTTGATAACTTTGTTTATCTGGGGCTGAAATTTAGCTATAATGGTAATCTTAATCTAGCGGTTAAATGCCTCCAAGACCAGGCCCTTAGGGCATATCATAATTTATTAGGGATTTTTGACAAACTTAAGTTAGATTTAAAATGTAAGTTATCGCTATTTGATTCAATGGTTCTCCCTATCTTTTTATATGGATCTGAGATCTGGGGTGTATATAACGTTAAATTCATTGAAAAACTTCATATACGGTTTTGTAAGTCTTTATTGGGTGTAAGCAAACAAACGCCAAACTATGCTGTATATGGTGAACTTGGTCGCCTACCGATGTACATCCTTGCAAAACAGAGAGCTATAAAATTCTTTATCAAGATATTAAATTACCCTGGTTCTTTGATACAATTTTCTTATTTTGATCAACTTAATAATATTTCGAACTCATGCTGGTCTAACAAAATGAAAAGTATTGTTGAACATTTGGGTTTTGGCTATTTAACTCGAGGTGTTCAAGGTAACATCCCTCATTTCAGCGCTTTGAAATCAAGACTTCGTGACCAATTCATGCAAGATTGGTCTAGCTACATCAATAACTCATCAAAACTATCATATTATTGTAATTTTAAAGAAGAATTCAAATTTGAAAATTATTTAACCTCAATACAAAATGATCACCTAAGAAAACATTTGACCAGCATCCGTTTGAGCTCACACCCACTTGAAATTGAAATTGGAAGAAAAAATAGTATTGATAGAAACAATCGCCTGTGTAAACTATGTAGCATGAAAGTAGTCGAGTCTGAATTTCATTTCATATTATGTTGCCCAAGATATAGATTTTTACGTGAAAAATACATGATTAATTTACCACACCCAACTGTTTATAAGTTTTATAGTCTCATGTCCTCCTCGAATCATTGTAAATTACTCAAATTGTCAAAATATATTAAGGAAGCTATGGATGTTAGAAAACATATATTGGAAACCATGTTGAATTGATTTTGACTACATTTAATTGTACTTGCCAGTTATAAATACCCATGGTTTTATGACTGTTCTGTTGTTATGTTCCTTTTTTGTGTTGTATTATATCTTTTCTGTAATTTCATGTCTTTGCCATGTTTGAATTGTAAATGGCTAAAGGCAAACTTTTTTGCCGTTGCTAATAAATGTATGTATGTATGTAGTCAAATTAATTTGACGCAATCGGGTAATATTGAGAAAATCTTGTATCGGGCAATGTCTTCTGTCACGTCAAACTTTCGAACGATTCATTAAATGGAGGACAAATGCGACAGAATGTTTGTCGCACTCTTTGAAGACCCATATTGCCATTGTTATTGAAAATTATTTATTGTTATAATCATCATAACCGTCATCATCATCATCATTTCTACTAAACTCTCCCCTAGTCAAACTTTTTTGACGCGATCGGGCAATTATTGAGATATTGTTGTACTGTGCATATCTCCCGTCGAATCTTCAATCTTCACGTCGAATTATTTTGACTAACTCTTCCCCACCCGAAAAGTTTTAGTTCAAACTTCACACAACCCGATCGGACAAAAACAAACACCATCTCAACATTCTATATGGCTGTGTGAAGCTAAAAAGGGACATAAGTGAAATATTGCAGAACGCATTTAAAATGGCTAGGGATCTGAAAGGATATAAAGCTGTTGGATGTCCTACTTTCCTATATACAAACACGGTAATCTTTCAATGATCAAATATAGCAGACGACATGAAGGCTAAATAAAGCATGTCACACATAAAAATATGTGTTCCTTGTCATAATATTAATACGAATACAATCATCCTGGCAACATTTATGTATAATCTTAATCAAATTAGCCTGACTTTCCCCAAAGTCCGAACGTACCGGGGGCCCGTTTCACAAAGCAACGTACGCAAAAAATTATCGTAAGTTTTTGCGTACGCAAGGATTTGACTGGAAAGACCGTTTCACTAAACAACGTAACTTTACGTTTTGCGTAAATATCAGCGTAAATCTACGCAAGCTCGATAGGTCACGTAAGTTGTTAAATTTGCGCAAGTGTCATGGCTGCCGACCCCAAAAAGTCGAAGTTGTGGGACCGAAACTGAAATATTTTGAGTTGGAGCTGTTGCCAGGCTATTTCGGAGATTTTGAAGCGGTGAAATGTAACAAATCATCGATCGGGAGAGTTTATATGTCAAAAGAACGTCTGTGTTGAAAAACGGGTTATTGCCAAAGTCAGGGATGGTTTCAACACGGCTCTGACATCAAGGTATGTTTACTTTTTGCATATAAATAAATTATGGCGTTTGTGGTTGTTCATGAAATAAAGGATACTTTCATCCTTTGTTATGATTATTAATTGTTCGTAGACATGCAGTTGTGTCCCCTGATAGGTCTTCAATAATGCAGTTTGTGTAGGAGCGAAAAGTGACATTTGTGTTTTGAACTCTTTTTATGTGGCTCAAATGTCGATCTAAGTACTATTTTTGGTATTGTAAGCATGTTTTTGTTGTTAAGATTTATATTTTCGATCCATTAATTATATGCTACCACTCTTATCTACATGAATGTAGTTGACAATTGATAAAACTTGATTCGAACCCAGTGATGTACGTACCACTATGTAAATACATCAGTGTGTATTGAAGGCTGAGGATTGTTGATTTCGGAACATTGCCCGGCCCCCCAATATCCAGACTGGGGGGGCAGAGTATGCTTTGGCCCCCCAATATTCACAGTGGCAAATGAAGATATTTGAAAAGAAAAATGAAAGAAACCAAATTTAACCGCAGAATAGAAATAAATATGTTTTTGTGTGCTTTATCTTATACCAATTCGCCTTTTGTTACGAACAATAACCAAAATCTTTTTGACAACATCATCGCAAATGGCAATCTGAACACATCGGGTTAGCTAAAACTTAAACAATAATTTTAGTGCACTCATAGTTGAATCCGTGCCTGTGACAGCCTGGTCGCTGCTACTTTTTGTTTAGATCAATACATTTGATTTCCGCGTGAGATCGAGACCTGGCATATCCTTTTTTTTTTTTCTTTTTTTTTTTTAATCAAAGATACACATTTTCATACGCTTTCTTTTAATTCTTAAAATGTTATTGAATTTGTAAATGCATGAATAGTCATGAAAAAGTTTAGGAACATTTATTCTTAGACCGGTCCTCATCTGAAGTTGGCCCCCCCAATGTTGAAAACGCTCCTACGCCTATGTATCCATGTGTATCAGTTATGACTTACCAAACTATTTTTCTTAAGTTGTTTAGTAAAACGTTACCCTGTTCCGTTCTGTTATATTCCGACAACATATTTGCGGTATAGGCTTAATATTGATGCGGTACACCGTCTATCAAAAAATCGACTAATCTATGTTAAAATTAGCCAAACATAATTTGTTCTCAGATGTTAACACAGACTTCGTGCCAAATAGTCTTTCACTCTAAAATCCAAGGGGTAAACAATAATGTTTGATCGGGCGTGTGATGAAGTGGATATTGGTTAGCTTATTTTATTGAGGGGGTATTTATCTGGCGCAGACCTACCTCTACACAAAGTACGCCCCTGCTTAAAGACTGTTTCTAAAACATGAAAATGTTATGCCTACATTGACCATCTGGCATAATTTCAATCATTATTTCCTGAAGTTTTCTGTCTATTTTCTTGTTCGAAACACCTTAAGTTTGCACTGGATTGATTATGTGTAATAAAATGTTCATTTGGGTGCAAGCCGCCAGGCCCCTGTCCTGCGTACAGGTGTTGGTCCATTGTGGAAGCACTTCCAGGTCGTATTAGTTGAAAAAGTGGTTTGAAATAGTGAAAATCCCGTTTCCAAGGTGTTTACACAGGAAGATGTAACGTTTAAGTATACATATTGGTACAGTATGATTGGTTCGTCTTCCCTTGCATGTTTGAAATGTATATTGTTTGTATCTAAAAGGACTGCTTCTCCACGCGCTTTCAAGGAAGTATGTATGTCAACAGTCTGTGCGTGACCTCTGCAGGAATAGACCCGTTCCTTCTTTGTAAATTGACCGAAAGTGAAAAAAAAAATCGATTATGAGGCACTTTTAATCCTCTAAATTCGCTGTGGTGATCTGGTTTAAAGGCAAAGCGAACACGAGAGTGTAAGAATCGAGATAAGTTTTCCTCTGTGACTGCTCAAAAGGAGAATATATATTAGCATGGTTGAGATGGGAGGAAATTGGACCGGGTCGACTCCTACACTTGCTAAATGGTTTTGATACGCACCTGTATACATAGCAACAACGATATATCAAGTTAACTGCTCTGCCTAGCTCTTAGTCGACGGAACGAAAAAGGATTGATGAACTGGGAAGAATCATCTAAAATCTGTTATTCAACTGGTAGAGTATATATGTATCATGAAAACCTAAACTTACCAGTAAGTTTCATATTTGAACACATGTAGGATCATTCTCCTACGCAGGGATTTTCATTCTCATTCGGTAAACTGCAGAGTATCAAAGGTTAGTAAACATGTGTGGAGTTTGATGCAGGAATGGAACATTGGAATGCAGACAGGGTTACACCGCTCGCCCTAAAACATGTTAACGATTCGATTATAAACTTTAGATTGAGGCTCCGGTATGCTTTGTGAACGTGGTTCATGTCTGTATAGATAAACGATGAGAGGATACGAAATCAAGGACGGGTAGATTGGTTGTTATCTAATCTAGGGTGTCACTTCGCGCCTATATTCTTTCTTCATGCGCTAACTTGTAACAGAGTATGGGTTTGAAAGAAACATACCAACAATTTACCTAGCAAAGTTTGATCTTAAATGAAGCAGATCTATTTGATTGTCTTCTCTTTCCAACAAATTCATAAGTCATGTGTTGTTTACGCTGCATTTCTGAGGCAGTTAGCATATATCAAGCCAAAATATCACTGTCATTCTTTCAACCTGAACTGATTCAGGACGGAATATTAGCTCATACCGGTCTGAGTATTATGGGAGGAAGTCGTTAGTGCTTTAATTATTATTTAGACATTGCTATGCCTAATACCTGGTCTAACCTCGAACTTCCATACTTTAACCCTTTTTCAAACGTTAAAAAGAGTTTGCACGACATTTCAAAATGTGATAAAATTTTAAAATAATCTTCTGATAGGGCTGAAAACATTGGGGGAAAAAGAGAAATTGCTCGTTAATCCCTCCTTTTCCTACGATGTTTTCCAAAGTTGTCTGCAACAAACCGGTCAAATGTGTTAATTGTTTGGTCATGAATTAACACACGAGCTGGACACTCTGTCATTGCGCCATCTACAGTCTATCGCCATCCTGTTCAGCGATCTACTTCACAAGTAACGACAATCAGAACCACTCGGGTATTTCCGTGAGCTGAGAAATATATAGACATATTTGGGTCTCCCTTTTTCCTATACTTGGCCTATGCTATACGTGCGCTATAGACCTATAGTGTAAGACTACACCAAATATTTCGAAATCTGTTTATCATACAATATTACAAAGTAATTGTTTTATTTTTTATACGGACGATTGTGTCCTAGCCTTGTTGCTGTGAATTTTAACAAGAAGGTCCTTTGTGAGTTTAACTTGTTATATACTTAACTACATGTCAACAATATTTCAGTGCTTCCCGGTCAATTCGTACCCATCCTTTTTTGGCTAATTCGTACCCACAGTTCGGTCAATTCGTACCCATCCTAATTTTTAAGAAGTCAATTCGTAACCAGTCCATAATTTAATACGAATTATAGTACATATTAAATGAAAATTCTTACTTATTTTGAAACGAATGATAGTACATCATAATTTTTTTTTAAAAAAAACTTTGAGCTTTGAGGCATGTAAGTTAGCGATCAATAGGCAATTTTCGTAAATAGGCGGCATATAAATGAATTTCCGAAAGCAACTTTTAATCAAAGAATTAACAAAACAACAACATACGAAAAGAACTATCCATTTTATTTTATTGTAAATTACAAATCAATGCATCAGTTTATAATGTATCTATGTTTTCGTCGTGTACCCTTGGCTTGTACACAAGGGACACTTTCCTCAATAGTCCTTTGCTAGTAAGATCTCCAGCCCGGTACATGTCCCAAACCGCGTGAATCTTGGACTGGCTGCACGGCGATCTCGCCCTCCATCAGACGTCCAATAGCCTGAGATTGTCTATAAACTTATGCTAAACCATTAATGAAGACACATGCCGACAAATTTACCTTTTGTGTGAGCATTCGCGTAGGGACAAATAGAAAGATATTATTTATAAATGAAACTATACCACAAACATTAAGTTTATTTTCATAAGGCACGAGCGCACGTGTTTTATGATGTTATCTATGCACTTATGATTAGCCATCAATGAAAACGCGTGTCGGCAAACTATCTCATCAACATATCGAACGTCCCGCAGATATAATGAAACTGTAGCCTGATACTGTCAAATTCATTATTTACTATTACATTTGAGCCATATTTTTAAAATATGTTAAATCATTACTTTAACTATTCAGGGTTAAACGAGTTATATGAAATTTTCTACCTGTACAAGTCCGGTGGTGTCTTCCTCCACATGACCTACACAAAAAACTGTGTTGTCTCTTTCCTAACACTCTAGAACACGTAACACACAAATCCATTATTAATACGATATCCCTGATTCACAATTTTTCGTATGGTAAAACGTATATTTAACCGTAAATCCAATGTTGAAATGCAAAACGTGTAAAATAAAAAGGGAATTTATCAATCTGTTGGACCAATCAATATCCTCAATTCATTAAAACAACCTCTTCTCTCATATGAAGAAGGATTTTAACCAATCACAACATGTCAGTCTCAATTTGATTTGAAAGTAACTTATCATAAATTAATCAATAACAGTTTGTTTTAATTTGCTATAATTTTGTAACACCCCTTTTGTTGTAACTGGCTTATGATTAGCCTAGTAATTAAGGACACCAAATTGAACAATTAATGACAATTGACGCTGCATCCCCTGCGACCATTGCTTCGGTTTGCACGAGATGAATAGAATCCATATCAGTTAGTTGAAATGAGGTAAGTGTGAAAAGCAACAAAACAAATCTGGATATCAAATGAAGGAAACATATATAACTCAAAGGGAAACGCTATATCATTTTATTTAATTTTCAAACACCATTTCACGTAAAACAAAGCAGACATACACCTACTCACAGTGCTTCCCTCACAATTTAAACACAATGGACAAAAACAAAATATGAATAACGCAAAAAATGATCTTAAAATACTGAGTACCGTTTTACCGTTTTACGACTGATTGTATCTTTGTATTATCGTCTATTATAAATCATGTTATAAATGTACAAAATAGAAAATTGTATTGTGCCTTTATTGATTTCCGCAAGGCATTTGATACAATCAAACATAATGCAATTTGGTTCAAACTTACTCAAATAGGTTCATCTACGAGAATTATCAGAATGCTGGAAACTATGTATAAGAATATTAAATCATGTATAAGAACGAATGGACAGATGACAGACTTTTTTGATATATCAAAGGGTGTTAAACAAGGTGAACCATTATCTCCTCTTTTATTCATTATTTTCATTAACGATATATACGAGTATATGCAAGCAGATGCTCTTGATTGTTTTACTTTGGAAGATATGAAACTGTTTTTATTATTATTTGCTGATGATACTGTTCTTTTTTCGTACTCTGTTGAAGGCCTTCAATTATTACTTAATAAGTTAAACGACTACTCGAAAGAATGGGGAGTTTCAGTAAATACTGAGAAAACGTACGTTATGATTTGTCAAAAAGGTAGTCGATTTGCAGAAGTTGATTTTACATATAATGGTCAAAAGCTTAACATTGTTAAGAATTTTACATATCTAGGATGCAATTTGTCCTTTAACGGAAAATTTTACAATACCCAGAAGCAGCTTTCACTTCAAGCCTTGAAGGCGTTATTCTCATTAAACTCATTATTCGACAAGGTCTCTTTAAATGTTTCTGAAAAAGTAGAATTATTCGATTCAATGGTATTGCCCATATTAATGTACAGTGCTGAAGTTTGGGGATTTCATAAGGCAACTGATTGTGAGCGTATACAATTGAAATTTTTAAAACAAGTATTATCAGTTAACTCTAAAACCCCTAACACTGCAGTATATGGTGAACTAGGCAAATTTCCTCTTAGTGTTCTAAGGCAAATTACATTGGTTAAATATTGGGTAAAGATTTGTAAATTCCCAAACTCTCTTTTATTTAAAATATATAACATGTCTGATAATATGGGAAATCCAATCAATGAATGGAAATTGAACATACGATCTTTATTAGACAGGATAGGATATTCGCACTTAATAAATGTAACTGATATTTCTCAAATAAATCTAAAAAGCTTAACACAGCGCATTTATGATATTTATATACAAAGTTGGTTGGCTGATTTAAATACATTTAATAAGTTAGAAAGTTAAAGACTTTTCAAAAAACCATTCGAAATGGAAAAATATTTTACAAGCATTACAAATTTTAAAAGCAGAATTACTATGACAAGGTTTAGATGTTCAGCACATTCTCTTCAAATTGAAGTAGGCAGACACAGAAACATTGTCAGAGAGGATAGGAAATGCTTAATGTGCAATTTTATTGTAATTGAAAACGAATTTCACTTTTTACTTGTTTGTCCTTTTTATAGAGATATTAGAACGTTGTATTTGCCAAAATATTATTATACTTGGCCAAACATTCAGAAATTCATTGGTTTAATGGAATCAAATTCTAAGAAAACAATTTTGAACATTAGTAAATTCTTAGATAAGGCTAACAGTAGACGCAATCATCATTTCATAATGAATCCATAATTTTTTTTTTGTTTCATTACCAAGTATTTAGTATTATGTCCTTACTGTCTTATTCATCTTTCTTTTGTATTCCATGAATAAGCCTTTTTCATTCAAAAGTCACATTTTTCTCATTTATGTGTTTGTATTGCCATGTTTATGCATTTAATGAATTTGTATGTTGTAAATATGTTTGACAACAAACTATGTTTTAGTTTATATGTCAATAAACTATTTGAACTTGAACTTGAACTAAACAGTTTACGCTTAAGATTTGCGTAAGTCTAAAACAACAAGTCCTTTTATTTCAATATTTGGCAAAGTAATATTGCAAAGTAACACATCATTGGAATCGTCTCTTCGAGACGCTTCCAATGACGTGTCACATTGCAATATTGTCCTTTCATTGAAGATACTATTAATGTTTATTAGTTTTTACTTACGCAAATATTTTCCGTAAGTTGTTTAGTAAAACGGTACCCTGAAGTATAGGATGGTTACGAATTGACTTCTTGAAAATTAGGATGGGTACGAATTGACCGATAAGTGGGGATTATATTGCGACAATAGGCTTCTTATTTATCTTTCTAAGCATTGAACCAGGGTAAAACTTACAGAAATGTACCCTGTTAAAACAAGTAATTGTAACTTTAACTCGTTACGTACTTTAAGTACATGTCAACAATATTTCAATTGCGACAATAGTAGGCTCCTCAATTATCGTTCTATTAGAACGTTTATTAAGTTGTTTGTTCAACCGGAGACATAGATGTGTCTCTGGTTTAACTCGTTATTTACTTTAAGTACGTGTCAACAATATTTCAGTTTTATTGAGACAATAGGTTAACTTCTCATTTATCTTTCTTAATATGAACTAAGGCATTGCCTCTAGACCGTTCTCTCAACTCATGTTTATAGATTTTGCATGAAACTTGCATACTGAATATGTTTTTCAATCTAAATTCAAAGTACAACCTTGTGGAAATAAAAGAATTGGCTTACTTTGGGGAGCAAATACTCATTTTATCACAGAGCTGTCATCTTTGTAACATTTAGATAGGTCTCAGTAAAAGGGCAAGTCTCCTGGTAGACTTTTTTGATGGACTATGTTCTATATGGGTATAAGTTAACCCTTTCCCAAACAGTAACGACATTTGACGACTTTGTTTCAGACTACTTTAGAAAACATTGTAGGAAAAGGAGAAATTGTTCGTAACGAGTAATTTTTCCTTTTCCCACAAGGTTTTCTGCTCTTTCCGAAGAATATTGTTCAATTTCATCACATTTTGAAATATCGTCTGCAAACTCTTTCAATTTTTGTTTAGGAAAGGGTTAAGCTTGCTTGTGCTGTGTATGAGGGCCGTTCATCAATAATGAGACATTCATCATGTAAGGACAAACTGCTCATGCAATGTCAGAACCACCAAACTATAATTTTTGAACCACAAGTCTGTTTCTGCATGAAATCATAGACTTTTCTTCGCAAAATCATGTGTTGTAGGTACTGGTTTAATTCATCATGAGAAAAAAACAACATCTCACTTAGTGATGAAGAAGGGTCAGTTGGATTAATAGTTTCAGATGATGTTCAACAACATACTCATCTGCTTGTACATGCTTTGGGACTAACCAAATTACATCAAATAGAAAGCCAATCAGGTCTTCGTTTGAATGGTTCTTTATTGTTTAATGTAGATAAAAAAATCCCACAGAGATTGCTTTGCTGATCTACAAAAGGTCATTCAATAACAAGAAAAAGCTTTGTTGTAGCCAAAAGGTATTTCATTTAACTTAAAAATGAAAGAAGATCTTTAATTTTTCATTTATATTTTATAAAGCTTTGTTCACACATGAAACACTGCTTTTTTGTATGTGTTTATCTATTAAAAAACTTAAAAAAAGTTCTGTATGCAATAAATGATTAATGAAATGTTGTTAAAAGACATAAGTGATAATCAGCAGACAGCATTAGTTCATGTATTCTAATTCCTTGCTTTAACAATTTGGTTGAAAAAACAAAGTCACAGCTTAGTTTTGGCACATTAGCTTCATTCTTGACATCAACAGTTCCCTGACCTTCATTGTTTGAATAGAAAAAACACTTCTGAGAGTTGGAAAAATATGACAGAAACATTTGTGTTCAACTTCTTCAAATAAAAGAAATAACAAATACTCTATGATATACAAATTAGCCATTTTCTTTTACAAAATGTTTCAAATTTAAAGCAATAACAGGTATTAATTAAAGTTTCTTTTTCCAATGAATAAAAGCAATTGTGACAAGGAAAATGTTCTCTCTGAGCCTGTTTCCCCTTGTCATAATTGGTTTCAAAATTTTGTGGTAAATCAAAGGAGAAATAATAATTCAACATTGATGTATGCAAATTAAACTCTCATCTTTTTTCCCTTCATACTCATGCAATAATTAGAAAAGAAATTCAAGTAATGACTCAAGTTACTGTCTTCCTCTGGTCTGCTGCAGGCTTACTAAGCAGTTCTAACATGGTATGATAATGCTTTTTGTCTCAATAATTTGATATGAGTCGGGGGTTTTAAGGCTTCTTGAAAGAAAGAAAAGATGAGACATGTGACAGTGTTGTCATTATGGAATATTTCATAGTATTTCTCATTTTTTTTATATTATTGTCCTTTGCTGTCCATAACATATGATATTATCATTGTTAATGTTATTTTTTCTTCATGAAATTATTTTTTTGAAGAGAAAACTAAACTTTAAAACTATTCACTGACCAAACATGAAGATTTAAGATATCTCCTTGTAAATCTTCATCTGTTTTTTATTATATCCACATCACTGAATGTTTTGTTAATGTTACACCTTCCTTACTCTGCCAGTTAGTCATCAGATTTGGCTGTTAAAAGAGAAAAATAAAAAATATAAATCTTTTGACAATACTGGCCACATTAAACTGACTTATAATTTTTAATTGGTAACAATGGAAATAATTCATTCCTGATGGTAATCAATTCAAGCAGTTAAATGACAGAATAAAAAAGAACTGATTGGTGATAATAAAATCTATAGTCCAACCTGTCTTGACTTATTTTGGTTTCACTCTCATTCTAACCCAGGTTTTTGAAAAATAAAAGAGAAAGAGTCAATTACAAATTGTGAGCAACACCAAATTCATCAACATTTCTGGATCATAATTATCATTTGAAAACAAAGTAATAAAAGGAGAACATGCTAAGAAGTCCAACCTTTGTCACACTTGCTTGTTTCCTGAAAACTTTTTCTGCATATGTAATTATGCTATAATCTAATCAAAAATGTTCAAATTAAAGAGAAAAACAAACTTCCACATTAAAGAGAATTGCTCCTTTGCTATATTACATTAATAAGTTTCATATTATGACACTTATGTTTGTTTATTCAAAGGGGAGAGAAAGAATATACATGTTTAGACATAAACTTACTTGTATTATAAAACAGAATCAATGTTTATGCAGGTCTGCATCATCTTTTCTTTAGAATTGACACATTTCCAGCCATCATACATTCTGTAATATAAAGAAAAAACAACTAAGCGATTTATTATCATAAACCTTTGGGTAAAAATTCTCACAAGTTTGCAAGAACAATTCAATGTTTGGGAATTATATCATCACTGGACTAAACGACTAAAATAAAATACTGCCAAACGAATAAGGTGACATATATGACCAAATACTTAACAGAGTATTTCACTTTTGGAAAAGGAAATTCACGCTGTTATTGTTACTTAAAATATCGCCCCATAACGCTATTGAATTGTCAAGAAGGTACCTTGTACTCAATTTAAAAGCTCCAACAATAAAAAATAATCCATATCAGCAACTGACGAGTTGACATCGTTGCTTTATTGGTCAGCATAATAGTGTATTCCATCTACAACACGATGTGTACCTAATGCTCTCCTTACACACCGCGAAAATGACATAGACCGTCTACATAAACATTAGATTATGCCATACTGCAGGTTGTAAATCGATAGAAGGTGAACACTTATTTCACCGTGGAGTGTTGTGGACAACACACATTTTCTAGCCTAGTACTGCAGAGAACATGTACTGTAAAACTCAAAAATGAATGCTGTCGTTCTACTTAAAAGGGAGAAGTTTTTTTCAAATGGATGTTTGTTTAGAGGAAGCAGCTTCAGCGAGGCGTGACGAGGGCTCGCCTTCTCGATTGTTCTATGACGATTTTTGGTGAAAATGGTCTATTGAGGTATACTGTTTTATAACGAAATGAAAAAGGACAAAAAGTTGTCTTACCTACAACCGGCGATACGTTGTCCTTTCAAGGAGTTGAACACTATGTCCAATTTAAAGTTTAAAGCGGTGGCGCCGATCCTGTTGTTCGTGTTTTGTTTTTCGATAGAATGGTTTCAATCGTATCTACTCGGCAATCCCCGTAACAAGTCGGTAGATATATTTTTATTATTTTAAGAAATGGCCGAGGTGTTCCGAATGCGTTTGTAGCCTGGAGTCCTGGCTCGCGGTATACGAACGGGCCAGGCTCCACCTAGTCTGGAGTTCCTTCCCCTATCACTACGTATGCTTTGTAATCAGCAAAATCGGGAACCAGACTAGGCTCCACCAGGCTAGCGTTTGCAGCTGACCATTCGGAACACCTCGGCCATTTCTTAAAATCTATATCTACCGACTTGTTACGGGGATTGCCGAGTATATACGATTGGATTGGCTGACTTTCACGAATCGAGAACGGAAACACCCGATAGCTAGAAACGACAATCAAAGTACTTCAACCACAAAAATTCCTTTTTTACCTGTAGCCTAGTGGAGCCTGGCCCGTTTGTATACCGCGAACCTTATGCGGGTTAGCAAGGGCCAGGACTCCAGGCTATTTTACCTGGTGCCTTTGGCTCGTCATTAACACCAAACAACCCCCTTTCAATGTACAGTTGGATAATTAAACATGTTAAACCGAAGGGCTGCCTAGTGAGCTAGGATTCCAGTTTATGTCATTTGTTATACTCTTTTATACACAAGCTGTCAAATGTTTTAAACGCACATGAAAGGAGATATGAGTACAAATAAAAATTACCGAAAAAATGTATGGAGGTCCTTTTTTATTTTCATAAAAGTCATGAAAATTAATTGAAGAGTAACGGACGTGAACGCCTATTCAATTAACTTATTTAATGCATCACGTGACCGGTCAGATGTGACAGAATCAGGCAATCTGAACTATTAGTTGGGTTCAGCATAGATAACTAATGTCCTCTATCAAACGAAAGCTTTACGTGTTATATGTTACATCGGAGTGGGTGGGGTAGGTTTTAAATATACGATTGCATATTCAATGAGAATGTAACACTGTTTAGCCAAAACATGTAAATTATGGTATATCATCTCTCTGTGGGTGATATGTATTACTCCGTATTTTAAACATGCTTATTTACCCTTTACCAAACGCCAAAACTTCGACTGTCCCAAATTGAAAGAGTTTGCAGACGACATTTCAAAATTGGAAAATAATCTTCTATTAGGGCAGAAAATGTTGTGGGAAAAGGAGGGAATTGCTCGTTAAGAGCAATTCCTCCTTTTCCCACAATATTTTCAAGAGTAGTATGCAACAAACTGGTCGAATGTCGTTATTGTTTGGTAAAGGGTTAACTCTTGATCGCCCATTCAAGAAGCGTTTACAGCGCGCCATATTTTAGAGACATATACTATTTCACTGACCTATACCCCTCTCCGACATTATCGAATAGTCGAGCATGCTGTTTTATGGACAGCTCTTATTATCATTCATACTGTTTTATCAAGAATAAAACAATTATTTCGATATAACATGTTCGACGATTGTTGTTCAAAATTATAGAATCTATTATTTACTATCCTTGCGCGAATGGTTTTTGTTAATAAACAGTGGATGAACATTTTAAGAACTATTTTACGGGTGTTTGCTCGCCAGGTAATGCGGATTTTCCTCTGTCGTGTATACATGTAGTTTGATCGGCTTGTAAAGTATGCATTGGACCGGACTTATCACTTATGTATAATAAGTAGATGCGTGTATGTCTGCTAGTATGATCAATACAATAGATATGAAACAAAAAAAGATATGTTCATGTCTCTGATTTTGGAAATCTCCTTTTTTATTCTAGGTAATTGTCGTACACACACACGAACCATGGCGAGCGGATCCCGATCTATAAACCAAGGATCGGATGGGATATTTCAGAACGAGTGTGACGTCTGTCTAACGCAGGGTATAATGTCAGAGGGCATTTCCCACTGTACTGTATGCAAGGAGAACCTCTGTCAGAGATGTGAGCAATCGCATAGGGGATCCAAAGCGACTAGGGACCATACAATCCTGACCGGAAGTGTTGTGACCCCGGGACCCATACAGACGACACAACACGTGGCCTTCACGTTCTGTGATACACACAAACAATCCTTACTGAACACCTTCTGCAAGGTTCATAACGAGATGTTGTGCATCACGTGTAAAGCGACGCACCACAAAAAGTGCGACACCGTCGATGTTAGCCGTCAAATAAAGGCGGTAAATGTAGCGGGCGAGTTCAAGGCAGTTGTTAAAAGTGTGTCTGATATAACAGACAGATTCAACAACCTCCAACAGACGAGACAAGCTGACAAGACGTCCTTGAAGGGACAGATCCAGACATGCCTACATGATTTGCAGAAGATACGCAAAGACATAAACGACAAGCTGGACGCCATAGAGAACAAAATGGCTGCCGAAATACGGCAGTTCCAAAATAAAATATCTAAGGAAATAGATGACCACCATGCCCTCATAAAGAGCGTTTTAGTTCAAATTGATGATCTGAAGAAATCTTTGAACGAATGCCAGAAATCGCATGATGATGACGTCATGTTTATTGGGGCAAAAAAAGCGTCTTCACGTAAGACCGATGTCGAGAAGATTATCGTCATTATAAAGGAAGACATCTACCCGATAGATATCCGTATAGAACCGAATGATATCCTTACAGATTTAATGAACCAACTACAAACCATAGGGACCCTTGCTACCAGCAAACAGACCGGGCTCGGTAGAACCGCCCCTACATCGGTACCGAACAAGGCTGGGTTGGATAAACAGGTGAGTGACAGGAGGTCCTCCCCGAAGTCGCTACTGAATATAGAAGTTACTGGTAAAAGGGAAGAGATAGATATATGGTCACATGATGTCGGGGGATGCGTATTTATAGGTGGCGGACATCTCGTCGTCGCGTGTACAGACCGTCTGAAGCTGTATGATAAAGACTGTCGGTATAAATCCGAGTTACACATTAAGTCATGGGACGTTGCTGTAATCGATGACTATAACGTCATAGTGACACAGGGTTCCTACAAACAGCTCCGGTATGTACGGGTACTACCCGACATGAAGATGGGGAGGACCGTGAAGATGGATGGAGAGTGTTGGGGTGTAGATGTGTGTGGAGACAAGCTGTACGTGGCGTGTCCTAATGGTTACGGTGTTAATGGCGAGGTCCGGGTACTTACCATGGATGGTAAAGTACTTAGGAGGCTGGGTGTAGATAATCGTATTTATATGTTTACTCGGCCTTTCTATGTTAAAGTAAGTAAGGCCGGAGATAAAGTGTTTGTATCTGACGTTATTACTAACACCATCATCTGTCTGAGTACACAAGGCCAGACCCTGTACAAGTACACCGACACAGACCTGAAGGGCCCACGCGGAATGTATGTGGACGAGACAGACAACCTCCTCGTATGTGGAATGATGTCTCACAATATACGCGTGGTCCGACACGACGGGACACGTGACAGGATACTGCTGACACAGAAAGACGGGATAGAGTACCCACATGCCATATCATACAGACCAGGAGATGGGTGCCTGGCTGTTGTACGGGATTGTCCATCACGGTTATTGACATTTTCAACAAAAATCTGATAGAGTCACGGTTCGAATGGATATGCATGTGTATGAAGTTACGGTTATACACAACAATTCAGATCAATTTTTCTGATCCGGTTCTGTTATGGGGATTTATCGACCAGAGTTATTGACATTTTCAACAAGAACCTGATAGAGTCACGGTTTTAATAGATAGACCTGTGTATGAAGTCACGGTTATACACAACAATTCAGATCAATTTTTCTGGTCCGGTTCTGTTATGGTGATTTATCGACCAGAGTTATTGATATTTTCAACAAGAATTTGATAGAGTCACGGTTCCTATGGACAGGCCTGTGTATGAAGTTACGGTTATACACAACGACTCAGATCAATTTGATCGCCTACTTCCACTGATCCGGTTCTGTATAATCCACGTAGTATCGATTTGGTTAGTTTATTTATTGAATAATCTTGGTCAACATACCGGTGTTTTCCCCCACAGTGTACAGATGCCACGGTGAATAGCGCACAGACTAAGAGATAGATGTCTGGCTGTTGTTTTGGGGATTTTTTACATGAAAAAGAAGCTGGTAACATTTACTACAAGAATAAGATAAGACTGAATTCTGCTTTCCTTGAAACTAAGATATTGTATTCCAATCTTTTCTCTACAGAAGAAAGTTCCGTTTAGCGTTAAGGTAGAAACCCAATAAACCGCCATTTTGAAACTCTTTCGTCGATCACTGGTATACATCGGTCGGTGCCGGAACTATTCGCTTAACACCAAATACTTTCGGCCACGACCGTAGTAATGAAGGAAAGGCGGAATAATGATAGTCTTCCATAACCCTTTACAAAACGCCACATTTTCGAATGCTCCAAATTGAAAGAGTTTGCAGACGACATTTCAAAATGGAATGAAATTGGAAAGTAATTTTCTGATAGAGTAGGAAACATTGGGGGAAAAGGAGAAATTACTCATCACGAGCAATTTCTCCTTTTCCCAGAGTGTTTTCCAGAGTCGTCTGTAACAAAGTGGTCAAATATCGTTATAGTTTGGTAATGGCTTTAGGCTTATTGAGTCCCTCTCTTGAATAACATAACAACATCATGTACATAGATTTAAAACATTATAATGAACAAAAAGCTTCTTTCTACTCATTTTGATAATTACCGTCAAGCCTTCAAATTAAAATTGGCTCAACTTTTGGCTCCACTTTCTCAAATTTGGCTCCAAAAAAATCCAATTTGCGAAAATGGTTGCGACAAGAAAAAAATTTCAAGGGGGGCCCTGACAACATGACATGCAATACAATACAAAAAATATGTAACCTATGATTGTAAATTCACCGATAGAGAGAGGGGGACGAGTAGAGATAGAGTTATATAGAGATATAGATAGACTAGGGAGACAGAGACAGAGTGGATGGAGCTGTAGATGAATGGACCAGAAATGACAAACCATCAATCGAACCGTTTGTCTCCTTTTATATAATTGTGAACATGAGTAAATACCACTATATTTTCATCAATTGTAAGTAAATCATTTCCAAAGAGGCCCCTAGCCTCCTAGTACTGGTGAAGCCCAGGAAAACTGTTCAATGTTTAGAACATCGTCGCATGAGCTAGAAATAGAAAAAAGATGCCAAAACAATATTCCAAGAAATGAGAGAATAAGGAAAACTGTAATTCTGGACAAATAGTAAACGAATTTCACTTTTTATTTATTTGCTCAAAACATTTAAATTTACGATAAAAAGATATAAGATGATACTATCATACATGGCCAGATATACATAAATTTAATAATCCATTATAAAATCCTTCAAAGAAAATCATTTTTTTTTTTCATTTTTAATCTGTCAAAGTATATATATTATGCTCATCAAAATAAAAATTGAATAACACCTTAAAATAAAACGCTCTTCTGAAGTTCATGTCTTTGTTCAAATGTTTGTAAAATTGCTATGTCACATGTTATGAAGTTCATGTCTTTGTTCAAATGTTTGTAAAATTGCTATGTCACATGTTATGAAGTTCATGTCTTTGTTCAACTGTTTGTAAAATTGCTATGTCACATGTTATGAAGTTCATGTCTTTGTTCAACTGTTTGTAAAATTGCTATGTCACATGTTATGAAGTTCATGTCTTTGTTCAACTGTTTGTAAAATTGCTATGTCACATGTTATGTTTGTAATGCAATAAATCTTATAGTGTTATGTTATGTTACAACCTAAAAATTGTTGACATCTTGTGTAAAGCAAGCACATTATGTTTTTGTAGATGCTTATATTTTTGTGAAATTAATATGACATAATCCGACCATATATACTTTGGCAACAGCTTAGATAAATCCTTTCCCAAACAACAAATTTTCGACTGTCCCAAATTGAAAGAGTTTGCAGACGACATTTCAAAATGTGACTAAATTTGAAAATAATCTCCAGATAGTCCAGGAAACATTGTGGGAAAAGGAAAAATTGCTCGTCACAAGCAATTTCTCCTTTCCCACAATGTTTTCTAAAGTCGTCTGCAACAAAGTCGTCAAATGTCGTTATTGTATGGGAAAGGGTTAAGGTAGAACTCATAAAAGTTAATCTCGTTTTGTTTGAGTTGTACAGGAGGACGAAGATGTTACTCCCAGTCTACGGTATTCGAGGAAATTCGAGGAAATTCATAAAATGACTTTTTCTGGGTTTAAGGTAGTACCTGGGTAATGGAAAACTGACAATTGCTTTGGTTAAAGAATAAGTTAAAATGAAATTCGAAAAATATTCATCATTTCGAAGGTATTAACCAGCCAATTTTCAAAATTTGTCTGATTTTGAATTTATATTTATAAAATGAATATCAACAATTTTGTTCTTTATTTCTTATTAATTACCTCCCTTTAATTTTAAATTCTCGCATTGAAACTAAAATTACATGAATGAAGTTCCAAATCCAGGAAAGATTCTGATAATATGAAACTTGACTTTAACACGGCATTTGTTCTGTTAAATCTTGAATTCTATTATTCTGACCTTTCTCCATTACCCAGGTCTTACCTTAAATTATTCTCGTGACGTCAAAATTTTAGCTGTAGCGCTTGGGTTGGTTTTTCAACCATCATTTGATTCATTTTTATCTTTTAATGACTGGTGTTTATCATAATTTTTCTCTCAAAAATTGATAACCAATAAGGCCACAAACCTTACTAACACATCTTGTATATGTCTTGTATAAAATGCTTTAATTGACTTTCTTAAATATGCTTTCTTTTCTTATGATAATAAACTTCAAATTGATATTTACGGTGTTCAACTATTTTGTTATAGTTTTAAGAGTTTTGTTAGCTTCGTTTTGTTAATGTTGCCTTCATACTGAATGTTTACTGTTTGATTTGCCAGAAGTTCATTTGAAAGTATTACGTAATGTATTCCTAAAATGCTTGTTCACAGAATAGAAAAGTAAAAAGATGAAAGTCATGCTAAAATGTTGTTGAAACAATGCAATTTTTGTATTGTTGTTTGATATTTTATTGAAACCAGTTATTGAAAGCATAATTAAGTCAGGAAGTGTCAATTTATCTTTAGTAAAGGCGAAATTACACCTTTGATTTAAATCTCATTGTATACTCACTTTAAAGAATTAAAAAAAGATATAATTTTGCTTGCAATGACTTTTCTTGAATGCGCTTTACATAGAAGCCCAGTTGCTTTGTAGTTATAAAGAAATTTATTTTCAATTTCCGAATATCCAAACGTCTGTGAACAAGCACCTTTAAAGCGAGTACACATCCCATTTACTAATTCGTACCGACAGGTTTTTGTGACTCGGCCAAAATGAAAGCAACATCAGGTGACAATAAATAACAACAAAGCCATACGTTTTCTTTACGATCTTGGATTGGATAAAAAGAAACCATTGTGATAAAAGAATTAATTGTTCATCATGAGCAATTTATAAATACGATCTTGGATTGGATAAAAAGAAACCATTCAGATTAAAGAACCAATTGTTCATCATGAGCAATTTATAAATACGATCTTGCATTGGCTAAAAAGAAACCATTCAGATTAAAGAATCAATTCTTCATCATGAGCAATTTATAAATTATTTTAAATAAACATAAAATTAAGATATGAATACTCTCTTTATAAAGAAAGAATTTGCTCGTTCCGCTTATTCCAAAATGCATACAAAATTTTCCTTGTGTAATGTTACAACGTCATATTAATTAAAAACGAGAAACTACGCTTTTTTTCACAACGATACAATATGAACTTCACTTAAACAAGTTTTTTTCTCGCAATTTCAAGATTGCTGCAATGTGTTGCTTTCGCTTAATGTCAGTCAAAACACAAGCGGCCAAAGAAATCGCCATAATTCCATGAGAGACCCTTCCAATGCAACTTATTCTTCATGACCAACGATCTTCAGAAAAGGATTATGGGAATGAGATACGTCTCTTATCTAATCATCGGAAACCAGTCTTGAGATGGTATCTCATCAGAAAGCTTCGTTTGCTTCGTTGGTAGCGGGGCAGACTTGAAGTACGGGAAACCTGAGTACGAGTCTCGGCTCTGCAAATTTCCTCTCCGGACTGCAACGGGAGGGGGGGGTAACCCTTTACCAAACACCAAATTTTAGAATGTCCCAATTCAAAAGAGTTTGCAGACGGCATTTCAAAATGTGATGAAATTGTAAAATAATCTTCTGATAGGACAGAAAATATTGTGGGAAAACCAAAAATTGCTCGTTACGAGCAATTCCTCTTTTTCTCACAATGTTTTCTAAAGTCGTCTGCAGAAAGTGGTCAAATGTCGTTATTGTTTGGGAAAGGGTTAAGCGACATGAGTAAAACGTCAAGTAAGTCGTCTCTCACACGTTGGTTTATATCGAGGGTTCAATGCAATACTATAGTAAGTGCTTCATGTTTGTGAAGCACTTACAATAGTCTTGCATTGAACCCGTTATATGGGCAAGCACTCAAGGGGTTGAAATGTACGCTGTGAAGTACTGCCGAAGAAATACAAGGAACATTCATAAGTGCGCCGACTGCAAATTTATAACTGAATTACTGCTGAAAACGGCGTTCGACAACGATCCAACATTCGCACAAAATCCTACAAAACAGGAGCAACTGACTAAAGGTAGCATGGGTGATGGATCATCCCATACTATAAACTATCGCATTAATGCTAATATTAGTCAAACTTATTTGACGCGATCGGGAAATATTGAGAAATGTTTGCATCGGGCAATATCCTATCATGCCAACCTTTCGGACGATTCATTTAATAGTGGTTGTTGCAACGTTTTTACACCCATTTTTCCATTATCACGGTAAAATATCAAATGACCATTACTCCTATTTGTATATTAATCATTCTTTAATCAATCCATATATGTAACTTGTCTGTATTCCGCATATTTACTTTGCAAGAACGGTTTGATTAACATTAGGTGACTAATTTCTTTTTGGCTCGCTTCCTGATGAACGTCTTTTGCGCATGCGCGCTGGAATTGGAAAAACCTATATTTAGCGATTTTCAATTGTTTAACTGCTATATATTGATGCCATTATTTGATGGTATGTAACTTTATTGTATATATCTTGTCTAATCACTTGTTTCTGAATGGCCAGTTTTTACTTTAAATTCAAAATTCTGAACTTGGTAGTGTCCGCCACTAAGTAGGTCCTTCACAAATTTCGACATTGGATTGCCTCTGGGATAATCAGAAAATTAAAGGCAATCCTCCCGTCGATCTATATTGACTAAAGCTAATGTTACAGCAGGTCAAAGCGTGAGCCTTTAACTAATAGAAGAAATGTTCACATTTGTTGTGTATTTAGATGCATACCAAATGCTCCCTCTGCCTAGGTCTTACATATAATGCTTGTTTACCTCTGATCTTTGGTAGTTATATATTCTACACGTTAAGTAGATACACATGAGTTATTGATTGCTTGTATTTCATTGCAATAATAAGTAGTCACTGAACCTACAAAGCTAACCTGGTTTGTTTACCCAAACATAACAATATAGATGGCTTAACGCAAATATCCGTTGCGTGAAAGACTGCGTTTCATAATTTCGTGTTTATTTTGTTCTGAAGATTAAAAGGGGTACATCGTACAAAATCAATGCAAGCATTGCAACAGCCAGTGAACGAATCTTAAGGCCACCATTTTAGTTCGCCTGTTTGTTATTCGCGACTCTGCTTCTGTTCGCTAAATCCACGAACGTTTGCATGGATATTGTCGTAAAGCTTTATGATTTACGGTAATTCGCGAACTGTTTCCTTACTGAACGCAAGACAAATACAGTGTTATTCACCCCCGCGTGTTGTGTCAAACCAGAGAGTGTAAATCAGGCATGTTAGGTAAGATAACCGGAATATTGCACAAAAAGATTGATAAGTTGGTAAAATTCTTTACGCCATTTTCAACCTTATTTCAGTCATAGCACTGCAATAAGCGCAGTTCCTCATGCTCCTGGAATCTGGCTGTGGTTAGTTCACCTATTCATGCTCCTGATATTTCCTCATCAGAACCGCGCAAGATTCTTTCCAAGCTTCTGACTTCTTTTCTATCTAAACATGATCGGTCACTGGTGGAAGACGAATACTGAAATTTTGGCGAAGGAAATGTATATGGTAACTCAACACAATTACATAAAATAATAAATATATTTCATATAAACATATATACAATTTTATTTATGAACCGCTTATTGTATTTTATATATACATATATACACATTATTGTATTTCCTTAGCCCCTTATTGTGTATTACTATGGCACATAATCATGCTACTTTAGAAGCAACCACGAAATATTGAACAATTAATTCAGTGTGTGTTATTCTTGCATGTTAAATATTCCGATTTATATCAAACGTTGATAGATGATGCACTGATCGATAAACAAACAAACCACTAAACAAATGAATTAACAAATTGGTGAATCTATCAATGAATGAATGTTGGGATAAATAAATGGACAATGGAAAAATAAATGAATAAAAAGATACATAGATGAATAATGGATATGTTAATGGAAAAATAGGTAAATAAATGAACGAATGTATAAACGAATGAACAATGTATGAATGAGTGAACAAATAGATACATGATTAAACGAATGGATACATTAGTGAGTAAATAGATATAAGACTGAAATGTACGGATGGATAAATGAATTAACGAATGGATAAATAAATCAACAAATAAATGAATGAATGGAAATATGTATTGATAAATGAACAACAGGATGACTGAACGTGGTAAGGGGATAATTAAGGGAGAGTACCCATAATCCGCCATTTTGAAACTTATTCTGTCATCGGATTACTTCGGTTGTTTTCGGTTAACTTCGGTCGGAGTCCAGACCTATTCGGTTCAATGCGAATAGTTCCGGCCGTAAACCGAGGTATACCTAACTCGGATGATCCAAGCTGCAACTGCGTGACAGCTTGGAGGCGCCCTGCGATAAAAACGCGTCAGTATTCCCCCTCTGTGTGTGAGGGGTCCAATCGGCGACGAGAAAAAATATGGGCACCAATCAGAAAGAAGGTAGGATTGACCAATAAGATTACTTATTGCTTCCATTTCCGGTAATTTACAGAAAAAACAAAAACACTAACATTTGTAGACATGATTGACGGGAAAAAATGAGAATTCGTTTTAAACCAAAGCAGAGTCATTTGATGAAATCCATTGTCGAAGGAAAAGACATTTAAGTTTCAATTTTGATAAAATATCTCTTACATAAAATAGGGTCATCTGTACCCTATATATATTAAAACTTAACATTCATTCGGACTGTTTGTCAACTCTATATCACGATGCTAAAAATGAAACAACATCAACGCCTCCCTGATAAAACTGATTAACCCTTTCCCAAACAATAACGATAATTGACCACTTTGTTGCAGACGACTCTGGAAAACATTGTGGGAAAAGGAGAAATTGCTCATGATGAGCAATTTCTCATTTTCCCGCAATTTTTTCTGCCCAATTAGAAGATTGTTTTTCAATTTCATCACTTTCTAAAATGTCGTCTACGAACTCTTTCAATTTGGGACAGTCGGAATTTGGTGTTTTGGAAGGGGTTTAAACAATGTCGTTGGTGTTGAAGGGATTTGCTTCGCCACACTTATTTCGAAATCAATCCTTGGTGGTTATTTGTGTTGGTAAAAAGATAGTCACCGCTTGTTATATGTGCGCTAAATAACCGTGGATATTGATGCATCATTAAAACTATAGCCCATTTACCAATCAAGTGATAATCAAAATCGGTCTGTCCGACTCATTCCATGCATGAAAGCATTGGGCAATACCCTTTCCCGTAGGCCTACCATTTTAGTTTTCAAAAATATTGAATCCAAAGGTAATCAGTTTTGTTAAGATTTTAACATTTAGTTACCCTTCTGTTCCCCAGTCAAGGTCGTTACCATTCTAAAATTCAAACTGCAATAAAACACACAAACTATTCGATTAGGTAAAATACAAACTTTTACTATATCAAGAAAGTAATCAATATTGTATTGGCAAAAGAGATTTGGTTTTGACGATTACCATTTCGCTGCAAACATAAAATCTAATGATATTCAGAAGAAACTTGCTCTTATATCTGTAAATTTGATTATATTAATATACTTAAAAAATAAAAATCTATGTCAAATGCGTATACTTTGAGGTCAAAACTATGCTGCTATTAACAAGATAAAGGGTAAGGCACGTATTGTGTGATGTACGGCGGTGTCTGGATTAGTATCTGCGTGTGACGCGCGTCGCTCCCGTCTGGTGTAATAAAACTAGGCGTTTGATATTTAGACCAACAACCCGAAAGATGTACTATTCGATACTCCCCCTTTATAACATGCCCCGAAGTTGTTTATATGGCTTTTTTTTGCTTTAGGAATCATTTGTTTAAAAGACATAGCTGTTATCTATATCTCTGTTTTCCATTCGGGCTCGCCCAACCTTCAAATAATATACTTTAAAACAGTTTCTAGATTTATAATTCAGATTAGACCCATAATGCCGATTTCTATAATCAAGAAAATATCAAATTGAGAGCCTATTTTCCCCTAGAATCGGCCATCAGAAATAATAGGCTAAAGGCTTCTTTTGTGGCAAAAGTTTCCATAAAAAAATTCTCTGATGGTTTGAGTGTTGTCTAGATTTTCGCTTAGAGTCACAAATATCTTTACTCAATGAATGAATATCTACGTATTCAATTGAAATCAACTGTTGCAATACTTTGGCAATTGACAAAATTCATATGAGGGAAAGGGAATCTCGGCTTTAATGAAAATAGATCTTTTCTACCAAACGAAAAGGAACCAATATTATATTCCCGCCAGAATTTACCTGTCATTTTAACTCCGCCCCTTTCTACAGATTTCCCAACATGCACTACCTCGAAAAATTGATATCCGCTTGACGCGCTTTTACATCGAATGCATCCAGACGGAGTGAAATATCTACGTCTGGATCATTCGGACTAAGGTATACCGAGAATCCGAAGTAATCCGACGAAAAAGTGAGTTTGAAAATGGCTGACAATGGGTATTCTATCTTAAGAAACGACTGAACAAATTTATGACTTGATGAATAAATCTTATGGCATTCTACTTAAACATTGAGAAGAAAGAGACATTATAGTACTATTGGGGTTACTGTCAGTGCTCCCTGATCAAAATCACAGCAACTCAAATTAGCTTTGTAATTCCAACTTCTTTTTTGTTTTATATCGATTGTGAAACAAGTTCCCTTGACTCAAACAATTCAAGCCCGATTCCTGGACACATTACTGGTAATTGCGTCAAATGTGGATTTGTGAAAAACTGCAAGGTGGTTCCCGCTACTCATGGGGATCGAACCATGCAGTCCTCTTATCAGAAAGCCGATGTTCTCCCAGACGACCTTTGTTCTTCATATCGACTTATTACAAGGTCAAATTCTGAGGAAAAGTGTAAAACTTGCTGATTATAATCAGAGTCACTCTAATGAAAGGGGCGATTTTTTTCCAAAATGAGAAAATTTCCCGTTTATTTCTTAATCTCGCCTCAATATTTTCAATATTCGTCTGCTGCAAATGCCTTTAATAAGAAGGAGGAACTTATATGTATTTGGAAAAGTGTTGAAAAGGATGCATCTTAAGATAAAATACTCATTATTCGCCATTTTGAGACATTTTTTTGCCTCGGCTTACTTCGGTCGTTCTCGGCATACACCAGTTTGGACCTGAACGATTCGGTTTGATACGAATATGTCCGGGCCCGACCGGCGAATGCCGATAATGGCCGAAGTTTCGTCTATGCAAATCCCATATACAGACCACACTGGTTTCGTAAGCACATTTATCCGTCGTGCAGGTATAGGAATATGGTATACGTTTCACATACATGTATATAATATACATCATATGACTTATAGTAATATGTATGTTTATGTGGCATCTAAACTGACAGGTAGACCATAAAAAACAACATCACCAGCGTCGTCAAGGCGGAAAACACAAAAAAAAGCGTAAAATCCAGAGCCGATACAAACTTCGGCCACGCCTCATCATCGTCCTCAGAGACATCGTCATCGTCTTCATTCTCGCCTGATTCAATAGGCTCTACTTTCGTAGAGATGCACATGATCTTGAACTGTAGTCTCGCGATAAAAGACGAGAATTTCCGGGCGCATGCGCCAAGCGGCCTGTGTTTCGTCGTCAGACAGATCATGCGTATTTCTAGACACGACAACATCACCGTCACCGCGCTGATCAAGCTGTTTACCAGCAGGTACACCGCGAACAGCGACAGCGCTTCCGAATTCTCCGGAAGCTTCTGGAAAGTCACGTTCAAATAGACGATGAACGATAAAAACACGGTCATTCCGAATCCAGACTTCTCACCTGAAGTGACCGGAAGTGCGAATGTGAACACGTTCAAGAACGATAGCATGATGACGGGAACCATGATGTAGAACACAACAAACGCCTGGTTCCGTTGAATGGTGAGGGTGAAAACGGCAATCGTCTTGCCGTCGATGATTTCCGTGGATTGGGCGATGTCTAACAGGGTCCATTCCGTGTTGTCGACAAAGTCCGCGTGTTTTTGCATCCCTTCGGTCCCGATGACGGTTGTGACGTCACTTCCGCTTGACGACCATGTACTGAACTGGAATTATTGATATAAAGATAATGATACTATTTAGCCGTTTGCTAGGCAACGTAACTGTTTCAAGCATCGTCTATTTCGGAATTTGTGACTGGTACGAGATGAGGCAAAAGCAAACAACAAAAAAGACCAAGGAGAATTTTTTCTTTTATGATAAGGTAATATTCATGTTAGGTATATTTGCCTTAACGCTTGTAGTGCTGGAACCGACTTCGTGCTAATGTCATACATGTATTCTTGCACACTGATAATCACGCATGCGTCAATGTTGTGTTTTGTGCCCACTCGATATAACTGAACATTCGTTAAATCGGCGATGCAAACAAAACCAAGGTGCACCAACTTTTACAACACACTTCTGTATGTCATACAGGTATTCTTGCACACTGATAATCACGCATGCATCATGAATGCGTGGTATTTACACTCAATTTAACTGTTAAAAACGGCAATACAAACAAAACAAAGATGCACACACCTTTACATCACACTTCTGTATATCGTAGGGGTATTTAGCCATGCCGGTGTTGCAGACCGACTTGAGGATCTGGTAGGGTTTCCACCTGCATGTGCCATTGTTGCCGACCTGTACGAACATGAAGGAGGCCCCCATCTGGGTTATCTTCTCCGCCCCATTCATCAGGGTAATGTCCGGCTTCCACATATCGTCCTGTATGGCAAAAAACATTCGGAATACCTCGGTCATTTCTTTAAATAATTCAATCGGAACTCCTCTGACCATTCTTAAAATAAACACGGAGGTAATGTGGAGCCATTTTGAAAGTAGTCCGGCAATATGGCTGCGACGAAGGGCATTTCCGTTTGCAATCGTATCTACCCGGCAATCCCCGGCTTGTGCCGGGGATTGCCGAGTAGATACGATTGACAAAAAAATATAATAACAGATGGGTTGATATGATAATTTTTAATGAAGTTAGTAAAAAAAGAACACACACTCAATTGTGATATTTAATTAATTTGTGTGTATTTAGATACACATTTAGTCCCTGTTTGTATGTTAATAACAGCCGAATTTCCCCAGAATTTGATGTGTATTCTGAACTACCTACCAGGTATATTAACAGGCGTGTGCCGGGGATTGCCGAGTAGATTTGATTGTCAAAAAGGAGAGAATGTTAACATGTTTTTTCTCATTGTATAGAGTTTAATCAACAGCTTGTTTTATTTATGGAAATTAATTTCCCGAGTGAAACATTACTTGCGCACAACAAACGGGTGCGTTAGTTCGAGTTTATTCAGGACTAACTGTTGATTAAACTGTATATTACATATACTATCAAAATGTCAAATCATAACAATAAGACGTTATCGGTCTTTGTGCAATATGACACCAAGCATTTTCAAATTCACACTGTCAATTTTATCTCAGTGACAATTACACAATTTATTTTTCATTATTAGAATTGTATAAATCCTTGTCAAAAATGTTCTATATTGGTTTTACTTATTCATTTTGCATCGATTTTAAAACATGTCCATACAACTTATATTTTTCTTGGGTTAAAACATCATGTCAATATTCCCCAGGCCTAGGCCAAGGCTCTGAAGTGTCCATCCTACATCGTTCTTCTTCAATTAGATTATTCTGCTTTCTTGAAACATGACGTTAATTGCCACAACGAATGTTGCACCATGTTTATTGTAGTTTAAACTTACTAATTTTTACATCGTTTGTGAAACAGGTTTTTACGACTTAGAGTAATCAGTTGAAACTCTGCTTCTTGGATACATCACCAGTTCTCACGCCAAATGTGGATTACTGAACGAACGTTTGAGCAAATCGAACCCACGACCATTGTGTCCGATAACGACGTTCTACCTCAGAAAAGCTGTTCTACAAAGGTCACTCATACCTGCAGTGCGTCATTTGTCTTTGCAAAGCGGTAAGAGTACCGAGTCAAATGCCTATACCTGTGGGAAAGAATTACGATTCCTCTATGCTTAGCCTTTCATAAGAATAAGTAGCTTGGTTGTTTTACGGAATGCCTATGGTACTACCCAACTGGATATAACCCAAATGTGCAGTTAAGCTTAGGGTATTTATTTCTCCGTCACTTTCGAGCCGGACGTCTGAACTTTTGCAGCGGCTAGCCCACCTATCCATTCCCTTGGTATGCCCTTACAAGTACTGAAAAACGACATGCGAAAGCTACAGGATGCTTTCCCATATTAATGTAATCAGTCAGTCTTCGGGAACGAAGTGCATGTACTCATGTCTTCATGACGTCATGAAACGTTGGTCGTAGCGTCGACCGAGCCGAGTGTCGTACTCGAGACCCCAGTATCCCGAGCCGAACACGTTACCAACGGAGCTTACGGGACTCGGTGCAAGCTGTATAAGAGCCTACCTGTGGAATTAAAAGGGACCTAACCCCGGTCCCCTCGTACAAGAGCCTACATGTGGCATTGAAAGTGAGCTTACTCTGTTCCTAGTGTATGAGAGCGCACCTGTGGAATAAAAGGGGAGCTTACTCTGGTCCTATTGTATGATAGCTCACCTGTGTTATAAAAGGGGAGCTTACTCTGGTCATATTGTATGAGAGCCTACCTGTTGAATAAAAAGGGAGATTACTCCGGTTCTATTATATGAGAACCTACCCGTTGAATCAAAAGGAAGATAACTCCGGTCCTGAGCCTTCCTATGACATTCAAAGGGGGTTAATTCCAGTCCCCTCGTATAAGAGCCTATCTGTGTCATTAAAAGGGAGTTAACTCTGGTCCCTTCGTTAAAGAGCCTACCTGTGGCATTGAAAGGGAGAAAACTCCGGTCCCTTCGTCTAATTTTTCTAAAAGAGCCAACCTGTTTAATTAAAAGGGAGATGATTCCATCCCTTTTGGATGAGAGACAACCTGTTGAATTAAAAGGGAGACAACTCCGTCCCTTTTGTATGAGAGACAACATGTGGAATTAAAAGGGAGTTCACTCCGGTCCTAGTGTATAAGCAATCTCCTATGCAGAGTTATCGTCCCCCGGATACTACCTCTGCAACGGGCTCACGCCATCTTTGGCACGAATCGTGGCAAACTCTGTAATATTGCGATCCAAACTATTCTATGCATACCATCAAGTAAAGAACTATATAAATAAGACAAAAATACTTTTACTTCATCCATACAGTAGAAATTGAATATGTATTTCACCGATTTTTGCTAGAACTATTTTAAAGCCTTTTTACGCTATTAAAAGTCAATCCGCGGAATGTTTACATCATTGGTCTCCCGCTCGGTCTATAATAAGTCTAGGTTATCGGACAGGTTGGATACCAGTGATGTAAACAAACACGAGGTAGAAATTTGTGAACGATGTCTTCACTTTAGTGTCTTTACAACCGTGATTTTGAGAGATTTTGCTACTTGCAAGGATTAACTTCAAAATACGTGATGTCATTGTTTTTGGAAAAGGCAAAGGCTTCTTAAGTGGCACATTCTAATCATCTAAATGGACGCAGATCTCTTCAAATCGATGTTCTGAAAACTTCCACGAATGTATGATATCAATGAGTTGTTATGATATTTGGATGATGTGTTCATGGGTATGGGGCCACAGGAAAGGCATGAGCATAGAGATAAAGATGAGAGGAAAGAAACATGATCAATAAACTGCAAGTAACTTTTTCTAACTATGCTTGTATTTTTAGTATATAATTCATGGTTTACTTGTAACTTTATGATGAATGTATGCTCATACTTTGTGCAAAAGATAAGACAAACCATTTATGATTCTGAAGTAATAAGAAAGCTTTACACCCTTGGTTCTCCCCTCTTTAAAACTGCAACAGTTGTCAATCTTCGTAGGGGGGTGGGGGAGAGGATGAGGGAGAATGAGGACCCGGTTATTTTAAAGGAGGACCCAGTTATTTTAAAACGGGTCAATGGATCAGGAATTCATGCTTGATTAAGTACACTTTGGGGCATTTTAGTAAAGTGGTAAAACCTCCAACAATAATGAGCAAAGCATAGGAATAAAACTAAAAATGATTGACAGATTGTCAAGTTATATCAAATCCCTTTATCATTTAGTTCATATAGTTTTTGAGCCAGATGTGAACATTGTTCATATAATCTGTACGATTCTTTAAGCCCTTGGTTATGTTTTCCCTCTTTTAGATTATTTTAGTTGTTTACAGCTATGAGTACATCAAGTGCTTTGTGGTAGACTTATTACTAATTACAATGACACATTCAGGATGATGAGCTTTCAAACGATAGGGTGTCCCCTACACAACCTTTAACCCATTACCCATTTTCCAACCAGTATAATGATTATTATATTTTTATGTCTGATATTACTGACATCGAGTTCATATATTTCTATTCTTACTAATTTCATCATTATCTTATTCATTAATGCTTTGGAGAAGTAGGGCTCTATGACGATAGGGCAGCCCCTACACAGTCCCAGAACCATACACCCAGTTAATATTAAATCTTTAGTACACGTTTATCACACACTAAGACAGATGAACGATAGGGCATCCCCTACACAGTCCAGACCCATATGTTATATATGTTATATTATAGTTGATGTAGTGGACAATGAATGGTGCAGCCTTTGCGCAGTAGAGACCTCTATGCTCACATATAAAGGACAATCAGATATACTGTGAAATGTGTTACAACTTACTTTATTATTTATTAAACATCTTATTCGTCTTTATTTTCTGTTTTTGATGCTTATATGTTGCCGTGTGACAATAATAGTTTTCATTAAACTGATTTCTACCCTTTTCGATGTAATAAATGTTATCTTTAGTGGCTTACTATTTGGATAATTTTCACAATTCATATCTGAGAGAGTTGGTTTATGCTGCTGTTAATTGTAAATTGAACATAACATAACATTTAGTCTTTCAATTCAGATCTACCGGTATGTCCTTATATTTTCTGACATACTTTACTATGTCAACAATCTTAATAAGGGACAAGACACTGATAAACCATGATGCCATATTTGATTCATTCAATGCAGAAAAGGAATATCATTGAGTACCGTGATATAAATTTGTATTAAGAAGACAGACTTACTTAGATAGTGGGCCTTTCGAATAAATCTTTGGGACAAAAGATTAAGTTGTTAATGATAACCAGATTTTTCTTTAATTGAAATGCTTTCAAAAGCATGAACATTGGTCACATTTTTGATGCATTGTAACAAATTAATAAATCATGAATTATATGTTATTTTAGAATATTTGGATAAACTTTATGAGCAAGTTTAATTAGTTATTATTAACCTCTCTTATGAAAAAAAAATGGTAGAAAGAATTGATGATTTGACGTTGGTCAGTTATATGATTCTATTCTTCTTCCAATTACTGAGCTGGGTTCTCTAAGGAATGTATGTAGTGTATAGGATGATCTTAAGTACTTATTCTAATGAAATTTGTATAATGAAGGGTAACAATTGAGTTTTCATTTCAGATTTTCACTTTACTTCTTCATATAATTTGAATTTTACATACAGATATAAGCCATAGTTGAATGAACAATACTCATGCTTTGCATCAAAATTCATCATAGTTTTTATAACTGCTAAGCAATGTCAAAACAATTATGACAACAGTTTATTTCTTAAGTTTCTGTCATAAATTCTAATTATAAATTCACAATAAGTGACTTAATGATGAATGCAGGGAGCATACCTAGATATGATTATAATTGCTACTTATTTTTCAAACAGTTTGAACTGCTTGTTAATGGGTACTTTAACAACAGAATTTGTAAAGAGTTTTCTTTTATAATTCAAATGTTCTCTATGAATAATCTTAATCTTTTAAGACAAATATATACATGTATATCATTACAGCATACAACAATCAAATTCTTTACAAGGCAAGTTCTCATCATGAGAATATAACTGTTTAATGATATGATGATGAAATATTGAATTAACAAATTAGCTGGACTGTTGTTTGTTAGAAACATTGTCTATTTGATACATAATGGTTTGCATTCATTATATTTCAAGAAAGATGATGTCAGAACAGTGTTCATAAAAGTTGACAGCATTTCAACCATAAATATTATTTGCTGTTTAAAATGGAAAAGTAACTAAAGCAAAAATTATTTATATTTCAAGAAAGATGATGTCAGAACAGTGTTCATAAAAGTTGACAGCCTTTCAACCATAAATATTATTTGCTGTTTAAAATGGAAAAGTAACTAAAGCAAAAATTACTCAACGACCAATTACAGTGCCATTTGAAGACCACCAAACAAATAGAAACAGTGTCAATCATGTGCATTATCAAAGAATGATTGAAGAATATGGTGTAGGTGAAGAGATAAGATAGGAATCTAGGTAATGAAAAGCTGTGTTTGATCTGAAATAGAATAATGCTTGGATCTGTTCGATGAGTTAGATCTAGTTAATAATTCATTCATTCGTTCTAATGTCTCAAATGAGTACCAACAACATAGGATTTAAAGAATCAATAATGGCTGAATACGCCTTTTATCTGGACATCTGCTTCACCCATTCCTCCATGTAAAATTTGCGACTTGATCAATTTGAAAGCAAAAGCAGATGTTAGAGAATGGTTTTAAAGCAACTATAACTCAAAGAGTTGTGTTTGGTGAAATAAACATTAATGATTTGATATGAAAAGGACAATCTCACAGATTGTGATCTTTAACTTTTTAGAAAAAAATGTCTTCTACAATTGAAATGACAACATATTTTCTAGAGTAATATAAGACTAGATTATTGACAGCTTAATTACGGTCAACCCCAATCATAATTGTTTAGAAAAGATAAAAATCATTTATTTTGCAAATATCACAAACCGTTTAAACTGGTGTTTCTGTAAAAAAAAAAAATCTAAACTTAAAAGACATTTAACCATTTTTTTTGCAGACGACTCTGGAAACATTGTGGGAAAAGGAGAGAATGCTCTTATCGAGCAATTTCCACTTTTCACACAATGTTTTCTGTCTTATCAGAAGATTATTTTTAATATCATCACATTTTGAAATGTCGTCTGCAAACGCTTTGAATTTGGGACAGTCGAAAATATAGCGTTTGGTAAAGGGTTAAACGGTTTGCAACATCAGCAATATATACTGTAAATGTTCTTATATAAACTTTTCTGAACAGTTAAGAATGGTATTGGAAAGCTGTTAATAATCTAGCCTTCTGTTACTAAAAAAAAATAGATATTTACATTTTCATTTTATTGAAAGAAAACTTCTCATTTAAATTGTTAAAATCACATGTGAGAAAGCCCTTTCAAATAAGTCTTTTGACAGTATGATGTATGTCACTTAATAGTATTGTCAAGGTCTGAACTGACTGAAGGAAGATTTAAACTCGAAATGAAGAGGAATGGTGCTATTTGTTGTTGAGAAGGTCGTCAATAATCTTGATTCATTGGATTTTCTTGAGAACGTTTGACGACACATTTGTTAAACTACGTGGAGGTTTGATTTGTCTTGGAGAATGTATTTTCTAGCTGTCATTCACTTTGTTTTGATCGAGGGGGCGGGTTTTGAGTCGTATGGAGCTTCGCCTCAATTCTACTCAATAAGCTATTACGCTTCAAATGTAAGCTACTTTGTGTGTAAATAAATGTCTTTATTCAATTTTAACTGTCCTATCTTATCTATCTTTATATTGTGACCCGACTAAAGAGACTTTCGTCTAACTTCTCAATTTGATCTGAGCGTTAGTTTGTAGCTCGCTTTTTGCAAGCCGCTAGATGCAGTATACTACTACACCAATCGTATCTACTCGGCAATCCCCGTAACAAGTCGGTAGATATACCTCGTAGGCAGTACATGAATACACCAGAAATCCTGGGGTAATTCGCCTTATTTCCGGCGGATAACGCAAAATGCACATAGGCACTAGATATGTATTTTGATACACAAAAATTGGTTATATATCACAATTGAATAGTTTGTTTACCCTTTACATTAAAGATGATCATATCAACACATCTTTGTTTCATATTTTGTCAATCGGCTCTTTTCGGCAATCCCCGGCTTGTTACGGGGATTGCCGAGTAGATACGATTGGCCCTTCGTCGCTGACCTACTTTTAAAAATGGCTCCCCATTACCTCCGAGGTTATTTTAAGAAATGGCCGAGGTGTTCCGAATGCTACTACACCCCTACCAATCGTATCTACTCGGCAATCCCCGTAACAAGTCGGTAGATATACCTCGTAGGCAGTACATGAATACACCAGAAATCCTGGGGTAATTCGCCTTATTTCCGGCGGATAACGCAAAATGTACACAGGCACTAAATATGTTATTGAATACACACAAATTGGTTATATATCACAATTGAATGGGTTTTTTACCCTTTTCATTAAAGATGATCATATCAACACATCTTTGTTTCATATTTTGTCAATCGGCTCTTTTCGGCAATCCCCGGCTTGTTACGGGGATTGCCGAGTAGATACGATTGGCCCTTCGTTGCTGACCTACTTTCAAAAATGGCTCCCCATTACCTCCGAGGTTATTTTAAGAAATGGCCGAGGTGTTCCGAATGCACCCCTACACGTTAGTTTCGGCCACGTGACCATGCCGGAAAAGTTGGACTATTTTCTGAGCCCGTCACAGAGATAAATGTGGGAGCGTAGCGGGAACCAATTTACTCTGGTAGAGACAATCGGAACACCTCGGCCATTTCTTAAAATAACCTCGGAGGCAATGGGGAGCCATTTTTGAAAGTAGGTCAGCAACGAAGGGCATGTTCGTTTGCAATCGTATCTACTCGGAACAAGCCGGGGATTACCGAGAAGAGCCGATTGACAAAATATGAAACAAAGATGTGTTGATATGATCATCTTTAATGAAAAGGGTAAAAACAACATTCAATGGTGATATATACCCAATTTGTGTGTATCTAAAATACATATTTAGTGCCTGTGTGCATTTTGAGTTATCCGCCGGAAATAAGGCGCATTACCCCAGGATTTCTGGTGTATTCATGTACTGCCTACGAGGTATATCTACCGACTTGTTACGGGGATTGCCGAGTAGATACGATTGTGGTAGAGATTGCATTTTCGTTTCTAAGTAGGTGGTCACGTGACATTTGTGATGGCAGTGATCCAATCGGAACTCTTCGGGTATTTCCGTGAGCTGTGAAATACACCTCGGATATAAGTGTAGGGTTACAATTTTCCGGGTAAATCGGCATCCGCCGATGAACACCTTTTCTAAGCGTGCATGTTAAGTAGTTCAATGTGTATGGAAGTGTTGGACATCCTTTTTAATCACTTTTGATCAGTAACTCATACCAAATGGCGAACTTGTTGTTGTGACATGTATACTTGTTTCCCTTATCAAATTTAACGACTTTTTGGATTTTACAGTCAAGATCTATTTTTAGAAACGAAAGAAAGTGACGTCATTCTCGCGGGAATCAATATGGCGTCATCCCTATTATTTCAGAGGTGTTTTCTATTGGATAAACCCGATGTGCTCAGATTGGGCAGTGATCATCCCCATACAGGGAGACCACTGTGAGGAGTTTGCAGACAAACGCGCACCGGTCGAACACGATCGCAAATTGAACAAACGCCGATCTGAGGCTTCTGCACATATTGATTCGGTTCAACTGTTTTTGTGAATCCTTTATAAAACCGGTTTTATCCTGGGGTGGTTTGATAAACCGGTAGGTTTTAAAAGTTTATCTTTTACACCATTATGACCAATACAGCCAACTATGACAAGTCTGCAGCAGACGAACGTTTAACTTATTTGAAAATCATCTCTATCAATGATACGTTTATTCTCTTTGAGCAAGATAACACAAAATAAAAATAATAATATTATATAATAATAACAATCTCTATCGTATTATTTCAATGTATGGTCGAACATTCCGCGGAAAATGCTTTTTGAAGTGTGGGTGACTAAGACAAAGCGTGATTGATGCTACCTCAATATTTCGGATATATGTCTGCTATACGCGTTTGAAAAGATGTCCAATTTTCGGATACACCTGCAGACGAGATAAGTGGGAATATGTCCAAAACGTTGCAACAGCGTTTTGCATGCCCGAGCTAGCATCGAAGTATTTCTCTCGAAAAATCGAAAAAAAGGGTTTGAGAAAGTGGGAGGGATATAAATAACGAGCGCGGGTGTATACGTCAAAAATCGATCGTCACGTGATCCACGAGTTTACTCGAGTGAGACATATTCGTCCCCTGCTTGAATCAACACTGTGAAAGTCAAGGTTCGTCTAGAAGGGTGTGTCCAACCAAAGTGTATTTTTACTTAATTTCCGAGGATTTTCCGTTAACAAAACCACTGCAAACATGGTAGGTGCTTTTTGTATATCTTTTATTCGTTTTTAATAAGATGAAGAAATTATTCGATTTTAATATTCGTTCTTTGGGTTTTAATTAGATTACATTTGTTTACAAGCATCTGCGAAATGGAGTCAGACTAATTTGACGCTATCGAGATATATTGAGAAGATTTTGCATCAGGCAATATCTCCCATCAGAAAACAAAAAACAATCTTCACGTCGAATAATTTTGTCTTCTGCCAAATGTAGGCCTATGAACACATTACAACAAAACGCCACATTCTTGCGTCTTGCAAAAGACGATATTCAAAAAGCATTGTGGCATAAGGAGAAATTGCTTGTAACAAGCAATTTCTCCTTTAACCACAAAGCCTTTTCAATCTATTCACATATCACAACAGCAGAAGTGAAAAATTGTTCATATGATTACAAAGCGTCTCTGAAATTGTCTGCTTCAAATAAGAAAATGTCGTCTGCAGGTGGTAAAAGGTTGAATAAAATCATAATGTGATACGAGAGATGGAAATGCGAACGTCAATTGTACATCTATACTATTAGAGTTGTGCTACCACAATGGTTTTACAGTCGCCATGCATCTTAGAAATTACAACCTAACTATTGTTGCATGACAGATATTTGAATAGTCCAGACTGAAATGTAATGCAGACAAGAATTGAATTGTTGGTGAACCTGAAAAAGCTCATAAGAAGAAGCCACTGGTTTGAGCAATTCCTCGTTTTCAATCAATAGCTCCAAAACCATATCGTATTCAAAAAGACTCGTAAATCTCATGATCCCTGTTTCGTAAAGATGTTAACTTTGAAAACCCACCATTGACTGTCACCTAAGATAAATATTTCTCATGTGGTAAATATTTGGTGAGATAACCAGCTCCGGCAGGGTGATAAATGAGAGATTGACACCCACAGATATAATTATTATCCTTTACTTCATACATAGTTCATATGCATATCTTCCCATCCAACAGAGAACAGATATCGAACCCCCTTTGATGTGTAATCTCCCCCTTTTACGAGAAAATGTTTATGTTTTGTTTTATTTAGTTTAAACTTATTCAGTTTACATTGATTGTGAAACAAGTTCTTACAACTTAGATTAACCACTCTCGAGTCTGCTTCCTGGATACATAACCAGTACTCGCGCCGAATGTGGATTATTGAAAGTTCGCAACGCAGATCCCGCTTTTTCGGGATTCGAACCCACGACCATCGTGTCTAGAAGCTGACGATCTACCCTGGAGCACTGTCCTCCACTGTTTCACCTTAAGAAATGTCATCTGCCAGTAATGGTCAAATTCAGCTGGATAAATATTCTACCAGATGTGTGCGTGTAAAACTTTAAACTGAAGTATGTACAGAGTAAAGATAAAAACACGAGAGGGAGCTAGACACAGAGAGTGGTTAGTTGGGCACGGCTAGTGGAAGATGGTTTAAATCTCTGATCTCTTACATTGCCTTTTGTTTTAGACCTGTTATTATGTTCCTTAACCAATATAGTGCTGGAACCGAATTCATATTTATGCAAACATGTTAGATCATAGGCTAGCCGCCAAGTAAATTGGTGGCTGGCCTGTGATCTAAATTGTTTGCTACTCTGAGTGTATCTCCTCATGAAAATAAAGCATACATTTAAGGTTTTGAAAAACAGAGGACACAAAAAACTATGATTAAACATGATTAAACTCGGGCCGGTACATAGTGGGGTGTACCCGACACGTCAGCATATCAAGTTTTGACTAGTTTAGAGCGACATCGCCTGTCGTTGCTATCTATTGGTGCGGTCACACCATGACGATTATAACGCGTTTCCACAACGCAAGCTCTGAACACGTAAGCTTCTCTTGTCATCACATTTGCATTGGACGACTTAAACGAATGATCTCACAAAAACGTTAGATATGGGCTTCTCTATTTCGATGTAGGGCTTATATATTTATAAACGCTACACATGTACCATGCACCGAAAAGTCAAGTTGCCGTCTTATTTTGCTTTGTGAGAAACGAGACTACAAACGCCTACTTGTTCTCGTGCGTTTAATGTACATCCATTGGTTTACCTAAATCCCGGGAGTGGGTGGGGGTTGTCAACTACGGTGGCTTTGGAGTGCCGTGTTTCTACTTTTTATTTCACCAACAAGCAAGTTTTCCTTTTTCCACAAGGTTTTCTGCTCTATCTGAAGAATATTCTTCAATTTCATCACATTTTGAAATCTCTTCTGCAGATTCTTTCAATTTGTTGTTTGGGAAAGGGTTAAGCTAGGTGGTTTCGGAAAATCTTGAAGAACAATAGTGCAATCTGATGAATTCGAGGCGATTTCAGGGTCATTAATGTAGTATTTTATTAGAAAATGGACAAATGGAATACATTAATTACTTGGTGCTTACCTGTTTACACAAGCATGAAGTCGGTTACTGCACTATTAGGGTTAAGAACGTAAAAAAAACTAATCATAAGTTGAATGGGAAATTGTCACCATGCGACCACCGTAGAAGAAATAATTTATGGGCATCTGAGAACGTTGGTTATTTTTGTTAAATTGATATGTATGGATGGTATATACATGTTTTCTTGTTTTTAAGAAGAAACAAATCGAAGTTGGTAGCTTTTTGGGGTTGAAGGGGAATGGAAGGGACCATTAATCATCCTTTACCTGTGGTAAATACCCTTTACCTGTGGTAAATACAGCATGTATACCACTTTCGTGCAGAGTTCATGTTACCGGCTATATATACATAAATGTAACATGAATCGCGTACACACATGGGCGAGCACGACATACAATGACACATACGTATATTAATTACTGCGCATTAAACGTATCATCATCTGAAACAGGTTGGTAATAAATGTGTACATACATATGGTGAGACATCCAGAAAAGGGGCAACCTCCCATAACTGACCATCTCTATCGTTATCATTAACCCTAAGAATGTTAGGTATTTCTTTAAATAGATTTTTGTGTCGTCTGCTTGGCGAAAACTTAAATATCAGCTTAATTTTGATGAGGGACGATACTCAGAGAGTAAACAGGTTCGATCACAGGCCAGCCGCCAATTTACTTGGCGGCTTGCCTGGATCTAACCAGTTTGTATAAGCATGAAATTTGTTCCAGCGCTATAAGAGATAAAGAGAGCTACACGATATGCAGACCCGATACCTCCCTCCTATGGGTTCTTGTAACTGGTCTTAATTAAAAACAACATCAAATGGCAAATACTTTCATAAGCAAAAAGGTGTCCATTGGTATAGGTGGCGAACTTATAACTCGAGAGTACAGTGTTCGAGCCCCTACATCACCTCTAGTTTCATTGGGTTTTCCTTTGGCCGTCACTTCAGAGCCCATGCCTAGTACTGTTGGATCCAAGAAAGTCGTAACATAACTGAAGAATTGTTGACCCGGCGTTGAACACTATGCAAATTCATCAGAAAAATGCATTTCCTTGATGATATTTGAACTAGACCATTTGTGACAAACTGTGTTTCTTATCTATGCTGCAGTAGATGCTACAAAAGTTGCCATTGCAGTCTATACATGTCAATTCATGGTGCATGCATGTTTTTATTTGTATAGGCCTATGGTCTGCATCGTCCAGAGATTAAGATGTCGGTCTTAGATCTCTGGAGTCCAAGGTTCGAGCCTCAGCTTTACCTCTTGTTTCGAGGGGGCGTCTTTTGGCAAGACACTGCAGAGCCCTTGCCTAGTACCGGTCTATCCAGGAAAGTCGTGACATATTTGGAATATGTTTGACGACATTAAACGCCATGTTTAATGATGTATCTCTAATAGAAATATAACTTGTAGATCGTGAAAGTTTGTAGGTATTTTATATTCCCTTTATACTAGTTATAGAGATAGAGATAGAAAACATCACCTACAATAAACATGCATTTGAATATGAAATATAGATAACGTGAGATATGTCGATGGTTCAGTGCAAGATTATGATAAGATATTTATGTTTGTAAACCACTTGGCATAATAATTCATCGAACCATATATGTATTTACCCATGAGACTTTGAAGATGTGGGGGAAAATACACAGTCCTCTATCTATAGAATAGTTGAAGGATAAGTCATTTTGAGAAGTCAAACAACTACCTCAAACTCAATCTTTTTTTTCACTCGTTGTTTTTTTACCACTTTATCACTTTTTAAGTTTTTATTATCATTCATTTCTTAACATGACCTGGTTTTTTTATGGTTATAAAGTATGAGTAATAAACACGAAATGTTCATGTTATAAGGGCCTGTCATTTATATTAACGGAGGTCGTAAAGGCAATTATTGTAATGAAATGTCGCTCGCATGTCTGTGAAATTATCCTCAAATGCTGGTTTTTTATGTACACGTACCTGTTATTTATTCGTCTCTCACAATTAGGAAAATGTGCTATGTTGTGATGTACTGATTAAATATGATGCATGCACAAAGAAAGGTGCTCTGACCGTTGATAATTCTTTACCCCTTACAGTGCTGGATCAGACTTCATGCTTATGCAAACGGGTCAGATCCAAGCCAGCCTCCAAGTTAATTGGCGACTGGCCTGTGATCTAACCTGATCGCAATTCTAAGTATCTTTCCTCATCCAAATTCAGCAGATATTTAAGGTTTTGGAAAGCAGACGACACAAAAATCTATGTTTAGAAAATTACCCAGCATTCTAAGGGTTAATGTATTTGCTATCAGTGTAGGCCCCTTAGGAACAAATAAAACATTTCCCTTATAAGGAGATATCGTCACTACAAAGCAAAAAGGGCTGTATCTCCTTTATGTCTTGATTTAACCCATTACCAAACAATAACGACATTTGAACACTTTGTTTCAGACGACTCTCGAAAACATTGTGGGTAAAGGAGGAATTGCTCGTGCAACGAGCAATTTCTCCTTTTTCCACAATGTTTTCTGCCCTTTCAGAAGAGTATGCTTCAATTTCTTCACTGTTTCAAACCTAGTTCGAAAACTATTTCAATTTGGGACAGTGGTAAATTTGGCGTTTGGAAAATGATTAAGTAAGGGAAAGAGTTTCTTTTCATACTTTGATCATTGATGTTTGGTACTGTTCAAAAATGACAAGTTAAACATCTCAAAAGTAGTAGGTGGGATATGATATAAAACGACATCCTTTTATGATGTACTTATGGGAGGGACCCGCCTAATATTTGTCAAGTTGATACATTGTCATCAACTCGATTAAATAAATCACATGTTAACTTGTTAAGTAATGTGGTTGACTATAGTCATTGTTTAACTCATTACTTAAAAATAGCAACATTTGACCAGTTTGTTGCAGTCGACTTTGGAAAACGTTGTGGGAAAGGAGGAACTGCTCCTACGAGCAATCTTCCTTTCCAACAATGTTTTCTGCCCTGTCAGAAGTCATTTTCATTTCCATCACATTTTGAAATGTCGTCTGCAAAATCTTTTTTATTTGTTACAGTAAAAAAGTTGGCGTTTGGTAAAGGGATAAGTCATGATTGCGATCACATGACGTTTCGATGAGTGTTTGAAAGGCCATCTGAGTGTTTAAAGGATGAACCATACACGAAATTGCACTTTAGATATACAGTCTCTTTGAAGATCTTTACTTTCGCATAATATATTCATGAATAAAATGCGATAAATCCATTTGAAGTTCAACCCTTCGCTAAAGTTTCTTATATTCTTGTGCCCTCGAACAACATCAGTAGAATGGATACTATTAAGTACCTCGATTTAAATCATTTTATGCCCCTGTAAGGACTTTTTTGACGAGGGTGCTGGGTCTTTGGTACATTGACTAACACTTAATTTGCCCCTGTTTCTGAATTCAGTTATGAGCAATTAATAAATCCCTAATTGACGTACCTGTAAACGACATTATAATAATCAGTCATAAAAAGGAGTAACTGCTTATTGCGAGTGATTTCTCCTTTCGACATAGATGATTCTTACAAATATCACAAAACATTTGCTTCGATCTATACTCCATATATATATTTGTCGTCTGCATATACCTTTTTCAATTTCGACCAGTCCTAGAATTCCAAATATGGGTGTAGGAACATTGACACCTTTCTGATTTTCTCATTCGATTTCGTTTTGCTGTAAGACCTTGTAGTAACCACACCAGGCGTTAACCCTTTACCAAACGGCTATTTTTCGACTGTCCCAAAGTGAAAGAGTTTGGAGGAGACATTTCAAAATGTGCTAAAATTGAAAAATAATCTTTTGATAGGGCAGAAAACATTGAAGGGGAAAGGCGAAATTGCTCGTTAAGAGCAATTTCTCCTTTTCGCACAATATTTTCCAGAGTTGTCTGCAACAAACTGTTCAAATGTCGAATATTGTTTGGTAATGGGTTAAACATACGGAAACAGAAAATCGAACTGTTGATGCAGCTAGAACAATGTTAGCATTACTTATTGAAGCGATAGGGTGTCAGTAGATATAAACAATTCCCAGCGGTCAATATAACGGGCGATTCTGGTCGTTTTACAGGCGGTATTTAAAAAAGCTCTCAAATAATCCTATTTTGTTGGCATTCATTAGAAACTTCTCATTGAGATAATTCGAAAGAGTGCCAACAATATAGGGTTTAGATAAATGATAAGCATGTTTGATGTTCTAATGCGCCCCATCTGGATCGAAAAACAATTCCGTTTTCCAATAACCAGACGACTCTGGTTGTCTTTGGTGCATACGGCTTTTGAAGGCTTCGACTGCTTTCAGGGAAATAAGTGTGTGTCGTGGGAAAATGGGGTCGTAAAGTATGTTTCAAGTGGACTTGGAACCGGGGGGCGCTGGTTCAAACCCATCGACATCTTGTTTCATGGGAGTGGCCTTTGGCAATTCACTTCAGAGCCAGAGTAAGAACCTTGTACTGGTGGTTCCAGGAAAGCCGTTTCGTAACTGAAAAATGGTTGTTAAGGCGATAAACACCATACAAAACGAACACAACATTGCATATATTCTCGGTTGTAATTGACCTTCAGTTGAACAATAACCAATCACAATTTCTAATTGAGTATGAGCTTCAAGGGTAATGAATTGTCCAGTGGTTACGATGGTGGTAAACGACCTCTGGGTCATGGGTTCGAGCCCAACCGATACCTCTGGTTTCGTGGAAGAGTCTTTTGGCCATACACTTCAGAGTTCTAGTGTAATACCAGTGAGTCCAAGAGAGCCTTAGCATAACTGAAAACATGTTGACAATGTGTATTACCCCAGTTTAAAAAAGTGTCTGCGGTTCATATCTCTACAAGACGCAAGTGTGTGGCGTTAGGTGGTAATATGTTAACAGCATATGCAAGAAGAATAGAGTGGGCGAAAGGGTATGGCTGGCTTTAAAAGCCCACAAATATTTTATGCCCCGACTGTAAATAAATCAATACACGGGATGGTCTGTCTAGATGGATCGATGTAGGTAAAGGTATACCATCCAAACTCAACCCTTTCCCAAACAACACATTTTCGACTGTCCCAAATTGAAAGAGTTTACAGACGACATTTCAAAATGTGATGAAATTGGAAAATAATTTTGTGATAGGGCAGAAAACATTGTGGGTAAAGGATAATTGCTCTTAATGTTTTCTAAACTCGTCAGCAACAATGTGGTCAAATGTAGTTATTGTTTGGGAAAGGGTTAACACCGGGGATATTAACATAGACTGTTGGAGCTCGGCATTTAGTATGTCCATATTTCATGGTTCCATGTGGAAAATTTGTAGAATTCAACGAAAACCGACACCCCTAGTTTCGTGGGAGTGGCCTTTGGAAAGTCACCTCAGGACCCTAGCCTAGTACTGATGAATCAAGGGAAGTCGTCGGAATCACAGACGTAGGTCTTTATTCTGTACCAAACGGTAAACGGTGAACAGAAAAGCTCAATGATCTCTTGTTCTGTCCTCTAACCACTCGACCACGAATGCCGCGCATATTAGGCTCAAAGTGTTGATGAACGGTATTTGTAGTGGATTGCAAAATACGGTTTCCTATTAAACTCCATTTACACATTATAGACCGATGCTTATGGTTGGAAGAATTCACATCACAAGCAATACGTTTGTTTAATTTGTTTGATTGGGTATCAAATGTCGCTTGCTGGAGTCGTATTGCATCTCCATGGAATACAAACTTTTCTTTTCTAGTTCAATGAAACTATCGGACAAAATCAAGTAATCCCAATATGCGCTTTAATCCTTTACCAAACGCCAAATTTTCGACTGTCCCAAATTGAAACAGTTTGCACGACATTTCAAAATGTGATGGAATTGGAGAATAATCTTCTGATATAGAGAGAAAACATTGTGGAAAAAGGAGAAATTGCTCGTCACGAGTAATTTCTTCTTTTCCCACAATGATTTCCAGAGTCCTCTGCAATAGAGTGGTTAAATGTCGTTATTGTTTTGCAATGGGTTAAACCAATTCTGCTTAATGGGAACTGTGACTGGTTCGAAACAGTCGGCCTTCATAAAATAAGAAAACCTGAGCACGTTATCAGAAACACAACCCACTGCGAGGAAAGAAGACATTACTCGTAACGAGTAATTTCTCAGTTACTGTTATTGTTTTTTTCATAACTACTTGCTGTTATTGTTGATGATGTTATTGTTGATGATGTTGTTATTGTTGTTGTTGTTGATGATGTTGTTATTGTTGTTGCTGTTGCTGCTGCTGCTGCTGCTGCTGCTGCTGCTGCTGCTGCTGCTGCTGCTGCTGCTGCTGCTGCTGCTGCTGCTGCTGCTGCTGCTGCTGCTGCTGTTGATGTTGGTGTTTATAGGTATATTGAAGTGAAGGAAATTCATGAGCATAGCCGTTAGAGTCGGTATACATTGTAGTCGTAAACCTGTTTACGTCCAACAATTTTTGCTGACACACCTAAATAAATATCCACTAACAGCATATCGATGTTTGAATACTGGGTCTTACCTTAGTCGAACGCACCATCGATAAATGATGCACTTCTTGAGAAATTTGGGCTCCATGTGTTAGCTTTCTGAAGTTGTTGTCCCGAATCAAAGGTCTTTAGAAAGCATTATTTTGAAAGGTTAAATTCATTATGATCATCAATGTATCCATACTTCACAATTAATTTGCTCTGTTTAAAATATTTTAAATCATGTTTTATTGTGTTGCCTGCTGTTGCTTTTAGACCACTCCCAAATTCACATATAGGTTAAACCTGACGAAAACCGACCGAATGTGAAAGGTCCGGCCCTGGTCATTTCCCCCATCATGTTGATCCGACGCAAATGATAGTAGATGTCCCCATTTTGACTTGACTAGGTGTAGTGTAGTAAAGGTAAAACTATTTGACGACATTCCTCGCTATGTATGTCAACCTACACAGTCAAGCGACCCTTTTTCATTGCGATGTGATACATGTACATTATTTACATACGACATCTTTTTTCTTTCTTTTTTCTCCATAATTTCAAATTTTGAAATGTTTTGATACAGTATCTCTATTTGAAAACTGGTTGGACTTAAAGTCTTTACTTCTCGAATAAAGGCAATATTTCTCAAATACTTGTCCTTTTTTCATTAATAGTTCAAATACTTTATGCAGAGGACTTCCACTTCTAGAGGATAATTTGGGGAACAGGTAAAACGGTTTGATGACTGTTCACATCCAGCCCCCACCCACCAAACGCTTTATCTAAAGTGAAGTACTCACGTATTCATCCTTGCCTGCAGGTCCACTTATGAAATTAATGTATATTCATTTTCGGATAGCTGTTGGCGGTTTGGGGAAAGCATATTGAGCATTTCTGGTATGAATATAACGACGTGTTGATGTATAGTTGCGATGACTACTGGGATATAAACGAAATACTGTATAAAACGGCGTAATCCCGCCACAATTAAACAGACAACATCACCCGTTTGGACTGAAATTTGAAATGGCTTAGTTGATACGCTTCATTACTAAGGGAATCTGAATTGGTGAAAACTTGTCATCTAGATTTTCAAATTGTAACAGGTGTACACGAGGTTACATCTCAAAGCATTGTGAGAAAATTATAAATTGCTCATTTGGAGCAACTGATTTTTTTGTCACCGTGGTTTCTAAAGTCTTCCACAACCTATTCGTCAATGAGAGGTTTTAATGGTATATGGGTTGGGCAAGAGCAAAAGGAAAATGGAAAGCCATTGTAACAAAGGGATATGTATTACGATTACGATCAATGTATCCTTTTGTCACAGTGGTTTCAAGTAATCACCAGCCGTCGCGCCAAAGTAAGATATCACGATGTAATAGGTTAATCCACAAATGTGATGAAATTGAAAAATAATCTTCTGATAGGGCAGAAAACGTTGTGGAAAAAAGAAAAATTGCTCCTTAAGAGCAATTTCTTCTTTTTCAACAATGTTTTCCAGAGTCGTCTGTAGCAAACTGGTAAAATGTAGTAATTGTTTGGTAATAGGTTAACACGTACATACTGTACGGACAGCCTGGGGAGCGGTCCCACGGCTATGGGTGACGCCCCATGTCGGAATGACAGCATGTGACAGACGGAAAAAGACCGTGTCAGTTCTACAGTGTAACAACTTTCTCTCCCTTCGAAACAGTATTAAGGTGTTCTTTTCCATCGCCTTTTTCTTTTCACTTTCGAACATGATCAACAGAAAAAGGATTGCAAGGTTTCCTCGCTGTTCTATGGTCATTTTGCTTTTGATTGTGCCTCTGTACCCTACAAGCAGAGTTCAGAAAAGATTTATTTGCTGAACATCACTGTGTGTCTAACTCTTTGGAAAGAAATTTTATGTACAATTCGTCTGATCGAAATGACAGCACCAAATATACAAAAATGCATAGGAAAAGGGCCTTGCATCACAAAAAGATAATCAGTGTGTTGCATTGGGTTGCACTCAATTGATATTTATGTAACAAGTCTGGCAGATTTTCAATTCGTTTACATACAGAGCGGTTTGTCCGTTTTTTAATTGTATCATTGCGTGGTTAACCCTTATAATGCTTGAACCGACTTCATGCTTACAGGTTAGATCCAGGTTTGCCGCCAAGTAAATTGTTACAAAAATATACCGTTAGAAAATCACTCAGCATTCTAACGGTCGGCCAAATTACGTCATTATTGTTCATATTTTATTTGGATCTTTCAATGTTATTGGGCCCAAGGTGGTATCTGCTGTCGAAGGAATACCAAAACCCCATTCATTCATTTTTGTAAACAACTGTTTAAAGCTGCTTGTTCACAGATGTGAAGAAATTTGAGGCTATAACTTATAACCGATTTCTTAAATGGTGTAAAAAACCCTTTATTGGTGTATGATACGTGCTAGAGAATAGCTTTTGGAAGCAAAATGAGTACGTAATTAAGTTTAACCCTTTACCGAACGCAAAATTTTTAACTGCCCCAGGGGGCCTCCGTGGCCTAGCGGTTAAAGTACAGAACTTGAAATCACATGGCCCCTCTCCGCGTGGGTTCAAATCCTGAGAGGGATATGGATTTTCATAAGAGGCAGTCTCCCGACTCGACTGACTTACGGAATGCCGATGGTTCTACCCGCCTTGACCAGCCCCTATGGGCAGTTGAGTATGGGGTCTTCCTCCATCATTAAGAGTCGGGCATCGTTACATAACTGAAATAATGTTGATGTGATGTAAAGCCCATATAAAAAAATAAAAAATTAACTGTCCCAAATTAAAAGAGTTTCCAGATGACATTTCAAAATGTGATGAAATTGAAAATTAATCTTCTGCTAGGGCAGAAAACACTGTGGGAAAAGGAGAATATGCTCGTAAATGCTCCCACAATGTTTTTCAGAGTCGTCTGCAACAAACTGGTAAAATGTCGTTATTGTTTGGTAATGGGTTAAAGGGCATATATACAGTGAATTAATATGTATTTTGGACCAAAAGCGTTGAAACAGATTTGAGAATACCGAGTATAGACTGAACATACTTGGATCTATTGACGGTTCCTGAATTAATTATGCTTTCAATGACTACTTTTAATTAGGGATGGGAACGTTAAGTGAAATCACTATTCGGATATTATGTTAGTGCGAATATTTCTAATATATTTTATATTTTACAGCAGTACCAACACTTGTATAGTCTCAACGACATTTTATTTTGCCTGACCCATGTTCTCATCTATGAACAAGCACCTTTGAAATGTTGAATCATAAAGGGATGATTACACTCATGTCTGCAGAGGCGTACATGTATTTAGTGATAGATTAGTCGTGTTTGACAAGTTGGGATATCCAGGTAAACTATTTCGCCCACGAATTGTAATCTGTTACCCTTCATAGATGATTTCGCCACTTGTACAAAGGGGGGAAACATCATAACTGAAAAGCACAATACATTGGTTATAGAATGAATAAAGTGAGCAGAAAACCCCGCAATACATTGGTTATAGAATGAATAAAGTGAGCAGAAAAACCCCGCAATACATTGGTTATAGAATGAATAAAGTGAGCAGAAAAACCCCGCAATACATTGGTTATAGAATGAATAAAGTGAGCAGAAACCCCCGCAATACATTGGTTATAGAATGAATAAAGTGAGCAGAAAACCCCACTGTCATTAGAAAAAGAACAACGTTGTATTGAGCTTAATCTTTTATGGTCATTGTTGTGTCTTGGTTTGTTTGCAACAAGTTCGTCGAAAAATAATTTCTTACAGATGATATAATTTCGACTGTTCCAAATTGAAAGAGTTTGCAGGCGACATTTAAAAGTGTGATGGAATCGAACAATGATCTTCTGATAGGGCAGAATACATTGTTGGAAAAGGAGAAATTTCTCCTTTTCCCAAAATGTCCTCCAGAGTCGTCTGCAACAAACCGGTCAAATGTCGTTATAGTTTGGTAATGGTTTAAGCGACTCTATTGACTCAAACACGTCTCTACCTTGTTCACAGTGACAATTACAGGCGTTTATCCGTTTATCATTATATTCAGACTTTTCTCTGGATACAAATCTCATTCAAAACTATATCTGTTGGCGTTTCGCATTGGTCCAGATCAGACCAGGTTTAAGTGGAGGCCGATTCAATACGTATACATTAACGTGTGTATAAGTGAACATGTCAATAAGTATGTCTGTGCGCTGAATAACCCATTTAAGAGATAGGGTTCCTGCGAGAACACGGTTGGAGGAGATGATTTGAAATGACAAAGTGCCTCTCCAATGGACTTGAAGTCACGGAAGTGGAAGTGTTGAACTTTTATGAGAGGTAGCCTCCTGTCTGGCCCACTGAATGATGATTGTTCTACCCGTAGTGACCGATCCTTAACCCTTTACCAAACGCAAAATTTTAGACTGGCCCAACTTGAAAAAGTTTGTAGACGACATTTTGAATGTGATGAATTTAAAAAAATATTCTTCTGCTAGGGCAGAAAATATAGTGGGAAAAGGAAAAATTGCTCGTTACGAGCAATTTCTCATTTTCCCCTAATGTTTTCCAGTGTGGTCTGCGACAAAGTGGTTAAATGCCATTATTGTTTGGTAATAGGGTAAGTAATGGGACTGTCTCAATCAATAACGCGTCAGGAATCTTTATGCTGGTTAATTTTCTAAAAATATATTTTTGTGTTGTCTGCTTTCCAAAACCTTTAATATCTGCTTAATTCTGATACGGAAAGATACCCAGAGCAGCAAACAGGTTAGATCACAGGCCAGCCGCCAATGAACTTGGCGGTTGGTCTGGATCTTACCTGTTTGCATAAGCATCAAATCGGTTCCTGCACTGTAAGGGTTTACTCAACCATTGTTGACGCGATATAAAACCCAAAAGAGAAGAAAACCAAATCAACCTGCCCGTTGGTACGTTTTCCAATGTCCTGTCCTCACTCATATACACATATATTCTAATCTATCAGATCGAAATGTATGGTATGTCGAGGGATGGTGACATCTTATGAGCGATTATAACTTGAAAGGTCCCTTAATTAGACCCATCCATACTCTAACTACCAGAGATAAAAATTATACCTGTCAGCTACATAGAGTATATAAGTATTAAAACAACTAATATGACCAAAAAAAGAGGTCTTCTATGTAGAATTCATATGAAGAAGTCTGATTTAAAGAAACGTTTGTTTTAAGTATCTCTATTTTTAACCCTTTTCCAAACACAACATTTTCTACTGTCCCAAATTGAAAGAGTTTGCAGACGATATTTCAAAATGTGATGAAATTGAAAAATAATCTTCAGACAGAGCAGAAAAACCTAGTGGGAAAAGAAGAAATTGCTCTTAGCGAGCAATTTCTCCTTTTTCCACGATGTTTTCTAGAATCGTCTGCAACACAGTGGTTAAATGTCGTTATTGTTTGGGAAAGGGTTAACACAACTAGAATGACCAAAAGAGATGTCTTCCGTTTAAATGCTTATAAAGAAGTCTGATTTAAAGAAACGTTTGTTTTAAGTATATTTACCATAAAAGATCATTTATTATTATTTAGCAGCAATACACATATATCATGATATGTGTACCAAGAGTGCATTTATAAACTCGAAAGAGTGATTTATTGAATTGCCTTGGTAAACATTTCAGCAGATAAATACAAAAAGAAAACCCTTTTGTAAGAATGCTTCCGAATCCGATTAAGCAATTTGACAATTACCTTTGCCCTATTACTGGTAATGTTAAACGTCATTCTAGCAGATTTTATCAAAAAAGAAAATGTCAAACTGATAATTCAGTCCTCAATATTTGATTTATGCAGAGACATAGATAACATGTTATCTATGTCTCTGATATATGCTCTACTTTGGTTATCGAAACTATATACGTTCTGCGAAATACTCGCAGTTTGGTAGTCTATATAAACTAGCGGACTATCTAATATTGCATGGTCATAGTATCTTATATCTTATATAGACAAGTATATATTTCGTTTATTCCCTTCAATTGGCTGGATTCAACTTTTGCATCATTGACAACATATTTTTACATTGCACCAATGCGCTCTTCAGTATTTATATAGCTGTGTTATTCGATTTCATTGATGATTCGCCATTCGTTATATTTCTAATTATGTATGGACGATGAAACCGGTGGAATGTCGAAGGAATGTCAATATTGTTACGTGATTATAAATTGATCGGTATTCGATCACATAGCGATGTTCTGTAAAGTTCTACTTTCTACCGTTATAACAGTGACTATTGCAAGGGTTCAATGCAATACTATAGTAAGTGGTTCACAGTTATAAAGTGTTTATTATAGTATTGTAACGAACCCTTTACTTTATTAGTACATGATTATTGTACATCTTTGTAAAGTTCTACTTTTTGCCTTTAAAACTTGGTTATTTGTGCAATAACATTGTCCGTTTAGCCGGTATTGGAAATGGGTGGAATGTATGGACATTTAAATATGCGTAGCTAGCAAGTCGGATCCAAGATCAACGCATTACTATTTATAAACCAAGTTGTTCAACCAAAGCACTCAATGTCCATATGATTGTTACACAACTATTCAATAAAAACATAGGTTTTCAGTATCTTTGAGATAGTCTCCTTAAAGAAGACTACGCACTAAAAGATAAGAAAAGCGAAGAACACGATCGCTGCAAAAATATCTGAAAAACTGTTGAAAACGGTTTTCATTCCGACGAATTTCATGAGATAAGCCAACTTGATACCTAATAAACCAATTGAGGTTCCTGGGAGCTGCGTATCCCTGTGGTTAGGTTGACGGAATCAGGTCTTTGAGGTCCCGGGTTCGAGCCCTAACCACACCTGTAGTCTCTTGGGAGTGACTTTTGTCAAGTTACTTCAGAGCCCTAGCATATAGTAATGGTGAATCAAGGAAAGCCGTGATATAACTGAAAAATTGTTTATACGAGGTTAAACACCATTCAAAATAATGAATTTATTAGATCTTTAAATAAGCCATGTATGAGAGGGAGATAAAGATTTCTGTGTGTGGGTTGGAAGAGTGAAACACTTTTCGATACGCACACACAGCAGCACGACGGAGAGCTTACCTCAGAACCATTACAAAATATCGTATCTACACGAATCGCACTACAATGCATTCTATGCGAAGCCCCCAAGGCATATGAATGAATCAGCAATTCGATACGTCTAAGTTTGATTGCATTTATTGTTATTCTGTTTCTTTTTTCATGCGGATGATCATCATAATGCGCGCTAAATAACCTTAGCTGTCGATGCGCGATAACCCTTTACCAAACAACAAATTTTCAACTGTCCCACAATAGTTTGCAGACGACATTTAAAAACGAGACGAAATTGAAAAATAATCTTTTGTAGGGCTAAAAATATTGTGGGAAGAAGAAAAATTGCTCGACACGAGCAAATTCTCCTTTTTCCACCATGTTTTCCAGGGTCGTCAGTACCCAAGCGTAGTTGGAAGCATGTCCATTCTGGAATACAGGGGTCTTGTGTTTGACACCCGATTTTGCTGATATATTTTTCTTTTCTACGTCTATTGAAACTCAATGTGACATGGTCTCCCCCTCTCTCACCACTTTTCAGTTGTGACCGTCTGGAAAGGAAGCCAGCGGTTGTGAAATAATATGGTAAGGAGGTTGAAAGGAAATAAAGATAGGTGCACTGGCGGTTTGATATGCGTCACATACTGTAGAAAAACGTTGTTAAACCCCAATCTAAAAGACACTTTAAAACGGCACTTGACTCAAAACGTTTGATTCATCATTCTGTGATACATAGGCTTGCCTTAAACCGCCTTTGGCAAATAGAAGATCGTAGTTTCGATTCCGATTGAATGTGTGTTGTATACCTAGATGATGGAATGAATCAATACGCATGTACGTATATGTATGTACACACACCCTTTCGTTCAGGATTCAATGGTCCATTTATAGACTTTGTTTTGTGTTTCAATGTGGAAACGTGAATAAGGAATCGTTATACAGTCCAACTTGTGTTAAGCAACCATCCTTTTAAACAGCCAATCTGCGTTAAACAACCACTTCAGAAAGTCCCATTTTTTGATTTATAGTGTACATCAATTTGTGTTAAGCAGCCAACCTTATTAAATAGCCAATTTCCTCAGTCCAATAGGCTGGTCTCTTAACACAAGGTTGACTGTAGATGACTCTTGTTCGGGAACCTTTTTATATTATATCATAGAAATAGATTGTCCAGTTAAGTTCCAAGCCCCAGTCCGATTTATCATGCAACGAGACCTCGAATCGCGGTGCTACCCCCACGTCGAGCTCGAGCCTTGCGGATGGGAAATGCTTGCTCGTATAAACATGTCCGCTCCGCGTGGGCGTTACGGGTTTGTACTATCTAAATCGACAAGAGGGCTAAATGTCTATGATTTAAATGAGTTTTGGATTATTCGCCGGTTTCAACAGTGATTTTGTTATATTATAATGAACAGTGTGTCTTTTAATGGCCATGTGGTACATGGCATGTACATATACAGTCAAAGTTGTGTAACCAAAGATATCTTAACCCATTACCAAACAATAACGACATTTAACCACTTTGTTGCAGACTACTCTGGAAAACATTGTGAGAAAAGAAGGAATTGCCCTTAACGAGCAATTCCTTCTTTTCCCACAATGTTTTCTGACCTAACAGAAGATTATTATTTCAATTTCATCACATTTTAAAATGTCGTCTGCAAACTCTTTCATTTTGGGACAGTCCAAAATTTGGTGTTTGGTAAAGGGCAGTGAGATGCAGTTTTTAGTCTGATGCTGTCTTGATACAGATTGTCGGAGCGCTCTGTATGACTCTGTATCAACCTATGCACCGCGATTTTGTCTCCTTTTATTATGGCCGCTTAAAACAAGATTGACTTCATACTTAGTTTAAACATAGTTTATTCATCGAAATATACACAATATGCTATATATAAATATCAACACAGATGAAATGGATAAGAACGAAAGCAAAAGCTTATTAGGTTATTTTCCAAGTCTATGATGCAGTAGATAAAGGTTAAAAAAGTCTTTATTGAATAAACTCAAATTTGGGCTGAACAATGTTCGTTCTTGTTATCGCATTTTCACGGCGCCATTTTGGTTATTTCAATACCATGTGGTTGTAGTCCTACACTGCCTTCCTTTCATACTAGAGGTTAATATGTTATAAAAATCAAATGAATCAATCAATAAACGAGATCATGTGTAGACAGGTGAGTTCAGTGAAATCATTTCTCATGCGAGAACACTTTCACATCGATGTCAATTCACTCGCCCGAAACCAAATATACGAAAGTACACGGAGACATATATATTGGTGATCCGCGCCGCTCTAAAACGACCGGGACCTTCCTGTAGAAAATTATATCTTTTATAGATGTGCTTTCATAGGACGAGACTACGTAAATTTGATACCAGCCTCACTTTGTTCATTACTCGTTAATTAATTGCGAATTCAGTTCTCAAAGGGGAAACTATTGTTTAATAAAGAAACATTATTAGTAAAACGTTGGGCGCTTACATGCATAATTAATCGTTAAAGACCTGGAACCGACTTCATGCTTATGCAAACAGGTAAGATCTAGGCCAAGTTAGTTGGTGGCTGGCCTCTGATTCAACCTGCTTGCTTACTGAGTATCTTTCCTCGTCAAAATTAAGCAGATAATAAAGGTTTTGGAAAGAAGACACCACAAAACCTTTTTGCGAAAATTACCCAGCATTCTAAGTTTAGATGTTGTTGAAAGGAGCGTATACTACTTTCCATCCAAATTTACGTATTTATCATATACCATTTCTCTGACACATAAGCTGTAGAGTAGATTCCAGATAGCACTGCGGCATAAGAAGGATTTACTCATTCCTAGTACAAATTCATGGGACACTGTCGTTCAGTTACAACTGTTTATTTGGTATTTCATTAGTAGATCATCGTCAGACTAACTTATCTTTCAATCCGATTATGTAAGTCCTATCGCGAATATTACAACAAACGCAGCGCCAAACCAAATTGGTTCTGCTTTCTGGTTGGCCAATGTGTGTCTTTGTCGACACTCACTTAGCCAACTAAACTTAATTTTCTGAGTTTAAATTGAGCCAGATGTGCCAGATGTGTCCATAATGGCGTTAAACGAGGTCCCGATCTTGGCGATGTGCCGCCAAAATTTATGTAATTAGTTCAATGACTACATTCTATTTACTGTTTTTTCCCGCAAGGTAAAAAGAGACTTCATAAAAAAGGCGATCATTCATTAAGCACAAGCGATCCTTGACTACTGTTTGAATGTTGAATCTTTTGTAAAAGGTACCATAATCATTTACCAAAATGGGTTTATTTGTACCGATTTGAAATGACGGAATATGCTCTATATGAAATCAACTTAGTCTGTTGAGAATATATTTGAGCGAGACTGTATTTTCGGATAAAGAAATAGCCCATGACGGTACATATATTTATTTTGTGAGACAATATTTACAGATAAAGGAAGAACCTCACTACGACAAAAACATACTTTTATAAAACTATGATGCTTTCTGTCGTTACACAATAAACGAGAAAGATTTGGAGACAAATCTTCCGATATGATATGAATTCAGCATATTCATAAACCGTCGAGAGTCAGCAGATTCATAAACCGTCGAGAGTATTCAAAGAATGGTTAACACTACCACATAACGCAACATTTTTGCGACTTGCAGCAGACGACTTTCAAAAAGTATCATGGCAAAAGGATAAATCGCGTATCACAAGCAATGTCTTCTTTTGTCACAATGCTTTTTCAGTCTGTTCACATATCACAACAACAGAACTGAAAGGTTTTTCACATGGTGACAAACTTGCTAACAAAGCTATTTCAAAGTCGTCTGCGTCAAGCAGAAAACATGTCGTCTGTAGGTGGGAAACATTTGATATAGTGGAACGGATGTACGACTAGCATTTCTTATACGTATGCGAACTTGCGTCCTACGAAAACAACTTTTCCCTAGGCCTACTAAACTCCTCACAGTGGTCTCCCCTTGCTGCGCTGCATAAAAAGGAGATCAACAAGCTTCCTGAGATGGGTTATGCGGTTATCGCGTACAGTAGAAATGAAATTTGCCAGCGGAGTCGGCCTGGCAAATTAATTCATGATGATGTCGCCAAGGTGATAGAACTTTGTATATGTACATACATATGCATATTTCGATGTTTGTTTATCAAATGTGTATAAGTGGATTTTTCTTTCCTTTTTACTACTTAAAACCATACGAATAACTGCGTGGTAAATGAAATACTAGCTAGGAAAAGGATCTATAGGATTATTGTCTTCCTTAATATCTTTCAATCCTTTCCAATGAATATATTCAAATTATTTTAGTTGTTGCTTTCTTCATAATTATCTTAAAAAAAGTTCCCTTGATTCTAGCTCGGCTCTTTTACAACGGAGGTATGTTAACCAAAATTTGGTACACGCAGTTCTTTGGCATTGTGACCGTAAAACTTACATTTTTACGGCGTAAATGAAAAGACCAGCACATACCCCAAGTACTCAGATCGGACGATTTCTCCAAAAATGCTATAAATCAAGATGAGAAGCATCGTATGTGTCACACATCGAATGACTGTAAATTATTTACCACTTATGATCTATGCATGTTCAGTGAATTCAAAAAGCTTTGTAAAATCATCAAAAGTACGTAACAGAGCATCACAATAGAAAGTTGTCTTTTCTTAAATCAATGCTCAATGGTCAACAAATAATTCGTCTATGATTAGCATACATAAAACTTTGGACGCTCGTCAGACATCTTTAAAGGGACATAATGTAATAGGGCCATCTTGATTTTGCTACTTTATGATTGATGATTCATTTACCCTTTGATATCTTTGATATTTCTTGCATATGTCATATCTAATGATACCACTATTCGCTCCCATCCTTAAACAGTATCTACCTTAAAAAAACTACGTGGTGTTATTCCGATCCAAACTCATATTTCGAGGGTTCAGTGTAATACTAAAGTAAGTGCTGCACGTATGTGAAGCACTTACTATAGCCTTGCACTGGACCCTCGATTTCGTCTCCAACAGATCACATAAGATTGAAACCGAATATCATAGAAACAGGCTTCAAATCAGGTCAATGCAATGGATATAGTCTACAGAGAAGAAAAACAAAGAAAGAATATTTTATGATAAGCAAATTCTAATTCATATATTCCTTTTCTTTTTTAAAAAAAAATATAAACCCTGATGAAAAGCATTGAAGATTATTCGTACTGGAAATACGGTTTACACGAAAAGCCGTTGATTTCATTGTTTGAATAATGACACCTGTCATTAACACGTTAATTGTTGATATTTCAGAGTTATTGGTCTCAAGGAACCGTCTATGGCGATCGCAACTTTACCGAGGAAGAGATGTGGGAACAAACTGAAAAACTGCAGCAAGCCATGGATGGATGTGGTATGTAACTTAACAAGTCCATTTCTGTTTAAATTCCTTTTCAACAATTCTTTTATCATTTATATCACCGTGCATGGACATTGAAACCATTCCAGACATCGTGTGGTGTTCTGATTAGGGTCACATGACTAATCGTTATGGCGCCTTCCCGAGCGAACAGTTTGCGTATAATACCTGACACCATTAGGACCCTCATCGACTGGAATCGAACCCAAACTTACTTTTCACTTTACATGGGAGATAACTCATAGGGGGTAGTTTCCCGGTTGACTTTTGGATTGCTGGTGGTTCTGCAATACTTTACAAGCAATAAAGGGCAGATATGTGTTTGGCTTTTATTGGTGGAATTTCTGATAGAAATTGCGAAATGAACGAAATATAGTTGACGCGATGTTGAGATCCAATATAACACGAGTACAAATATATTAAGATCATAGTTGTAACAAAACAAAGAAAAGGAAGCAAATTAAAAAAAACGTCGTCCTCATCCTTATATCAAGTATCGTCTCAATTCAGGGACGAACGAAGCAGAAATTATTGAAGTGCTCGTTGGCTTGAACAACAGACAACGTCAGGAGTTGGCGGAAAAATACGGACAGAAGTATGGGGAGGTAGGTACAGTCAGTCTTCTTCTAACCAATTACCAAACAGTGACGACATTTAACCACTTTGTTGCAGACGACTCTGGAAAACCATAAGGGAAAATGAGAAATTGCTAAGAGCAATTTCTCCTTTTCCCACAAGGTTTTCTGCTCTATCTGATTTTTTTTTTCAATTTCATTACATTTTGAAATGTCGTCTGCGAACTCTTTCAATTTGGGACTGTCAAAAATTTGTTGTTTGGGAAAGGTTTAACTACATAAGTGAAACGTTATCTTATATAAATTACTTTAACCCTTTACCAAACGCCAAAATTTCGACTGTCCAAAATTGAAAGAGGTTGTAGACGACATTTCAAAATGTGATGCAATCTTTTGAAAGGGCAGAAACATTGTTGGAAAAGGAGAAAATGCTCGTCAAGAGCAATTACTCCTCTTTCCATAATGTTTTCTAAAGTCGTCTGCAACAAAGTGGTTAAATATCGTTATTGTTTGGTAATGGGTTGATACAGGTTGTCGGTCACTCACAAAGCTCGAATTGACGTCGGTTTTAAGCCGTATGCTACCATCTACACCAGCTTCTGAAAAAGTTATCACTATTGTTTAAATTGAAGGGTTTTTTTTTCTAGTTAATCAAACCGTTCTTTCTTTCCGAAAAACACGTACATAAAATTGAAACTAAACACTTTTTGAAATTTTTTAATGCCATACTTGCTCTCATTTACACTTAAATTGTGGAAGTTCTAGAATAATTGAAAATCAACTTAAAAGTACTGTTAATACCCTTTTATAGGGGAATTGAGAGCATAAAACTTTCTCTTGATGTTTTTAAAAGAGTGAATATTATAAGGTTTCTTTACAATTAGCGATAAAACAAGGTCAGCCGAGAAACGTTGGGAACCAAAAAACCTAAGAAATTCTCTATTTTGAATATTCACGCTGTTGATATTGGATAAATGAAAGTATTCTATCACGTAAATTTTCTAAGCAGGTGATTGCCACTCATTTATCCAAGCGCTCCTTGCTATTTCAGATGTTTCTCGAATGTAAACAATGAAGTTGAATTGCTGGGCACCAAATTTATGAAAATAGCAATTTGAAAAATAGATAATAAATAGTACAGGCGTTTTATTGTCATAATCCTTTGTTTTTTCGGTATGTTTCAACACATTCTATCATAACTCTTTATAACTCTTATTAACCAGTTTTTTTCCAGTTTTTTCTGAGTGCTAGTATGCTTTTAAACTTCTGCAAACCAAGTCTCTTTTGTGTTAATTCATTCGATTTAAATTTCGAAAATGACAGAAACTCCTTGATCAGCTGAAGAGCGAGTTAAGCGGTGACCTGGAGAAAACTATCATCGGTCTGATGCTACCTCCCCGAGAGTATGACGCTTACCTGCTGCATGAGGCCATGAGTGTAAGTAGATACCATTACTGCTGGTAAACCCTTGCCCAAACAACATGTTTCGACTTTCCCAAATTGAAAGAGTTTGCAGACGACATTTTGAAATGTTATGAAATCGAAAAATATTCTCAGAAAGAGCAGAAAACCTTGTGGGAAAAGGAGAAATTGCTCTTATCGAGCAATTTCTTCTTTTTCCACAATGTTTTCCAAAGTCGTCTGCAACAAAGTGGTTAAATATCGTCATTGTTTTGGTAATGGGTTAATTCAATTCAATTTCAATTATTCTATTCGGCAAAGTCAGCCCAAACATGCTTTTGGCCATAACAGTTCAGTAAATTATGCAAAGAAAATAAATATACAATTCCAATATACAAGAATATATTCAAACAAAACACATATGCACTCATATAGATATACATGTTAAATCATTATTTCCTCCAAAAGTGAAGATTGCAAAAAAAATACAAAGAAATAACATTGAATTGCATACAGTATACGAAAAAGAAATTACTAACTAGATGACAAGGAGAGAAAGAATAGGATTTCTCACAGTGAACATACACACACATCAAACATATACATACACACATACTAATTTAATTACGTTGTTCTCTTGGAAAATCGCTCAAAGAAGTTTATTTACTAATTAGATTACCGTCGAAACTGATTAACACGGATTGTGTCTTAAATGAAATCATAATACTACAATGTGATACATCATTGGAAGCGTCACGAAGAGATGTCTTATTATGCAAAAGCGATTAGCCCAATATTGAAATAAGCAGGAATGTTGTTTTGAACTTACGTAATTTTCAGCATAAAATATTAAGTAAAGCATAAGCATGTGAATTACCACCGCAATGTTGCCCGTGTGGCTTGCTTCATTTGAGAGGTCTAATTAAATGAGGATCTCGTTTAATTTCGAATATATATTTTAAATATATGCTTAATTTTGTTTAGGAAATATACTCAGAGAGGAAAACAGGTTAGATCACATGCCAGCCACCAATTTACTTGGCTGCTGGCCTGGATCTAACCTGTTTGCATAAGCATGAAGTCGGTTCAATCACTATAAGGATTAAGGTGTCTAATGAAATGGTGTCGTTCTTAATTTCACCAGGGGATTGGGACAGACGACGACACACTAATTGGTATCATGTGCACACGATCAGCGGAAGAGATCGAAGAAATCAAAGAAGTATACAAGAAAGGTAAGTCCATCCTTTTTCTTTATTTAAGAATAAAACCTCCCTCTGATAAAGACGGCTTTGGAATTCTCGTTAGAAACATTGATACAAGAACAGTAAGTCTTCTCTTTTTTATTAATCGAGGATACACCCTTTTCTTGATAGAGTCGACATTGGACAGGACAACGTGAGAAATCATTGCGACAAATACATATTGTGCTATTTAATTTGTCTGCTTCTAGGTCGGCAATTCACTGGTTGTAAAAGGATTTTTTATTTATCCTTCTTATACCTTCATTTACCGCTTTATACATTGTGAGAAGGCATATTTTTGCCATGCAAGTAGTTTTGTGACTGATTAAATTCAGGCAACACGAGAAGACAAGTTCATATTATGTAAAAAGTCATTGTCTATAGTAAGAAACCAATGGGATACGATTTTCAAAGTCTTCTTTGCATGCTTTATAACAATTTCATAAATCAAAGCGCTAAAGTTTCCGATTCGAAAATAACACCCAAATATGATCACGTGACAGAGTACGAGTGTGAGCTTGTGGATGACCTTGATGGGGATGCGAGCGGCCATTTTGGATCATTGATGAAGGCGCTGACGTATGCAGCCCGTGACGAGGAGCCAGCTGATGAAGAAGCCGCCCAGGCCGACGCGCAGGCCTTGATTGATGTAAGTTTTACATTTTTCTACGCAGTGATCTCCCCTTTCATTTGGTACTATACTGAAGAGTAGCAAAGGGAAGTAATCCTGTGCAGAGTTTGGGATTTTTATATACACAGTAGAACTATATCGAAAGCCAAATCGTACACATAGTGAAAATACATAAGAATACCTATATCTCGAACTTCTGATTATCAAACTTTTCTATTTGTCAAAGTAAATGCGGGGTACGACATTACCTCTTTACTACTACAAGTATGTCTTAATAACCCAGACTATCTATTTCGAACTCTCTGTATGTCGAACATTGTCATGCGGTTCTTTCAACTTAAAAGTAAAAAGGTTCTCCCGTAATTGTAATACTGTGCTGTTTAATTAATGGATGTGCAACTAGAAACCTGATTTCGCCATTTATTTTGGTAATACCATTGCTCTGTTTACTGTGTCGGCTGACGAATTATAGCATGTGTTCACCTGTCTGACCATGCATACAAGGGTCCTGAATTCGGGATCCACCTCGGCCAATATTCTTTCCGACGTTGAATTAAAGCAATACCAAACAATAACGACAGTTAACCACTTTGTTGCAGAAAACTAGGGAAAGCATTGTGGGAAAAGGAGAAATTGCTCGAGACGAGCAATTTTTCCTTTCCCCACAATGTTTTCTGCCCTATCAGAAAGTTATTTTCCAACTTCATCACGTTTTGAAATATCGTATGCAAACCCTTTCAATTTGGGACATTCGAAAATTTGGCGTTTGGTAAAGAGTTAAATCAATACATCATGATTTGTGCGTCTCCCACCAATGACCAATCATGTTCATATGAGAAAGCAGTCAGCGGCTTTGAAATAGTAGCGTGTGATACTGTTCAGGAAATACCTTAACCGTGTATGGGTGAGCTGTTCGCCACTATGATACGATTGAAATACTGCAAAAATTGCGTAAAACCAAACCCAATTCCTTTCATGCACTTGTACCTAAAATTTACAATACATTTTAACCGGCCATGAAAAGTACGCCCCTCCCTAAAGACAACACATTAGGCCTGTTGGATTTAAGGTGTTAAACTAACCGTTTACAGGTATGTATTTATTCAAAAGAAAGAGCAGCAAACGCCAAAACCTGCAACTAATGAACATGAAAGAAAGTTGTTAAATCAACGTCATGAGTTTTAAAAGATTTTCTACATAAGTGTGTACAGCACTTATTTATATTTCTTTAGATATGCTTGTTCACAAATGTGATGAACTTTGGAAGTTGCAAATTAATTTCTTTTGAATTATATACAACAGCTATACCATTACATGAAGAATGGTCGTTTTTATTTTTCTAAAGCGTGTATAAAGTGATTTAATATGCATTTAAATCCAAAAGCATGATATCGCTTTTGAGATCTTCTGCATATAAACTGTACATACTTAGATAAATCGACGCTTCCTGAATAAATGATGCTTTCGAAACCTTTTGCCCACCGATTAACGGCAGTGTGCAGTCTGCTCTTGCATTTATTTCGAAATCGTGGTTGTTTTTAGTGTTAACGGTAAAAATATGCTTGAAACTCAAATTCAACTCGATCCAGCTCTACTTCATAAATCACCGTTCATTTCCAGGCCGGTGTAGGCAGCTGGGGTACTGCGGAGGCAGAATTCAATGCGATTTTATGTACGAAGAGCTACGACCATTTGAGACGGGTGTTTTCCATTTATGAGGAAATGCGAGAGAAAACCATCGAGGAAGACATCGACTCCGAGGTGGATGGAAATCTCCAAAACGGATACCTTGCGCTGGGTAAGTCGCGTAACTCGAGGTTTCAGTGCAAAAGTATAGTAAGTGCTTCATGTTTGTGAAGCACTTACTATAGCCTTGCATCGAACCCTCAAACTGTTTTCATTATACGCTCTGCAGTTCAGTTCCCAAAATATCCGTGCAATATTTATAGAAATATATTATCGTACTTCTGTAAAGAGCTTGGAATAGAGCTTTCGAGTATTATAACAAATTCTTCACAGATGGATGATAAAATAGCCTCTTAAATAGATTTTATTTCCTCCTTATGTCATTTTCTTAACCCTTTCCCAAACATCATATTTTCGACTGTCCCAAATTTAAAGAGTTTGCAGACGAAATTTCAAAATGTGATGAAATTGGAAAACAACCTTCTGATAGGCTAGAAATCATTGCGAAAAAAGGAAAAATTGCTCGTCATGAGCAGTTTTTCCTTTTCCCTCAATGTTTTCTAAAGTCGTCTGCAACAAAGTGGTCAAATGTCGTTATTGTTTGGGAAAGGGTTTTAATGAAACGTTGTGCGTATGAACATTATAGTGAGTAGACTAAATTACCCGAGTTCGCGTGACGTCATTTATGGACATATCTTGTCGATTTAGTTTCGTACTTTGGACAAATATGATTAAATTGTGTTCATCAACAGATGTCTTTGTTGAGACAGGCTTATTCATATGGCTCCTCTATAACATCATGCATTATTGTGTTCTAGTAAACAGACAAAAAAGATGCAAACAAATTTCTACCGAAACAATGTGTGTCGAAAGCTCGAAAATTGCACCAAGTAACGAGCGATGTTGTATTACATAACATAACATGATTTTAATAGAACTTAGGCACTTATGCCCATAGTTCAAAAAAATTTACAATAACATGTAGAATATAAATAAACAATAGAAATATGACGTAAACCACGTACAAAATACAGTATTATTGGAGATGGTAAAAAGGATTAGTACATATGTGTGTGGGATGGATAAAAAAGACCTTACATCCAAGTAATAAATGAAACTAACTTTTCTGTCTAGACATAAATTTGTTTCTTTCTTGAAAGCATTAGCTGAAAATTCCTGTAAGTCAATGCACGGTTTATTTTCCATCTTTAATACATATGATTTTAGTGTAAATAAGAATTGTTCTCTTTTCGATACCCTTGTACTACCTGTTATGCATTATGCCTCTGAAATCTGGTCATATAATTCTGCAACAGATGTTGAATATGTTCATAAGAAATTATGCAGTAAAATACTTTGTGTACGTAAAACAACAAATGTATCATGTCTTTTTGGTGAACAAGGCAGAGTACCTCTGAATGTAGTTAGAAAATGTAACATGATTCGATACTGGCTAAGGATCTTGAGATCGCCAGAAAGTAGTACCATCAAACTGATTTACAATATGCTCAAACATAACGCAGACAGAAATAATGTCTATGCTAATTTGAACTGGGCTTATCACGTGAAGACTTTATTACAATATTTGGGTTTAATAGTCTATGGGGGGCCTCCGTGGTCTAGTGGTTAGAGTACAGCACTTGAAATCACATGGCCCCTCTCCGCGTGGGTTCAAATCCTGAGATATGGATTTTCATGAGAGGCAGCCTCCCGACTGACTTACGGAATGCCGATGGTTCTACCCGCCTTGACCAGCCTTGAGTATGGGGTCTTCCTCCATCATTAAGAGTCGGGCATCGCTACATAACTGAAATAATGTTGATGTGATGTAAAACCCATATAAAGAAAATGATAATCTATGGTTAACTCATGATAGTGAGTCAATACTATTTAACACAATAAAGCATCGTATCTATGATCAATATTATCAATGTTGGTATTCGGCTATTAACAACTCCACACGTCTGTCTTACTATCGAATGGTCAAACACTCATTCGTACAAGAAGAATACTTAGACCTTATCCACGACAATAAATTAAGAATAACACATTTTAAATTCAGAACATCAACTCACAATTTAGAGATAGAAACAGGCAGACACAGAAATATACCAAGGGTAGAAAGAATATGTAAATTGTGTAATCGAAATTCAGTTGAAAATTAGTATCATGATACGCATTTCCTTCTCGTGTGTCCTTTTGATTATGACACACGCAGAAAATTTCTTAAACCATATTTCAAAAGATGGCTAGCTCTTTACAAATTTGAAACACTTATGGCATCATAAAACAAAAAAGAAATTCTAAACATAGCTTGATATATTTATACCAGCAACATTTTGAGACAGAACTTTCTAAACCTATTATGAATTATACTACACTATATGTTACTCATCACTTATATATTGTCCTTTTATAACATAAGTTCTATTTTGATACAATTCTATTGTTTTGTAATATGCTGGTGATGTGTAAAGCATTGCAAATAAAAATGTTGTATTGTATTGAAAAGCCTTTTTACAAAAGAGTCCAAGGTTAAAAATGGTTTGTTTATAAGATGAGTTCAGTAGATTAGTTAATTTCAAAATATTTGGTCGTTCTACGTACCTCTTATCAATATATTTATCTCGTATTGTCTTAAAATAAGGACATACTATAATAAAATGATATCAATTATCAATACCATTCAAATTACACATTTCATGTTACAAATATACCTGAAAATTACCATTAAATGAATCATTATTTGATTGTGTGTATGCAGTGAGGATATAGTTTGACTCCTAATGAAAATAGAATGAGTTATTCATATTTTTGCTTGATTTCTGAAGAAACAGATCGGTCCTTTAGTGAAATACTTACCCTTTACCAAACATCGAATGTTACTGTCCCAAATTGAAAAAGTTTGCAGACGACATTTTAAAATTTGATGAAAAAAAACCTCTTCTGGTAGGTTAGAACACATTGTGGGCAAATGAGAAATTGCTCTTGAAGAGCAATTTCTCCTTTTCCCAAAATGTGTTCAAGAGTCGTCTGCAACAAGCTGGTGAAATGTCGTTATTGTTTGGTAATGGATTAATACAAGCTGTATGGGTAGGAAGTGAGTATCATGGGTGTGTTTCATTCGTGTTTTCAGTGAAAATAGCCAAGAATTCGATCGCCTATTTCGCTGAGCGTATCGACAAAGCAACAAAAGGATTCGGTACAGATGACGATGAGCTTATTAGAATAATTATCTCCAGAGCTGAGGTAAATACAATAACCCAAACCTTCAGAATCTGTGGGATTTTTTGGCTCGTTCAAATTGAAAGCGGTAGAAATCGACAATTTTAGTCCTTGTAGTGCTTGAACCGACTTCATACTCATGCAAGCAGATTAAATCCAGGCTAGCCGCCAAGAAATTATTTGCTACTCTGACTATCCTTCCTGTTAAAAATTAAGCAGTTATGGCTATGGAAAGGAGACAATTCAAAACTTTATATTAGAAAATTAGCCTGTTTTCTAAGGGTGAAAATGCGTATAAAATGGTCTCTTTCAATGAATCATTTCGTGTCAAATGAATAGCTTGCAACACCTTTCGGTTGCAAATATCATCAATCTGTAACAATGAATTTAAGCTTGAACCTTTATTTGGTCCCCTCTTTTGTGACCATTTCAAATTGAAAATGAAACGAACGAGCAAATAAACCTCTTAACGACACAATTACATCTAATCAGTGAGAAACACTGTTGTCCACTGGTCGGTTGTGCTGTTCTCTATAACAATTCATTAGGTTCCCGAATTTGCATTAACGTTTCGAGAACGGTACATAACTCGTCCAGAGTCTTGATCCTTGGGAGATTCTTGGAAAAGGCATCCCACCGCTGCCATCAATACAACGAACTGAGCAAATAGACCTCTAAAAACACAATTAAATACGATCAGTGAAAACACTGTCGTCCATTGATCGGTTGTGCTGTCTGTTTTCATTTTCGCATGTTTTCTATAACCATGTAAAAAAAGAGAGAGAAAAAGAGGGTAGGGTGTATAGTCTCATTTCTACGCTAGGCATTTTCAAGCGACTTTACAATTTCCTTATTTGCATAATAAACTTTCTGAGAACATTATTTATGCTTAAGCTGACTATGCTGTATGGAAAATATACAATACAAAATACATTTTGATAAAAAGAGATAATGGGAGAAAAAAAATAAGTGAAAATCGTTGAAACTGCTTGCCGCGAGCAATTTCTTATTGCTCTCTGTAGCTTCTAAATGTTTCCAAAGCAGATTTACCATAGTACCATAAATACGAAGAGAAAGACTATGTCTCTTATCTTGTTTTAATTCTTCAGGTTGATCTACGCCAGATAAAGCAATACTACCAGGCTCACTATGGACAAAGCCTGGCCGATGTGGTGGAAAGTGAATGTGGAGGTTATTACAAACAGGCTCTACTAAGCGTCATCAAGGGCACCTTTGTGGAGGACGAATAGATCCAAAACATCCGAGTGTTTCTGAGATGTGCGTGCGCATATAGCAGCCATTATTGTAACCTACTCACCAAACAATATCGGAACTTTCCCGTCTAGTGGAGAAGACTTTTTTATAACTATTAAAGGGAAATGCACAATAAAGAACTCCTGTTGGGAACTTCCAGTAAAACTAAAGCACTGAAGTAATGTAATATATATGTGATGCTTCCGTTATATTCCGGGCATAAAATCAAAGACGAAGTTAATAAAAAGATGTCCAAATGATTTTTTTTTTTGGAAATTATTCAATGTTCCTGAGCGATTATCCATTCCAGAGGTTGTGGAACTATTAAACACCTTATACATTTCAGTCTTTGTTTCCTTTTTGAAAATAAAATGTCACATATTGTCACTGTCAAGCTAAAAAGTCCCCTGTCCTTCGTTAAAATGAATGGTAAGACCCCCTTTAGGTCAACAGTAGACAAACTAATTAGACGTAATCGGAAAGTATCAAGACATTTTTGTATTGGCTGTGAAGGTTTGGTACAGGTTCCCGATTCATATCGGATTGTTTTCACTATTTGGCGCGATCCTAAAGGCACAATTCCTCAGCGGTTCATCGGATTCCGGGACACATTAATACCGTTCTTGTTATAGAGGGGCGACGATTGTACTGATAGTTTCCAGGCATTGGTGGAGGTTTAGTATGTTACTATGACTACACTAGTTGGTGAAAGGATAACTCACTTGTAGAAGCTGAAATATAATATATGAATCAATTGTAGAAACTTATACAAAAATCACAGAGTTGTGTGTTTATAAGATGATTAGAGAGTAGATCCCTTGGTAAATTATTCCATGTGCAACGCCGCAACAACTTTAACCATCCCCTCATATCCACTTGAGAACCATTCTTTGAGTCTTCTGGCTGCGCATAGTGGTTGGTGGGCGCAGGATTACCTCCCTATACTAGTCTGTACTACAGCCTTTACCTCACGGAAATGGAGGTCACTACGTAGGAGAAGGGGTTTGGGGTTCGGAACTTACACGGGCCCATTCCGCGTGGGTTTATCGATTTATAATCAATCCTAGTGCCCATCGAATCTGTGACAACAAGTCATTTGCAATTATCTCTACACCTGACCATCTCCGAAACAGCTTAATTCTAGGTGCCTTCAATCATTAGTCTAATAGTGAAGTGTATTCAAACATACATTGCAAACATACATTACACTTGTCGTAAAAGACGCAAAAAGTTAAGTATAAACAACACAGGGGTGTAACAACAGAGAAACGGTTATGGTCAGCACCTTATCCAGGGCTCGATGGACTTTTGCATCCGTTTTGAGTTATCAAATATCAATTGTTCTAAGAAAGGTCACCCTTGTTATTTTCTAATCAAGCCTTCCGATATTATCTCCCTTTGACAACTGTCCCATATAATGATGCCATCCGATAATGCCATCAAAATAATCTACAAAGAACCATCCTAAAAAACAATCGGTTACTTTAAGAAGTCTTTTTCGTTCCTGCAATGGTTTATTTATGCTTTTGGAAAAAATGACAAACAGTGTACAATGTACATTGTAATCGTAACAGAATTACCCAACCTTTTAAACGCAACTCGTCACAAAGTCACGTGATGTGTGATAGGTTTGGCAATGTAAAGGTTATTGAAAAGTTCATCTATATAACGAGCCCACAGAGTGCAGAAGGTTTAGCAGAGTGCCTTCCATGGTCCGCCAGAATTGTCCATACATTAACCCATTAGCAAACAATGATTACATTTGACCAGTGTATTGCAGAAGACTCTGGAAACACTGTGGGAAAAGGAGATATTACTCGTAACGAGCAATTTCTCCTTTTCCCACAATGTTTTCTACCCAATCAGAAGATATTTTCAATTTCATCACATTTGGAAATGTCTTCAGCTAACTCCTTCCGTTTGGGACCGTCGGGAAAATGTAAAGGGTTAAAGATAGAAACTAATCTCTCTACAATCATAGTGTGACGTAACAGATCATACAGGCCTTTTCATTTATTAGACATACATTGGATACATTCATTAGACTTCCTACAATAAGACGACCATAACTTAGTATAAACACTTTATGATTCACCGTATTTGTTTTACATCGATTGCGAAGGAAGGTTAAAGCTTGTTCAAAGCCTCTCTCGATACTAAACTGCTTCCTGGATACTAAACCAGTAATCGCGCCGGTTTGTGGGTTAGTCTCGGAAATTTCCACCTCGCCTAACGAGGATTTATTTTCATTTATTAGACATACATTGGATACATTCATTAGACTCGTCACAATAAGACGACCATAACTTAGTATAAACACTTTTCATTTCACCTTTGCTTGAAATCAACAGAGTTGTGTATGTTTTCTTTTTGTCCAGCAAAGTTTGAGACATTCTTCTTTCAGTTGTATTCAGAGAATAAGACCCTGCTTGAACTTGCAAATGCAGTCGTAACTTTATTCTCTCTACTTTGAATGTCGTGGACAGGGAGTCGTTGATGACACCGATCGTAACTAGTCGGGTATTTCCGTAACCTGAAAACGCATTCCATTAAGCCAAAGAGTTCAGATTGCTCTTCCATTTGTTCTTTAACATGAATCGATAAGGTATTGATCACACGAAGTTAACCCTTTACCAAACGGCAAATGTTCGACTGTCCCAAATTGAAAGTTTGCAGACATTTCAAAATGTGATGAAATTGTAAAACAATCTTCTGATATGACAGAAAACATTGTGGGAAAAGGAGAAACTTGCTCTTAACGAGCAATTTTCTCATTGCCCCACGTTTTCCAGGGTCGTCTGCAACAAACTGGTTAAGTATCATTATCTTTGGTAATGGCTTAAGCAAGAGACAGGCACCCTGTCTTAGCATCGCCGTGATATTAATGAAGAGTCCTGCTTCAAACAGACTTGGAAGAACAGAATTCACCCCGTGGTAGCGTTTTACTAAATTTTATTGAACATTCTCCCCTCTTTTTTCAATATTTGGATAATCAATGTTGCGAAGAAACACGTCATTGGAGTTGCCTCGCCAAGACGCTTCCAATGACGTTTCACATGACATGAATTCATATTTATGGTACTATCCATTTTACTCAGTTTACTCTTGCATAAAGACACTCGCCAAGGAACATTGACGATGTTGGAACTCGAACCAGACACCACCTAGATACAAAGCCACCACCTCAACCACGAGTTGGGATGCTCTTTTTATGGGAAGAATAGTTTGAGGTTTTACCTGGCGTCGCAATTTTTCAGTTAAATGTTGTATGGCATACCATATAAGGAAAATTTATCCCTTACATTACTGTACCTTAGGGAAGGTAAAGCAGAATTGATACATCAGTAATACGCTGGTAAGCTATTGGACTTGGGAAGATCAACACACAAAGATGTGGAACAGCTTCCAAAAATTGACAACAACAACAACAGGTTATAGTACGGCAAATACTTTATATATCTTTACAAAATGTACATAAACAGAAATAAGTTTTCACCGCAACAAATTCAACGAGTCTACATTTCATCATTAACCCTCTAGTTGAAAAAAAAGTGTAAAGACAAACAAACAACGAAAACACGGATGACCGACACAAAGCACATGTACTGAGGGAGAAACAGGGAAAAGGAAGGAGAAATGTTAGACATACGTGTTGACCTGTACGGCTACAAGTGAAAACAAGAAAATCATAAACAAGAACGTGGTTTTTCTTCTGAAGTTTGTTGCATGTACTTTAACATGATGATCCAAGGAGTCATGTGATAGTCGATTGATAAGAATAGAATTAACCATATCCATCGTACAGTGTTCCATGCAAGGCTATTAGTAAGTGAATGTGAAGCACTTCCTAATAGCCTTGCATGGAACCCCATATGAACTCATTTTTAACACACTTAAAAGAAAATAAAAATGCCACAGTGATTCTTTCTCAAAGATATGTAATTTTAGTCTCTCATTGGCCAACGCTTTTAATTTAAATCAAATATTATTCCGTACGAGTTTATGGACATTGAAAGATAAATGATAGGAACGTGGTATCAAAATTGACTGTGTTAAACCCTTCACCCTAAAACATCCATGAAAATTCGAGTCCATGATCTTATTGCAAACTATTTTTCTTGTTTTACAACCCTATCAAGAAAATGGTAAAGAAAAAAACACTATAGTGTGAAATATGTGACTTGGCATGTAGGACTATAAATATTATATCGATTTTACGGTAAACTGTCGCAGGCCATTCCATAATTCAAAATGATAATATACTACCCACAGGGGCTTGAATCATTGCATAACTCTGAAATCCCTCTATACATATATTCGTGTACTATTTAATATACTTATATAGCATATATAGAGAAATTTGGGGACAAGTAGTGATTCAATCCCCTTCGTTACTACCCACCATCACGAATAACATGTAATTTTTCATACTTGATAGTTGTTGCACATACTGATTTAGAGTTTTACATTCTTAAAAATCCAGTAAGGAGAATAGGTAATTCTATGAATAGAAATTAACTCACTCTACTATCATCAGAAAAATTTTCTTACAATTCTGCATTCTGCAACAGTCAAATTTTGTTTATGTATTGAAAGTAAAAGCACTATATCTATGTTGTATTGTACAAACATTTCAAGAAAAACTAGCTTTAGGGACAACGTGTTGGCAAATCAATGTTCTCTTTTTGTCACATTTAGAAAGTTCATCTCCTTGTAATTTAAACCATTGACAAAGACCATTACACATTACAGAGTGTTTACATGCTTATGGAATTATATCAACATTAACTAAAGTAATGCCCAAAATGATTCAACCATCTCTTTTTGTGTTTTATTCAACCCTTTACCAAACAATTAGGACATTTAACCACTTTGATGCAGACGACTCTGGAAAACCTTGTTGGAAAAGGAGAAATTGCTCATAACAACCAATTTCTCCATTTCCCACTAAGTTTTCTGTCGTATAGGAAGATTATTCAGCAATTTCATCAAATTTGGAATTGTCGTCTGAATGCTCTTTAAATTTGGGACAGTCGGAAATTTGGCGTTTGGGAAAGGGTTAAGAAACATTTTGTTCATCCCACCAACGTTTACAAATGACAAACCATAATTTTTTAGCCTTTCATCCCTTAAAATTCACAGAAGAAAGCCTTTACAGCGTTTTACATTTAATAATTCAAATAGATACTGATCCTGCAGTCTTCTGACATGTATATAAAATCCATAACAAGCTGTAAGCATCATATTAAAAAGCCATTGACAAATGTATGATAAAAAACATCAATGGCCATCATTTATATATCTACCTTTTTAAATAGTATGCACATTTCAAGAAGCTGCAGGTGAAAATACAAAAAAAGTAGCAAAGTTACTGAAATAATTTTAAATACCACTCCCATTGTAAGAAAGAACATATGATTAATGTTGAAGAAATTAACTCTTAGAATGCCCCTAAAAATAGATTTATGTGTCACCTGCTTTCCAAAACCTTAAACATCTGCTTAATTTTGATGAGGAAAAATCTTCAGAGTAGCAAACAATTTAGATCACACGCCATCCGCCAATTTACTTAGTGGCTGACCTGGATCCATCCTATTCGCACAAGTATGAAGTTGGTTCCAGCACTATAAGAGTTTAACATTAGAGTTTATTCCCACATCAGACTTGACAAAAAAGGAGAACATTAGTTAAAAACTAATCCAAATTCAAATGAGAAATGGGTGACACTAAATTATCTTATAACACTGCATTTAACTGTCTTTGTTATATGTGTATTGAGTACAAACCAGTGCAGCTAAAAAATGTAGAAATGTGGCTAGCAATGTCTCATATTGTCACTAGAATATCTGAAGTATTCTACTGTCCGGACATCAAAAAGACTTACAAAGAATTGAGTTAAAAACAAGTAAATCATCACAGGTCCACGATTCAAAGAGCATAAGAGGTGAATTACTTAGGCACAGCTAGATAACAATTACAGGTACAATACTAAAGTCCATTGGTGTTGAGCTGTTATCAATGCACCATATTTTTTCCACTTGTTTGTTACAATTGTTTTGAGCAGAGACAAGCAAGGTTAAATGGTTTTTATTAATTTTAATCAAGTTCCCCGAAGAATATCTTGAAATTCACCAAACAATATTGTTTTTGAAAACAGTGGGACATGGCGTTTCACATATTACAAAGCTTCTCTAAAGTTCTCTGCTTCAAGTAAAAATGGGTCGTCTGCAGGTGGTAAAGAGTAAAGAACTAAGTTCAAAATTAAAACGTCTTACAGACAAAAAAGATAAAAACTATCGAGTATGAAATATAACAACTCCTTTGCAATTTTTGGTAAAAGAGATCAAAACAGAATCAGAAACAGCTCCAAACAAGGATTTCTCTTTAACCTATTTGGTCTTTTCTTTAGCATTAAGAATGTTAAAACAAGTACATATGAAGTGTTTGGTTAACCCTTTCTATTTAGATAATTTCAATTAAATTAAACAAAATATCTGAATTAGTATTTGAGTAATCTAGTTTCCATGACTTAACAAATATCTCCCCAAGTAAAATACCAAGAAAAAAAAAAGCTCATAATGAGCAGTTTCTCCTTTAACTAAAATGGTTTTCAAATATGACAGAGACCATGCAGTCCTTTTTACTCTTAAGATTTGTCATCTTCAAAGGCTTTCCATTTAGACCAGTTGAAAATCCAGTACTAGGAAATTTGCAAAGTATATTTGTAGCATAATTAACGATTTCAAAAATTGAACCCTTTCCCAAAATCTATTGCAAATAAAAAACAACCAAACAAACAACTATGCATGTGTTGAGGGTCCTGGATTCAAGCCCAACAATACCACTGGTTTTGTGGGCATGTCTTCGAAACAATTAAGAGCCCTAGCCCGGTACTGGTGAATCCTGGAAAGCTGTTACATAACTGAAATATTGTTGAAATGGTGTAAAACTCTATATAAAACAAAACACAAGTGCAAAATATTTATCCCATTACCCTATGTAACACTGTGTGACTGGTCTTAATTGAAATGACAAGCAGACAAGATATGTAAGTGGGGCAGGTAGAATTTCACAGTTCTTAATTGATAAGAGAATATTGAGACTAAATGGAAATAACAGCCTACTTCAAACTTTCAAAGACAGTATTTCATGTCCAATTTGATCATATCCTTACTTCTTATTGATGCATTAAAACAAGTTTGAATATGAGAAGATTTTTAAACCCTTTCTCTCAAATATTTGAGCTTTACTCCTTCAAAGGAATATCTAAAATAAAAAGAATGACACCAATGGAACAGAAGGAGAATCCAATCTCATTATGTTACATCGGTGTTTACCTGATATGAGAAACAAAACTTCATAGTTTACTCTTTTTACTCTTCACCACTTCAGATAACATTTTTTTTTACTTGAGCAGACAACTTTAAAAATAATTTCAAATGACAAGCACTTTCTCCTTTTGCCTCAATGCCTTTTGAAAGTTGTCTACCGCAAGATGCAAAAATGTAGCATGAGTTGGTATGTGTCAAATTGTTTTTTTCTGCAAATACTTTCAATTTGGACAAATCACAAACTCCCATAAAAGAGAACGGTTAAGCTGGCTCAAACTGCAGATCTTTGTAAATACAAGAAAGGAGGAATAGGAGAACCATTTTCTTGTACAACGATAGCATTTTGATTAAAGAACAAAAAAAAAATATCTTAAATAACACAATAAATGAATATATATCCTATATTTAACGTAATAAATTTTCATCTCTTCAGTTACCAGACATTTATGCTAACCCCCTTAAAAAAGACAAGAAAAAAAATCTAAATTTCTCTCAAATGATAAAGTAACAAAGTAATCACATAGCGAAATTGTCAAAAAATCACTTTGTATGAAGCATTAATGAAGAAATATCTATGATTAATAATGATATACAAGACTTAAATATATAACAATCATACATATTTACATCTTATTATTTACAAAGGAGGAAAAGCAATGAATGCAAGGACAAAAATAACAAGTTTGACTGCTTCGTCGAGCACTTATTTACAGATACAAAACAAAATCCCGACAACTCAATTTATCATGAACAATATATTCTACAGTACAAAATCTTTTCTTTATCATTTTTACACTACATGTACATTTATTACGACAAAAATTTCAGTCAATGAAACATTGAAGGAATAGCTGGGACATTTGAAAAGCTACCTTTAAGTGTTCTGTATGTATACAGGCTGATCTGTAGCAGCACTTTCTGTTACTATATTTCACAGAGAAGCATCACAGGTAGGCAACCTACACTAATATAACTATTGATTCAATCATAACGAATCAGACACCTGCAACATCAATGTAAAAGTATTCATTCTTTTAGTTTGATAGATCTGGGGCATTTTCAACAGCTATTTCTTAAAAAAAAAAAAGCCTTCCTATTACCGTTCCTATTGGTAGCCATTACTTAGAACCATTTCCATGTTCAGTTTATCAAGTACCAATAAAAGAAAATTGGAAGATGAGCTAAAACTGTCATATAAGGTTAAGATCACTCTCCATTATCTGCAATACATGTACACAGAAAATTTGCTCAGTTCAAATGGGCAAGCTATCAATTTTAGCAATTCATCCAGATCTTGATGGTACACAAACCCCCAACCCTTTATTCCCCCATTGGAAAAATATCAATATGCTTAATCCACAAGACATTACTTTTAGGCATCTGATGCAGAAAAGTTTAGATTCCACAATGACAAATGGAAAATTGCTATTGAGAAGCAATTTATCCTTTAATCAAGATGGATTCTGTTAAAAATCACAAAGATACAAAGTTATGCTTCATAATAGGTGTGAACTGATGCCTTCATTCTAACGTGTCACAAATTCACATATAGAGCAGTGGGTTAAGAGAATCAGCACTGATCTAAAAGGATCATGTGATAGCACATATATTCAATACACGGGAAGTTACTTCACAAATTGGTGAATCATAACCACTTATATAATTGAAAAATTGTTGACACAATAAAACACACCCATTACTGTCTCTCTTATTCGCTTACTTCGGTGAAGACTTTTTAAAAGTATTTGGAGTAGGGTCTCTTTGTACTGAGTAAAAAAAACAACATGGGCATCACATTGGCAGAGGAATTCCTTCTTCATCTGGTAAATACTTTCCAACTCTATTTTAAATTACCACTTTACCCTTGGGTTCAGAGGGTTAAAGAAATAATTCACTGTGTTTTCTTAATCCTTCTACAAAAGTTTCTCTCGAAAAGAGTGTTATGAAGAAGAAAGAGATGTATATTCATTACCCAAACATAGTACCCAAATGTCAGTAATTGACCCAATTGTATGAGTAATTAGTTCTAGAAAATGTGCTTGATTTGAAAAACTAAGCGAGACTATCCTACAAACATTGTAACATAGATCAAGTGATGATCCTCTATAGTTTTAGTTCATTGTTGACCAATCCAATTTCTTAAACCTTAACCCTTGACCAAATGCCAAATTTTCAACCACCAAATTGAAAGAGTTTGCAGACATTTCAAAATATGATGAAATTGATAAATAATCTTCTGATATGGCAGAAAAATTGTGAGAAAAGGAAAGATTGCTCGTTAAGAGGAATTTCTCCTTTACCCTCCATGTTTTCCAGAGTCGTCTGCAACAAACTGGTCAAATGTCGTTATTGTTTGGTAATGGGTTAAGAGAGTTTAAGGGCCAAACCAACCAGAATCCTTACAGGATTTTATTCAGCCTCTGGCATATTTTTGATGAAGACCTCAAATGTCAAACACTTTTTATGATCCAATTCTCCTTTTATCACAATGTTTATTACAATTTGATTCAAGCAAACACAGAGAAAAAATGAAAAGTATGTAAGGGTGGGTTAATTGTATCCTTAAAGCAGAAAATAAGTCTACCATACAGCAAATTCCTTTCTAAATTCAACAAGCCTTTCTGCACTATTCTTTTTAATAATAACAGCCAATGCACAAAAAAGTTATGTCATTCTAGTTTGCTTAAACTGGTTAAAACTTAAAATTGAGCATAAACAGCTGAACTGCAACATGTATGTAAGTTATACTTGATTAATCGCTTCAGACTGTCTTCTTTAAAAGCTAGATGAAGGAACAGCATAAAAGCTTTTTTGAACAAAAATCATTTTTATCTGTGGACACTCTGTTCCTATCAATACTTATAGCAGAGCAACCAAACTATTGTGATCCTCCAGTTTTCTTCATAGCTGGTACCTAAGCAGGGTATTCATCTGTGATCTTGAGATGTTCTTCGACGTTTGTTCATGGACACAGACTTGGAAGAGGTTTGAGCAGCAGGTTCAGCTACAAAAAAGGAAAGGAATTAACCCTTAGAATGCTGGGTAATTTGCTAAAAATGGATTTTTGTTATGTCTGCTTTCCAAAACCTTAAATATCTGCTTAATTTTGATGAGGAAAGATACTCCTAGTAGCAAATAGGTTAGATCACAGGCCAGCCACCAATTTACTTGATGGCTGGCCTGGATCTTAACTGTTTGCATAAGCATGGAGTAAGTTTCAGCACTGTAAGGGTTAAAATGATTTCTTTCAAACTATACAACAGCTGTACTTTTATTTGATACACACCGGGGAAAGGCCATTAGTTTCAAAATAAATTTTCAGTGCCTGCACACAGTGAAATGATATGTATCTAAATCCAAAAGGGATCTATCAGTTTTAAGATCGACCAAATATAATTGTACACAGTTAGATATATAGACGCTTCCTGCATCAAACATGCCCTATATAACTACTTGTTATTGTATATCATACAACAACACAAAAACTGTATTCATTATGACTTTCAAATTTTTTCTCATCTGTGACTAACAACCTTTAAGTTTTACTCACTGGTTTATACAATGGACAGATATCATGTGCCATGATGGTTGATGAATTTCAATGAAAACTGTTGATCAAGACATATAAATAGCAACTTATAAACAAGAGGACCCTGAGGGTCCTGGATCGCTCACCTGACACTTGTAAAGTGTTGGTTACAACAATGTTACACATGAGTAATGGACAAGATTTGTCTAAATTTGACAGTGATCTACTTTTGACCCCAAGTTACTCATAAACTGACTTGGTTGAGATATAACAGTTTGATCAAATTGGGCTGAAAATGTAGCTTTCAGAGTGTAAATGGGTGTTTTCTAAGATTTGACTTTGTGAACTACTTTTTGATTCCATTCCACCCATGATCAAAGTTAATCAAGATATTATCAAGGTTAACATTTTGAGCAAGTTTGATCAGCACTCTGGATGTCTTAAAAAAATTAAGCTGTAGACCTCTTATATATACATTGTACAAACAGTGTTGCCTTTAGAATGTAAACAAGATTTATCAAACTTACGCAAATATTCTAAGAAACTTTGAAGGGTAAGAGAAAGCGAATTCCAGACAGATTGGGTCAAATTTTTTACCATAATATTGTAAACAATAGTAATTTATGATGTGACATAGTGACCATTTTTCTAAACCCATCCCATCTTCTATGATCTAATTCCACCCACATATCATCAAGAAAACATAATATGCCATTTTCAAGCAGAACTGACCTACTTTTTGACTCCACCTAACCATGATTGAAGTTGATCAATATATCATCAAGGTAAACATCCTGACATGTGGCTTCTAATGTGTAAACCAGATTTTCAAAGAGTGGACCTAGTGAGCTTTTTTCCACTACCCCACCTATGATCAAATTCGGTCAAGATATCATCAAGGTAATATTTCTCTAGTGACCTACTTTTTGACCCCACACCACACATGATGGAACTCTATTGAAATATCATCAAGGTTATCATTCTGAGCAAGTTTGATCAAGATTGGGTCGAAAATGTGGCTTCTAGAGTGTGAACAAGATTTTCTAAGATTTGACCTAATGACCTACTTTTTACCCCAGCCCACCCATGATCACACTCGATCGAGATTTCATCATGGTTATCATCCTGAGAAAGTTTGATAAAGAATGTGCCTTAAATGTGGCTCCCAGAGTGTAAACAAGATTTTTCTAAGATTTGACCTAGTGACCTACTTTTTGACCCCACACTACCCATGATGGAAATTAATCAAGATACCATCAAGGTTAACAGTCTGAGCAAGTTTTATCAAGATTAGGCAGAAAATGTGACTTCTAGAGTGTAAACAAGATTTTTCAAAGATTTGACCTAGTGACCTACTTTTTGACCCCGCACCACCCATGATCAAACTCTATCGAGATAGAGATATCATCAAGGTTAACATTCTGGGCAAGTTCTATCAAGATTGGGCAGAAAATGTGGCTTCTAGAATGTAAACAAGATTTTTCTAAGATTTGACCTAGTTACCTACTTTTTGACCCAACACTACCCATGTTCGAACTTGATCAAGATACCATCAAGGTTAACAGTCTGAGCAAGTTTTATCAAGATTGGTCAGAAAATGTGACTTCTAGAGTGTAAACAAGATTTTTCAAAGATTTGTGTGCAGAAAATGTGGCTTCTAGACTGTAAACAAGGTTTTTCAAAGATTTGACCTAGTGACCTACTTTTTGACCCAACACTACCCATGTTCAAACTCCATCAAGATACTATCAAGGTTAACAGTCTGAGCAAGTTTTATCAAGATTGGTCAAAAAATGTGACTTCTAGAGTGTAAACAAAATTTTTCAAAGATCTGACCTAGTGACCTACTTTTGGACCCCGCACCAACCATGATCAAACTCTATTGAGATATCATCAAGGTTATTATCCTGAGCAAGTTTGATCAAGATTAGGCAGAAAATGTGGCTTCTAGAGTGTAAACAAGATTTTACTAAGATTTGACCTAGTGACCTACTTTTTGACCCCACCCCACCCTTGATCGAACTCGACCGATATATGGTAAACATCCTGAGCAAGTATCAGGAAGAATGGGCCAAAAATGTGGCTTCTAGAGTGTAAACGCTGAAATTGTTGACGACGTACGCACGCACGCACGACAGACGACGAACATTCAAGTATCCTAAAAGCTCATCCTGAGCAGAGCTCAGATGAACTAAAAATAGCACAACTTATTGTGTCTTTTCATGACATCTTTAACATCATATAAACACTTTATTTTGCCTTTTAAGATAACCAAGATAATTCTTTTCAAGATAATTTCGTAATATCAAATTTCTCAAAATATGCAAAACCAGCATACAAGTTCTTCCTAGTAAGGTAAAGATGTAAGTGATTAACCTCTGCATACAAAGTCTTGGCCTTAACCCACTACCAAACAGTAACGCCATTTAACCACTTTGTTGCAGACAACTCTAGAAAACATTGTGGGAAAAGGAGGAATTGCTTGTAACGAGCAATTTTTCATTTTCCCACAATGTTTTCTGTCCTATCAGAAGATCATCTTACAATTTCATCACCTTTTGAAATATCGTCTGCAAACTCTTTCAATTTGGCAGAGTCAAAATATGGTGTTTGGTAAAGGGTTAAACATAAAACAAGACTGTAGATTTACCTTTGGTTCTAGCTGAGCGTGTAGTGCGTTTGTTTTCCTGAGACTCCTCACTGTTTTCTCCAACCACAGGAGAAGCAAGACTCCTTGTCCTACTGATCCTAGGTGGGGACTTGTCACGTGTAACTGTAAACATATATATAAGAACATGATTTATAATTTCTTTTGAGAAAAGGGGTATCTGGTTTACTACAATGCCCATGAATGAGACAAATGCTAAATTAAACTATATCATTTGGTTTACTTATGGTCAAATTCCAATATTTATCGACCATCTACTGTAACTAATTGTTTGGGTTGTCCAATTCTTCAGCTTTGACCCGGTCCATGATGAACAAATCTTTGAACAGACCAATCAGAATTGGTTATTGCGAGTTTCCGAATAGGTGAATCAGAATTTGCCGGAAAATGATTGTAAACAAAACGATTGTTGATAAACATGATTGAATTGAAGACAACTATATTTCAAGCATGAAATAAGTTAATCAAATAGGGTTTCCCAGCATTTATAAATTAATTTTCATGACTTTTATGAACACAATAAAAGAAATCCATTTTCCAGTTAATATTTTGTATTTACATCCTTTCGTGGGTCTTTAAAGCTGTAAAAAGAAGTATTGATATAAACAGAACTTTGAAATTTGTCAAAGCTTTGCAGTCGGAGTTTTCAAACTTGGAATATGAAAAAAGTTTAAAATGTTTGTTAGACAACTTAATTCTTTTCTAAAGAAATAGCCTAAGTGTCACGTGTCCCAAATTGAAAGAAATCACAAAAAATGGGTAAGCTTTTGATGAAAAATGAGTTAAACATCTGCGAGAATAAAAACTATTCTTTATAGAAGAAATTAATTTTATGAGCGAATACAATTTTACCCATAACAACATCTCAATAGTTTAAGAACTATCAATTGAACATTTGCAGGGTGTTTTCCCATTAAATTGGGAAAATGCTTAGGCCTGTTTATTTTGGGAAGTTTTATTGCTAAAATGGTTTAATAGGGAATCCAAAAGGCTGCTGTAATTTTGAATTTTTAGGAAAACTGCATGATTTTAAAGAATTTTCAAATTGAGAAGTTGCCTTTTATGAAGCCCCTGTTTTATAAGCTAAAAAGCCCTGATTTGGAAAGATGAAACAACAACAACATCAACAACAATTTACCTGCATTAGCGACATGTTTATCGACAGGGGCTGATGGAGACTGCCTATTTCTTCTACTCTGTTGCGTTCGCCTTGCCTCATCTACCTTGGACTGTTCAGTTTTCTTTTCCGGAATGGACTTGTTGGAGATCACTTTTCCATCCTTCCTACTCTCTCGCCCTGAGGGAGGCTTCCCTTTCTCATCCCCGACGACATTCTTCAAGTTTGTTCGTGTTCTTACACCTCCTTTAGTATTCACAGAATCTTGAGTATTTGTCTCATCAACACTTTTGGGTTCTAAAGAAGCGTTGATGCTGTCCTGGCCTGCAGTTTTGACACTTTGGGTTGTTTTACTCTCTTTAGCACTTTCTGGTTTAACACTTACTGGCAATTCCACGTTCAACTCAAGTTTCAATCGTTTTGAATCTTCAGCGGCACTCTCATTGTCACCGGTATTTGTTCGTTTCCTGCTACGTAGCTGTCTAGGAGCAAGACCTGGCTCTTCAGGTTTTTCTTCTATGCTCTCTGAAGATTCTCTTCTTTTACGTATCTTTGAAGATCTTGAATTTAAGCCCAAATTTTCATGCTCCTCTCCGACAGAGTTCACAGTCTCACTGGCTTGGTGGACAGGATCAGTAACTAATGATTGAGAACTTAATTGCGTAACACAAGTTGTGACTGGTGTTTGTGTTCTTGAACAGTTGCCCAAAACTTGAGTATCATGTACACTAGAAGTACTCTGTGTTGAAACAGCACTAGATGTCACAGACACATTCATTGAATTAGATTTATCTGATTCGTCTAACTCCTTTGTTATGTTTTCATTTCCACTTTCAGTAATTGTCACAACAGCAGTTAGTACAGGCGGAGACGGATCTTTGTTAACAAATGAATTTTGACTCTCTGTTGTTTTGGGAATATGTTGAAGGTTTTTGTCCGAGAAGTCCTTTTTACTGTGAGTCTCAACATTGTTGGCTTCATTCTTCAAAGATGTACCCGTACTTCCAACATTTATTTGACACTTCAGTTTTGGGATGTCTGAATTTTCCACACTTTGCACAGTACTTGAGGAACTATCTTGAGAAACACAGTTCACCATACTTTTAGATGGCGTTGCCTCACTTACAGTACTTTGTTCACAAGACTGGGTACTAGTGGCCATTTTTTCGACAAATGATGCAGAACTAACAATTTTCTTATCCTGATCTGGGGGCTTGTTCACTGTCACATGTTGGGCGACTCTTTGATTAAGAGATACATTAGATACAGATGAAACTGTCCCACCAGAGGATATTGATTGTAAATTTGCTGTCTCTTGTAACATCTCTGAAAGACCCATTTGCTGATATGGACTTTTAGGCTTTTCAACACTCTTGGGATATTTCACATTTTGAGGGTGCAATAAAGGGGGTCCATATGTTGGGGAACCCCCGTGGGCATTCACATGTGACTTGAGAAAACTTTCAGCTGTACTGACCCGGACGTTTGCCATTATACTATCACTATTGCACATTGAGGTTTTGGTATCACTATTTGCACTTGACACACTAGTTGTCCCAGACCCAACAGAACTAATACTATAACCACCATTACTCGACACAGGATGTGAAGTAAAACTTGAGCTTCTAGGCTGTGAGTCACCAACATATGCCTTATGTGATGTTATAGAACCTGTAACCGATGGCACTACCTTCACTGACTGTGTGGACACAATGCCTTGATGTGAAAAATGGGAAGAGTTTGAATCCATCATCATCAGCTTGGGCATTGCAACAGAGTCTGGCAGACACAGGCCTATCTGTGAATTTAATGAGGTATCAAACGGAAAATCCATTGGTCCAAAGCCAAACCCGCTAATTGAAGGTGTGATAGAATCCAAGTCAAAATCACTGACAGGAGTTTTGTTTCCTGATGACCGTCCTGAAACAGCTGGTAGAGACCCCCTGGAGCTTGCCACAGACATAGACACACTTGTTGTGGTACTTACTCGTGTCACTGAAGCAGAGCTTATTGGAGATCTCCGATTACTTATATTATCATGAGGTAGCAAGTTATCCAAAGGGTTTGGGAAAAGTTTTTGAACAGATTCGGTTAACCTTTTCGGAGGAGGTAATAGTGAGGAGTCATTTTGGTAGGATGTTACAGAGTTACTAGTGGCTGCCCCTGGGGATCGCCGCATGCCTCCAGAATGGTTGGCCCCCTTATGCTCATCTTTATTGCCCTTAGAGTTGACACAGTTCACCACAGTACTTTCCCTATCACTGGGCATTGAAGAACTCACACTAGGATGTACATTGTTTGGAATAGACATTTCAAAAGCACTATGAAGGTCATCAATGTTGGTTGAAGGTCCAAGTTTAGTTAATGGGCCATGGGGACCAGGAGATCTAGAAACATGATTGATGACTTCAGTCCCATTTCGCACAGGCCCCGTCGCTGCACTTGCTTGGGCAGCCTGCTGCTGCAGCTTCTGAAAATAAGGTCTTAATTCCTCAAACTTTTGTAGAATACTTGCTTCTTTTCCAGGTAAGCTATATCCCCCATGAGCAGCCTCTAATGATTTTAACAGGGCTATGTTGTCAAGATTGCACTGTGGTGAGAGCCTCAATGTATCCATGCCTCCACGCTGTTGAAGCTCATGCCGAAGACCACCACCCAAAAGATGGGCACCACTTGGAACAGTCTTGGTACTATTGGAGGTGGTGTGAGGGGTTAACAGGAAGCTGAAGGGTGACTTCCGTTGATCAGTGTGCTGTGATTTACCAGGGTCACTATATGGGGATTTGTTGTGAGATTCTCGAAGTGGAAGGTGGGCTGCAAACTCCTGTGCTGTTAAATATGACTGTCTCGAATTTCCTGACACAGCCGAGTCCGAAGATCTAGGGCTCCCTCCTCCCCTTGGACTGTTTGCATTTCGTGGACTACTTGGGTTTCTCGGGCTACCCCTTGGACTGTTTCGTGGACTCGATTTCTTCTTCTGCATAGATTGCTCTGGTGTTCCTTAAATAGACAGAAAATTGATAGTTAACATTTTTACACGACTACCTTCATCACTTATTTCAAAGCATTGCTACCTGCACCATCTTACATATGCTTTCATTGCACAGATCAATTTTTTTTTCTTTCATCTCACTATATAGAGAAACTCATGTGGCTAAAATCCATAATAGATATCTATGGAGTGAACTTTTCTGGTATGAATTTACTAAACCATGTCTTTATTACTAACTCTACATTGAGTTCAATATTTTGATAGTTTTACAAGGGTATTCTGGGCTAGCTGTTAAGCAGCGGTATCCACCATGTTACCATGACTATGTTAATATATCTTACAATATTTATTAGATTGAGTTAAATTGTAAAATATATCATAACTATAATGAGTTATGTCTTCTCATATTACCCGTTCCTACAATGAAACCTACGAAATTGTCATGAATTGCTAAATCCAGCTTCTAAAATAACATCATGCACAACACATAAGAAACGTCTATTTTCAGTTAATGGTTCAGTGTTGATATCTACAAGATGGCAGAGAAAACGCCTTCCTGCTCTCTTATCAACATAATTTATATAGAATGATAATAATACAAAAAAAAAATACATAATAGTTGAAAATGATTGCCAGACATTGTCTCCTGATCGCTGTCAATGCAGCCAGTTATCACCTTTAACAAACTCGACTTTCTGCATGTGATGATGATTACAATTACATGTAGGTTAGACCAGTTGACTGCCAAGATGACTGATTTACAAAGAATCAACACTTGGTGACATTTTATGATCAAGCATATGTGCGAATTTGTCTGGAGCTGGAACGCGGATTTTCCGGATGAAACTGTGCAATTAATGAAGGCAAGGACCGTTCCCTACAAATTCTGTCCTGATGGCGAATAATCTGGATTAACGACGACCAGACTATCGAGGGTCGACTGTATACAGTTTAACATCCCATTTTTGAATTCGTGAAAATAGTACTTTAAACATCCCTTATAAATAGTGCAGGCATTATACAGTCAAGCCTCAATAATCTGGACACCATTAATCTGGATAATTCACTATCCAGACAGAATTTGTACGGAATGGTCCTTACCTTCATTATTATCAGGGTCTCGAATTCGAACAATAAAATACGGGAACCAAACTTGACTTTTTATTTTTTAAATAAAGTAAATGCTTATGACTAATCCGGACACCAGCATAATTGTTTATTTTGTGGTTACCAATGCTAATTGACGATACGTTTATCAAGCTGCAGATTACATTCATACATTTAACAAACAGGTATACATGTAATCTTGATCATAACATGACACTTGGTGAAGTGTACTCTAAGTTGTTGATTGTATGTAAATCAGTCATTAGGGGGCATTGCAGGGCTTTTTTACGTTATATAACAGACTCCCATTAAAAGGCATCTTACCAATTGGAAATTTCTTTCAAATCATGCAGTTTTCCCCAAAACTCAGTCATACAAGCTTTTTGGCTTCCCAATTCAGTAATTTTAGCGATAAAATTTCCCAAATTCAACAAGTTTGGGCCTCTTCCCAATTGAAGGAAAAAAGCCCTGAATTGGTTAGACTTGATGGCTAATATTGCCGCGTGTAGAAAGTATTCCGGATTATTCGTTAATACGGACATTACTCCTGTGAACGGAAGTTTTTCGATAAACGAGGCTCGACTGTACTGTCATGGTAATGACTAATGTTGCATTTCACTATGTTTAAACTTATTGTTTCATAATTTATAACTCATTTTACCCAGTTTTGAAGTCACTTTAGCGCTATTACACTTTTAATAAATCATGTGTATGAATATAATGAAGGTGTAATTGCTCTATGAAGCAGCTTGATTGGTTTTATGATTGGATGTTCACCCATTTTGTTGTCTGATTTCTACACACTCTTCCAAGAGCATTTTGCTCATCTTGCACTTGTTTAATAATATGCCATTCCTTACGAAATAAACAGTTAAAACATTTAATAATATGCCATTCCTTACGAAATAAACAGTTAAAACAGTTAACACTTCAGGTAAATAATGTGTTTTAAAACGTCATATCAGTTCTGAGTTTGGTTTGGAATGGAATACCTTATTTTTTGTATGTAATTGTATGGATATGGGTTTTTCTTGTATCAATACCCTATTTTTGCAGCCATTAGTCAACTTCTCTCATAAGTCAAGGGGTATTTAGGAGGACCTAAAGTCAGTATTTTGCCTCAACCCGCCCAAAAGTTGACCATGTTTATTCTACAGAAATATCTTTTGAAAACATCGGCAAACCTTTGGTTTACAAGTCAAAGAGAGCTTTAACTTTAATTCCGGTTTCTATTCTCCGAAAAAATCGGTTATCATAACAATAAACATTTAATTGAAGCTTTATTGTTTATATCAGGTATGAATATGTGTTTCTGCATTCTGAATCTTTTACTACAAGCCATTGCATCTAGCCAATCAAACCCTGATAGTTAATGACCATTATTAACATCATTATGAAAAGCTAGTCTCTTCCAAGGATAATATGGATAAACATAAATTAATCCCCCCCTCCCCCCCAAGTAACATACACTGCAGACTCATTATACCGCGACCCGTTATAACGCGATACTCATTATAACGCGGGTCTCCTATGGCTCCCAAAATTTCAAGCACATTAGGGCTTAAACAATAGCCTAAATCTCCCCCTTTCTGCAAAATGACGCGGTCGGCATCCTAAATAGAAAGTCTACCTACAAATTGCACTCCGAAGGCGTGAAAATCAATAACTCCCTGGGTAATCCCCATTGTTTGTCACGGTCTTTTAAACAAAGCGCGTGGCCTTTATACGTACACAATCCGTGACCCGAGGGAAGATTTAAATCTATGTGTACATAGTGTTGATAAATTACATAATATCATTAGTTTGTACACGCTTATTCAGGGGAGTGTTTTACACCTAGTTTAAATGGTAAAGCATTAGGTACACATGCTGGGAGAACTTCGATAAAATTTACTCACTCCTAACTTGGAGTTTAAATCTATAAATAGAACATGGGTTAACTGAATCCACCCTCCTTTTTCTGTAGTGTGTATTTAAACTGCACGTGCCTCTATCAATGATCCTTAACTTGAATCGTAATGAAACCAAAAAAAAGGAATATATAGTTAAACATGTAAGTTTTGATTATGTTTTTTATTTGCTTTTCTTTTATTCACAATAAATTCAATGATAAGTCTGTAACTCAACACAATCTTGAAATATGAATAGACTACTTCTTGAATCTTATTGTTTCTTAAGTGGTTATGGTCTGGCATATAGCGCGTAAGGGACCTCGCGTTATATTTGTCAACCCCACTATTAACGCGGATCTAGCATCATGGCTCCCGACGACCGCGTTATAATGAGTCTGCAGTGTACATGTATTTCCTTGCAAGGTGGTTAACTATTCTTAGCGGTCATACAATTCACAGCTATATTGTGTACCCCATATGAGTTGACCATCAACTTTCCGGTGTCTAACAGTCGCAGAGCTCCAGATAAGATTTCCAATAAGTTTCCACTATAAGATTTTGTTAGCAATTCGTTTTTTGCATAATCCATCATTTTCAAATAGATTTTTTTCTAATCATCAATTGTTCTACTACTTTTGTTGTGCTTGACTGTGGTGTCTCTTTGAATGTTGCACGAGCCCTTTCTGGCCCAGACAATTGCCACATTTTATTTATTACAACATTTCAAATGAATATCGGCATCCGAGCCTTCAATTCGTAACCAGGAAAAGTCACTTTTCAATGCTGAGATCTGTTTTTGTGTGATGTTTTGCTTTTACTGTCTTCGATTCCGCTTCATCAACTACTTTTGACACAATATCAAATAAGACACTGCCAACAACAGACTTCGTCGCGAAATGAACCCAAAAATACTTGCAGAATTAAGTTTCTATTGAACTTGTTCACGCTTTGCAGCCAACATAATTAAACAGAAAACAGAAATGGTAATGAAATCATAAACTGGGAACCGGTCTGTTATAGAAACATAGCAGAGCTTGTAGACAGCAGGGGACCGTTTAATGAAATTATTCGTAACCAATAATTCTCGGACCAGGTAACGGAAATCTGATTTTATTTACGCTGCGCAGTTCTCGGAAAATATGTACCATCAAATTACGGTCATAAATCGTTTCTCTTTATCTCAATTCGTTTTGGTACGATGGATTTTGATTTTCAAAATCTTACCTGGAGATCTGCAGTCGGTAGAGAAATTGCAGTGGACGGGCAATTTTTCTAGGTCATTCAAGCCTGTCAACTACAATTTCTCTGCCAAATGTTAGACATAACTCTGTTATAAACTAAAAGCATGGGTTATCATATTCCACCAGAACCAGAAAGTTGGTAATTTCATGCGGGGAACACAATGTGGCAATCAATGGCAAAAGGTGAAAAAAATACCTGTGGCGTTCTAACTTAAGATTGCAAACATTGGTCAAGTGCTTCCCCCACCTGATGAGATTCGCATCAAATTTTAAGTGGACAACCTGATTGTGATTTTCAGGATATTTCCATATATCTAATGGGCAGATCTATTTCATATCAAATTAATGTATTATTGAAATTGTTTTCTTCTAAAAATTACCAAAATAGTTCATTCTCACAACAGGCTTAATTCTATCTCAGGGTTGATGTGTGGTGGGGGTTTGCCAAGATGAAGAGAGGTGTACAATGAAAGATGAATTTAGGACAGAATACAAACCTTGCATAGAATTAACCTGTCCATCTATGAGTGGAAGTCTAGCATTCAAACCCATCAAAGCCAATTTTGGACTTTTTCTGTTTATGGTATCTTGAACTACAGTCTTCACATAGGAGTCCACAATGTTTGTCCCTCTAATCTGTTCCTCGGTGGACGACCAGGGTAATCCATGTAACTGATTAGAAGAACACAATTCAACCTTTTCTGATTTTAGTTTTGTTAAGTCAAATTTTGAGTTCACATTCTTATCAGAGCTAATTAATGGTGAGACGATTTTGTGATTTTTGTGAGTGTTGTTCAATGCAAAGCCAACAGTTACGATTTTCGAAGAAGATGGATTCAGTTTAAGTGGGTCCATCAGAGGGGTTTTGGCACATTCAAATGAGCTAGCATTCCCAGACTTGAAATCACTATCACCTAGTTCGGACGGTGTATCGTCTGATCTTTCTGAGCTGCTCCCTACACCTGAGTCATTGTTATAAGACCTTGGATCCAATGGCTGACCCCCTTGGCTCCCTAAATCAGCCCCATTTTGAGTATCGAGGTTTATGCTCTGAGAGGAACATTCAGAGTCCCCATTTATGTCTGGTGAGCATGATGGTTTCCCACTTGCACTGTCAGTTTGTTTCACTTGTAACAAGGGTTTATTGAGCAATTCATGGGGAATTGATTTGATATCACTTTCCTGAGGTAATCCAACTTTATTTGCAGGCTCCACTTTTAAGTTCGTCACACCTGGAGCACTTTGTTTATCACACTCATTTTGTACACTTCTAGGATTTTCAACATTGTCAAGAAGTTTTGGTTTGAGTTTATCATAAGGTGGTGTGACATCGTTTTTCACTTGAGAATTTGCCACACTTTCTGTTTTAACAACTTCTGTGAACTGTTTATGTTGGAGTAAATCACTTGAAACATCTACACCAGGATGACTAGAATTAAGAGTTCTGTGTGATAGATTCAACGAGACGGCACTGGCTGCAACAGAATGTTCAGATAACGTTCTTTGGATATTGGAGTTCAAACTTGGATGCTTACCCTGATGGCTTAAAACACTTTCATATTTCAACGTTGAGGAGATGAAGGCATCAGTTCGGTTCACTTTCTGTCCCCGAGATTGCGGAGAAGTTTGTTTACCACTCTCACTTTTAGTTGGACTTGTGTCTGATAAATTATCAATAGGTTCTAAAAGTCCTGTTACAGGATTGATTATTTTACCAGCAGTGTCACTATCCTCAGGTCTCTTAATACCTGGTGGGATAGGTAACGGCAGAATGTGCTCAGGAGTTTGTTTAAATTTCATATTATGCGTCATCTGGGGAGGGTTCCGCACAGAGTGTTCCTTTACACTTGTCACAACATCGCGATTCACAAAGGATGTCGTTGTTAGTGAAGAAGGAGATACTGCAAGACTGCAGGGTAGGCTAGCTGGAATAGGCAATGAGACAACAGTGCTGGATAAAACAACTGTACTCGTAACCGGCATTTCAATATCCCCATTTTTCTTCTTCTCCTTTGGTTTACGAGGCTTCCTTTTCTTTTTCGGGGGTTGTTGTAAAGACTCATCCATGCCCGGAGGTAGAAGTCCAGCTTGAAGTAAATTAGAAAAATGCGGATCATGCTGATGAAGAAGGTCAACCAATAAGGGGTTTGTATCCGTTGCAAAACGCAATTTCTGTAAATTGTTTACTATAGAGCTGCCTTGTGGATAGGGAGGAGGTGGGGGTAGATTATCCAGAGCATGTCGTGGACCTTGTGTTAGACCAGGTGGTAACCCTGGAGGCATTCCCGGTAAATGTGGAAATTCCAGTCCAGTGTTAGCCACAGGACTTCGTCTCGGACTTGTTGCATTGACCGTTGAACTTTGTGATGGTTGTCCTTGATGACTAGTGGGCAATCTTGATTGTTGAAATGATGTGTGTTGTTTTCCTGACACATGATCTAATGAAGGCTGAATGATGTTGTTTCGTTTGCCCTTTTGTCCGGTTCCTGTCACAGCTGGAGGATGGCTCTTATCTCCTGGGGGGTTTAACAGTGCATCTAGTCCTAAACCTTGACGCAGATAATCTGCTATATTCTTACTTGTTGTTTCTACATAACTTGGTCCAGGACCTTGGGGACCAATTTCATCCAATGATGATGAGTTTGTGTCAAATATTGAGACCGTTGGCATGTTAGACATGGACGGTTCTGCTGTCCTAAACACCAACTGGGCATGTTCATTATTGCGCCCAGCAATAGTGAGAGATATATGCTGATTTTGAATTTGAACGGCAAGCACACCTAGGTCTTTAAGTCGTGTATTGCCCTGCTGAGCCAACTGCTTCAATCGTACTGCTGCTTCACGTGGGATATTGAATGTGACACGCACACTATTCCAAGGCTCCACCTTCTTCAGAATCAACTTGGACTTGTCTGAAATATGAGAACATTTTCGTGTTTAATAAGTATCAAGATGTGCCCCTATTGCAAGAGCAAAAATGTGAAACCAGTCTTTAATGGAACAAAGCCATTGCAGCTTGCTCCGTTTGCAGATAAACAGAGTTGCCAATTTGAAGGTTCAACAAAAAATATAATAAGTATGACCAATTATATCATGATTGTCATATAATTTCTTCTTCTTGATCACAAACCTTTAAATTAATACTAACTTAAAAATGATCTATAGATTTACTTCAGTACAAAGTGAAGACTTCATCAATTCAGACATTATAAAATGAAAATGGGCTAATAACGAGTTGTTCCTCTTACATTGACAAACTTTTAAGGGTTACCCTCTAACAGATATAACAGTTCCTTGATTGTACACATTATGTTCAAGAAAGGTTTTACATTTAATGCAAGAGTCGAGATATTTTTTACACATACTTTATGGTCTAAAAAAGTATATAAAAAACGAATATTTTCTATTTCATCATAACAACAAATCTTGAAGTCATCTCTTTTCTTTGAATGAAGGCCGTTAGGTTAATTATTTCTTATACAAGGTAATCAAACAAACCAATCAAATTCCACTCTGTCAATCATCTACACACTTTGAAATCAATATAATAATAAGTTTTCTGCTCATTTGCAAATTCACATTTTTCAAAGCATTTCTAAATACATACTTTGATTATGGCAAAAAAAAGAAAGAAAGTTTTTATAAGGGAATAAGCGCAATAATAAGGAAAGATCATGTTGAAATAGTTTGTTAAATAAATGAATTAATTCAGTCTATGATGTCTTGTAATTAAATTGGGGAAAAGGCCATAAAATGCTTAGGGCTACCATACTGCTTTGGTATCAATAGAAAAGAGCAAACTCTGAAGATTGATTAAACTTAATGACATGAGAGATCTTTGGATAAGAATTGTTAGAAATTTTCAAATATCCTAGCAGCTAGTGTCATGGGTTTGCCGGCTATGAAGAACTTAAACAGAAGGAAATGAAATCACAATCCTTAATCATTTAGGATCTTAACCCTTAGAATGCTGGGTAATTTTCTATAAATAATTGTTTGCGTCATCTGCTTTCCAAAACCTTTAATATCTGCCTATTTTTGTTGAGGAAAGATACTCAGATTAGCCAACAGGTTAGATCACAGGCCAGCTGCCAATTTACTTGGCGGCTGGTCTGGATCTAATCTGTTGCATAAGCATGAAGTCGGTTCCAGCACTATAAGGGTCAAAGTGTACTGCCTTGTCATAACAGTTCCTATGGAAAGATTTCTAATGCAATTGTCTGCAGCATTCCCTAGATCTTTAAGGTTTGTTTTCTTCATTTAAATAGTCTCAAAAATTTGACAAATCCAGGTACATTTAGATCCTTACCCTAGAACTATTAAAGTTACCACATTGACTCTATATCTATAATTCTAGACCAAGTGAACTTTGTTTCATACATTCAATCATACATACCTTAAGTCTTTTAGACTTATCTCAACCACAGCAGCTTCATAACAGTTTATGACTTTGAAGAAATCATTTTTAAAGAACATTAAAAAAACTGAAGTTTACAAATGCCTGTGATTCAATCAATTTTCAAATTGAAAACAACGATGTTCTTGCGGATTCTTTTCATTTGGTTTTTACATCGTATCATTTATTTTACATTTAGTTACATTGCAATGCCTGACTAACCAATAATGTATGTGAAGCACTTACTATCAGGGTTCTCTCTGGCTAAAATTTTCTTTGCGCCAACACTTGCGCCAAATTGAAAAAGTTGGAGCCAAATTAAAAAAATTGGAGCCAAATTCAATAAGTTGGAGCCAAAATAGTCTTTTGTAGAAGGGGAAAACCTTCATCAGGGTCACCTACGGTTCTAAAGAGGTTCTCAAGTGTTCGTTTGTTCTATCTATTTCTATGTGCTGTTTTCATTAGGTTCTATGGATTAAATCCTCTCTCACACTCAACATTTGAAACAGGACATAGCAGAAACATGACTTTCACCTTGGCGTCATATTATAACCAACTATTTCCTGTCCTCCAGGTCTCCTTGTCAGATGTTTATTTGATTTTTAGTGGGAGGCATATTCAACGACTGAGAAGATCAATTTATAGTCACTCTTGTGTTGGATCAGAATAAAGTGTCACTTAAAATCGCGGATTTTATATACCAAAACTTCGGTGCATAAAAGAGTTTCATTTATTTGTCAATCAACACAACTGACTTCGTCAATGTTTGATGTCAACTTCTTTAAAAGGAGCGCGAGGGCAAACATTTTGATTGAAAAGCAATTAAAGTAATCAAAGTCATAATTTCCGTATAATTGAAGTTGTAAAGGCTGGCGAATGACTAATTGGTGTACACAAGAAAGTGTCACCTTCAACAAACTTGACAATCAACAGATAATGAACAGATAATGAACTGAACAAGTGTGAAAACGGGTTTATCCCGTATCGGAAATCGCATTTGATAAACAAGCTGGTTCCCGAGTTCTAATTCAAAGTACTGCGATTACGGGAACCATCGATACATGGTTCTCGGCTCTACAGTAAAAACAAATCGATATTGACTCGAGATCGGCAACCATGCGGTAAACAAACATCAAATTCTCGCGGAAAATAGTCGGCGCCAGGCACTTTCGCCAAATTTGTTTTTCTTGCGCCAATTTCTTGATTTTGTCGCCAATGGCGCCATTTGCGAAGCCCAGCGTGAACCCTGACTATAGTCTTGCACTGAACCCTCGGAATGTGAGGCTACCTTTCATGAAGATCCAATTTTTTTTTTTATATACTGGTTTTATATCACATCAACATTATTTCAGTTATGTAGCGATACCCGACTATCAATGATGGAGGAAGACCGAATGCTCAACTGCCCATAAGGGCTTGTCAAGGTGGGTAGAACCATAGGCATTCCGTAAGTCAGTCGGGAGACTGCCTCTCATGAAAATCCATATCCCTCTCAGAATGTTAACCCACGCAGAGAGGGGCCATGTGATTTCAAGTTCTGTCTGTACTCTAACCACTAGGCCACGGAGCCCCCCCCCCCCCAAATTTATTGGTCTTGGGATAGGATCCATAATGGCAAGAGGCCTTGTACATTCATATCTAGTTTTCTAACCACTCTGCCTTCACAAAAAATAATAAGCCACATAGTGTTAATGATTATGGAAAGACCATCCAGGGGTAGCAAAATCTGATTTTGATTTACTTGTCCTTTTATAATGACAAATCTTTTCCGGACTTTTCCATATTAAGGTTATATGGTGCATTTTAGTAAAAATTCATTTGTTCCTTGAGGCTTTTGGACATTCTGGGCAACACAGACAATTGACTTTGCCACCCCTGCATTCATCAGGTATAAAAGTTAAACCTCTCAGTCCCACCACTCAATCTATACTAACCTGTAAGTAAAAGGTCTTTCAGACTTTTCGTGAAGTCGTCTAGTCGATCCTGAAGATGTGGATCATCATAATCTCCCTCACAGGTGAACACAGTCTCAATGTAGTCCTCTTGAGGACCCATAGTCAACTGAAGTCGCCTACAAAATACAAACAGGAACACACATTATACCAAACATTTTTCCTCAATATAATAACTCATTTGTGATGGACTATTGATCCTGCTTTTTTATTTGATCCTTGACCATTTGAAGATGGTATACAGATTGGCAGATAGTTAAGGTGTCTTTCATCAGGATGGGAAATTGAATTTAGGACTTTTTCCCTTTAATTGGGAAAAGTCATATAATATATAATATATGCCTGTTCATTTCGGGACATTTTGGCACTAAGTTGCTCAATTGGAAACCAAAATGCTTGTGCGACATTAAATTTTGGGAAAACTGCATTAATTTAAAGAAATTTTGAGAAGATGCTATGTAAAGGACCTTGTCATACAATGCCAGACAGCCCTGTGATTGGGGTTTAAATTTTAATGCTACTTTCAGTCCTAGTGCGTTGGTCTACTAGCTTATCTAAGTCCAGGGCTCACCCTGGCTGGAAATAAGTCTGCGCCTGCACATTCGCCAAATGACAAAAAAGGTGCTAAATCTAAGAAGTAGGAGTCAAATTCTGAGCAAATGGCTCAAATTAAAATTTCTTGATTTTAAACACTTTTCATATTATGTACACATGTGTTAAATTTTTCCTCCTGGTAAATTATTTTCTTTTTGTTATGTTTCACCAAGTGTATTAAAATTGTATTGTCATAAATATAATGTAATACTAATAAAAATATATGTTAAAGAAAAAACAAAACAAAAATAAACCTCCAAGATTCCCCCCCCTTTGGAACAAATTTGAAATAAAGATGGTTTAACTAAAGGTTACGCTTGCTGTGAGTGACAAAATCAAAATGAATCTTGCATCTCAGATAACATTAAATCAAAATGAATCTTGCATCTCAGATAACATTAAATCAAAATGAAGGCTATGTTTCTTGGTTTTGTTAATTATTTTAGAAATGTCCGATAGATAAACGAAAAGTTCAAACATGATTTTAGGTCTCTGTTTCTACTTTCGTCAAGACTCCGGTCTGATGATTCGAATGATTAACAATAGGATCGCAATATGAATAGTACCGATGCATCAGCGAAGAAAGCAAACTGTCAATATCGAAATACATTACAAATTAACCCTCTTTTAATTCTCGCATTCTACCATGCATCATAACACACTGGTTGGAATTAGGTAAATATTTTCGTTGAACATCCGCATCGAGGCTACCGATCAAGCGTGTCAAGCTGTTAACATAATGATGGCCCGATTAATACACGCCTCGGGCAATTAGCTAACAATTAGCGGATTAATTTGGGGATTTCAGAGATACCGTTAAATGTGTCAAAAGATATAACTGTCTGAAATATCCGGAAAGGTTGAAATAAGGTAAAGTCGAACGAAAAAAAACATGCGTCGACAAATTCGCCAAATCGGGAAAACCTTCGCCAGAATGAAAAAATATTCACATTTGGCAACCGACAGAGTGAGCCCTGTAAGTCCCTGACCTTTTCTTCCAGGTACTGCATCAGTATTCTTCCAGTGGTTGAATGCTTCCCCACATGAGAACACTTGTTTGGTTGTGAAAGATGAATTGATATATAAAAATATTGTAAGTATGACTTCATCAAACATCGGGAAAAAAAGACATTTGCCAGACTGAGTTTTGAATTCTGAACCGCGCATTTCAGGTCATGACATTACCATATCTTCTTTACCAACTTAGATATTGCTTGGCTTTTTATCTAGTTGTAGTTCAAATGTTATTGATATTTCCTTAGTAAGACAAACCTGAGCTAGGTGTTATTGATAGCCTGTCATAGTTCAGCTTTTGGCTCCTCTTTCAGCACACTTGCAAAAGCAAACATTTTTACCACATTACCAAGATAACAGAAAGATGGAACTGAATTGGTCTAAAAGAAAAAGCCGACCAAAACTTCATGAAACAAAGTGCCTTATGCATGTTCAAATGAATCATCACAACCCACACAAGTATCCGGTTCACCTCTTATAAGCGAGTTATTTATCATTTAATATCGACGAAACTCCAAATTAAGCCCTCGGCGGGCGGCCATGTTGTGTACAACTGGCAGGGAATTTCCTGTGGGATATATGTCATCGCATTACATATAATATTGTTGGGATGATGTATGCGTCTTATCCAAGATCGGGTTGTGCTTAATGCGATAGTTGTACAACAGTCTAATTCTACTTATAAATCCATCGTTTCAATTGAGTAAGAACAAAACGAAAGATTCAAATAAGGAAAATTTTGATCAAATGATTTTAGTCAAGGTATAGTATCAAATGCTCACAAATATTGAACTCAAATTATTCGGTACACTGTACTCATAGTGGAGAGGATTTTCAGAGATGTCCTACTTTTCGGACCATGTGACTTGGCTTAGTCATTCGCATATTTCGGACTTCTTCGTGAACATTTTCTAGCATGTTTTAAGTGTGATTTAAATAAAAAATTTGGATATAAATACAATGGCGACATTTCTGAAACTTCAAACATCAACAGATAAAAGGTTGAGCTCCAAAGTGGTATGTCTGATTTCATATTCCATTATATATTTGTGGACTGAATCATAGGTGGTCAAACATGCATAAAAAATCTGTGCGCAAAATTCAACATAAAAAGCATGATTGACTCTTGACTCGAAGGCGTCAGTCAAAAAAGCAATAGCCTTCGAGACCAGAAACCTGGACTATATCTGTTATAAGAGATGTAACCATTGTCATATTTACTAACTGATGGACAACAAAGCCTACAACCTAAGCAACTACATGTTAATTTTTTCTCATGCCAGGTTGCAATTATGTTCTTGAATCACAAAATGGTTTGATTAAACCATGTCATGAAGACTGTTAATTGGAACATTATTTAGGGGAGGCAACTCTTGTAAATTAGATTCTTGATTAACTAAAATGAGTCTTATTCTTTAATCACAAGCAAATGCCTTGTATGGATGAAACACGTCGATCATTTTTCAGTTTTAATTGATCGCTAATCATGTGATTCATTGATTGTCACTTGAAATTGAGAGCATTAAATACCGATTTGCTTTCGTCCACCATTTTTGTTTTGTGAAATTGACACCGTTGATTTTTACCACCATATTACGAACTGTCACGGATAAATAATTGACAAATTAACGGTGGCTCAAAAAGTACACTCGTGATGGCAGTTCAATAGAGAAGTATAATTATAACCGGAATGGTTCACTTCGTAATGCAATGTTCCTCAACCCTTTTGGTCAGAATTTGCAAAAAAAAAACTCGTGCACCATACTCTTCCGCAGCCGCGATAAACATGGTAGTTTACTACAAAATGCAATCCATAATTCACATGATCGTCAAGATTTAAAATCCTTTTGTGTATATCTTATATCAATTATCCCAAACTGTACCTGTGGAGGCGATAAAACGTTCCTAGAAATGACCTTGTTTTCTCAACGCCATGGAACAATAACAAGTGCCGCCATTTGCAATAGCATCATAACGCATGCGCATAGAAGATACGGAATTCTGGGTATTCAACTAGGTCGCGGCGCGAAGGATAAAGTTCAACTCAAGAAACCGATTAGTTGAATGAATGTTTCATTGAATGAGATTAAAAGTAACCTTTTTCACACACTTTGAATGAAAATGTGAGAGAAAATTCATCTGAAATCGATCCGAACTTGTAACAATGTTGTATAGATCCTTTAAATATATTTTACAAGCCAATTATAATTGCACTCCTTACAGTTTGATGGAGTAGGGTCTGGTGTAAATTGCCTATGCCCAGGTTTATATTTATAAACCAATGACCTTATAAAAGCGTTATAAAGGGTTTCTTGATATAAACCAATCTAAATTATTTGAGTTTTCAGAATTTGAACTTGGACTGGTTCGACCATACGGAACTGAGAAAAGCCAATAATTTGTTGACACAGATCTCAATTCACAACCATAATAAGCAATAACGGTTTTCGAATCCAAAGGGTGTCAGTAAGTTATTAAACTCGGGCATTTGAGACCGTGCTGATTCCCGATAATGGTCTTCAATATTACATTGTTCAGTAACAATTTTAAAGGTATGTGGCTTACTAATGAACGACAGTACACGAGCTTTTCTACGATTAGCCCTTTACCAAACGCCAAATTTTCGACTGTCCCCGATTGAAAAAGATTGCAGACGACATTTTCAAAAGTGAGTAGCAAGGGCGGATTTTAGGGGGGATGGGGGGGGGGCGGAGCCGGTGTACGCCCCCCCCCCCAAAAAAAAAAAAAATAATTGACCAAGTACAATTTAATTTTAAACAAGCTCAGCTATCCTTATTATAGACGGCTGATCTGATCAAATGTCATTTAATTATCATAAGAAAATTGCCTGTTCAATCACTTTACCGTTTAATGATCATTCCCTTCATCCTTTTCAATAATTCCGTCACATTCTGCTAATTAAGTCGATATAAGTAAAAATATCTGTTTCCTCCAAAGGGAAGAGTGAAAAGGGTAACCAAAGATAATTGAGATGTCTTTTCTCCAAAGACAAGAAGCGAAAAGTTTCCAATATCATGTGGTAAATATTTTAATTAGATTCATTTCAATTTTTTACGAACCCTGAATAAATGATATTCCAATTTTGCAGCGTGTGGTTTTATTCCAAGCACAAAGTGAAAGTACTAACAACGGCATGTGTGTATGATGTCAGAGGTTGTGCTAAATCACAAACAGGTTGATTAACTTAAAACTGCTAGATTGGATTTTTTACCTGATGATTTTTTTTCTTCATATTTGTGTATTTTGTCCCGCCCCACTGAGTTTCTTTCCGAAGAACCAATGAAAGTTGGGACAAGGTCCTCTGTCTCATAATAAGTTTGCTAAATTGCAATGAACTTTTCATTAAAACCGAAACAGCAACCTTCGATTAATGGGAATAGCTGAAAAAGATGCGATGCAAGGGTTGATTAAACGCAGCCCATATACAGTTTGTCATGCGTCTGAACTAGACCTTAGGTCTTTATTATTTTCGATAATTAGAGGCTATTAAAATCAGTCAAGAGGAATATGAGTTTACAAAAAGTCTTGATTCTTAATTCATTATCAACAACTGCGCAAGAGACACCGTTGTTGATAAGACTCTTCGGGTTTAGACACCTGTTTGTTCCTTACACATTTGCATGAAAGTCTGAAAATTTAGTCACTATGATGGTTGATATAAAGATCTATTCTAGAGCTCCTATAATACGCATTTATTAAAAATGTCAAATATCATTTTTTCACAAGGTAGAACATACGACGTTGACCACTGTCTATTTACGTGTACATGATAGGCCTATTTTCTGGTGATCAACTTGAAACCAAGTTCTAGTTCTAGTTAGTAGCCTTTATTTTACAACCTTAAGATCATTTTTTTTTATGTTAATGAGATAAACAAAAATGCTCTTCATCTATGGCAATGTTATTCCAATTATACTATACTTCAAAACATACAAGGACGGAAAACCATACCACCGACAGCCTAATTTTCATTTAACATATTTTCCTCTTTTATTAAATAGAAAGTGGTCAATGTACATCAAAAAGTCACTTTTTCCTTCAATATCCATATAATCTTATTGATTTGATCCAATTTAGCAGTATCTTATCACGACTTTAGAGAGGTGTTTTAACTCAGGAGAGGTCGTTTAAAGGCTTTCAAATCAGCATAAAATCGATTTCCGTCAGGGTTTTTTGTCCCCTGAACCCCAAGCAGGGCGTTGCCCTGCACCCATAGGGCGCCTAAGCAGCCCCCAGCTCAACATTTTACCAAACAGTAACAACATTTGACCAGTTTGTTGCAGATGACTATGGAAATCATTGTGTGGATAGGAGAAAATTGCGCTTAACGAGCAATTCTTCTTTTCCCACAATGTTTTCTGCCCTACCAGAAGATTATTTTCATCACATTTTGAAATGTCGTCTGGAAACTCTTTCAGTTTGGGACAGTCGAAAATTTTGCTTTTGGTAAAGGGTTAAAAACTGAGTTTACACCCCCCCAATTGAAATTGCTGTATCCGCACCTGATTAGATCTAACTTGAAAAATAATCTTTTGAAAGGACAGAAAACAATTTCCCCTTTTCCCACAATGTTTTCCATATTCGTTTGCAACAAACTGGTCAAATGTCATTATTGCTTGGTAATCCAGGGTTTAGAAAGTTTGACAGTCCCAATCATGAATATTTTCGCATGGTACGTGTTGCTTCTTATTAATCAGCGACTCTTTGAATTTCCATCTCAAAGATACTGTCTCCACTACCAGGAATACAGGCGTTGAAGTTCGTGATCTCGTGTAACGAACCGAGCAAATAAACCTCTAAAAGACACTTTAAATTTCGCATCCGAATGGTTCCTACTATCGCTCAGAAAGTTTTGAGCTGCACAAAATATTGCGAGCGGTGAGGAGCGGTCAATTTTCCTCTACGACAATGTTCACCACCGTCCAACCAACGCTCAGTCAAAGTTTGGCACCGCTAGACGCAAGTTCGTGAACGTTTGGACCCACAAGGCTAACGATGAAATCTTGAACGCTGGACAACCGCTGCTTCGCCAGCTTCGTCTGGGCGGTGATTAAACGTTGCACAAACTTTGATGGAGCGGTTGTAAGCGTTTTTCGAACGGACACGGAATTGCTGGAACGGTGTCGGGCGTTGAAGTAGCGATCCATTGCAGTAAATGCCAGTGATAAACTTTGGCTTAGCGTTGCTATTGAAGTGTTGGAGCGGGATTAGAATTTGGCTATAAATACGGGAAGAGTTGAGTCAGAAGTCCTTTTTAAATCATACTACCTCAGTGCAAACCTCATTTTAATGTGCTCAGTTATAGTAAAAGTGTTCTACCATGGATGCTAGGAGACTTGTGATTGGTGCACTAGTTCAGCAGCAGAATCATGATCTCTCGGATTGCAACAAGTTATTGACAGAAGGAGAAGAGAGCGAAGAAAGAGAGAAAGACGTGTGTTGGTCAGACAGAGGATATCAAGAAGGGTGTAACATAGGCTGTATGGTGTAACATAGGCTGATGGTGGAGCTGAGGAATGAGGACCCACAAGCCTTACATCACTTAATGAGAATACTACCAGCCATGTTTGATGAAGTTGTACAGAGGCTGATCACCCGATTGCCCAAATAAAGCGCCATTACCGACCGAGCCTGGAGCCTGGTCTCAAAGCGGTAATCACCCTACGGCACCTGGCCTCTTGTAACACCTACAGAAACATGTAATACACATGGAGGGTCCCCCACAACACCATCAGTGTGGTAGTTAGAGAAGTGTTAAGTGTCATTATTGATGAGTACAAAGATGAACTGTTGTGTCATACAACGGAACAAGGATGGAGAGACCTAGCTGACCAATGGTACCAGCGATTGAACTTTCCCCACACAACTGGTACCGTTGATGGCAAGCACGTGGCCTGTAAAGTGTCTCCAATCTCTGGCTCAGAATTCTACAACTACAAAGGCTTTTACAGCCTGATCCTGTTTGCCATGGTGGATGCTGATTACAAGTTCACCTACAGAAAGCTGAACCATGAAGAGCTCATCTTCAACTATCAGCTGTTCAGGACAAGACGGATTGTGGAGAACGAATTCGGATTCTGGTCAACAGGTTCCAGATTCTGCTCACCACCATGCAAAATCATCATGAAACTGTCAGAACCATCGTGGAAGCTTGTGGTTTGCCTCTCTATTAACTTTAAACTACGCCACGCCGTTTTGTCAACGCTCGCGTCACCGCTAAACAAACGCTTGCTACAGTTAAACCAACGCTAAACCAACGCTTGCTTCAGCGGTGCACCGCTTTAACAACGCCCGTGTTTTCGATATTTTCCCCATTTTGTGCGAGGTGGCGGAGCGTTGCCAAAATTCGGCCCCTCTTCATACCGTTCAAGGAACGCTCCAGCAAAGTTCTGGCGGTGTGACCGGGCCTTTACAAACAGAATATGACACGTTCTTTTATCAACAAAACTATTTATCATTTTGTCGCGATCAATTCTTCCAAATTTCCATTAGCCGATGGTACTTTCTATTATCACAGCAGAGTGACAAAATCCTCTTTCATCACAATGGTTTCTTCAAAATTTCCCACTTAAGCCGGTATGCCTACTGTCTTTTATAAACAGTAGAGTTGTCCTTTCACCACAATGGTGGGAACCGTGGTCCAGTGGTAGCGCGTAGGCTTCGTGATCGGAATGTCCTGGGTTCGTATTCCGGCACGTCATCGGAATTTTCCTGTGCAAAAATTGCATCCGACATTGCTCCTCTCCACCCAGTTTTAAAAATGGGTACCTGAGAGGGAAGAAACCAATGTGCCGTAGCTGCATTTGCGCCATATGTATACGACCGGTTTGTCACCCACTGATCGATAATTGCCGCCTGAATATGCCTAGCATAGATATGAGACTATAAACCTTACCTTTACCTTTTGGTTTGATCGAAATGTCACACGGACTATGGTACTTTCTATGTCAACAATAGCCCGACAAATTATGTTTTCGTCGCAATGGTTTCTTCCAATTTCATACAGAAGATGCTACTTACTAGTATAAAAAAATGTCGTATGCGTGTTGTTTTCATTTTTGACCAGTACAATTTTCATAGAAGGGAATGTGTTAGAAAATACATTTGAGAAAATAAGGGATATATCTATAAAGAGCACTTTCAATTTTTCCACAATGTTTCTCTTTTTATTTTGCTTGATTCGGGATTTAAAACCGTTTTAATCAAACTCTCAGTTATATAGAGGGGACATTCGCATTGCCTCGGCAGTTCTATTAAAAAAATCCAAAAAGGAATTAAAAAAAAATCGTTTAGCAGCGAGTGGGATTCTAACCCGGGACCTCGCGTCTGACATACCAATTTGTTACTACAACAATTGCAGATGATAGGTTTGATAGTCGCAAATTGTTAAACCTCCAGAGTCATTTCTGAAAATACCCATGCCAAGAGGCATACTTTTTGTAAGTATGACTGCATTACGGAAACAAACGAACAATGGATATTGCTGGCGAAAACCTGGCCAAAAAGGAAACAATATCTGATTGTTAGTTAGAAATCATTCATGGTACGCTGGCTGTGAACTAATTCATTACAACTGCGAATAGCAACCCCTCTCTCATCTGTATCTTGACCGATGTCCATGCAGAATACGGATCAACGGCACGTCGCAAGACTCGTCCAACTATCAATGGGATTCGAACAAACAAAACAAAACCGATGTCATTCGCCTTTTTGGCTGTTACATTTGTGCTCCAGACAAACGCATTCGCTTTATGAATTCCATTGGGCAATCCGAATATATATGTCCTTCCAGAATTAAACCTTTAAATTTAATCCATTACCAAACAATAATGACATTTGTCCATTTTGTTACAGACGACTCTGGAAAACATTGTTGGAAAAGGAGAAATTGCTCGAAACGAGCAACTTCTCCTTTTCCCACAATGTTTTCTGCCATATTAGAAGATTATTTTTTCAATGTCATCACCTTTTGAATTGTCGTCGTTTCTTTATTTTTTTTCTTTTCAAATATCTTCATTTTCCATTGTGAATATGGGGGGGGGTATCAACAATCGGCTTTAAAAACACCTTCATTTTGAAACTAAATCGGCGCGCCCTTTGGTAAAGGGCATAGGCGTAGGAGGGGGGGGGGGCAAAGTATACTCTGGCCCCAGTCTGAATATTGCCCCCCTCCTACGCCTATGCCCTTTACCAAAGGGCGCGCCGATTTAGTTTCAAAATGAAGGTGTTTTTAAAGCCGATTGTTGATAATTGAAGAACTAGAAAGTACCACTCATCATGTGTCTGCTATTTACGTCTGTTTAGAAATTTAAAGCACAAATCCAGCATGTAACAAGGTCTCAATTTTCATTTAACAAGGAAACTAACCTTCCCATACATGTTTCCATTCTCCTTCGCAGTTACCTCCCTTTTAAGTACTGGTGTAGCAAAGGGAAGTAATTCTGAGCAGAGATTGACATGTTGTTTTTCACGAGTTATCTTTCTTTTCAACGTGTCCAGGCATGTAGCAAAGAAAGGTGTTTTTAGCACATTACCACTTCCGGGGTCGACCTACCTGAGTGTATATAAATAGAAACTCGACTCTCATCGAAGCAAACACATCAAAATGTCAACACGCCAAAGAGGTATGAAGCGAAAGGCGACCGAGGCCGGAGAACTGAAAGCGAAGCGAGCGAGGGGGGAAACCGATCTTGCAGACGATCTCAAATGGCAGCATGTGGGTGACGTCATTAAGAACGTCTGCCCACTATTCGTGCTGAGTTCGAACACCGTGAGTGGCAGCACTAAAGCCGTCGGGTTCGACATAGACTTCACCGTTATAAAGACAGCCAGTGGGAGGAAGTTTGCAGGAGGTAAGAGTTCGGGGTTATAACCCTTTACCAAACGCCAAATTTTCGACTGTACCAAATTCAAAGAGTTTGCAGACGACATTTCAAAATGTGATGAAATTGGAACATAATTTTCAGATAGGATAGAAAACATTGTTGGAAAAGAAGAAATTGCTCATTAAGAGCAATTTCTTCTTTTCCATCAATGTTTTCCAGAGATGTCTGCAACAAACTGAATAAATGTCGTTATTGTTTGGTAATTGGTATATATTTGCAACTTTGCAGATGTTTCAAGGTTTGTCCATTCCCTGAGAGATGAATTTGATTTTTGAAAGTGCTCCCTGCAGATGAAATTTGAAAATATTATGAAATAATGAGAATTTGTTCAAAATAATAACATTCTTGCATCACAATGTCTTCTATTATGTAATGTGCAAACAACATTTGTTTACAAACTCTATTTAACGATATTTTTTGTCACTTTGACGCCTGGTTTTCCTAGTTAACGCTCCTATACAGCAGACGATTTATCTTTTTGGTGTACCAGACGACTTTTGTAAGAAGACAATATTTATAGCAAACAAAAGTCATCACATTCTCCATTGCTGTAAAATGAGAAAGTGTAAGACTAGCAATTAACTTTACTTTGACATATACCCATCTAAAACTACTTTTAATTCGGACAAATTTTACAATTCAGAGTGGACTTATTAGGTGAGAGATATAGTCAAACTAATTTGTCGCAATTTGGAAACATTTAGAAATGTCTGCATTGGTCAATATAACACAACAAATTATTTTGACTAGTGAGAGATATTGAACCAAGCATTGGTATTCATATTCGTTGCTTGGTAAAACACAAACTAACTATGGTTATCAAATGTTGAAATCATCCTGACAAAAGGATTTTTTTTTTTTATTTCTGTGACAAAATTTATGTTCATTTGATTTTCAATTAGTCAAAATAATTTGACATGAAGATTGCCTTTAATTTTTTTGATTGGGCAATCTAACTTGACAGGATTATATTGCCTGATGCAAAATTGTTCAATATCAGAATATAGCCCAATTGCCAGAAATAAGTTTGACTAATTTTGAAGATGGTTTAAAATACCTTTAAACAATCCCAATATATACCAAAAACAAACTGAAAGCACTTTCACCAAAAAGCTGAGCCATCCATTTGGGTGTATCTTAACCCTTAGAATGCTGGGTAATTTTCTAAAAATAGATTTTTGTGTCGTCTGCTTTCCAAAACCTTATATATCTGCTTAATTTTGTTGATGAAAGATACCCAGAATAACAAACAGGTTATATCACAGGCCAGCCGCCAATTTACTTGGTGGCTGGCCTGGATCTAACCTGTTTGCATAAGCATGAAGTTGGTTCAAGCACTATAAGGGTTAAGAAAACGGTGAAACTATCTAACGGACAGCAAAGATTTGACCTTATTGTGTTGTCTATGTAGGAGAGAATGACTGGGAATGGTGGGATGAATGCGTGCCAGACAAACTGCGCCAGCTCAACAAAGATGGCTACAGGGTGATATTCTTTACAAATCAGGCCGGCATTGAAAAGATGAAAGTGAAACCGGAGGAATTGACCAATAAGATTGAGGCAATGATCAAAGAACTTGGAATACCTGTACTAGTAAGAAACATAATACATTGTCTCAAACTTTTTACGAGTAATAATGGTAGCCCTCATTGTAATTGGTTCTTTCATCTGTAATAGCTTGCAGGGGCGTAGCTTGCCTGAAATGAATGTGTGGGCACCTCATTCGAGGGGGTCCTGTATGTTCCCTCGGAAAAAATGCAGTCTGAAATTGCTCTGGTGCTCTGCCTTCTGGCATGTATTTAAAAAATATATTTTGTTTTTAAAAGCAAGAAATAGATGCCCTTTCTGTTGCATTTTTTTTAATTTTGTTTTGTTTTTACTTGCTGAAATAAAAGTTATGGGATGTGCCGTAACCCTTTCCCAAACAAAAACGACATTTGAAGACTTTGTAGCAGATGACTTAAGAAAACCTTGTGGGAAAAGGAGAAATTGCTCTTAACGAGCAATTTTTCCTTTTTCCCACAAGGTTTTCTGCTCTTTCTGAAGAATATTGTTCATTTTCATCACATTTTGAAATGTTGTCTGCAAATTCTTTGAATCTGGGACAGGAAGTGCCTAAAGGAAGCAACACTAATGGCATGTGACCAGGAATTCATCCTTTGAGACATTGAGATGGAATTACTTGACCTAGTAGTGATAATGTCATGATTTCATAATTTTATAATTTAATGTTATCTGGCTTTCAAATTGGTCCTAGCAAAAATAACCTTCTATACTCTTATGATTGGCGCCATCAGCCACAAAAATCCAATGTCATGGAACAGCATAAAGGTGTTGTGGTTTACTTTGTTAATGTATTTGTTTGATATTCTACAGGCGTTTGTGTGTACTGGAGAGAACCATTTCCGGAAGCCGAGCACAATGATGTGGGAATACTGGGAAGATCACTGTAATCAGAATGTCAAGGTCAGTAGAATTGTGTTGTTATATCCAGGCAATGGTAAAGCTTATGACTATTGGCAAGTGGGACCAACACATTTATTGCATGGATTTTTCACAAAAAGATGTATGAAATTGGAATAAGAGCTGTGATGCTGCTTAATTTTACCTACAAGAAGGACTTGTTGAAACCTGGATAAATATACAGTGATGTCTCGTGAATCCGAACACGTCCGTTCCCAACAAAATGTCCGGATTACCGAATCGTCCGGACTAATGAAGCAGGGCCTGTTCTTTAAGACATAAACAACCTGTATGCACATGTATACTTACAACCCTTAAGCAAACGCCAAATCGTCGACCGTCCAAAATTGAAAGAGTTCGCAGACGACATTTCAAAACGTGATGAAATTAAAAAAATAATCTTCTGATATGGCAGAAAACATTGTGGGAAAAGGAGAAATTGCTCGTCACGAGCAATTTATCCTTTACCCACAACGTTTTTAAAAGTCGTCTGCAACAAACTGGTTAAATAATTCCATTCCCTTACAATTTCGTCCATATTGTGAGACATCGGGACAAACGGGCCTGGATAAACGAGGCTTCGCTGTACTATAATAGCATGGGGAAATAAAAGACTGAGCCTACCGGTACTTAGCATTCACAGTCTGTTATGGCCACATGCAATGCAGCCATATTTTTTTTTTTATAAAACTTTAGATTATAAACTCCATATTCAGACCATAGTTAATATTTTTTCCAAAGGATTATGATTTGAGTTTTGAGGAAAATACCTCAATTTCCTGCTATGATAAAGTTGATTTGTGCGTCCTCTAGTACTTGCTCTATTGCAATTGAGTGACATGAGAGTTTGTTTTTCTTGGTTATTATTTACTGGATACTCCTATAGTTTGGTATCTATTCATTTATGTAAAGCATGCTTTGATGTATACTGTAAATTTAGTCTTGATTGAAACCTCCTGCTTCAGAACATGTAAATAGAGTTATTAAACATGAGCTGAATGATTATGTGACAATACTATTTCTGCTTAAATCACAACGGTTTCTTCACAGTTTCATCATTGAAATATTGATTGTCTATCTTTTGCTATATTTTCTGATGCCATCTTCTGACTTGTCAATTAAGATTGCTTAAAATCCAAAAAAACTTATTTTCTTAACTCTACCACCTGCAGACGACACTTTTTACTTGAAGCACACCTTTAGAAAAGCTTTTGTAACATATGGAAAACCTTTCAGTTCTGATGTTGTGGTATATGAATACAATGAAAAAGCATTGTGGCAAAAGGAGAAATTGCTTGTGACAAGCAATTTCTCTTTTTGCCACATTGTTTTTTGTTCAAATCATCTGCTAGCCAGGGGTCCTGGCCCATGCATACTCACATTAGTGCAGGGTATACATACAGGCCGGGCCCCAGGCTTGTCGTCTACAGCAAGACACAAACATGTGACATTAAATGTTGATGTGTTAAAAAAAAGAATTGGTTGCATGGTTTGTTTTTGTTACCGGTAATTGTGTTCAGGTTGACCGATTGAAATGCACGTATGTCGGTGATGCAGCTGGGCGAGAAAAGAATTGGGCGCCGGGTAAACCTAAAGACTTCTCCTGTAGTGATCGAAAGTTTGCTGCTAATCTGGGTGTTAGTAAGTAACGTCTCATTCGCTACATTGGGGTGGGGTGGGTTGTAGATGACAATGGCTTTAAAGAAATGTTATAAGTGGAGACTCTGCCCAAGATGTGCCAAAACTTCATTTGCATCAGCATTTTTTCTTCTATATTCTATCTTTATTCTAAAAAAGATGTATATATATGTATCAAATTCAGAAATCAAGGGTTATCATTAACCCTTTACCAATTTTTTTTTCCAGTGTCTAAAATTGAAAGGGTTTGCAGACGACATTTCAAAATGTGATTGAAATAGAAAAATAATCTTCAGATAGAGCAGAAAACCTTGTGGGCAAATAAGAAGAAATTGCTCTAAGCGAGCAATTTCTCCTTTTCCCACAATGTTTTCCAGAGTCATCTGCGACAAAGGGGTTAAATGTCCTCATTGTTTGGTAATGGGTTTAGCATTGTTAAGACCTGAGACATCTTGTAGTGGTAGCAGCAGATAACTTTTGGTCAATCCTTTAAGCATGAAGAAAACTCAAGTTGTTTATTTCAATTCTTAGATTTTTCATCTTGTCTATAGATTTTTGCCTGATATGTTCCTTTTAGATATGTTTTCAAACAAGCTTCAGCTAAAGAATCGTGACTTTCTTTGAATAGATTGCAAATGCTTGGTTTGTTTCGAATACACAGAATCCAACCAATAAATGATGATGTATGGAGTACATATTTGAAAGGTTTTCTTTGTTGTTTTTAGGCTCAACTTTTTTGAGGTGCATTCTTTTACATTAATATTTTTCATTTCAGAATTTCAAACCCCAGAGGAATTTTTCCTTGGTGAAAAATCCGCCAAATTTGATTGGAGGACTCCTGACCCTTCAAGTTTCTTACACACTGGGTCCTCCCCAGAAAAGAAAGAATTCCACAAAAAGGTTTGATTTTAATTCTTTACCAAACGCAAATTTTTCGCCTGTCCCAAATTGAAAGAGTTTGCAGAAGACATTTCAAAATGTGAGGAAATTTGAAAACAATCTTCTGATAAGGCAGAAAACATTGTGGAACTGCAACAAACTGATCGAATGTCATTATTGTTTGGTAATGGGTTAACACATTACTCCATTAAATCTCACTTTAATCACATCTGCTGCAGAAACAATAGGATCCTAATAAACAAATTATCCTCTAATCACAACAGAAATTCTAACCTACATAATCAAGATGTTTTTTTTTCTTTTTTTTTTTTTCGATATCTTTGTCTTCTGCTGCTTTAAATTAAGAGCGGTCTCAAATTCAATATGGAGGACCACACCATCTGAAATGGCTTTCTAATTTTTATCCAAAAGATTTTTACAAGATATCATTAATAAAATACATATTTTTTGTCTGCTATTGCCAGCTGTTGCTTTCAATTTAGACATGTCCCAAAATACAAAATGGGTGTGTGAGTTGAATTCATCAGTGGTGGCAAAATCTGATTTTGACTACATGAACTTGTATGTAAATGCCAAATCTTTCACTGCGCTTGTCCTTATAAAAGTTATATAGTTAATTTAAAACAAGAAAATCACTTGTTTGTTAACCCTTTCCCAAACAATAACAACATTTGACCACTTTCTTGCAGACGACTTTAGAAAACATTGTGGGGAAAGGAGAAATTGCTCCTAATGAGCAATTTTTCCTTTTCCCACAAGGTTTTCTGCTCTATCTAAAGAATAGTTTTCAATTTCATCACATTTTGAAATGTCGTCTGCAAACTCTTTCAATTTGGGACAGTCGAAAATTTGTTGTTTGGGAAAGGATTAAGGCTTTTGGACAAGCTTAGTATTTAGTCAGTAAAGACAATGGATTTTGCCACTCTTGCTTATATTTTCTTTGTTTTATTTAGACACAAGAAATGGTTATACTGGTAGGACCCCCAGCCAGCGGTAAAAGTACATTTCGTAAATGTTACTTCGAGCCTCATGGGTATGTCACTGTCAATAGAGATACCATGGGCACTATGCAGAAATGTATAAAGGTAAAACTTGCTCTTTTCTTCCACTTCAATAACAGTTATTTAATAACATATACATCCTTCATATGGCTTATAGACATAAATGAAGAGTCTATAGAAACCGAACATCAGTGTACACAAATATACAATTCCATGGAAAAAAGATTTTATAGTTAGTAAATTTGATCTGTTGAAATCCTTTTGGTAGTTTTTTTATTTTCATGTATGTCATTTATAGTATGTGTAAATAATTTAAGGGTTGTACAGTCATCAGGTAAAGAAGAAAACATTGTGGGAAAAGGAGAAATTGCTCATTGCCCACAACATATATATTATATATATATAGCTGTACCACCGCTTTTCATACATTGCTAGTAATCATTAGTTTAGAAACCTCTGCTTCGAGTTGTTCTTCTGTATTACTTTGTTTGTAGTTAACAACCCACTCCAACCACAATCATGTTACAACAACATTCCTCCAAGATTCTCTGTTTGCTTTCAGGTTGCGACTGAGGCATTAAAATCTGGTAAAAATGTTGTTGCAGACAATACAAATCCAACAGTGGCAGCACGAAAAGATTTCATTGAGTGTGCCAAAAAACAGGGTGGGTGTGCTTTATCTATATTTGAACAATTCTGTAGCTTCTCTTTCAAATGAAGATAACTCCTTAACCCTTTACCAAATGCCAATTTTTCAACTGTTCCAAATTGAGAGAGTTTGCAGACGCCATTTCAAAATGTGATAAAATTGAAAAATAATCTTCTGATAGGGCAGAAAACATTGTGGGAAAAGGAGAAATTGCTTGTCCCATAATGTTTTCCTTTTCCCATAATGTTTTCCAGAGTTACAAAGTAGTAAAATATCGTTATTGAATTTGGTTATCGGTTATACTGTTCTCATAAAAATGTTACAGAGAAGAGATTTTTTCCTGTGTTTCTTTGTTGAAATTTTTAATTTGAGCATCAAATGTGGAGGCGTATTAAATATTGGTGTACATTGTTAACCATACAAGTACTGCACCAGGAAATCAGCCCAGCAAAAGGACATTCCATGGAGAAATTGGTGGTAGCCAAATAGGAATTGAACATGGAGTAAGTGCACTGTGATGCCTGCCTAGCCTGGAATAAAGTCAAGTTTGGACTTAAAGTGCAGGATTAAAGCCTCTTAACAAAAGTCTTCATTGAACCCATGTTATGCTATTTGATAGTTTTGAAACAAATTTCCTGCATTCATTTATGTTTCACCATAAAATGAAATGATTTGCAATTGTATGTTTTTTCATGTGAAAGTACAATTCAGTGGAAGTTTATTTGCATGTATTCTGTTACAGGTGTCCCATGCAGATGTTTCGTCATGAAAACTTCATTGGAACTTTGCCATCACTTGAATTATGTTCGACAGAACAAGACCAAAGGAGAAGTTCGTAGAGTTCCTGATGTTGGCTACAATGTGTACAAGAAAAACTTTCAAGCTCCCTCAACATCCGAGGGTTTCACAGAGATAATTGAAACACAATTCATTCCCCAGTTTGATAAGAAGCGAGATGAGGAGCTTTTCAAGCAGTGGACATAGGGTTTTGAGAGACCATTATGTGTGCTTTATGTGAACTTTGTGTAGTATTATTTTGTCTTGTGTATATCTGATCGTTACAGGCTTTTATGACCATAGCTCAGAGCAAAAATATCACAACTCTGTCGCAAAAATGATTTCTGTCTGAGCTATTGGTATAGTCTTTGAGGTTGGTTTTTGGACTAAGGGTGCGTCAGCGCCTTAGTCCATTGAAATTATATACCACTTTTTGAGGGACGGTACTTTATTGATACACAAACAGCGGTCTGACCCCAATTTCTCATTAAACATATGCCTTCATGGTGCTGACTAATACCTTCTTGGAACTAGAAATGTAGTCCGGATTTACTTGCTTTGTTTTGCTCTATATTATTATAACTGTTGTCTTATGGGAAATGGTAAAATGTCCAGATGTTCTAAAAATCGACTAATGTTCAGTCTCTGCTCACAGAAATAATAATTATAGCAATGGTGGTAAAAGGAGCAGCTGTTTTCCTCGAGATGTTGCCAAATGAAATTTCCGAATGTATCCTCAATCATCTTGCCTTAAACGCACCTTAGTCCTTCAGCGCGATCAGCGCTTTAATTATATGACTGTATATGGTATTTTTGTGTTTTATATTTATGTCCTTCGTGCTACCTTTTAGAATAGTTATGCCCATAGCTAAACTTTATTTATAGCTGTTTATGGCTGTTTTTAGTTATGTTATTATTTTTTTCAAAGATATCATTTTTATTTAAATTGTACCAAATAGTGACATTTGATTATATTTTTCATTATCTGTTAATGGAGAATCCCACATTGTTTAATTTGATACAATAAAGTTCAAATAACAATTATTCAGTGCTTTTTGTGTTTAAACAACCATGGCAATCCTCAAACTCTTTCCTGTCATAGCAAAATTTCTTTCTAACGATAATTGAAGTCAACACAATTAATTCATCTCTCACCACCATCAATTATGTTCAAATGGTAAAGCAGTCATCAGCTACAAGAGAACAGTAGTGTGCTTGTGCTGTACTGAATTATCAGGGGTATTGTAATGTGCACTGACTGCCATGATGTCAGTTAAATACTGTTGAGAATAACACAAAGCTCCAATTTAAACAACCATCCTATCCTTGACCTTTGAACCATATTGATTCACTTTCATCTATTGGTAAAACTTTTAAAAGATATTCTCTGTTAGTTACTTAACTTTGTACAATTTTTCCTTTAGAAAGTCTCTTACCTTGAAAACTGAAGATTGAATATTTTGTTCCTCTATTGCATAGCATTCTCATGTCCTATTAACTGCAGGCAACATAAGCTGGATATTCTTTGTCATATTAGGTAGAAACCATTGTGGTAGACGGAGACCGTGAATTTCATGCATGTACCCCACATGTTAGTGGTTTCTAAGAAAATGTATAAATGGTTAGGGCAGACATCACAACCGTTTTTCACATTTAATTCATCACAGTTCTTCCTGCATATGGCTCCTCAGCTTTTATGCTGTTATTGATTGTATGGAGTTAAACACAGGTTTTAACTATGTTTTCAGTTAGATCACACCAGTTAAAGCAGAATATTGGTACCCATTATCCCCCATTTTGAAACTTACTCTTTCATCGCATGATTTAGGTGGTTCTCAGTATACATTTGTTGGGGCCGGAGCTATTGATGTAAAGTGAATAGTTCTGGTCGAGACCGATGTATACCCAGAACGACCACAGTAAACCAACGAAGGGAAAAGTTCCAAAATGGGCGATTATGGGTATTCTCCTTGGACATATCTCTGTGGGTCAAAACTGGCTTAACCATCTTGTACTGTATCACAGTTTTCCGATTGTAATAACATCCCCTTTTAAAGCACCCAAACCTCTGGTAAGGTGATAATAGAACAATTGTTGACATTGCATTTAACCCTATTTGGCCGTTTACATGAATCAACTGAAACATAATCACACATTCTTCTCATTATATAGATGATCACTCTGTTACTAAATTGGCCAATTCTTTAAGTACTACAGGGAAAGTTTTTTTTAAAGGACTATTATCTAAAAGATGGAGATTTTAATCTTCAAAAGATAAATTTTCATATTATGGCTAAAACGATATCACAGATCTATCTATAAAGTGACATAAAACTTGAATAGTGATACACTTCTCAGTCTCCTTCAAAACTTTATGATGAAAATAAAGTATAATTATGTTGCAGAAATATTAAACCGTTTAAACAGTTTATTTTGTAAACAATAATTTAAATCTTTATTACCCATTATACCCTGGTGGTAATTTAAGATACCATCATCAAATTTGAATATGCATTTTTTTGCATTATTCATGTCATTTTATTTAAAGTTACCAAAATGGGTAGGTGTTCACAATTAAAGTAATGAAAGTCATGAAAACTTGTCTCATCTTTATTTGATAGAAATTCAGCAACTTTAGAATAAAGAAATAAAAATAATCTTTTGTTTAGAGAGGATTCCCTTATTAATGAAATAACCATTTTGAAGTTTGTAGTCTACCTCATAGAACATGATGTGCGAGATAGCCCCTTTAACCCTTTACCAAATGCCAAATTTCTGACTGCCCAAATTGAAAGAGTTTGAAGACGACATTTCAAAATGTGATGAAATTGAAAAATAATCTTCTGATAGGTCTGAAAAAATTGTGGGAAAAGGAGACATTGCTCATAAAGAACTTATTGATAGAAGACAAGTTATTACAAAGGGGTTAAAATCCCTATGTGTGAGATAGTCCTTTTAAAGGGGTTTTTAAGCCTGTATGGTTCAGTGGTTAAGGTGGTGGACTTATTACTCAGTAATCCTGGGTTTGATTAGATTAGATTAGCTTGGAGTCATTACCTGACACAGGTCCCATATGGGTCCCTTTCATCAGGGCCGTTCCAACATTTCTCAGTTCTGAAACGGCTTTCCTGGATGCACCAGTACTAGGCAAGGGCTTTGAAGTGACTTGCCAAAGAACACTCCCAAGAAACAGGTGGTCTTGGTGGGGCTCAAACCCAGGACCCCCGTGTTCTGGGTCCACCACCTTAACCACTGAGCCGTGTAAGACCCCGTTTGAGTCCCATCGAAACCTTTGGTTTCATGGAAGTGGCCATTGGTAGGTCAATTCACAGTCATAGTACTGGTGAATCCAGGGAAGCCTTAGGAATTACAGGGTTAGGCCTTCATTAAGGCAAAGGGAGAATTTGTTTTCACAGGAGCATAGGTTATTTTCTGGCTTCCCGGTCAATTCGTACCCAAACCAATTCGTACCCACCCTTTTTTGGCTAATTCGTACCCACATTTCGGTCAATTCGTACCCATCCTAATTTTTAAGAAGTCAATTCGTAACCAGTCTATAATTTAATACGAATTATAGTACATATTAAATGAAAATTCTTACATATTTTGAAACGAATTATAGTACATAATAAATGAAATATATATTTTTAAACTTTGAGCTTTGAGGCACGTAAGTTAGCTATCAATAGGCAATTTTCGTAAATAGGCGGCCATATAAATGAATTTCCGAAAGAAACTTTTTATCAAAGAATTAACAAAACAACAACATATAAAAAGAACATATACATATAGATTATCTATAAAATTATGATAAACCATTAATACAAACGCGTGTCGGCAAATTTTCATTTTGTGTTAGCATTCGCGTAGGGACAAATAGAAATATATTATTTATTACTGAAAATATACCACAAATATTAACTTCATGTTTATAAGGCACGGGCGCACGTGTTTTTATGAGATTATCTATAAACTTATGATAAACCATTAATGAAGACGCGTGCCGGCAAATTTACCTTTTGTGTTAGAATTCGCGTAGGGACAAATAGAAAGATATTATTTATAAATGAAAATATACCACAAACACTAAGTTTATTTTTATAAGGCACGAGCGCACGTGTTTTATGATGTTATCTATACACTTATGATTAGCCATTAACAACATGTCGGTCTCAATTTGATTTGAAAGTAACTTATCATAAATTAATCAATAACAATTTGTTTTAATTTGCTATAATTTTGTAACACCCCTTTTGTTGTAACTGGCTTATGATAAGCCTAGTAATTAAGGACACCAATTGATAGAACAATTAATGACCATTGACGCTGCATTCTTCGGTTTGCACGTGATGAAAAGAATCCATGTCAGTTAGTTAAAATGAGGTAAGTGTGAAAAGCAAGAAAACAAATCTGGAAATCAAATGAAGAAAACATATATAACTTAAAGGGAAACGCTATATCATTTTATTTAATTATTAAACACCATTTTACGTAAAACAAAGCACACATACACCTACTCACAATGCTTCCCTCACAATTAAAACACAATAGACAAAACAAAACATGAACAACGTAAAACAAATGATATTAAAATACTGAAGTATAGGATGGTTACGAATTGACTTGTTAAAAATTAGGATTGGTACGAATTGACCGAAAAGAGGGTACGAATTAGCCAAAAAAGGATGGGTACGAATTGGTTTGGGTACGAATTGACCTGCTACCATTTTCTGTATTAAGAATAGATTTGGCATAATTCATTTGGTGCTTAAGTTGCAGGGGAAACACTTTATCATCTTTATTTTATTCATAGCCAAACTCGCACAATGATTATGAAGGAATGCAAAGCTAAATTTCTCGTTTATAAATGGTAGCGCTTGTACTTTGACTATAACATAAATGTCGCAGTGACTTCCCTTGGTAGATCTTTACACTGACGAATTATTATGGAATAAATACTACGATTTCTTTAAAATTCTGTCCCAAATTACAATAATTGGACTTCTGTTTTGCATTTGCATGATTTAATTATGTCATGCTATGCAGATTAATAAGGAAATGACGCTGTTTAATTGGATAGTGTTGCTGAGATTTCACAACAAATGATTCAGAAAGAGAGAAGACAAAATACAGCTGTGTCAAACAAGTCTGTTTACATTTTTTGAGGTCACAGGTAAAATTAGCACGAATGATTAAACATCCCCCTAAATATAGGTGATATTTCTATTTTCATTTTGTGATTTTTTTGGAAATGAAAATATTTGAACTCGCTCTTCCCTATTTCTGTTTGTGCCTATATTTGGGATGACATTCGGTTATTCATGGATTGATTGACAACTAGGAATCGTTATTTGTTGCTGAATGCCTACTGATTCGCAGGGAAAAGAAGGAGTTACTAGCATGTTATAATGATAATTGGGTAATCATGGTCTTAATAAATATTCCTTGTTGGTAACCAAGTATAAACGACAGAGATCTACAATTAAACACCTGAATGTTTTGGTATATTTAATCAAAATAATTCGGTGTGAAGATTTCTTTTTCTTTTCTGATGGGGCAATCTAATGTCGAAATTTCAAATGATCGAAATAGTGTCAGACTTTTGAAATTCTAATTTTTGAATTTAGCCTGTATTGCTCTGGTTTCAACCCCCTTTGGTTCGAATTTGGTGCATGTGCAGAAGGAGTATAAAAGGGAGGATAAAAAAACTATAAATTATAAAACACTTCAATAACCATTAAACTTATAGAAAAGTTTACTTTTATGAGTCAAGGTCAGTCAGTGCTCCTGGTTATTCAGATGCTTTCTCTAAAAGCGTTAACTTTCAAAGAGTTAACTTAGTGAATTACATCAGTGGGTAAATACTTGTATAATAGTTTTGTGAAATTGGGTCCTTCATTTGGAACTTTAGGATGATGATTTAATGTTTGTAAGTCTAAAGTTATTCATTACATTTTAAGAGGCTGACCGTAGTGAGATTGACTGGTGCCCGAGTGCTTTGGTCAACCAACCCAAACAATGGTTTCAATGTTTACCCCATTTTCTACTGAAATCATCTTACTGGTCTGTCCGGTAGAGCTTAATAGCACTTAACTACTGTTTATTCAATACACAATAACAACACATGCCAATGTGTCATTAAAGTGCAATACTGTGGGGATCTGACATCTATTTTTATGCTTCCCTGGTTTCAATCAGTCTGGCATTTACACTGCAAGGAAAAGAAAAGGAAGACAACAACATTTATTATTTTATTGTATTTGTAATACGACAATTTTTGAAGGAAGTCTTTCATGGCATTTTTGGCCCTTAAAAGGGCCGTTGTATTGACCTGAAAAGAGCATATTGTGATCTATTCTTTTAATGCGCTCCAAAGGACCTGCTGTATCCTGCACATATATTTTCTCATTCCACAGTTGTCTGTTTTGTCAGACAGGTGGACCTGGTCTTTGTCATAATCGTTAAAAAGACTGATGTCACTAAATTTATTTAATTTTTCTTTAAATGTAAAATCTAGTTCTTTGTTCACAGCTGATGTTAAAAAAGTAGTCTTGCTAATTACAAATTAATAAGAATTAGGCGCACCTTACATGCGGAACGTGCATAAACATAATTATTACGGAAATAGGATAGTAAAGGCAAATTGTATAAACTTAAATTTTTCGTACTTGATAATAGTATTCAATACGTCAAAAATGATCTTTGAAAAAAGTAAAAGCAAGTTGTATAAACTTTTAATTTTTTCATACTCAATAATAGCATTTAATACATCAAAAATGATCTTTGAAAAAGAAATCACTCAGCTTGATATGCCTCTTACATCCTTTTATGTACACCATAGAGTTAATAGGTATTATGACAAAATTTGAGAACTGCTAGCGTATATCTCAGTGGTATTATGGTATTTCGGTGATTCGAGTAACCACCCACCCATATTGGTTGGATAAGTAATCACTAAGTAAACATGATCAAAAACGTTATATCAGGACCACTGAACCAAATATTAAGAAAGAGTGAAATAATTGGCATATACATTTTATTTTTCAATTAAGGGAATTTCCAGACCAATTGTCATATCAGAGAGTTACTTTCCAAATTTAGATTGTTTAGAAAGCATTGTAAGAAGAGCAGATGTTACACATTTCATTATTTAGTTCTTTATGCTGGTTTTATGATAGAGGCCCAACAAAACAAATTTTAATGGAGAAATGGGTTGGCACATTATTGATAATCTTTAGCAGGATTTCAATGACATTTAGCTTACATTTAATGGTGTTTAAATATGGTGTATTGGATTGGACTTCAATGTGTGGATTATTGTTCAAAATTTAAAAAAAAAATAGTTAATATTTGTTGGTAAGAGTCATTTGCTGTTCTTTTTTGAAATGCTTCCTTTAATTTGCTTTATTGTGTTACAGCGTTTGTCTTTCGTTTAATTTTCGATACCTTTAAACAGACCCTTTTCTCTATTTTCCTTATTTTCTGACGACAAATCCAAAACGACTAAAATGATTCTGTGGATAGAAAATATCTACCTTATTTGAATAAAGCTTAAACAAATTACCATCAGCAAAAACTTCCTCATTAACTCTGGGTTGGGGCCAGTACAGCTAAAACCAAAGTGTAAGAGTTGTTTTGTTTGAATTTTGTTATTTCTGAAAAATTCCCAATGTAAGAGAAAACACAGCGATTTTTCCAAATTTGTCCGGTATCAGACCCTTTATCAGGTTTCGGACCCATTCCCAAAAATTAAAAAAAAAGCATTTTGTTATATCTTTGGAATAACAATGCATGACAGCAATCCCTGGGTAGGGCATTGACTTATGGTAAAGGTATCCACCTTGCAACTTTTCACCTATCTGCTGCTGTGCGAGTGCTGGTCATGTGTTGAGAGAGCAGTTTAACCATTTAACAAACGCCAATTTTTCGACTTTCTCAATTTGACAGAGTTTGCAGATGATATCTCAAGATGTGATGAAATTGGAAAATAATCTTCAGGTAGGGTAGAAAACATTGTGGGAAAAGGATTTATGAGCAATTTCTCCTTTTCCCACGTTTGCCACAAAGATGCAACAAAGAGGACAAATGTTGTTAGTGTTTGGTGATGGATTAAGCAGAACTCAATTCAGGATCATCGTTAGATACTCAGGTCTAATCTAGATAGAAAACACTGTGAGATAGTGTTTTTTAACCCTTAGAATGCTGGGTAATTTCCTAAAAATGGATTTTTGTGTTGTCTGCTTTCCAAAACCTTAAATATCTGCTTGATTTTGTTGAGGAACGATATCCAGAGTTGCAAACAGGTTAGATCACAGGCCAGCCGCCAAGTAAATTGGCGGCTGGCCTGGATCTTACCTGTTTGCACAAGCATTATAAGCACTATAAGGGTTGATATGAAATATTCTGACAATTAATCAAAACCCAGCTTGGGCTATGATTCTTTCTGACTTTTAATGAATTTTTAACTTGTATTTTCTTACCTAGACCTCTTGGTTCATTTTCATATCAAGGGTTCAACACAATACTATAGTAATTCCTTCACAAAAACGAAAGACTTGGCATAGTCTTGCTTTTCAAGTGCCCTATGGATAATTCATACTCTAATCTCTTTACAGATGACACTTATTAGAGACTGGATCTTGTAACTAATCTAGGAGAAGTGCCAGCAGCCATCATGTTGTATGTGTTTCACGTAGACACTGGGACTATGATGACCTTTGACATGAACTTGACATTAGAAAAGTGAGTATGTAGACCAACTTAACCCTTTACCAAACGCCAAATTTTCAACTGTCCCCAATTAAATGAGATTGTAGACGACATTTCAAAATGTGATGAAAATGAAAAATATTCTCCTGATACGGCAGAAAACATTATGGGAAAAGGAGAAATTGCTCACTATAAGCAATTTCTCACTTTCCGGCAATATTTTTTAGAGTCATCTGCAACAAAGTTGTAAAATGTTGTTATTGTTTGGTAATGGGTTAAACTCATGTATGTCATACTATTGTTACAGGGTTCAGAGTCTACAGGGAGTCATTTCCAGGGGCTGTCATATCCCAGAGGACAAGCAGGTCCTGCTTATCAGCGGTGGAGAGAGTTTGGATCCTAAAGCCATTGTGGGGAAATATCATGCAGGAACTGTGAGTCGTTGTGTCTTGGTCAACCCTTAACCAAACGCCAAATTTTCGACTATCCAAAATTGAAAGAGTTTGCAGACGACATTTCAAAATGTGAAAAAATGGACAATAATCTTCTGATGGAGAAGAAAACATTATGGGAAAAGGAGAAATTCAAGGGTTCAACGCAAGACTATAGCAAGTGCTTCACAAACGTGAAGCACTTGCTATAGTATTGCGCTGAACCCCTGAATTGCTTGTCACTAGGTTTAACATATCTAAAGCTTAGTTTGAGATTATTATTGTGACATTAGGAGGAATCACTTGTTACAAACAGCTTTTGCTTCTGTTACAAAGGTGTCTTAGTAACATTTAAACATTTTTATGTTCCCTACTTGAATGGCTGTGGATATATACCTCTCTTTTGTTGTAAGCTGAATGGTTTCCATTGCATATCAATTTTTGACTGTGAGTGAAATAAATTCAGGTGATTGTTAGCTGGAACCTTTTATATTTACAGGACACAAACCCCATATTTCTGTTCAGTAAGACTACAATAGAGGCTGCCACTCCACCCTCCCCAAGTGTCAACTATGGATCAGGTATGCACTGCTTTATACATTTCTTATGAGCAACTTATACCTATTTCATAATGTGTTTCTTTTCTTTGCCTGAGGCTTCATGTTCTTAATCTTCAGGTTGACTTAGGGAAAACGGATGGTTCTACCAGGTTTAATCAGGCAATCAAAATTGGGGCCTTCCCCCATCATTACTGTTGTCACGATGTTAAACCATAATAATGATAAAATCAATATATTTTCAGCAGGACATGTTATTTTAGTCATTTTTCACCATTGTCCTAGACATGATGTGAAGATAGGTTATGTTATAACCATTATAATGATAATAATAGTTAATCTTTTTAGCAAGATGTATGTTCTTGGTAACTTTTCTGGTATCCGGAGAAGTGCCCGCCCGGAGAATTGCCCTCCCAAAGAGGTGCCCCCTAACTTCAAGGAGGCGGAGAACTGCCCTCCCAATAAATCTGCTGGGAAGGATAATAGCCCCCCTGTAAAAACAATTTGAAACTGCTTAATGTAATCCATACTTATTTGTCTTTTTGTACAAGTATTTTGCCATTTTTCAAATAAGGTATAATACAGGTTTATGGTAGAAGTTTCTAGAATATTTTTTAACCAAATATTTCAAGGGACTTTAAGAATCAGTTTGCATTTTGAGTAGAGCATACCGCCATCCTTTATTTTATTTTAGCAATTTAAATTACTGCGTATGTACTTGTTGCCTTTGAAGAGAGCAGGCAAAAGTTTATCATACTTAAAAGAGTCATATACAAGAACAAGCAAACCAATCATTTTTTAAACTTTGTCGCTGTTTGTCTGAACTGCGGGAAAAAGAGAGGATAAAATAAAATTCAGTTGCGAAAACTTTGTGAGCATATGATGAACATTGACAATTTTTGTTCTTTTGTCTTTGTTTACTGCACATGAGAAAAAACATCTTGCAGAAGGGTATTCTTTACGGGGAAACACCATCAAGGAGGGCCTATTCGTGTCATCACTCATCAGTTTTGACGAGAGGGCACCTCTCCGCCCCCTAAATTCTGGTAGGGGGGCAGTTCTCCACCCAGTTAAAAATGTTCAAGGGGGCACTTCTCCGGGAGGGCACTTATCCGTGATCCAATTTTTCTATGTAGTCCTAGATGCTATCAGGGTTCACGCTGGCCTTCGCAAATGGCGCCATTGGCGACAAAATCATGAAATTGGCGCAAGAAAAACAAATTTGGCGAAAGTGCCTGGCGCCAACTTTTTTCCGCGAGAATTTGATGTTTGTTTACCGCATGGTTGCCGATCTCGAGTCAATATCGATTTGTTTTTACTGTAGAGCCGAGAACCATGTATCGATGGTCCCCGTAATCGCAGTACTTTGAATTAGAACTCGGGAACCAGCTTGTTTATCAAATGCGATTTCCGATACGGGATAATCCTGTTTTCACACTTGTTCAGTTCATTATCTGTATAGCCTATGTAAACTTTGTAGATGTAAACTTGTAGCACTTTGAGAACTGAATGTTATCGTTAGGAAACAACTTGTTACCTTTGTAAATACAAGGGTAAGGAGTCGGCTCTAAATAGCCTATTTGAGTCTTTATGCACAGTTGTTACTTTCCTGCATGTCAGCCGGTATCTCTGTAACAACTTAACCCTTTACCAAACACCAAATTTTCGACTGTCCAAAATTGAAAGAGTTTGCAGACGACATATCAAAATGTGATGAGATTGGAAAATAATATTCTAATAGGTCAGAAAACATTGTGGGAAAAGGAAAAATTGCTCATTATGAGCAATTTCTCCTTTTCCCACACTGTTTTCCAGAGGTGTCTGCAACAAAGTGATTGTCATTATTGTTTGGTAATGGGTTAAAGGAATTGATTGAATCTTCTCACAATTGCTCCTTGGAATTATCCTTGGCGATTAGATGCTTGAATGCTTAACGACTGTCTTTTTAAACAAACAGTCTCCTCATATTTAGATAACCTACATTTAGTATGCAGCAGGCGAACTTTAGAAACAATTGTTGCTAAAGGAAAATATGCTCTTGGTGAGCAAGTACATGTATTTCAATGTTACTGTTTAGATAATGAATAACACTGGTTTTCATGTGCTGCTTTCGTCATTTTGATAATTGGTTAGGGTATGGTTGACTGCCAATTACTTTTAAGATTTATAAAGGTAAATGTTTATAAATGACTCCTTGCATTACAGACATTGACCTTCAAGGACAAGTAGAAGGGTCTTTGTTGATGCCCCCAGCTTATGAGACTGTTGTATCGAGGGCCCAGCTTGCATTGGTAAGTTGTATACCAAGCATGACTTGTTCATGTTTTAAAACAGGGGTCTCTAAGAGGACTGTGCCAACAATTGCATTGTAGTTAACATCTGGTATTTTCAAGGTTACAGGTTACACTCGCATTTTGGTTTGCTATCCAGCAATGTCAGTAATATTATACAGTGAACCCTCGTTTATCCGGACCCCGATTATCCGGATGTCTCGCAATCCGAACAAAATTGTAAGGGAACGGAATTATTGGACCAGTTTATTGCAGACGACTTTTGAAAACATTGTGGGTAAAGGAGAAATTGCTCGTGACGAGCAATTTCTCCTTTTCCCACAATGTTTTCTGCCATATCAGAAGATTATCTTTGAATTTCATCACGTTTTGATGTCTTCTGCAAACTCTTTCAATTTGGGACGGTCGACAATTTGGCGTTTGCTAAAGGGTTATAACTATACACCGCTCATACAGACCGTTTATGCCTTAATGTGAATAAGAACATGCTCTGCTTCATTAGTCCGGATTATTCGGTAAACCGGACATTTTGTTGGGAACGGACGTGTTCGGATAAACGAGGGTTCACTGTAAACAGATTTAAGCCTCTTCCCAATTCAGGTTAAAGAATCTTATCTCAATATCAGACTTTAAAGCGACAAGGAAGGATTTGAGATGTTTCGTGAAACCCAGGTCTGCTCTTGTATCATATACCTCAAAATCTATTGTTTAATGTTACATTTCTTACTTCTAGTCAAGAGATCAAAGCAAGCACTATACATAGATGAAACATTTCCATTTCTGTTGTAAAAGAGAAAAGTTTAAGTCCCGTTTTAAGCACTTCATAACTATCAGCTACTCAGGATATTTATCGTATTGGATTAAATGTTGTATATATAGTGTTTAGTTTTAACATGATTACCTCCCCTGTCTCCCAACCCGCCATACTGAACTGTAAAATCATGTTTATGTAGTTTGGAGTTATAGATCATTCTACGTTTTGTCAAAGATGTTCTTCAGTTTCTGTCGTAGATCAAATCATTCATCTAAGTTCAAAAGACTGCAAATTTTACTACCATCATTTACATGAATATAGATTCTTTCACATTTCCAACATAGCCAAAACAACAGCTGTAGTGATATCTATTTTCGACAGAGGTATCAATTGTAGTCAATGTGAGTCATGCAATGACAATAATTCAATCTTATTGTATAACTGTTTCACCACAAACAGATACCCTTGATTTTCTTTAAGATCATGCAATTTTTCTCTGAAAAAGAGTTTAGTCTAGGGGTTTTCATTCCCTTTTGGCAAAGCCGCATGATTTTTTCCTATGAAAATACCCTATTTTACTATACAATAAAGGGTATCAAATTTTTTCCCACTAGTGAAAAGATTGCCTGTCATATATGCTTTCAATGTGAATGAGTCACAAAATCCCATATGAGAATGTGAGTATAATGTTGTACTTATGACTTGCCTTGTTTGATTCAGCAATTTCAAGAGGTGGACACAGAGGAGCTGAGAGCATGTGAGCACCTGATACATGATCAGCACTTACAACAGCAGGGATGGGCAGCTGTAGTCGCAAACCTCGAGGATATTACAAGGTAAGGGGGAAAATGTGATTAACCTTTTACCAAATGACAAATTTTCAACTATCCCAAAATGAAGGAGTTTGCAGAGGACATTTCAAAATGTGATGAAATAATCATCTGATAGGGCAGAAAACGTGGGAAAAGGAGAAAATGCTTGTTACTAGTTTTCCAACAATGTTTTTCAAAGTTTTCTGCAACAAACTGGTCAAATGCTGTTATTGCTTGGTAATGGTTTAAGGGAATGTTTTTTAAAGAAAGTCTTCCTTTTTATTACTTTCACATGCTGTTATTAGCTCACCTGAGCACAAAGTGATCGCCCAATGTTTGTCGTCCGTCATCAATAATTTCTTTAAACATCTTCTCCTCCTAAACCATTGGGCCAGTTTTAACCAAACTTCACAGGAATGTCCAATTGGGTGATGCTCTTCAAAAGTTGTTCAAAGAAATTGATTTCATGCAGAACTTTGGTTGCCGTGGCATGAAAAAAGGGGAATTTCTGCAATTTTTAAAAAATCTTCTTGTCTGCAACCACTAGTCAGAATTTAGAATAATTTCACTGGAATGTTCTTTAGGGGACTCTTTTCAAAAGTTGTTAAAAAGAATTTTGATATCTCAAAAATCATGGCCACCAGGCTGTGTTGAACTTTGAACGCCTTTTTGTTTTCACTATATACATGAATGCTAAAATTTATAACTTTACAAACATCGTTTTTTCCAAACCTCTGGGCCAATTCCAATGAGAATTCATGTGAAGCATCCCTAGTTGGAGGGAATAAAGATTTGTCAAAAAAAATCAGGCATGTGACCAAAATGGCTGCCATGCCCATATTTGGTAAAAACCTTAAAAAAATCTTCTTGTCACAAACCACTGGTCAGATTTCAAAATAATTTCACAGGAATGTTCTTTGGGGCCCCTTCTATAAAGAATTTTTTAAAGTTTTCACTATATACATGAATGCTAAAATCTATAACTTTACAAACATCTTTTTTTCCAAACCTTTGGGCCAATTTCAATGAGATATCATATGAAGCATCCCTAGTTAGAGGGAATAAAGATTTGTCAAAAAAAAATCAGTCAATCGACCAGAATGGTTGCCATGCCCATATTTGGTAAAAACCATGAAAGAATGTTCTTGTCAACAACCACTGGTCAGATTTCCAGATAATTTCACAGGAATGTTCTTTAGGGGCCCTTCGATAAAGATTGTTAAAAATAAATAGATATCTCGAAAAACATGGCCAAAGGGTGCGTTGAACTTTGAATGCGTTTTTGTTTTCACTATATACATGTATGGTAAAAATTTGGATGTCCAAATATGCCAAAATGATAACAACAAAATGGCAACAATAGATCATACTGGACAAAAGTATGGGCTGATCTTTGTACAAACACATTCTGTAAAAGTAAAATATTCAGTTTCCACATTGTAAAAATCATGTACCATTTAAATTTCCCACATCAAGCATACAGTGTTAAACTTGTAAAATTGGAATGAAAAATAGGCCAATGCATAGAGGCACAAGAAACTCTGTATAAAAGTTAAAAGCAATGTTTTTAACTATTCTTCAAATAGAAGGTAATCTCAGGGGAGCGGTTCTAGGGCCATGCTGGCAAATTTTTCTTTAGCAAATTTGCTGAAGAAATAGTTAAATGGTTTTGAACTGAAATCTTCTTAGGTTGCTACTTTAATCATAGGTTGCTTGTTTTTATCAAAGGTAGCCTATAAGAATTTTTTTGTCTTAATGTGAACGTCTAAGGTCTTGATTTGAATTGATTTGAAACCATACCTTTGTTTCTTTGGGGATTTTTGGGGGGAGAGAGGTAGGAGGAAACAACATATAGAGTTGTTTAAACATGCCTGCAGGAGATGATTTCACAAAGCAATTGTGGCAGAAGGAACAAGTTGAAATGAGTATTTCATGTTTCTTTTCCATTTATCACAAAGGAGCTGTCATTTCCATGTTCAACGATTGTTGTTTGCTGTTGATTTCATTTGGACAAGTCATAAACATTTGTCATAAAAAAAGAATGATAAAATATTGAAGCTTTCAAGAAACTTTGACAAAAGCGGATTCAAATGAACAGACATAGATACTGTTCAGTCTGTTGCAAGCAAATGATATTGTTTGTTAGAAGTTTATAAAGAAACGTTTTTGTATCAATCAAAACTAAGTTTTAATCAAGGATTTTTTTTTTCCAGCGAACTTCAACAAAGATCAGAAGCGTTCCATGAAGCCTACATAGAATATTTAGAAAAAAGAGGAACGTATCGTGATCTCATTCGAAGGTGAAAATAGTGATTGATAAGAATTATAGGAAATTCTCTGTCGAAAAATTCCTTAAGGTCAGATAGTATTGGCTGAAATAAAGAGTTATTTCTTTGCCTCTATACTTTCTTCATCTTCTCAACAGACTCGTAAAAAAAGTTTTTTTGTTTGTTAGATAAGTGCTCTAAAGCTTTAGTTCAAGAAACAATTTGTTGATACTTTACACCTTATGATCAACTTTTGGTTTTGTTGCAATAGGTGTTTTGCTAATATCATTTAGAAAATATTTATACTCTCTTTTGGTCCATAAGGGTCCATTGGTTAAGGTCTTGGACTTATAACTTTATAGTTCCTGGTTCAAGCCATACCCACATTTCTGATTTGGTTAGGGTGAATTTTAGCTTGACAATTCAAAGCCCTAGCCTAGTAATGTTGAATCTTTAGAAAGTTGAAATAAAGATTAAAAGTTGTTGACATGACTTTAAACCCTATACCGTATCTTCCTTCATTATTGTTTTGACGCCTGCTATGACTTCATTGATTTCAGTAACAAGTTTCCAATATGTTTGAATTTGTTAATAAGCATTTTCTTGTCTTTCTGGATAATCTTTCCATTGGCACCTGAAACAAATATTACATTTTCCATGATTGTGACCAAAGTATTATTTGTTCAGCATGAGCAGTAGCCCTTATTATCACATTGGTACACAGCAAATTGTAACATATCTATCCATAAAAACAAAGGATTGTTGAAGTAGAGTTGGGCAGTGTTTAATTATCCAAATCCAAACCTTTCAATTTGTATAAAGATGATTTTATGTAGTGTAATTAAATGTCAACCCTCTACCAAACGTCAATTTTTTTACTGTCCATAATTGAAAGAGTTTGCAAAGGACATTTCAAAATGTGATGAAATTGAAAGATAATACTCTAAAAGGGCAGAAAACATTGTGGGAAAAGGAGAAATTGCTCGTTTAGAGTGATATCCCCTTTTCCCACAATGTTTTTCAGAGTCGTCTGGAATAAACTGGTTGGTCAAATGCAGTTTGTGTTTGGTAATTGTTAAAACAAGTGGCCTCTGCTTGGAGTTTTAGGGAACAACAAAGCAAAGCTTTACTTGATGAGTATGTTTCTCTATATGTAGAGGTAAAATCTAAACTCCATACAGAATTTGACCAGATAAATGGAGAATCAATGGAGTGTCATGAATTGGTAATGTCATTGGGCAAGAAGTAGGAAAATCATTCATTAAGTGAAAGGAGAATCAGATAATAATCTGAAGCCAAGTCTGATAAGCTTTTTCGTTTAAAGAAACAACCCACCATTTTTATTTATCCTGTTAACTTCATTGATTCAAATAAATAAGACCTGAAAAAAAAAGGTAAAAAACAAAAAAACGTCAGTAAAAGAGGACACAAAACTGATGATAGGTTTAAGTGACAGTTAAGGAGTACAGAATCAAGTATGTCCTCTTACTTCATGACATTACACATGACCCTGTGATTTATTTTGTGACTATTTGTGTCTTATATGGCTAGTGATGAACATCACAAATGTTTAATCAAGGGTTCAATGCAAGACTATAGTAAGTGCTTCATAAAAATGAAGCACTTACTATAGTATTGCACTGAACCCTCAATGACACTTTGTTATTGGTCCCAAAATGGAGCTGGTGACAGGATGAAGGCAACATTCAATCTCATTCACTTATTATGACATGTTGCATACCACTTGTTTCATAATCTGTTGTATATTTTTTTAAGTGTTAGTACATCTCTTCAATTACTTCGAAAGATTCCTCTCCTTGAAAGTCTGTCTCCATCTTCCTGCGAGGAAACAGATGAAGAAATGTCATGGAAGTCAACACTCTTTGATTGGATAAGTTCACAGGTAAAACCTGCTGTTTACTGCAGGGTTTTTTATGGGATATTTCAGTATTTATATCTCGAGATATATGAGGTGCATTGTCATCTCCATTGAGGCTAGAATTATGTTTCATATTTTGTGCAATGTGCAATAGACGATATATATGAGTTATGCAAAGTGTATTCATAGAAACTGTTTAATCGAAGGTAATAAAATATTGTTGAAAACACTTAAATCTACACTTTTTTACAAAGAAAGTCCTCAACCTTCCTTATAGAAAATGGTGACTTGAAGACAACTGTAGTAGGAAAAAGAACTTACTCATCTAAGCAATTTTCTTCCTATTGCTATTGAATTCAAACAGGATATTAATCACTGTTTTGTGACATTGGGATATAACTATTGCCTTTGCTTGAATCGATTTGAGCTTAATTAAGCATATTTACAGTATACATAAAAAAGGAATAAGCAGGTATTTGTTACAATGTCTTCATGTAGTGTTTTCATGTAGCTTTCATTTATTCCAGGATACCAACAGCAGTTTACATGACATGGTAGAGCAGTGTGACAAGGCAACAGAACAGGTTTAGCTTCAACTCATCTTGCCTCATTCCTTTCCGTTAACCTTTTATAGTGCTGGAACCGACTTCATGCTTATGCAAACAAGTTAGATCCAGGCCAGCCGCCAATTTACGCGGCGACTGGCCTGTGATCTAACCTGTTTACTTTTTCTGAGTATCTTACTGTATCAAGATTGTGCAGATATTTAAGGTTGTTGAAAGCAGGCGACACAAAAGTTTGTTTTTAAAATAATTACCCAGCATTCTAAGAGTTAAGTCTGTAAAATCTTTTGATTGTATTTTGGACAAGTATGTTCATTAAAAGATGTACAATATACATTATTTGATACAGTGTATTAATCAGTCAATGACCATGAGGCTTGTCTGCATTTTGTCCGTTTCTTTCAAACTATGATAAAAACATTGTTATAATTTACCAATTGATACATGAGTTTTTTACCTTTTGCAGATTTTGATAAAGTTGAGTTGATGATTGATGAAGCAGCTTAGGAGTTAAATGGTTAAATTAGGAAAATGAAGTCCACTAGAAGTCTAGTTAGACTCTAGTCGCTGGTTGTATACAACAAATTCGATCTTATTAAACTTTAAATGAAAACTGATCAGACATGAAAAAATGTTGCTTAACCCATTACCAAAAAAAAAGACATTTGACCACGTTTTTGCAGACGACTCTGGAAGACTTTGTGGGAAAAGGATAAATTGCTCTTAACGAGCAAGTTCTCCTTTTCTCACAATGTTTTCTGCCCTATCAGAAATTATTTTTCAATTCTGTCACACTTTGAAATGTTGTCTGCAAACTCTTTCAATTTGGGACAGTTGAAAATTTGGAGTTTGGTAATGGGTTTTTCCATATGGATCTAATTCATTGACATGAGACTGTATATCACAGCTGGACGAGAAGGTTCGAGACTCGTTGAAGGCTGAAGTCGAGACGATGTTTAAGGAAGTCCTAAATGAGAGCATGAAGGAGGTGAAGGGATTAGAGGACCGACTCTACGGGCTTGACCAAATCATTTCTGGGGCGCGCAAAACAGTCCAGGAACAGGCCGAGTTAGCCCAGGTATGTCAGAATAAATACAGTCGAGCCTCAATTATCCGGTCGTTGTTAATCCGTATTATTCGCCATCCGGACAAAATTTGAAGGAAAAGGTCCTTACCTTCATTTAATTGTACTGTTTAATCTGGAAAATCCGCGTTCCGTTGCTGGACAATAAAATTCGAGAACCAAACCTAACTTTTAATAGTATATAAGTATGGCTTATCTGGAGACCAGTATCTCGTTGTTTTTTTTTGCAGTAACCTACATTAATTGACGAAATTCATACCTTTTGCAAATTCGCATGTATGCATCATCATAAAATGTCACCCAGTGTAGTCTACTGTAAGGTATTGATTGTTTGTAAATCAGTCATTATGTCAGTTAACTGGTCTTATTAAAATTATATTTGTATTATGTTTTTAATTTTATATCTTGAAACAGGGGTTTGTGAACAATCAAAACAGACTAAGCAATGTTAGGGACCGATCAATTTTACCAGACCTGTGTTCCAGTCATCGAGGGCAGCTTGTAGAGATGTTGAAGAACCACACACGCCTTCGAGAAATCAAGAAAAAGTGTCGCATGGCAAAAGAGGAACTCTCTGTGAACCTTCATACTAGATTGAGGTCTGCTTTTTTTATATTTGATAGCTTCCATGGTACAGTCAATTGTGACAAAAATTTTTTATCCTGTGACCTAATATATCATTGTTTAACCCTTAAAATGCTGGGTATTTTTTTTTCTAAAAATAGATTCTTGTAACATCTGCTTTCCAAAACCCCAAATATCTGTTTAATTTTAATGAGAAAAGATAGTTGGAGTAGCAAACAGGTTATATCACAGGCCAACCCCCAATTTACTTGGCATTTGGTCTTGATCCAACCTGTTTGCATAAGCATGAAGTTGGTTCCAGCACTATACCGGTTAGATAAAGCTTTTCCAGAAGACATGGAAGTTTGGTTGTTACAAGTTATATTTTGCTTTAAATATTTCTAAATGAAATTTTTCAAAACCTTTTTGTAAGATCTCTGCTTATGCTATGAATTTGGAATACTCTACATTCGAATTAGTTACTTTTTTTGTGAAATTGGTGAATATTGGTAGTTGGCAATTTTTATACACAGCTTTATTAGAAGACATTAAAAAGAACATTTTTTATCAGGAATTTTGCTTAATTTTTTGAAGAAAATCTTTTAAACAAAATGAATGGGACAATTTGATAAGTAGGAATTGAAAGGAGTAGCAGACAATTACAAAAGAAATGAAAATATGTCACAGTTTTTTGGGATAATAACTATTGTTAGAATATTTTTTTTCCATATCACCCTAGATATACCCTCCCTGTTGTAAACTTATTTCTAACCAATCCTTTTCTCTATTCTGTTTACATGCTTTTAACTTGTCATACTAATGTCTTGTCAGTTGATGTGTGACAAAGTCTTTGTACACAGTAGGGGTTTGACTTAATGGTAGATAGATAGATAGTATAATTAGCTAAATAGGAGCAATTTACCTTTCTGTTACAGTGGGTTTTTTATGTTTTCTACAGCAGAGGTGTTAAAGTGATGTGTCATGATAGTCAAAAAGATAATATAAAAAAAGATTTATTAACAAATTGCTGAAAGTCTTCATACTGTATTGATAAAGTTCTTTTTGATTGATATTTAATTTTTTTTTATACTTCTTTTTGTTACATTGCAGGGAATGTTTACTTATTTTTTGTTTTATACTACTGTAGATGGGTGATGTATGTGGAGAAGAAGATATGTGATGTTGACGGGAAGCTGACTATATATCTGGGTAATCTGAAGCGGTTAAAGAAACGACTTGATATCCTTCAACAGGTCCATGATGCACCCAAAGTTTATGCATTGTTAGTCATAGAAGTGGTACGACGGAAAATGTTCTCCTCAAAATTTTTATCGGTAAGCTTTTTCAAAGGTTTCAGAAAAAGAGGAACGCAAGAAGGAGAATTTTATAGAAAAGCCAAAGTTGTATTTTTTGCTACAGGAACCTTTCCCCTTCATACTGTTTTTTTTCTATCAGTAAGTCATTTCTCACGTTTTGAGAGGTCAGGGAAAAGTCTATAGAAATGTTAGTTCTGTAACACACCAAAAAAGAAAAATGCATTCTTAGTGAAATAAGTGCTGCAATAGTAAAAATTCTTATTATTATCAAGAAGTCATTTTTTACAAGAGGAGAAAAGCCTTAGAAATGTTATTTAGTCCTATAGCACCTCTAAAATGCTCCAAAGCATATGAGCTGAAGTCATAAATGTTGTGGATGGAAAACCTTCTCCAAATTTTTACGGATAAGTAGTGTCTGAGGTTAAGTATAGGCAAGAGAAGAAATGCTATTTAATCCTACAGTAGGTACATTTCATACCCTAAATGAAGATGCTTTTTGTCATAGAAGTGGTGTGACAGGTAGTGCCCACCTCCAAATTCCTATTGGAAGTCCTTAAAAGCATACTAGCGTTTAGAAAAACTGCAAAACATGGTAATATGAGTTATGAATTATGAAAGAATATATTGAAAAATAGTGAAAAACCACAGGATCATAACAATATAATGCCTTTGATATTTATGATCTATTTGGTGCCCACCAATTTAACTTCATTGTTTACATTCAAGTAACATCTAAAATAGCAAGGAGCGCTCGGATTAATGAGTGTCAATCACCTGGTTAGAATAATCACCTTGTTATATCGCTAATTGTACACAAACCGTATAGTACTCACTGTTTTAAAAGCACCATGTGAAAATGTAAAAGAAATTTAAAGTACTTTTAAGCTAATTTTCAATTATTCTAGAACTATCAAAATTTAAGGGTAAATGAGCGCAACTATGGCTTTAAGTCTGAGGTTTCAGAAAGGCAAGAAGTAAAGCCCCAATAACAATCCAACAAGACTCAACAATTCTTTTCATAACTTACATTTCATAAAAATTCTAATGCAAGTGTTCAATTGGTTTCAAATCCTTTGCAATACTATGTAGTTGATCACTTTTGTTCTCCAGTCTGCTTCAAAGAAGAACTTACACAGTCTGCTTTTTGTGCAAATCGTTTTACCTTTACAATTTGCTGTAGTTTCAATAGAAATCAAGTTCTGGTGTGATAATGGTTTTCAGTGGGCAGTATCGTTAGCAGATGATTGCAACAACTTACAAACAGAAGAAGTTCGTAGAAGGGAGGTGTTCAGCCTGGATATTGGCCACCATTTTCTACAGTCCCTTTTTCAGGGGCTAGAGGACTATCCCCCAGCATTTGCTGTAAGTGTTATATTGTACATGTATACAGTCAAACTCCACACCACAAACACCCTGGAAATAGGACCATCTTTTGAAAAAGGACCAAATTGATGTCCATTGTAAGTGATGAGCTTGAACTTGTTCTTCAGTATACAGTAATATCTCGTTAAACCGAACACGTTCATTCCAAACAAAATTTTCAGATTAACAAATAATCCGGCTTTATGAGGCAGGGCCTGTTCTTATACATATTTAGACATAAACTGTCTATGCATGCGTATACTTATAAACCTTTACCAAATGTCAAATGTTCGACCATCCCAAATTGAAAGAGTTTGCAGACAACATTTCCAAACAACATTTCCAAACGTGATGAAATTCAAAATTAATCTTCTGATATGGCAGAAAACATTATGGATCAAGGAGAAATTGCTCATAACGAGCAATTTCTCCTTAACCCTCAATATTTTTAAGAGTCGTCTGCAACAAACTTGTCAAATGTTGTTATTGTTTGGAAATTGGTTAAGCAAATTACTGCACAATGATTCTGTTCCCTTACAATTTCGTTCGTATTGCGAGACATCCGGATAATCGGGATCTGGACAAACAAGGCTTCACTGTACCAGTATCTGCAGCAGTTATTTGGCTTCCCTCACTATTCATTGGGTATTTTGTTAACCTAGATAACTGTTAGCACCTTGCCTTGTCATAAGGCAATCTAGTTTCAGAAATATATCTGCTAAATTAAAAAAAAAAATCTGCTATTCAAGTTGTTTGTGAAGTCAAAGGGAAATTACCTCAAGGTTATTGACTCTTAAACTACAATGCATTGGTGTGTACTTGCAACCTAATTGACCTCAATCTGTGTTGAAATGGCTCATCGATCAACTTTTTTAATTGGTCTTTTGTTCAGAGAACAGTTTGCACTAACTTTTTAAATCCACCATCTGGTGTGAGAATCAGGCGTGAAAATTGATCATGTTTTCTGTTTTTGTTTGGTTCCTGTAACTTTAGAATGAAGCACCAGACCCATTTGACACTCACCTTCCAAAGATAACAGTTGAGGATATACACAGACTGAAACAGGAAGTGCCAGAATTATGTGGAATGCTAAGGTTTGCTTACTTCTATTAACCAATTACCAAACAATAACAACATTAGACCAGTTTGTTGCAGACAACTCTGGAAAACGTTGTGGGAAAAGGAGAAATTGCTCTTAACGAGCAAGTTCTCCTTTTCTCACAATGTTTTCTGCCCTATCAGAAATTATTTTTCAATTTCATCACATTTGAAATTTTGTCTGCAAAAACTTTCAAAATTGGGACATAAGAAAAATTTGGTGTTTGGAAAAGGGTTAAAATCTACTCATTTGAATGGGAGGCTCTTAGCATATCAACCAGCGGATAATATTTTTATTCATTATGAACAAACAGGATCAAGTATTCATTATGAGAGGACGAGCCAATGCTCTTTTGGTTACATTGTTTTCAACTGAACTGGTGAAAATATTTCAAATATTTCATCAAATATTTTCAAATCTGGCATGATATCCCTTTTTATTTTTATAATTACTTGTTCAAGGATATATCTGCCTCTCTTTTTTATTCAATGAATTATAGAGCATGAAATGCAATAGACTTTCAGGGATCTTGGCATGTATTTCCTATTTATTTCTTTACCTTTAACCCCCATACATGCGATATTGCAACTTTTCCAAATTAAAACATCAGCAGATAGCAAATATGAATTTAAAAACCAAACTGATTTCTTATGAATTAGTCAAAAATCTGTTGATTGAAAAACTAATGGAATAAATGCTTATAATAAGGAAATTTTCTTTATTTTGCTATGGTTTGTGATTTTGAATTTAAGGATCTCTACAACCAATCAAAGGCTTTTATGTTAGACTTATAACTTGAATTTTTTATTTCTCTTACTATTGAGAGGTTTGATAAATATTTGAATTGGTCTCTTTAAATAGTGTCCCAGCAGATGAAGAGCTGTTTGAGAGAAACTCTCCTTACATGGATGCTGCACAGGGCAGTGTTACTGAACATCATCTTACTGTACCACGTCCTTCCATTGGGAATGGTTCGGATACAGACACACCTCTCAATGATCGTAAACAGCACTACTCCCTGGAGGGGGGTAGCGTGTCCTTGGGCGATCAGTTCACCGAGTGTGAGGGAGATGAAGAGATCATTCATAAGCCCGAATTTGTCTCGCTGAGTCCCCCAGACAAGGAATTTTTGCTTGCTAAAAGTCTCTCGGATGAGCTGACACAAGAAATGAAAGCTGATAGAGATAGACTAAAACAAAAATCAGGTATATTGTCTCAGCTTCTGAAGATGATAGTATAAACAATTACCAATTGTTGACAATTGAAAAACAGTAAACCTGCCAATGAAAGTAACACTTCTTTTTGTTTTTAAGGTTTTTATGGCCCTTCAACTTTAGTTGTCATGTAAATCAAAACACTAGTAAAGTATTCACAGGAAAGTTGGGTATCTCCTAAACTACAGAGGGAAATGGATTTGAATTCCACACATTTGTAATAGCAAAGTATTCACTGTCCATATTCTGCATCAAATTATAGTGAAACGATGCTAGAAAGATGTTTTAAATGTCTTATCTTACCTCCTGTAAGAATACTTGCTGCGTTTTAAGGCATGCATTGGTTAATAAGTTGTATTGAGTCATTTTTTCATGGGAGTGAACTTTGGCAAGATGCTTCACAGCTCTAGCCTAGTACTGGTGGCTCCAGGAAAGCCATTACATAACAGCATACAAACAAAACTGAATCATTTTTTAAACATTTATTTATTAGGGATGTTTATAGATATCCATACATCCAGAGATACAGATACCTTATTGCTATTTGGATACAAATTTAGGTTTACCAAAAACCGCTTGACACAGGTGTTGTGATTGAGAACATTTTTGTGTAACACTTGACACATATTCCTTCAATTGTCAAACAAAACTACTACCATATTCAACTAATTTGCAAAATAAAACATAGTATTTATCTTTTTGAATGACTAAGTTAAGCAAAACCTTTAATCACATAATTGGTCATTTCAACAAGGTTACAAACTTGAATCAATAATACTTATGACGAGAATTTTTTTCAATTTAATTTGATAACAGAAGTTTTACAAGTCATGAAGCACTTTTCCACCCCCTTCTTTGTGAACAAAGAAGTGATATAAATAGGTATGCTATTTGTGCAGACCCATAGATTTGAACAAACTTCTTAGATTGTATCATTTCTAATTTCAAAACTTACCAGATCATTTAAATTGTTAATGAGATGTGCTTGAATTGATTATATGTGTGGAAAATCTTTTACACAAATAAAATGAGAAGCATATCACTTTTTCTGCACTTACTATTTATCATTTAATTTCAAATACATGTGAATGCTTATTTGATTAGAGGAAAACAGCAGTTAATGTCATAGATAAACAGATTGTTTTGTGTGAAAACTTATGACAGCTTCTGCTGAAGTAGAGGGGGACTCCGTGGCCTAGTGGTCAGAGTTCAGAACTTGAAATCACACAAACTGTTTTTCTTTTAAAGTCCTTTTATCTTTAGTTAGGCGATACTTGTAGTTAATAAGTGATGATACATATGTTTTTGAATGAGAAAGGTAATTTTTATCTTTATATATTTGTATTCTAGGTGATAGAGTGAAGGACCCTTCCTCGTCACATTTGACCACCTTACTTTCGAGGGAACACATTCACAGAGTGAGGAAGCCATCAACAAAATCAGCTACAGACATGTCACCTGACATGGAGACATCGCAGGAGTTTTCAACAGCAGATTTTTACATCGATGAGTCCATGCCATCGTCAATAGAGTCCCCACCAAAAACTGCAACTTCTACTGACAGTAAAACTAGCCTGGAAAAGTTACTCAATGAAGAGAAACTTTCCAATGAAAAACTTCAGACAGATTTGAAAGATTGTCATCTGAAGTTATCCATATGTGAGACAGACTTCCGATCTTTGAAGGATGTGTTGGAGGACAAGCTACCAAAGGTGAAGGAGTTTGTGAAATGTTTTAAAGTGGCTCATGCCGATGAAGTAGACAGATTTCAGAAGGAATTGGAAGCTATGAAAGACAATCTTATTGATGTTATGAAGCAGTTTGAACATAGGTTAAAAAGTGATAACAAAGATGTGTTAGAAAAATTAAACCAAGACAATTTAGAAAGATTGAAAAGTCAGAATAAAATGCTGAAGGAGGCTGATGATAAATGTGTTCAGTTATCAGAAGAGAATGAATCACTTAATGTATATATAGAAGAGATGAAATCATTGAAAAAGAAGGAATTGGAGATGTTTCAGGCTGAAAAATCCAAATTGGAAGCAAAGCTGTCAACTGAAATACAGGATTTAAACCTAAAGCATGAGTTGGAACTAGAAGTTGAAACAGACAAAGTTAAATCTGATTTGAATTTGAGAATTTCAGAATTAGAAAAGGAGATTGAAAAATTTGAGGGTTTGCTTCAAGAAAAAGATGAGTTAGTAAGACAACTTAACAGTGACAGAATAGTACAGGAGGAGAAGTTACTCGAGACATTTCAGAAAGAGAAGGATGCTATCTGTGATATACTAGGGAGGGAGTATGATGATAAACTTACAAGTGCAATAGATATGGAACACAGTAAACATGAGGAGATCAAAGCTACTATACAAGCTGATATGAAAGTTGCTCATCTAAAGGAAACTGAGGAAAAGCTTGAACAATTAAAGCAGAGTATGCTTTTAGAGAAAGAACAAGCTGTCGAAATGACACAGAGTGTGATGGTCCTTGAACGTGATAAAGTGAAGGACGAAGTTAGACAACAACTGTTGGATGAGAAAAATACTGAACTCCAGCAGTTGAGACTAGAGCTGGAAACAAAGTTCCAAGAGGAAATGACAAAATTAGCAAAGGAATGGACTGAGGAGAAAGAGAGTCTTGTTGCAATTGTTGAAAGGAGTGTAAATAAAGTGATGTGTGTGGGAGAAAGTCAAACTTCTTTTTCTATGTTCCAAGTCGTTCACTGTGATAGCCAGACAGATAGAGAGCCGGTGAAAATTGAAACTCAGGTACAGACCAACATTCTGATACACACCAGCTCCTCCATGCAGACTGAACTGTGTGAGCAGGCCCAATTTGCCACACAAACAGACAAGGTGGCTAGTATATCAGTATCTGCACAGACAGAGCCTGTCGGGCATATAGAGCTTGCAAGTCAGACTGACAGCTTGATACTTTCTGATCAATCCTTACAAACGGAGTTTGAGCATCAAGTCAAAACTATGGACCAGTCTGATTTAAGTGTTCAGACCGACAAGATGTCACAAGACCAATCTAGTACACAGACTGAGTCTGTGTCAATTAACCAACTTTCAACTCAGACAGACTCACAGGCACTGAACCAGTCAAGTACTCAGACTGATTCCCAACATCAAGTTGTGACAGGTGTTTGCCAGAACCAGTCTGAAGGAAATGTGCATGGGACTGTGGCAGAAGAACTTCAGAAACAGCTCCAGGATGAGTTTGATGAGGTGAGATTTTGTCTATTGATTTATAACTTAACCCTTATAGGGCTGGAACTAATGTCATGCTTATGCAAACATGTTTGATCCAGGCCAGCAGCAAAGTAAATTGGTGGCTGGCCTGCGATCTAACCTGTTTGCTACTTTGAGTATCTGTCTTCTTCAAAATCAAGCAGATATTTAAGGTTTTGGAAAGCAGGCGCAACAAAAATCTATTTTTAGAAAATTATTCAATATTGTAAAGGTTAAGAACCCACTCATGGAGGTTACAATGCAACCTTATGGTAAGTCCTTTATCTTTGTAAATTTCTGTTTCTCCAAACCCATTTTGGTTTGTAGTAAATAGTAGAAGCAGGCCTGAGTGGAAGATGACCATCATGAACAATTTTCTTCAGAATGAGCAGAAAACCTTGCGGAAAAAAGAAAAATTGCTCGTTACGAGCAATTTCTCTTTCTCCCGCAATGTTTTCTAAAGTCGTCTGCAACAAAGTCATCAAATGCTGTTATTGTTTGGGAAAGGGTTAACCTATTTTAAAGCTGTTTATTGACACATGAGAAAATAAAGTAGATATAAGCACCTTAGAACAATTACCATTTCTGTAATGGTGTATTTTTCTCAGTGAAAAATCGCTCAATAGCTCAAGAGAGCCATCATATCTTAGTATTATCTACTATGTTCATTACAAAACCAATGCAGCACTTATAAATCTTTTGAATCTATTTAAATAGGAGATGGCCATTTCAGTTCATTTATCACATCATGAGAAAGCTTTACTTCACTCTTTACATTTCTGTTAAATGGTTCAACCAAAGACAGATGGTACAAAAGAAAGCATGTATCAAGCTTGTCTTCTGGGATACAGATCCAAAAATGTTAACATAAATGTTATAGAGGTAAAATATCCAAGAACCTACCCTTTATCCAAATTTTGCACACTTATAAGTTAAACATAGATGTGTCTGCCATGTTCCTTCAGATATATGGGCCATGTGGTCGATAAAAATGGGTTCTTGAGGTGATTCAGTCTATTTTCATCAAAGTATTTCACAATGGTTGAGCAAATCACGATTGCATTTAGAGCTTAACCCATTACCAAACAATAATGACATTTAATCACTTTGTTGCAGATGACTCTGGAAAATATTGTGGGAAAAGGAGAAATTGCTCATAACAAGCTATTTCTCTTTTTACAACATTGTTTTCTGCCCACTCAGAAGATTATTTTCCAATTCCATCAAATTTCGAAATGTCATCTGCAAACTCTTTCAATTTGGGGCAGTAAAAAACTTGGTGTTTGGTAATGGGGTAATAAACAAAAAACATTGTGAATTGACTGATTACAATTGTTCAAGAATTTAGGGGCAGAGGACAGTATTATCCAGCAGGATTTTAATTGCATTGCATTATGTTCTAATCTGTGCACATGCAGCTTTAACAATCTAATTATTGCCCAATAACACAAAATGAGAATTTAATTTACTCTGTATTTTTAAAGAGTTCACAGTTCTCAGCTGTACAAATTTATGAGCATGTACCGGTATATAGTGCCCAATAACATAAAATGATCTACCAATATGGAGCTATGATTAAAAAGAAACAGCACATTAAAACTGGTCATTGTTCATACACTATTTGTTGTTAGAGCTATATAAATAATAAATATCATATCTAATTTAAGAAACTTGCAGAGCTGGAGAAATCACATTGTGCAACCATTAACAAGTTGATATCTGACCTGGAGCGGGAGAAAGAAGACAGTCAGCAGTTAAAATCAAGTCTGACATCGCTTGCAGGGGATAAACAGGTAAACAGTAAACTCTTTCTTTTTGGTGGATTTGAATGAGGTTTTAAAGATGCTTATTTACAGAAGGGAAAATTTGAAAGTCAAAATAAAATGTTGTTGAAACAATACTGTATAGTTTTGTATTGTTGTTTGATATTCAATTAAAAGTAGCTATTGAAAACATAATTCAATTTTATCAAGTAAGTACAGTTCATATGCAGTAGATCTCAAAAGAATTGTCACACTTTTGTTTCAAAATTTTGGATACTTTTGTTTAAAAAAAATTCAATACTTATTATCACTTAGCCTGCAGATGTTGCAAAGTTATGCATTATGAACCGATAAATTTGTGTTCTTCTGTGCTAAATCCTACACAACATAACTGGTAAATGTCAAGACCACTTAGGAATGGAAAAAGCTTTATAAACTTACTTGATTTTATTTTGGTTTCAAAGGTGAGATTTAATGAAGCAGTCAACAAGGTCTCGCAGGAGAAAGACAGGCTAATTGCGGAGTTAAAGAAACGTGAGGAAGATCTCCTTGCTGCGATGGAAACAGAGAGAGGTACGAGTTGAGAGAATTTAAACCTCTTGCCTTGACCTTTGTTAACCTTTAACACATGAAATAAATACTTCTTTACATGGCTGCTACAGATGATTTTTTAGATTATTAATGTGAACACCTTGACCAGCCCTTATGGGCAGTTGAGTATGGGGTCTTCCTCCATCATTAAGAGTCGGGCATCGCTACATAACTGAAATAATGTTGATGTGATGTAAAACCAATATAAAAAAAAAAAAATAATGTGAACAGAGAAATTACTTGGACAATTAATACCCTTTTTTCTATCAAAACTTTCCCTGTTTGTCACCAAAATTCAAGTTGAAACAATCAAAAGTTTTTTTGAAAAAGAATTAATCAAGAAAATCTGCAAAAGAAATAAAATAAAAAGGTTTTAGTGTGTTTTCGTTGTAGGCACCATGTGACAATAGCTAATTTGCATTAAGATTGAATTTTTTTTTTCGTTCTTTTCTTCTTTTGTTTTCCTCTTTTGATAAATTGTGCAAAATTGTTTTATTCACATTGAATACTTTTACAGGCAGTTTCAAAGACTGCTCAAACATGTCAACAATAATAATGTTTTCATGTGGCAGATTCAAATGTGTTTTTTTTTAAATCTTTTAAATTTCTTTCTATCTAAGTGTTTACAAGAATCTTGGCTTTAAATGTTTTGAAAAGTATGTTCATATACCAACTGAATATGTTGCAATTATTTTTTTTTTCTTTTTACAAAAAAAAGAAAAGAAGACATTGCTGTTGAAATAAAAAGAAAAAAGTATTGCTGGTTCAATTTTTCAACAAAGTCGGTTGCATTCATTATAAAGAAATTTCATCTTAATTACGATGTTCGATACATTAAGTCATATTTAAGTCAATAAGGATAAACCTTTTACCAAATGACCTCAAGGTGTTAATAGTGGGCTGCTAAATGTTGAAAATGTGTGATATATGCAATTAGTTCAAATTCTATATCCTATATCCATCCCTTTCACAATCTGTTCTGGTTTCACTCATTGTTGTCAAGCTCTCTTGTCATCAGACCTGTTAAAAATGTTTTTCATTTTACTGTGTATGGGTTTTGTTTTTTTACATTTTTGATATCAAATTGTTTTAGATTTGGATCAATTCAAGAAATGTATTTCAAGGGTTTAGTTATAGACCAAAGTAAGTGCTCCATATTTATGGAGGGCTTGTACTGAGCCCTCAATAACCCTTTACCAAACGCCAAATTTTAGACTGTGCCAAATTGAAAGAGTTTGCAGCCGGCATTTCAAAATGTGATGTAATTGGGAAATAATCTTCTGATAGGACAGCAAACATTGTGGGAAAAGTAGAAATTGCTCGTCACGAGCAATTTCTCTTTTCCCACAATGTTTTCCAGAGTCGTCTGCAACAAAGTGGTTTAATGTCTTTATTGTTTGGTAAAGGGATAGAATGCAAGGGTTTTAATATTTTTGCTTTCAGTAAAATTAGAAGAACTCAAGGAAGAGAAGTCAAAATCTGATGGGATCAAGGATCGCGCCATGAAGCTGTTAAAGGACAAAGAACTTGAGTTTGGGAACCAGCAGAGGCGGCTAGAGAGTGAGCTGGGGCTTGCGCAACAGCAAGTGGTCCAATACCAGGAGCAAATCCAAAACATGAACCCAGAGTCAACCAGCATGACTTCTCCATCCGTCATTAACATAGGGTATGAAGTTTATCTCTTTCTAGAATGGCAGGGGTGAGGCATTTTTTTTAAACCTGACTGTCTGTCAGTGTCTTTCTGACACCCAAGTGATTTAATGTCTTAAGAACCATGTATGTATTATATTTTTGAAAATTTGAAAGTCAAAATAAAATGTTGAAATAATGCTTTGTTGGGGTAGAGGTCTTAACATTATCATTAACAAATATAATGTAATATGTGCAATGTCACATTAACACATCTTCACACAAAAGTTGGAAGCAATTTGATTGGTTCATACAGGACCATCAGCATGAGGGTGATCATCAGTAACTTTCATTGCATAGCTTTTCAGTTCATACTTGTCATCTTATATATAAATATACTACATTAGAAATCTTGATTTCTTGATCACTATTGTAAGTGCTCGTCATCCATACCTGTAATAGACCAAAATACTTTTAATATAGTCTCAAGTTATCTCCTTCAAATGTATGGGTACAGAGATAGGATAGAAGTATTTTTTATCGGAAACCTTTTTCAGGAGTGACTGTGCTGATGAACTTGAGCTGCAGCAGAAAGTCAAAGACTTGGAAGGGGTAAGTATTTTTCGATGATTTTTATCCTTTTTCATCCAATAGTGTAGACCACTGGGTAGGTAGATTCTCAGCCGGGTCTGTTGAAGGTTTCCAGTCGATGGAATCATGGCTGAGCCAAGTCACACACAGGGGCATTTGTGACCTAATGGTTCGAGAAGAGAACTTGAAATCACATGTCCCCTACCAGTAATTTCAAGTTCAAACTTGGGCATGAGAATTTTCATGAAAGGCATGACTTCCGACTGACTTACGGAGTGCTGATTGTTCTAGCCGGCATGACCAGCCCTTGGGTAGTCGCGTATGGGGATCTTCCTCCATTATCTAGAGTTGGGCATCACAACATAATAGAAATGATGTGAACACAATTGAAAACCCGATATAGGTAAAGTCACACCTAATACAAAAAAATGCAATGGCTTCCCTCAATGGCTTCTACAGCTGGAAAGCCATTTAAAAATGGGTACCAGTATTACCTATCTGGTGTGAAAAGAATTCAACAGTTTTATAATTACTGCATAATTGTGGAAGAAGTCTTAAACACATACAAAATAATCATCCATTGTTACAATAGGTGTGCTGTGATCAATGCTTACAGAGACTAGATCATCATGTTTAATCTTTATTTTGTTTGTTGCTCAACATTTTCTTAACACATTTCCACCAAATACCACAATTTCGCTTCTTGCAGACAACTTTAATAGAGCATTGTGGCAAAAGGAGAAATTGCTTGTGACAAGCAATTTCTTCTTTGGCCACACTGCTCTTTCAATCTATCCACATATCATAACAGCAGAACTGAAAGGTTTTTCATATGTTTACAAAGCTTTTCTAAAGTCGTCTGCTTCAAGTAAAAAAAAGTTATCTTCAGTCTGCAGATGGTAAAAAGTTAACCATTAATTCATTTGCCGTTTTTAGACTGCTTTTAGTCTTAAGCAACAGAAGACAATTATTCTTACAGGGAAAAACCCCTTTTAAACTCAAATATTCAAAGAATAAGAGCTTTACCACTCACCCGGATGTTGGCATCAACATCGACGTCAAACTTTGGTTAAGTTTTTACGGTTTGTATCTCATTGACAACTGGTTGTTATGGGTTGATACACATGTTCAGGGTCATAATCTAATGTTCCTGACCAAGTTTCATATCTTTTGTTTTGAATTCAAGCAAATTGTGTGTCCTTTTGTACTTAAATTTCTTGGTTTTAGTTCACATATGTGTTTAAGGTTATACTACAAGGTCCCTGACCAAGTTTCATATCTCTTGTTTTGAATTTTAAAAGCAAATTTTGCTGCTTTTGTTCTAAGAAAATCTTGGTTAAAGATTTTACATGGAAGTTTGCATCACATGAACTACTGTATGGAATGGGTTGATACTTCACACATGTGATCAGGGTCATAATCTATGGTCCCTGACCAAGTTTCAAAAACTTTAATATATAACTACGACAGGGTGTGGATTGAAAGTTTACACATGGATTAACGCTCATATTGGTAGGTTACTGACTAAGTGAAATAACTCTGCTATTGACTTGCAGTAAATTATACCATTTTTTTATTCTAAGAAAATCTTCGTTTAAGTTTTGTGTGTACTTCATATTTTAGAAACAAAATATATTTCACTGACCTATACCTTTGAAAATTATGGAATAGTCGAGCATGCTGTCTTATGAACAGCTTTTATTGATATTTCTTCTAACACATTCGATTTATAAGTATGACTTTGGGGTGCTGTATAAGAAACAAGATGTTTACCACCATGCTTGATATTTACATTCTAGGGCCCATGGCAATGAATTGGTAGTTTGATTGGTCAAGGCAGATCCAGTTGACATGTTGATCTTGTGAATGTCTTTTTTGAAATTCTTATGTTGATTTGAATAATGATGATAATAAAGAGTTTTTTGTATGATGAATGTGATTGAAATGATTATGTCTGTTGGTATCTTCTTTGCCACAATTTTTTCTTCCCAATGTTATGATATTAAGCTTGACTATTTGAAGAATTAGGAGTTGGCGTTGTCTTTTGATTAAAGTTTTAGATGCAACTTTGTGTCTCATTAATTATTCTAGGGAATAAACTTGAAATAGGGTTTAAACTTCACATGGGTTTATAATGTCTGGGCCCTGACGAAGTCTCTTAACTCGGATTTTGATTTAAAACAAATTATGCCCCTTTTCTTTTAAGAAAATCTTAGTTATAGTTTTAAATGCAAGTTCTATTTTAAGAACTACATGTACTGCAGTAACCAGATTTTAACTTCATATATATATTTGGGATCATAATCCAACTGAAGTAATCCAATATCTCTGGTTTTTATCTTACTGACATAATCCCATAAATCTGGTTTTGATTTTAAGCAAATTTTGCCCCTTTTGTTTTTAGAAAATTTTAAGAACTACTGCAGTAATCAGATTTAAACCTTACACAAATGCATTTGGGATCGTAATCTAACTGAAGTAATCCAATATCTCTGGTTTTAATTTACCTGACATAATCCCATAAATCTGGTCTTGTTTTAAGCAAATTACGGCCTTTTATGTGTCGTAGAGAATCTTGATTTACCTTTTACCAATGCCAAATTCTCGACTGTCCCAAAATGAAAGAGATTGCAGACGACATTTCAAAATGTGACGGAATTGAAAATAATCTTTTGAAAGGGCAGAAAAGATTGTGGGAGAAGGAGAAATTGCTTGTTACTAGCAATTTTTCCTTTTCCTACAATGTTTTCCTGAGTCATCTGCAACAAACTGGTCAAATGTCGCTATTGTTTGGTAATGAATTAAAGTTGTTCATCTTTCAAGAGCCTCTGAAGGGAATGAATGGAAGCTTTTCTTTAATGAAGGAATAATGTTAGATTACTGACCAAACACACAAACTCAGCTATTGATTTCAAGAGAGTTATACTCATTTTTGTAATCGGAAAGTTTTATTTTAAATTTGATAGGCATCTTCATATTTCAAAAACAAATTATTGTTCACTGACATATATGCCTCTCCAACATTTATTGTACATTCAAGCTTGGTGTGTTATGGGCAGTTCTTATTCATCATGGTTTTCATGCCAGTTCTAATCTTCTGCTGTAGTTTTCAATCTGTCAAAGTGCAAAGTCCCAGGGCACCGTTTACTAAACAACTTAAGAAAACTATTTGAGCAAGTCAAAACTTGAAAACATGGATAGTATCTTAAATGAATGTACAATATTCCAATGATGTGTTATGTTGGCATATTGTTTAGCCTGATATTGGGATAAGAAGAAATATTGTTATGAATTTAAGCAAATTTTAAGCATAAAATGTTAAGTAAAACGGCACCTAGATAATAGAATTGGTTAAATGATTTAAGAGGGAAAAGTTACTCTCACTCATGCTGTTACCACCTGTATCCTAGGAAATGGGTTTTAAGCCAATTTCAACAGTATTTCAGTCATATTGTGAGCACCAGTGCACCTATCAATGCTCATGGTATTTTCTTACCAGTACTGCATGATATGCTTTTAAGATGCCGACACATTTCCCACAAGAACAAACCTGATTAAAGGTGAGAGGCAAATAAACCATGTCATGCTTGTGTATTAACCCTTAGAATGCTGGGTAATTTTCTATAAACTGATTTGAGTGTTGGCTGCTTCCTAAAATGTTAAACATTTGCTTAATTTTGTTTAGGAAAGATACTCAGAGTAGCAAACAGGTTAGATCACAGGCCAGCCGCCAATTTATTTAGCGGTTGGCCTGGATCTAACCTGTTTGCATAAGCATGAAGTCAGTTCCAGCACTGTAAGGGTTAAGTTTCCAAAATAATATTTGTCCTACTTTGTCTAAAACTTGGCTTTTTTCTAACCTTGTAATAACTTACATATTGGTATTTGTAATTTTTTAGGCTGTAAGGTTGAAGGAAGATGAGCTGAACAAAATGAAACAGAAAGTGGTAAGTTAACATTTTTGTACTTATTCAGGTATAAACATTTTGGGAAATGTCGAATGACTATAGAAAGTTTTTGCATTATTGCCTTATCCATATCCTCATTTGAGATTTTGAAACTGGTCCTAGTTGAAAGTATCAGCAGGCGACAAAAAAATGGCTATTGAAATTTCAATAGTTGTCTGTGAATTCATCATAAAAGGTTGAAATATGTTGGTTCATAAGAATGACATAATTCATCGGTTTGAAGAGTAAGGGCTCAAAAAGATCTTTCAGATAAAGCTTTCCGGATATGTCTGATTGATATATATATTGATGCATATACTTTTTAAGATGATTTTGTGAAAGTATGCTTATTCGCCTATTGTTACAATATAAGACTTTCCCTGAACAAAAAGAGAGGAAGGTGTAAATACGTTGTTTACAACTCTGCAAATCTGTAGTACACATTAGTGTGGTTGAGTTCATAATTCAATCACAATTGATAAAGGAAAAATATAAATATCAAACTTATGAATCAATGTTAATGTTATCAAAGTAATGTTAAAGGTCTGTCTCTGTATGTTCTTTAATAGAGTTTGTCTGTTTTTTGTAGATGGAACTATCAATGACTACAAGTACTAAATCTCTTGTACAAGATAAAGTGTCCATTACAAGGTAAACAACTTTTGTAAAGAATAACCTGATTGTATGAATTTATTTATTTTAATTTTTGTACATAACCAAGTGATTACTGTACTTTTGAAATGATCAAAGTATTCATAAATAAACACTCACATAGTTGGTCTCTCCATAAAAACGCCAAAATAAGTTTTGTCTGAAGAAAATGAGCTCATGGTGGGCATTATATCCTTAGTAATATTTTACTTTCATTGGGAATTAGATAAAATTTTGTAGTTTCATTAACCCATTACCAAACAATAACGACAGTTTACCACTTTGTTGCAGATGACTTTGGAAAACACTGTGGGAACAGGAGAAATTGCTCCAGGCCTATTATTTCACTGTTTGATGCCCTTAGGTAAAGCATGCTAGCCTTGTGTTGGTAGCACACCAGGGAAAAGTTAACTATGATTGCAAGCATCCAACTAAAAGATTGTTGAAATGATGTAAACCCCCCCCCAGTGCTGCCTCCACCCATTCCAATATATATTTACAGTTGTCATGTTGGGGATCTTGTGCTGCTGTGTTTGGATGAGAGGTTAGACCAGTATGTGGTATTCACTGTGGGGACTACCCTTCACTTCCTGCATACAGACTGCCTTAGTTCACTTGGACTAAAAACAGGTAAGGTCTTTGCACTTTAGATTGACATGGAACTTTAATCTTATTATCTTACTTAAAGGATAAAGACCAGAGTTATTTAGCTTGCATAAAGGTCCAGTTATAATGGCTGTTTTCTCCGTGCTTAATTTTTCATTGCCTTTCAAAATCCTATTTAGGCAATTGTAATGCGTACCCACAAAACAGGATTTGTCCAATATATATATTTATACAATTATTCACATTGTTGTGGTAATTGAAAAGGAAAAACATGATTTTTGAAATAGTCTTTCTTTTACAAAATCCATTTCAAGTTTTTACTGTGTAAGCTTGTCTCTGTATCATTGCTGAAATGAATTGATTAAATACTGACACTCACCACTTGTGATTGTTATAGATAGAGGTCACAGGGCCATGGGTGAAAGTGTTCAGGATTATTCCTGAATTTCAGGTTTTTGAGACTTTTTGTCCCTATATAATGCTATAACAAACTCTTTTCAGGATAATGAACTACAGATTTCAGGTTTTTGAAATTCTTCAACTTTCACCCATGCAGGGCAAATTTTTCTGAATTTTCCTTTCAGCATGATGCCTTCAATTGACTCAGACAATCTGCACTAGATTTTTGTCTTAACCCATTACCAAACAATAACGATATTTAACCACTTTGTTGAAGTTCACTCTTGGAACATTGTGGGAAAAGGAGAAATTACGAGCAATTTTTTCTTTTCTCACAATGTTTTCTGCACTATCAGAAGATTAATTTTCAATTTCATCACATTTGGGAATGTCATCTGCAAACTCTTTCATTTTGGGACAGTCGAAAATTTGGTGTTTGGTAAAGGGTTAATTATCACGTTGGAGACAACCTCAAGGATAGCTTCTAATGGCTGAGCCTGTCCACCAATAGGTCTTCTTGTGTGTGTTTTTTTACTGCCATGATCTTTATAAGTGGTAGAACTAAGTAACAATAAGGCCAAATTCATTAGTTGAGATATTACCTCTAATAAAAACCTATAGTTATGAAAGCTAGGATTGCATTTGTAATTGTGAGTTAAAGAATGAACCATTTTCTCGTTTTGAGTTGTTTTTGCGAAGCCTCATAACTAAGTCAGAAGTGTGTTCAACTGAAAGAACAGAGGTCCTGTATCAAAATTTAGGGCCGGTATTCTTGCAGATGTCAATAAAGTTAAAACTGTTAAAAAAAAAGATGAATTGCTCATAAGGAGCAATTCGTCTTTCATTCATTGTTATTTTAAAAGGCTTCTGAAGTAGATGTGTCAAACAAAGGTGTTGAAATCATGACTTCTATGTTGATTGGGTTTTCTGGTTCATTTTCAGCCTCTGGGGAGACAAAGAAACAATGGCTCATAGCGGAAGTAACTGACAAGGAATATTGTCAAGCCAAAAAGGTATGTCTAACATTACTTTATTTAAGATGTTCAGATTCAGATAGTTCATGTTACACAATTCTGATCATCAAAATCTAAGGCAGTAGCTGACATTAGATGAAAGAATATTAATGAGTGAAATCTTGCTTAATTAGATTATGATAGTAGTTTTCAGTTTAACATCACCACCTAAGTATTTGCCATTCAGTGAGCAAGAAAAAATAACCTTTTGTAAAAACGTCTGTTATTGCTAGGAAAATGGTTTTAAATCATGAATTATTTTATTGCTAGGGAAATGGTTTGAAATCATGAATTTAATAGCAAATTTCACTTTTGTCACAAATACTGTTGCTTCACAGGCCTCATTTCCCAATTTCTTTTTCAGCCCAATAACAGGTTCAAAGTTCCGGTTAGCACAAAGTTTTACAGGGTTAAAGCCAAAGCTTGGACCCGAGACTCAGCTCAACATGACACAGCCGGCGCAACATCATCCACCTAGAAGATCAACTATCATAATGATGGCTTATAGTCCATGACTATCATAATGCACGCTAAATGACCTTATCTGTCGATGCGCTTTAAAAAAAACCATTCATTCATTCATTAGTCCATGACTATAACAAAAACTTCTCTTTTATTAAGAACTTGCTATAGTTTAACATTGAACCCTCGAAATATGCCATCAGTTAAAAGATTAGTTATGATAATGGGGGTTTTAGTCTGAGACTTAAGTCAGTCCTTCACTTTTATAAGAGACTTGTTGTAGACTGAACCCAAGATATGCCATCAATTCAAAGATCAATATACTTTTAACTACACCATCATAATGCGGGCTGAAGGACCTTAGATGTTGTTGCATCTTAAGCCATTTCCAAACAATAACAACATTTGGCCAGTTTGTTGAAACATTGTGGGAAAAGGAGCAATTTTTCCTTTTTCCACAATGTTTTCTGCCATGATCAGAAGATTATTTTTGAATTTCAACACATTTTGAAATGTCGTCTGCAAACTCTTTCAATTTTAGAAAGTCAAAAATCTAACATGTGGGAAACGGTTAAAACCCCATTGATTCATTCATTAAAAGATTAATTATTATAGTTATGTTTCAGTGTAATACTATAGTAAGTCCATTACATAAAGAAGGACTTGTTTTGCCTTGCTTTGAACAATTGCTATTCAGTCAGTAAGAACATTAATAAGCATAAACAGGCATGCTTTTAATAAGTTTTCTCTCAAAATATGAAATAAAGATTGCATATGAAACAACAATCCCCTGTACCCATCCCTTCTTCAAAAATTTTGTGACTATAATTTTTTACATGTATATGAAATAACAATTTTTCTGTGATATTTAGTAGAAACTAATGTGCCTTAAAGGTTCTTGTTCACAGAAATGAGGAAGTTTGGAAATGAAAAATTAAGTCCTAATTTTCAATCCAACAATGTGACATCACTTTTTAGATCTACTGCATATAAACTGTACATACATAGATTAACTGACCCTTCCTGGATTAATTATGCTTACGATCTACTTGTAATTGTATATCGATCTACTTGTAATTGTATATCGAGCCACAATACAAAAACTGTTTTGTTTCAACAACAATTTATTTTGACTTCCTAATTATTGCTTCTGTGAACAAAAACTTTTAAAGAAGGTGTTGAACCACAGACAAACATGTACACTTTGCTGATATGAACTGAATCTATGCGCATCAGTATTTATAGGCTAAAACATTTCAGAAAGCACTGTCACAAATAGAACTCTGGGGCCCGTTTTACTAAACAGTTTACGCTTAAGATTTGCGTAAGTCTAAAACAACAAGTCCTTTTATTTCAATATTTGGCAAAGCAATATTGCAAAGTAACACATCATTGGAATCGTCTCTCCGAGACGCTTCCAATGACGTGTCACATTGCAATATTGTACTTTCATTGAAGATATTATCCATGTTAATCAATTATGACTTACGCAAACATTTTCCGTAAGTTGTTTAGTAAAACGGGCCCCTGGTGTTATTTGTCATATGACTCATTGCTTTCTGTAGCTAGCTGCTTGAAGGATTTCCTCAATGGGCTATAAATGGTTTGTTGAATGGAGAATGAATATAGTTGATTGTTTGCTGAATACAACCAGTTTCTCCTGTTGTAACAAGAGGAGTGTTTGCTAAATACAACCTGTTTCTCCTGTTGTAACAAGGAGTGTTTGCTGAATACAACCACTTTCTCCTGTTGTAACAAGAGGAGTGTTTGCTAAACACGACCACTTTCTCCTGTTGTAACAAGAGGAATGTTTGCTAAATACAACCCCTTTCTCCTGTTGTAACAAGAGGAGTGTTTGCTAAACACGACCACTTTCTCCTGTTGTAACAAGAGGAGTGTTTGCTAAATACAACCACTTTCTCCTGTTGTAACAAGAGGAGTGTTTGCTAAATACAACCACTTTCTCCTGTTGTAACAAGAGGAGTGTTTGCTAAACACAACCACTTTCTCCTGTTTAACAAGAGGAGTGTTTGCTAAATACAACCTGTTTCTCCTGTTGTAACTAGAGGAGTGTTTGCTTAACACAACCACTTTCTCCTGTTTAACAAGAGGAGTGTTTGCTGAACACAACCTGTTTCTCCTGTTGTAACAAGAGAAGTTTTTGCTTAATACAACCACTTTCTCCTGTTGTAACAAGAGAAGTGTTTGCTAAATACAACCACTTTCTCCTGTTGTAACAAGAGGAGTGTTTGCTTAATACAACCACTTTCTCCTGTTGTAACAAGAGGAGTGTTTGCTAAATACAACCTGTTTCTCCTGTTGTAACAAGGAGTGTTTGCTGAATACAACCACTTTCTCCTGTTGTAACAAGAGGAGTGTTTGCTAAACACGACCACTTTCTCCTGTTGTAACAAGAGGAGTGTTTGCTAAATACAACCCCTTTCTCCTGTTGTAACAAGAGGAGTGTTTGCTAAACACGACCACTTTCTCCTGTTGTAACAAGAGGAGTGTTTGCTAAATACAACCACTTTCTCCTGTTGTAACAAGAGGAGTGTTTGCTAAATACAACCACTTTCTCCTGTTGTAACAAGAGGAGTGTTTGCTAAACACAACCACTTTCTCCTGTTTAACAAGAGGAGTGTTTGCTAAATACAACCTGTTTCTCCTGTTGTAACTAGAGGAGTGTTTGCTTAACACAACCACTTTCTCCTGTTTAACAATAGGAGTGTTTGCTGAACACAACCTGTTTCTCCTGTTGTAACAAGAGAAGTTTTTGCTTAATACAACCACTTTCTCCTGTTGTAACAAGAGGAGTGTTTGCTGAACACAACCTGTTTCTCCTGTTGTAACTAGAGGAGTGTTTGCTTAACACAACCACTTTCTCCTGTTTAACAAGAGGAGTGTTTGCTGAACACAACCTGTTTCTCCTGTTGTAACAAGAGAAGTTTTTGCTTAATACAACCACTTTCTCCTGTTGTAACAAGAGGAGTGTTTGCTGAACACAACCTGTTTCTCCTGTTGTAACAAGAGGAGTGTTTGCTAAACACAACCACTTTCTCCTGTTTAACAAGAGGAGTGTTTGCTGAACACAACCTGTTTCTCCTGTTGTAACAAGAGAAGTTTTTGCTTAATACAACCACTTTCTCCTGTTGTAACAAGAGGAGTGTTTGCTTAACACAACCACTTTTTCCTCTTTCTTGATGGATCAGTACAACACTAGTTTCAGTCTTCTTTCACTGTAAATAGCACGCATATTTTACCGACCAATTCAGATGGGTTATGATGTGTTATAAAAATTATAATTGTAAATCTTTTTATTAACCTTCTTTGTCAGACCTCCTCAATTTGCCATCATCATTCATTTCTTTTTAGTTTCAGAAAGAGAATGTCTATTATAAACTTCATAAACAAATGAATTGCATTTGGTTTGATTTGGAATGGTAAGTTTGTATGGGTTGATTGATATGTTACCTGTGTAATGAAATCAGTTTACCTGTTTTATAATTGTTTTAGTTTGTGGCCCCTAAAACTCATGGTTTACAAAGGAAGGTCTATGACAGTTAGAAAAATACAAACAAACAATTTTTCCATTTGCCCTGCTGGGTTCTATTCTATATCACAAAGAAAATGTAATTTTTCCAATGTGAAAATGCCATCATCTGTTAAGATGGAAACAATCTTAAGGAAAGTCGGAGTTGTGGTTGTGAAAAGATGCTATTTTCATTTTTAAACTTAGTGAAGTTTTATAATCCACTCTTGATTCTGCCTCCTAGATACATAACCGGTATTCAAGCTGAATGTTGTTGAATGAAAGGTCACAAAGTGAACCAACCTTCTCCAGGGACTTGATCCCACAACCCACATGTCTTGAGCCTGATGCTCTACCTCATGACCATTGTCCTCCTTGTCTGTGTGTGGATTTTAACAAGAGAATGTAGTAAGATGCATGAGTATGTGCACATACTGTAGGGATTTAACTAAGATACTGTTGAAAGCAGCATTAACATTAACCCCTTTCCCCTAAGATACCATATGTGATTGCTTCTGCTGCAGAAGACTTAAGAAAACACTGTGACAAAAAGAAAAATTGTTTGTTACAAACAATTTTCATTTTTTGTCACAATGGTTTCTACCTAAAATCTAGAGGAAAACAGATTATTTTCCTATGGTATGTTTTGTTGTTTTCTGTTTGATTCAGTATGGACTGTTTACAAAGTTCTATATGGGTGTGATAGGGAATGGGTTTTGCTTCCTTCATGTGTATCGGGTTGAGTAGACTGGAACAAACTGCTCTGAGATATAACATTATATATACATCGTAATTATATTATTCTTCCACTATGAATGGGCCCCAGTGGCATTTGGGTTTTGGTACAGGACCTCAAATCACATGGCCCTCTCTGCGAAGGTTCAAGTACTGGTAAAGATATTTGGACTTTCACAAGAGGAAGTCTCCCAGATGACTTATGGAATGCCCATGGTCCTAACCAGCTTGATCAGTCCTTATGAGCAGTTAAGTTTGGTGTCTTCTCACATCATCATAGTTTGGTCATCACAACAGAATTGAAACATTGTCGAGGCAGTGTTATACCAAAACAAATGAATTAATGTATTAGTGCTTTTATTAAACTTGACCTCCTTCTCTCCATATGTGACTATTTAGAATTGGAAGCCACTATGAAATATAAAGATACAGCACTTTCTTCATGATAATGAGTAGAAACCAGTGTCATCAAAGAGATCGGTGCTCATCAAGAGCTGAATTTAGTCTGAGTCAATATGATTTAGAATATTTAATAAGGTTAAATGATGAAGTGGCTATTCTGTTATAATGGCAACAAATATCTGGGATGATTGTGAGTTTGTCATATTGTCTTTCTATTTGTAAATATTATTTAACTTAAATTTGATCTTGAATAATTAAAGAAATTTAATGTAAATTGTTAAAACACCTTTCTTTTTATTTATTTCATTTTGCCCAATTTGTTTACTGACTCCCAATTTAGCTCACATGAAAACTAAGTGCTTAAAGGGACTATCTGACAACTTTTTTTTTGTGATTGAAAAATGTTAAAAATATGTCTTGGACAGTTCTATGACTTCGACAATTCTTGTCACCTAATAGAGGACAATTGCCTTTTTTTTTATCAAAAGTGAGGTAAATCTGTGTTTCATTAGAAACGTGTCAAACAAGCTTAAGTGCCTTTCAGTGCTTTGATGGTAAACTCAATTAACCCATTAACCCATTACCAAACAATAACGACATTTAACCATTTTGTTGCAGACAACTCTGGAAACATTGTGGGAAAAGGAGAAATTGCTCTTAATGAGCAATTTCCCCATTTCCCACAATCTTTTCTACCTTAGCAGAAGATTGTTTGCCAATTTCATCACATTTTAAAATGTCGTCTACAAACTCTTCCAATTTGGGACTGTCGAAAATTTGGCTTTTGGTAAAGGGTTAAGAGACAATATTGAGATTATTTTCTTATGCATCTAGATAGTGTTGTGTGACTAGACCGACACATTTCCTATTCAGGTTTTCTGAGGCTATATCTATTTGGATAATTTTGTAACGTTCGTTGAACGTTTATGCAAATGAGGAACCTAATGCATTGTTTGAAAGAACATGCTGGTATACATATAGACAACACAACCGCTCAGTGTACGACAGTGTTTTTCACTGATCGGATGTGTTTGTCTCTTTGAGAGGTTCATATGCTCAGTTTGTTATATTGTTGGCAGCGGTGGGTTTAAGACTTCTCCTTCTACCAGAGTTGCCTTCCCCACGTGTCTCCCAAGGGCCAAGTGTCGGGACTAGTCTTCTCGGAAGTGGGAGTTATGTAACATTCGTTGAACGTTTATGCGAATTAGGAACCTAATGCATTGTTTGAAAGATAATTAAGAAAAATGATTACGCTAACTATGTTACGCATGAATGTTGGTCGTAGATGCAAATTATCTGAGAAATCGACTAAAATGCCGTTTTCGGACCAACTAGCCCCGGTCTCCCCTACATGTTCAATTCAAAAGTGAGACATCACTTTAAAGATCTACCACATCTTAACATAGATAAATAAACGCTTTCTGAATTAATCATCAATGCTCTCAATAGCTACATTTAATTGTCTATCAATCAACAATGGAAAAACTGCATTGTTTCAACAAGATTTCATTTTGACTTTCAAACTTTCTCTTCTGTGAATAAGCACATTTAAAAAGATGAATATCTAAATCTGTGAGATAGTCCTTGTAAGTTGTGCCACTAGGATGTGTCCTTGTGTAACTAGTCTCAAATAGCTTTGTAATCAGGTCACCACTAGGATGTGTGTCCTTGTGTAACTAGTCTCAAACAGCTTTGTAATCGGGTCACCACTAGGATGTGTGTCCTTGTGTAACTAGTCTCAAACAGCTTTGTAATCGGGTCTCCACTAGGATGTGTGTCCTTGTGTAACTAGTCTCAAACAGCTTTGTAATCGGGTCTCCACTAGGATGTGTGTCCTTGTGTAACTAGTCTCAAACAGCTTTGTAATCGGGTCACCACTAGGATGTGTGTCCTTGTGTAACTAGTCTCAAACAGCTTTGTAATCGGGTCTCCACTAGGATGTGTGTCCTTGTGTAACTAGTCTCAAACAGCTTTGTAATCGGGTCTCCACTAGGATGTGTGTCCTTGTGTAACTAGTCTCAAACAGCTTTGTAATCGAGTCACCACTAGGATGTGTGTCCTTGTGTAACTAGTCTCAAACAGCTTTGTAATCGGGTTACCACTAGGATGTGTGTCCTTGTGTAACTAGTCTCAAACAGCTTTGTTATCGGGTCACCACTAGGATGTGTGTCCTTGTGTAACTAGTCTCAAACAGCTTTATTTGTAATCAGCTCATCTCTACGCCCTCAACACCCAAAATGCCATCATTAAATATAACAGTCGAAGGTATTGGAAAAACTTTTAATATGATTATCACCAAACAAAGCTGCAGGCCTTGATGAAATCTCACTAGTATTATTTGAAATAACTGCATCATGAAATGGCACCAATCCTAACGACAACTTTCAATCTGTCGTTAGAGACGGGCATTGTCCCAGATGCCTGGAAAAGGGCAACTGTAGCCCCTGTGTACGAAAAAGGCCCAAAATCAAAAGCAAGCAACTACAGGCCTATATCATTAATAAACCTATATTGCAGCAAAAGTCCTATTACACATTCTAGTCACAAACATCACGGCCCATCAGGACAAACATAGTCTTCTTAGCCCTACCAACATGGGTTCAGAGCAAAACACAGCCGTGAATCCCATCTAATTAGCTTCACCCAAGAAGTATACGACAACCTTGAAACTGGTTAACAGACAGATATAGTTGTCATGGATTTTAGTAAAGCGTTCGACAAGGTTGATAACAATAAACTTATACAAAAACTATATTAAATGGGAATCCATCCTCCGACCTCACGATGGAAAAGATTATTTCTCAAAGACAGATCCCAAAAAGTAGTTGAGGACGGTTGCACGTCAGCCACACTGTTCTTTCTGGAGTGCCCCAATCATCAGTGCTAGGTCTCTGTTCCTAAATAAATGAACTCCCTGATTGTATCCATAGCAAAGCCAGACTGTTCGCAGATCAAACAATCGTCTATCTCACTGTGAAATGCGCATCAGATTAAGCTATTCTCCTAAATGATCTCTTTGCCCTCGAAAAATGGGAAAGAGAATGGTCCATGGAGTTCAAGCCAGACAATTGTGAGGTGTTGAGAATCACTCGAAAAAGAAAACCATTCATTTACCCTCACACCTTCCATAAAACAGAACTAAAATCTACTATTGCAGCTAAATACCTAGGTGTCGCAATATGTAATGACTTCAACTGATCTACCCACATAACCAGCATAACTGCCAAAGCAAATTTATAACTCAGGTGTATCAAAGGAAACATAAAGACCAGTAATAAAGAAGCTACGGCTAGGGCATGTGCGGCCTACGTAAGATCCCAACTAGAATACTGCTCTATAATCTGGCATCCGTGGCAAAAAAGCCCCACTCACTTAAGATCGAAAAAGTTCAAAGAAAAACATTATATCCCGTGATATTCTTCAGGTGTCGAATTTAAGTATATAGCCTTAGGGGAAACCAAAAAAGGAATCCAATCATATGTCCGTACTCCCTTAAAAGCCACACCCTTAATACAGATTGTATCAGGAACAACTTGGGTGTGAACTTATAGCAAAACCTCTCATGGAACCGACATATCGATACAAATACAAAGAAAGGAAACGTCACTCTATGCTACCTTCGACGTAACCTGCGCATCAGCAATGGAATGATATAAAGCGCTGCTCATACTTCTCTTGTACATTTAGGCCTTGAGTACTGCTCCACAGTGTGTTACATCTATACAAAAGATCATGCATACATACGCGTGAGATGATATAGATGAGAGGTCTGCTAGATGTTTGACCAACATATACCACAACAGGGGCATAGCTTGACTGTAATGAACGTCTAGACACGCCATTTTAGGGGTGCGGGGCATGCTCCTCTGGGGGAAATCGCTCAGGTGCGTTCTGGCATGCATTTAAAAGCACAAAATATATTATGTTTAAGCATGAAAAATAGGCCTATTCTGTTGCGCTTTTTTTTTACTTCCTGAAATTAAGGTGTATGCACGTGCCTAAAGGGAGGTACACCAATGCACAACACCAGCAGTGTCTATTCTATGAAAGACCACCTGGAACGGGAAACACTAGAGTCACGGCGGACAAAAGCACACTTCATCATGCTAAACAAAACTGAGAACAACTTGGTAGACAGGCTAACCATTGCAATACCTGACCTGAGGCACAAGACGGTCAAAAGACCTTAGGACAGCCTTCTACAACTACATAGTACCTGCCAACGCTGCAGAGGCCCCTGACTTGGTATCCTTCAAGCATCCATTGATGGGCTATCAACTACATGTGTATCACATTCTAACAGCCGCTGGGCATCAAACCATAAGTAGCCACTATTGTTTTCCATTGCTGGACCGGTCGCAGCGACGGTATATTACTGAAGAGGTCTGGGATGAAGAGGTGAAATTAGCTGGCATTTCTTCACTATTCTTTTTTTTCTTTTAACTATCAGATCTTTTCTAACTTTCTACCATTCCCTTGCTTGTTCGTGACCTAGCACGACCCGTCGCGTCATAATCAATTGTGATTATGATGTAGATGTAGACAAGACGGCTTGTGAACAGCCTACCTTTTGCTTGAAGTAAAAGTTTTAAATCAAGACTGGTCATTGTACCCCTAGTGTAAATCAAGAATTATTCTTAACCATAGCGCCTGTAGATTTTTTCTTAACCTTTTAGGCACCTGCAATGTCCCAATGGTGGCGGTGTCCCCTTCCAGTAATAGTTGCTAACGATTGTTGGAAGTATGTATCATAGAAGTAGAAGAGTAGGTGATAATAGTACTTCATCATAAAAAACAGTTTCCTTAACTGCTAATTCGTTTTAATAAAATACACAGGAACATCATTCAATCATTCAAAGGTTATCCATACGAGAGCTTTTCTAAACACACCCTGTACGACGATGCCCCAGAGCGGGATTTTGTACAGTATTGGAAAAGGCCTTGGCGTATAGGCCATGAGCCAAGAATACTTTTGCCCCCCACCCCCCTATACGAGAACATCTTTAAAGATGTCAGATGTCTTTTCTTCCTCTCGATCTTTTTTCCTCTCGATCCATATAAGTCCTAAAGCTTTGAAATTTAGTATGTAGCATCGTAAACTGGTCCTCTACACTGTTTGTTAAAATCATGACCGCTGGGCCAAAGGGGCTTATCAGTTTTACATTGCCGTAATTAAGTATAAAAAGGTATCATTTTCGTTTTCTTAATATCCATTTGACCAAGAGCTTTGATTATTGGTATGTAGGACCATCTATTAGTCCTCTTCAAATTTTGATAAGATGATTACCTTTTGGCCTTAAACGGTCCAGCCCTAGGGGCTTATCAGTTTAAAAAAGCCTAATACAGCAAAATATTTAAATATCTTCGCCTCTGGAGCCATGAGGCCTAAGGCTTTGATATTTGGTATGTAACATTATCTACTAGTCCTCTTCCAAGTTTGTTCAATCATGACCGCTGGGCCAAAATTGGCCCCGCCCTAGGGGCTTATCAGTTTTACATTGCCTTGATAATGTAGAAAATGTTTTAAAATCTTCGTTTTCTAAGGATCCATTTCACCTAGAGTTTTAATTTTTGGTTTGAAGCATGGATCAAAAGGCGAAGCTGATAAGCCCATTTTCAAAGTCCCATAACTCCGTAAAGCCCAAACAGAACTTTGCAATCTTTCGTCTGATTATGCCCCGTAGCTAGCGGTTCAAGAAAAACATAACCTTCAAATTCCCACTGGAGGGAGCAGGGCCTTTTTCTGACTCAAGGTCTAGTAGAGAGGATTAGATTAAACACTCTCGATCAATTATTAAGATCGGGTATGTGTATTGATGCAAATAAAGCATCAACATGATAAAACTGGATTCGTCTTCTTTGTCCTATCCTTATCACCATGTGGCAAATTGATATTTTAGGTGAAGTGGATTGTTATCAATTGTTGCAAAAGGCTACTGTGACGAGTCGTGTTAGTGGCGAATCGCTACATGTCCGGAACACCGTAACTTACGTGATTTCGCGAGACTCCTCCGACCTTGAAAAGATGGCTGCCCTTACAAGAACTGCCGTACGACTTCTCGGCCAACACCGAGGAAATGCCAGAACCACCACATTATTTAATTCTGCAAGAACATGCTACAAAGCCTCGATGAGCGAGCCACAGTCTGATCTCGTTAAAAACAGTGAAATGGCTGCCATGATGAAAAATCGTAGACTAAGAGAAGGTATGCACTTCAAGTTGACTTTGCCGCTGAATGACTGGCACCCAATCGAGTCAATCACTTGGCAGCTTGTAATAATAAGGAAAACAAAACTCATCTATCACTAGTCAAGACTAAATACCAGGAGATACAGTTTTGTCTTTGTGAGACTAATTGTCATACTCATTCCTTTTTGAAGAGCATTCATCCACCTTGGGTCAAAATAATTCCGCGTGAATAATTGCCTTTTGTTTTCTAATGGATCTATCTAACTGTTAATGTCTTTTTGTTTGTTTGAATGATTTATTTTACATTGATCTTGAAGAAGGCTTGGTTAAGCTCATACAGTACTCGATGACTGCTTCCTGGATAATACACCAGTACAGTCAACTCGACAGTTCCGGATCACTAATAGATAAAAGATCGCTTTTTCTTGTATTGACACATTAAGACCGAGAAACTGTAGAAATCAACATATGAATTTAACGAAAGAGTCTTCCTCTGTCTATTCATACCAATGATTTACCGCTTTTATTTACCATTTTTAAGTTTTTGAAGAAAACAAGATCGGGGTCATCGCGACAGTTTCGGATCAGATGTGACAGTTCCAAATCACGTTAATTGTCATATCATTTATTGTAAAAAAGGTGAATTTTACAAAGAGACAATTAAAACAGAAAATAATATCATCAATTGATACTTTATTTTCATCAAACACATGCCTGGTGCGATTTCTCTTTAAAGAGTTATTTTGCTTTTTACTTTTAAGAGCATACCAGAATGACCGGAAGTAACATTGAGACGACCCCTTTAAATCAAAGAGGTGATCCGAAACTGCCGAGTTCACCTGCATTAATTCATTATACAATTATACAATCCCAGACCCGTTTTAGCGTGAACATTTTGCACATATACATTATATTATAATTTTTTCTTACAAATGATGTCAATGTTTAGTATATTATCTCTTTAAATGAGGGTCTAGTTCACCAAAAAAAAATATCGTTGAAATTAGGTCAACTTCCGGTGACTTGTCTCAGTCTTAATTAACCGTTCCAATTGATTGTGATTGCTTTACCAGAAGTAGAAATGTCATCTTGGTTTTGTCAAGAGCTAAATGAATATGCTTAATGACTATTAAGTTTTTAAGGCTAGAGCTTCTTCGCATTCATAGAAATTTGACAACAAACATAAGATGATCCGGAACTGTCGATGATCCGAAACTGTCAAGTTGACTGTACTTGGGGTCGCGCTGATTTATGGGCATTTCCGGCAATTTTCACCTTGCGTAACAAGGATTTGAACCAAGCACATCTGTACAGTAGGCTGACGCTCTACCACTGTGGCCCACAACCAAAATATTGATGGAAATAAACCAAATCTGATTTTCAGATTTGAAGCGCATAATGGCCCTTCAAAGTCAAATGATTAGACAAAATATGTGTAGAATGTAGTGTAGAGATCATATCTACAGATTATTCTATGCTGTTCTAGAAAAAAAATGTTATCTAGTATGACTACTTTCTCGATTTTAGTGGTTTAATTTTCATGCTTTGAGCATGTGAAATCTGAATGTTAGATTTCAGTGCAATTACCACTGAATATGCAGGGTAAGTCAAAGATTATTCTGGTATATGTGTCATATCTTGGAATAGCAGTGATAAATTTTGGCCCATAATATCTCATTGAATTTCCCAAAAAATTCATTACTTTCTTTCCTTTTAATCATTTTTCTTTACATGTCTGTATTCCACATATTAACTTTGTTAGAATGGTTTAATTAACATTAGTTGACGATTTTTTTGCTGTTGATAATATTTTCTGCGCATGGGCACTGGAATGGGAAAACCTTTTTTTTTTTAATTGTTTAAAGGCCATTGATGCCATTGTTTGGTGATATGTAAGTTTATTTGACGTATCTTGTCAAATCGATTTACTTTGAAGGACCATTTGTTCTGAAAATTATAATAAAAAAAAAGTCCGACATCATTCGGATCATTCAAAATCAGGACTCACCCTGGCTGGAAAAAAGTCTGCGCCAGCTCATTCGCCAAATGACAAAAATAGGAGCCAAATTAAAGAAGTAGGAGCCAAATTCTGAGCAAATGGCACCAATCAAAATTTCTTTATTTTAAACACTTTTCATGTTTTATGTACATGTGTTAAATCCTCTTGGTAACTTATTTCTGTTTGTTATGTTTCAACATTTTTATTAAAATTGTAATGTCATAAATATGTAATGTGTAATGCCAATAAAAATATTATGTTAAAAAAAAAAAAAAAGCTAATTCATTCCCTTCCCCTTCCGAACAAATTTAAACCAAAGATGGTATAACTAAAGGCTACGCTTTGAGTGACAAAATCAAAATGAATCTTTTATCTCAGATAACATCAAATCATATTGAAGACTATACATTTCTGAATTCTCAGCTTTGTTATTTATTTTAGAAATGTCCGATAGATAAAAGGAAGTAAACATGATCTTAGGTCTATTTGTTTTTACTCTCGTCAAGATTCCGGTATGATGATTTGAATGATTAATAATAGAGGATCGCAATTTGAATAGTACCGTTGCATCAACAAAGGAAGCGAACTGTCAATATCAAAATACTTTACAAATTAACCCTCTTTAAATTCACGCATTCTACCATGCATCATAAAACACTGGACAGAATGCGGTAAAAAGTAATCGGTTTTCGTGGAACAACCGCATCGAGTCTACCAATCAAGTGTGTCGAGTTGTTTACAAATAATGAAGACCCGATTAATACACGCCTCAGGCATTGTTTGACACGGGGATAACAATAATAGAGGATCCTATTTGAATAGTACTGTTGCATCAACGAAGGAAGCGAACTGTCGATATCAAAATACTTTACAAATTAACCCTCTTTAAATTCTCGCATTCTACCATGCATCATAAAACACTGGACGGAATGCGGTAAATAGTAATCGGTTTTCGTGGAACAACCGCATCTACGAATCATGTGTGTCGAGTTGTTTACAAATAATGAAGACCCGATTAATACACGCCTCAGGCATTGTTTGACACGGGGATAACAATTAGCGGATTAATTTGAGTTTTTCGAGTCAAAAGATATAACTGTCTGTAATGTCCGGACAGGTGGAAATATGGTAGAGTTGAATGAAAAAAAACATGCGCCAAGCGAATTCGCCAAATTGAGAAATCTTTTGCCAGAATGAAATAATATTCGCATTTGGCGCATTTGGCGACCAACAGCGTGAGCCCTGAGAATTCAATGTTAGATTGCCCCATCAGAAAATAGAAAGCAATCTTCACATCAAATTAATTTGACTAATCTGAGAAGAATTGATGTTTGGAGAAATCATAGTTTATTACAATTTTTTTTTTTCGATGACCAGAAAGCATGTAATGTGTCTCACGATGTTGCGATGACGTCATAGAATGGTGGCCGTTTTTCTAAGATTTTGAAAGATTTTATTTCATTCGGAACAAGATATATCCTTTAATGCCCTCATTCCGTGAGGGTCTTAATTCCGGTGACCTTTGTTTTTGTCTCGAATTGTTACAGTTTGGTTAACCTCACATGCCCAAATTTCGGTAAATATTACCAGATCCTGGATGCATCTTTTAACACCCAGAAAAGCTCATAATGAGACCTAGATGGGTAAAAATCTTCCTAGGCCTTTTAAGGACTTTGGTACCCCAGTACCTGAATTTCAAAATAAGCACTACTCCGGAACCTGAATTGATCCCAATGTGCTAAAGAATTAAACAATAGTGCTTAAGATTTGTCTCACAGTTAGTCAACTTCCTTGTAAAATTGTTTGTTCAATTGGATTGGGTTTAAAAACAGTTGTTATTTGTCCTTTAATTCTAAAAATATTCCTAAATATTCATCATTTTAGGATGCACATATAGAAAAAAATCAACAGTCAGGGTTGTCATTAAGAGCCGACAGCCGGCCAATTCGACCGCTTCAAATGATTTTTTGGTCGGCTCAAATAACAAAAAATATGATAGGTGGTCATATGTAACATCTAATTTTTTATTTGTGTTTGGTTCATTGGCCTCTTCAAATTGAAAGATGGTCTCTTTCTAAAAAAATTAATAACAACCCTGACATTGGAAGGGGATACCTTCTCCTATGTCGCCCCCCTTCCCCCATCAAACACCGCAGCGCTTGAAAAAGATCCTGCTCCGTGGCCTAGTGGTTAGAGTTCAGAACTTTAAATCACATGGCCCCTCTCGGCGTGGGTCCAAATCCTGAGAGGGATATGGATTTTCATGAGAGGCAGTCTTCTGACTGACTAACGGAATGCCGATGGTTTTACCCGCCTTGACCAGCCCTTATGGGCAGTTGAGTATCGGGTCTTCCTCCATCATTAAGAGCAAGGCATCGCTACATAACTGAAATAATGTTGATATAACGTAAAACCCATATGAAAAAAAAAGAAAAAACCTAGAGAAATGGTGATTAAGGCAATCAATAGCTGTAACCCTGCCTTTTATCATCTTTAGATGAAACATTCAGGCTGGAGATCAGTAACTGCTGTTCATTTGCTTAAGAACACAAAGGTCATGGGTAGAGACTGCAAAGTCCAACTTGCCTTTTTAACCCTTTACCAACGCCGAATTCTCAACTCTCCCAAATTGAAAAAATTTGCAGACAACATTTCAAAATGTGATGAAATTAAAAGTAATCTTCCTATAGGGAAGAAATTGTTGTTGGAAAAGGAGAAATTGCTCATAAAGAGCAATTTCTCCTTTTCCCACATTTTCCAGAGTTGTATGCAACAGACTGGTCAAATGTCATTATTGTTTGGTAATGGGTTAAAGAGTGGATTTGACTTATCTTTTGAGGGAGTTCATCACTGAACTATAATAAGTTTCAATTCATCTTATAATTTTTCTCTCTTTCAGATAGAATTGGTCGATCATCCATGGAGGCTTTTATGCAGGCCAGAATGGGAGTCAAGCGCTGTAAGTGATAAGCAGCGATTTTTTTTTAATTTTGGGAATGGCTCCGTAACAAGACAAATTCGGAAAAGTCGTAGCGTTTTCTTTCAATTGGGATTTTTTTGAGGAATAACTTTACTCAAACATTAACTTTATTGTGAAAATATTGGTTAGTAAGTTTGATTGGGAATGGGTCTGTTTTACGGTACCAAATCACTGGTAAGATAGATCCTGTGTAAATGTAGGGCTAGAATTTAATGGCTGAATGCAAAACTATTAACTAAGTTCTTCTCTTAAGTGAAGATTTTTTTTATACTATAGTCATGGCCTGGAGCCATGAGGTGTACATGAGAACGACGATGTTTAATGCAGGTTTATGTATAGATGATAAATAACAGAAAGAGACCTGGTAATAAAAGGTTTTTAAACTCTTTTACCCCTTAAACCTTTCCCAAACAATAACAACATTTAACCACTTTGTTGCAGACAACTTTAGAAAACATTGTGGGAAAAGGAGAACTTGCGCATGATGAGCAAGTTTTCCTTTTCCCACAATGTTTTCTGCCCTATCAGAAGATTATTTTCCAGTTTTGTCACATTTTGAAATGTTGTCTGCAAATTCTTTCAATTTGGGACAGTCCAAAAGTTGTTGTTTGGGAAAGGGTTACAGGAATTGCTAAATCAGTTTATAAGCAACAGCTGCCTACAAAAATAATATTTTGATTTGCAATCTCGCAGTGGTATTCCCTCCAATGTTATATTATTGGCAAACAGTAAGTTTTTGCTATTAGTTGCAAATGAATGGATGAATAAACAAATGGTGTTTTAAGGCATGTCAAAAGCTTAGGTCCTATAGCACACATAATGATGTTCTGGATAAACATATTCTGAATTATTCACAGTCTTTAATGTATTTGGTTTATGAAAAACAATTGAGAATTTGTAATGAATGATGCTTAATAGTTACTGATAGTTAGACTATTGGAAAATTGGAAATTACAACTCACATATTATCATTATGAATTATTGACTAACTAAGTAAATAATTCATGATGATAATATGTGAGTCATAATTTCCAATTTTTTAAAGAAAGGAAAGAATTATTCAATCCTGAGAGTCTTGATAAACTCAGAAGACGTGTTACTATTAAAATCATTTAAATGGAACCTTTAATGTTAACTAATTTGAAGCTGTTCTAATGATCTTTTTAGTACTGACTGATGAAGAACTAAGTTTAATTGGAGGTGACCCCAATTTGTTGGCCCCTGATTCAGACATGATGGAGGAGTTTGTTGACACTGTCCGAGGAGACATGGTATGCTTTAACCCTTTACCAAACGCCAAATTTTCAACTGTCCCAAATTAAAAGTTTGCATTTCAAAATGTGATGAAATTGGAAACATTATCTTCTGATAGGGTAGAAAAGAAAACATTGTAGGAAAAGGATAAATTGCTCATTAAGGGCTATTTCTCCTTTTCCCACAATATTTTCCAGAGTTGTCTGCAACAAGCTGGTCAAATGTCGTTATAGTTTAGTAATGGGTTAATAAACCACAATTTCTCCTTGAATCTATTCTCTTATGTTAATTTTTCTTACTGGCCTTAATTGAAATCATTAGCAGATGAAAAAAGGGAACACATATATGTACATTTTTTTTCAATAATATTGTGTTTAAATCACTGTGAAAAAACAAATGAGTTAACATTATCCTCATGACAATTGATATAAAGGCTGATGCTGCACAAAGGCTGATGCTGCACAAAGGCTGATGCTGCACAAAGGCTGATGCTGCACAAAGGCTGATGCTGCACAAAGGCTAATGCTGCACAAAGGCTGATGCTGCACAAAGGCTGATGCTGCACAAAGGCTGATGCTGCACAAAGGCTGATGCTGCACAAAGGCTGATGCTGCACAAAGGCTGATGCTGCACAAAGGCTGATGCTGCACAAAGGCTGATGCTGCACAAAGGCTGATGCTGCACAAAGGCTGATGTTGCACAAAGGCTGATGCTGCACAAAGGCTGATGCTGCACAAAGGCTGATGCTGCACAAAGGCTGATGCTGCACAAAGGCTGATGCTGCAGACTTCTCCAAATGATATTTTATGAGGGATAAGCTGTTTGATAGCCTGCTCATAGTGATATGGGAGGCATACTATTTTGCTCCTGCATTTTCCAGCAATACTAATGCTATAAAACTGAAGAGATGGCTATTGAATGATTAGGATTTGATGGTTTTGGCAGCTTGCAGGCTTTTCTTATTCAACAAACGTTCTCATTCAATAGTAAGGAAATCTTTCAAAAATGTTTCTGGCCAAAATATGTTGTTAAATTGAGAGTTGTTCCACTTGTATCATACTTGTTCTTATGCAAATGTCAACAAACATTATAAAAATGCTTGATTATAAACAGTGTTGTCATTGAGACAAAAAAAGGTTGTAATTGTGTTTTTCTCAAAAACTATTTCTTATCTGAGTTATTGCTGTGTTCCTCAGCGATGAAAGTGGTTTTAAACACAAAAATGTTTTAGATTGGTAATGAATGACCACTTTTACTTCTGTTATTACTAATTATACATGACATAATAGTTTCAGCATTATGAACAAAAATTATTCACATTTGAAGACAGAAGTGCAGAGTTCTTTAATGATGGCTTTGCTTGGGTTCTTAACTAAAATAACTAATTAAAAAGAGTATTTGTTGAAAGGAATTAATAACCATTGACATTAAAAAAGATTTGTTGTATTTGCTTTAAGAAATCATGTGTCATCTGTTTGGCATGAATTAAGATGTCAAACTTGTAGCAACATGCTACACAGAGTTAATTGTTTTATAGGACACCTATGACCAAGGATGCGTTGACATGAATGAAGATGCAGCCAAGATTATTGGATCAGGAAAATACAATGATCCCATTTTGATTCCAAGTGCATCCGAAACAAGATATGTCATCTGTTACTGTAAGTATGAACCAACAATCCTTTATTTTTGAAAATATAATCTCACAATAATCTTCATGGTCAAATTTGGCACAATTAAATTATCTCTCTGATCAATTATGTTCATGTGGGGAAAGCAGCCAGTGGCTTTTTAAGAATCTTATGCAGTTCTGTTAAGAAATAACAGAAACATGGATAGGTGCACTAACTACCATGGTATGACTGAATTTATCAAAACCTGAATCCATCCAAATTACTTATGTGATAGCTTAGAGTTATGTTCTTGTTATTACATTGGATATCTATAACAGAAGTGTTTGTGTTACAAGACCATGAAACATTTTGCGAAAAAGTGCACATGAGTAAGAATTTCATCGTCTACACATACCTATGGCTTCTTGCAAGTGGCCTTTGGCAAGACACTTCATGCTGGTGTATCCAAGAAAGCCACAACCTAAATGAAAATAGTTGACATGTCATTAAAGTTGTATTTTGAAATGTAAGAAAATTTGAAAGTCAAAATAATATGTCGTTGAAACAATGGAGTTTTTTTGTAGTTGTATGAAATTCTTTTGATTTAAAAGAAGCTATTGAAACATAGTTAATTTAGCAAGGGTCAATAAATCTAAGTATGTACGCAGTCTTTCAAAAATATGAAAAAACCTACCTTTTCACCATACTTGCAGTCTTGAAATTGTTGCCTGTCTAAAACCAATAGTGCCGGTCTGAGTTGTAGACAAACTTGTTTTTATTATTGAATGGTAAAGGTTATCAGCGTTTGTGTTAAGAAATTATTCAATGGCTCTAATAATAACTAATATAGCCGATTAGCCAATAAAATCGATGATAACAACACACTTTGAAAGGGAGACCACTCTAAACAAATTCAAAGACTGAAGACCGAAAAATACTCTTAATTACCGACAGTAACATCATCTTATGGTAGTATTTCACAAATTTGTAATGGTTTTCATATAATGGACATTCGGTCCTTCAGAAAGTGATTTTAAGGCGGTCCTAAATGAAATTTGGTGGTCGGAACCGGTGGACCAGCATTTTTGGGAAAGACTTTGTACAGTCTTTATTTGTTAGATCACAAAACTGTTGCGCTGCATATGGATTTAAGTATACACATTGATTCACTACATTCAGGATCTAAACCTAAAATGCCAAAAATCTTTCCTTCCAATAGCTAGTCCCCAATGCATATCATGAAAAAAATAGAACTGTTGTACAGCTTTAAAGAAATCAACTTACAACTTCATTATTTCATCACATATACGATCAGGTATATGAGCTGATGTTGACACTCAAGGAAGAAGTTCTTTCCAATTGCTTTAACACATTGCCTCATTTGGACTATTATGACATATTCAAATTGGGAGCATTAGCTGAGAAAAGATGATCATTATGATAACAATGTGTTTTTTAATTTTGAAGTTTCATAGAAAACAAACTGATTAAATGTGTAATTGCTCTTCACAAATGTTTTCAATCATTGTTTGTGGCATTTACTTAAAAGGAAGTATCTGAAATGTACGGAATATGGTACTCCTTTAGCAAAGAACTTGAGAAACAGATGGAACCAAAAAAAAAGCAATTTTATTCGACTATGCACTCTTATTTTTTTTTTATTATTTCTCAGATTTAGAATGTAGTTTTTGATGGTTGATATTGATTACGTGCTGGTATTATATTTTTTGTATTTGACTCAATTTTTGAATGTGTTTAACAAGTATAATAGGGTTCTGTCCTTTAATGACTGATGTATACGTTTCAGGTCCAGAATATGATGGGGATGCTGTGACCATGCTTCTACACACAGGCGAACGTCGACCATGTCAATGTGGTAACTGGTACCAGCTTGTCGATTTTTAACCAAACAGACATCAGTAGCAAGACTTGGAACTGTTAATCCTTTCATGTTGTTTGAATTATTTCTTTCGGAACATAGTTGTTAATGGAAAAAAAGGTAATACAATAACTGATAGAGTGGCACCGTGTTAAAAAACCCAATATAAATGGTGTTTGAGTGTATAAAGTATTGGAAGACTTGACAAGGGAAATGAATTAAATGTTTGAAATTATTTTTGTGATTTGTTAATTTTCTGAGGTTTTTTTACCCCTTGAGTTTAACTGTAGTATCAGACTGACAATAGCAGGTTTTAAGGAAAACCCACTTGTACAGAATGAGAAATCCTTTTAACGTAACTTTCAACCTTGGTGAATATAAAAAAAGAAAATCTCAATGAAGAAACAAACTCTGAACAGGAATCCAATGGTGTTGCTGAAATGTCAGCACTTGGTCTTTAAAAAAAAAAAAAAACCTTTATACAGACATAACCTTCTAAGTCACGCCAAGTGTTTATGTTTATAACCGGAAACGTTAAATAATCAATGGTATGTCTATGTCTGTCTGTGTTTAACTTTTAACAAAAATAACTTTAGCAGTTCTCTGTATATGGAAATATGCACATATTTGGTTGTTAAAGTTCAGTTTCTCATCAATTATACTGGTGTTGGACCTGCTCTAGAGATGTTTTCACAAGATTGTATTTGAAATCAGATGGGGGGTTCTTTTATGCCAATGTGCATGTGTTCAAATTGATATAAGGGTTGACTTTTAAAAAAAAAAAAGGAGTCGGTTAATACTCCATTCTGTAAGTTTCTCCTGATTCTCTCAGGGTGTTTCTGTCACTATGGTCATCAATGATATTAAAGGTTTTTCTATCATATGCAAATAGATAGGATGATTTCACCCTTAGAATGCAGGTAATTTTCTAAAGAAAACATTGTGGGATTCAAATTTGCTCATTATACCCCAGTAGTTATGATTGTCTTTTATGTAGTACCATGTCAGTCATTTTAATTGGTCCTCGTAGACAGTCATCTCCCTTTCCTTGGACAGATACAGTTGAGAAAGGAGATGACTGTCTACAAGTCTATAATGACTGACATGGTGCTACATGAAAGGCAATCATAACTACTGGGGTATTTATGTGAACTTAAGAGCAGTTTCTCCTTTTCCCACAATGTTTTCAAGAGCCGTCTGCAACAAACTGGTCAAATGTCGTCATTGTTTGGTAATGGGTTATGGCTTGGAACCAGTGTTTTCAAAACCTTGTCCTCTGTTCTTCGAATTTTCTCTCATTTATGTGAAGTATATCTTTTTTTTGAAGGGTTCGTACTGTACCAACTGGTTCCTTTCTAAAAACTCTTAAGTAATTGACCAAAACGTTTGCATTTTCGATGTCGTTTTTCACTTGTATAAAGATATTGTTGTTACCTGGTGCTAGGCTAGGCAATGCATTTTGAAACATGGTTAGGATATCTTTCAATTCAATTGTAGACAGTCGCAACATAATGAGCATTGGCATAATGAAGTGTCAAAATACGGTAATCAATTAATGTAAACGGACCGTAAACCTTTTCCCAGTTGGTCACAGAGTTATTAACATCTTAACCCTTGGAATGCTGGGTTATTGACTAAAAATGGATTTTTGTGTCGTCTGCTTTCCAAAACCAAAATATCTGCTTAATTTTGAGAAGGAAAGAAACTTAGAGTAGTAAATAGGCTAGATCACAGGCCAGCCGCCAATTTATTTTGCGGCTGGAATGGATCTAACCTGTTTGCATAAGCACTAAGTCGGTTCAAGCACTATTATTTAATTTTGCTGTTTTAACTTCTTTTGTCGTCTGAAAACGGTAAGTTTATACTGATGAAAAAGGTTTTCATTCGAAATAATTGCATGTGTTGCAGTCAGACTAGCCCAATGAAATCAACAAAATACTTAGATGATGCCTGCGTGGTCAGGTGACGAAAATGGTCTAAGAGCTCGGGAGTTCTGGTTTCGAGTCCCGTCGGTACCTCTGTTTTATTGGGGATGTCCTTTGCAATACACTTCAGATCCCTAGCCAACTGCTCGTGATTCAAGGAAAGCCGTAATATTAATGATTTTTTTTTTTGACACGGCGTAAATCCCAACATGATGCTGTAGAAAATAAAACGCCATTCGACAAATAGTTTCATAAAGTAGTTTGACATTGGACGCTTTTTCATGTCGAACGATTATTAATTAACCCTTTACCAAACGGCACATTTTTGACTGTCCCAAATTGAAAGAGTTTGCAGACGACATTTCAAAATGTGATGAAATTGGAAAATAATCTTCTGGAAGGAAAGAAACACTGTGGAAAAAGGAAAAAAGTGCTCGTTACAAGCAATTTTACCTTTTTCCTAATCAGTTTTTCAGAGTCCTCTGCAACAAAGTCGTTAAACGTAATTGTTTGGTAATGGGTTGAGAAATTCCTGTCCTGCTTGCATCCCGAATGGAGATGTATACACCAATACGATTATCCAGAACATTAGATCTACCCACGATTCCGTTTTGTCTGCCCAAGAAAGCTTAGCTGTACCCATGATTTCGTTTTGTCTGCCCCAGAAAGCTTAGCTCTACCCACGATTCCGTTTTGTCTGCCCCAGAAAGCTTAGCTCTACCCACGAATCCGTTTTGTCTGCTCCAGAAAGCTGAGATCTACCCCAAATTCCGTTTTGTCTGCCCCCGAAAGCTTAGCCCTACCCACGATTCCGGTTTGTCTGCTCCAGAAAGCTTAGATCTACCAACGATTCCGTTTTGTCTGCTGCAGAAAGCTAAGATCTTCCAACGATTCCGTTTAGTCTGCCCCAGAAAGCTTAGCTCTACCCACGAATCCGTTTTGTCTGCTCCAGAAAGCTGAGATCTACCCACAATTCCGTTTTGTCTACCCCAAAAAGCTTAGCTCGTCTTAAGATTCCGTCTTGTCTGCCCCAGAAAGCTTAGCATTTCCGACGATTCCGTTTTGTCTGCCCAAGAAAACTTGGCTCTACCCACGATTCCGTTTTGTCTGCTCCAGAAAGCTAATATCTACCCTCGATTCCGTTTTGTCTGCTCTAGAAAGCTTAGCTCTACCCACGATTTCGTTTTGTCTGCCCCAGAAAGCTTAGATCTACCCACGAATCCGTTTTGTCTCCCCCCAGAAAGCTTAGCTCTTCCCACGAGTCCGTTTTGTTTGCAACTGAAAGCTTAGCTGTACCCATGATTTCGTTTTGTCTGCCCTAGAAAGCTTTTGTCTATCCACGAATCCGGTTTGTAGTAATTGGTCATTGCCTCTGTACGGTGAAAACATGTATTAATTTTAATCAAGTTTAATAAAATACCGTGATCCATTTTTTTTTCAAACTAAACTGGGCCAATGTTTGAAACTATCTAAGACATTCCTGCTTAGTACGGTGTGTTTTTGTTCTGCCCTATATAGTTTTTAAGTTAACAGGATATTTTAATGGAAAAACACTTTTTTTCGAGGAGTAATTCAATAACTTTGACCCTTTCCTCGTGTGGATCTTTGTGACTGGTCCAAATTGATATTAATAACAGTCTGCAAATAATTATATGAATACCACACACCTCTTGTTTCGGATTGCTCGAAAAAAATCACGTCAACAAGGTTTAATATCCTTTGAGAAGAACCTTATCCGTTCCCACCTCAGTGGTTTCTTCTAAAGTCTTCTGAAGCAGATTAGACAAAGTGTGGTATCCATGGGTAAGTGGTTGATGATTGAATTGCATATTACGGCGACTTGTATACATGTATACATACCATGTCGTATGCTGTAAGGAATACCTGTACTCGTTATTGTCTTCTATGCGATTGCATGGGCTGTACACTTGTTATAACAACCGTATTTACTCGGTAATCCCCGCCACAATCCGGTAGATATACCTCGTGGGTAGTTCATGAATACACCAGAAATCCTGGGGAAAATTTGGCTGTTTTCCGCCTGATGACACACTTGATTTCAAAATTTCAGACAGGGACCAAATATATGTAAATACACACTGATATGTAATTTAAATATCACAATTGATTTTATTTTCTTAGATATTTTCATTAAAGATATTCATATCAACACTCTGTTTTTCATATTTTCTCAATCGTATCGACTCGGCAATCCCCAGCTTGTCCCGGGGATTACCAAGTAGATACGATTGCAAACGGACATGTCCTTCGTTGCCGGACTATTTTCAAAATGGCACCCAATTAACCCCGAGGTTATTTAAGAAATGCCGAGGTGTTCGGAATGTGGGTGTTACTCACAGATCTGTGATACTTGTATACTGCTTTGGCCCAGTACCAGCAGACACTTCTGAAATCGAACTTGGTGAGTAAATCTGAAGAACAAAACAAAGCAAATAAAGGTTAAATCATCTTTTGATTTGGAGAGAGAGTAGAATTTTAAATGAAGATTACGCATGCTCTCCAGTTTGCTGTGTTACATTTTTCTATAATCGTTTTTTTGGGGGATTAAGCATGAACCATGAAAAATAACAGAGATATTCGATTCGATTTGATTTGAGAAAATGGACATATATACTCTCTTTACCAAAATAGTTCCGAAGTACATTAACCCTTTCCCAAATGCCAAATTTTCGACTGTCCCAAATTGAAAGAGTTTGCATACGACATTTCAAAATGAAATGAAATTGAAAAATGATTTTCCGATAGAGTAGGAATCATTGTGGGAAAATGAGAAATTGCTCATCATGATCAATTTCTTCTTTTCCTATAGTGTTTTCCAAAGTCGTCTGCAACGAAGTGGTTAAATGTCGTAATTGTTTGGTTATGGGTTAAGACCCTAACTGTGTAGATATGGATTGAGTGTATTACTCAATAGAAAAATAACCGCTGCATTGATATAGCTGAAATACACTTAAATAATGTTAACACCGATCCAACCCAAAGAAAGACACGGAAATACATTGAAAGAATACAAATATTTCAGCCGTTAGCATGACTATATCGGTTGGAAATTATTACAGTGTGTATAAGTTGGCTTTGTTAAACCAAGGTTTCACCTCTCGTCATTATACATATTTCTTATTTCACTTCGATTAAAACTGTTTGCCCATTTTCCCGGTTATTTAATAAGATAATTCAACGATACATTATGTTCAAGATTTGGGTCAATCACTGATTTCTTGTATTGGATAATACGTTTGATGACATGTCTGATAGAACAAAGGTATGCGTGTTTTTATGGGTTTAGATAATCATATCGGTATCAACGATCGTTTGTAATATACGAACAGCCTGGTTACGAAAAAACCGTCTTCATTGTCTTCAACGCGTGAAGGACTACTCAACGAGTAGCCTGAAGCCTGGCCCGTTCGTATACCTAATGCGGGTGGGTATGCATGGGCCAGTCCTCCAGTCTACTCAACGGCTTCCTTCCATGGCATGCTAGGAAGTTACGGTGGGGTGGATAGAACAGTGCCCGGAAATGACAGTTTAACACAGAAAATGGCGCTGTTAACCCTTTACCAAACAATAACGACATTTACACACTTCGTTGCAGACGAAGACGAAGATTATTTTCCAATTTAATCACATTCTGAAATGTCTGTGAACTCTTTCAATTTGGGACAGTCGAAATTTGGCGTTTGGGAAAGGGTTGAAGGTGCTTGTTCACACATGAGGCATTTTGAAAGTCAGAATGAAACGTCGTCGAATAGTACAGTTCTGTTTTGCGCTAGAACATTTAATGAGAACTATATAATTGTTTCAAAATGTGTCAATATATGTAAATACGGAGCACGTTATACGATTCATTTCAAAACTGTTGCAAACCTTTTGGATCTGAATACATATTTATTAAAGGTATACAGGCTATTACAGCGGACCTGATTTACTTTCAATGACAATTCTCCAGAATGTCTAATACAACAGTACATCTGCTGTACAGTTTTAAAGAAATAAAATGTTAATGTCCATGTTTCCACACATCTGTGGACAAGCACTTAAAACCAAAATATCTAGCTATAATTTTTTTAAACTTTTATTTTTCCCAAAGCACAAATCTCTGAGCGAGTCTTTTAACCCTTTCCCAAATAGTAACGACATTTGACCACTTTGTTGCAGACGACTTTAGAAAACATTGTGGGAAAAGGACAAATTACTTGTGAAGAGCAATTTGTTTCCTTTTCCCACAATGTTTTCTTCCCTATCAGAAGATTATTATCCAATTTCATCACATTTTGAAATGTCGTCTGCAAATTCTTTCAATTTGGGACAGTCAAAAATTTGTTGTTGGGAACGGGTTGAATAAAAAGAAGTCTTGCTCAACTTTGAGTACAACTAAAGGAAACGAAGGTTTGTTGTGATCTAGAAATAAGCAATGATTTTTCGCCAACCTAAACGCTGTCTCAAGTGAGGTGATAATTGCTTCAAAAGCGACGTCAAGACCACAGCTCATCTTTCTTACTCCCCTGCAATCGGAGCCCCTAGGTGATGTTGGCAGGCCACACTGATCCGACCTGCCGGAATTTGCCGAGTAGTTCCGATTGATTCCCATGAGTAAGATAACCGGACTCAGTATAAGAAAGAATTTACTTGTTTTGGTAAGGAGTCGAAATCGTTCGAGAGCGGTGTCTAAAGACATCATGTACATTATACTAGTTTAACCAATTACCAAACAATAACGACATTTTACAACTTTGTTGCAAATGACTCTGGAGAACATTGTGGGAAAAGGGGAAATTGCTCGTGACGAGCAATTTCTCCTTTTCCAACAATGTTTTCTACTCTATCAGAAGATTACTTTTTATTTTCATAACCTTTTTGAAATGTCGTCTGCAAACTCTTTCAATTTGGAACAATATAAAATTTGGCGTTTGGTAAAGGTTTAATCAACGTTATGGTGTTATGAAGATTCTCTCCAGGCGAGCAATTTTCCCTAAAATCACTACGATTTTTCCTAGTTTTTTAAGATTTTAGGATCAACTTCATTTTCAAACTATCCGTTGCGATGATATTTTGACCAATTTGAGATTATAAACAGGTTTTTTTTCTACATTTAGCGTATTTGTTTTGAAATGCGGAATGTTGAATGCCAAAACATAGAACTTTCAACAACATAGTGAAGTAAGGTCCAAGTGCCTTTGCAAAGACCATTACGTATTGCCCAGCCATTTATATGAAACATCGTTTGTAGGGAAAAACAACTGACGGCATAGGGAAAGGGTCAAACCAAGCCATAGCGATAGGGAAAAGCCGACGTAACAAGACTCTTACTATACAGACAGGTTTAACACACAATTTGATTCTGGAAATAAATTAATAAATTAGACCCACATCTCTTTAGGTAATAGTGACAGCATTCTGGTTTGGAAGTCAATTTAAAACCACATATATTCCGAATGATCAAGCTCTAGATATTTCATTTTACAGTTACAGCTTGGATCATGTGAATTAGGCCACATAGATTATGTGGATTTGGATCTAGGGAAAACTGCATCATGTAAAGAACTGTTGAAAACTGCATTAAACCCCAAAACAAACGTGCACCAATAGAAAAAAACCCCAAAAATAGTATGAAAATAGACTTAACGCATATTTCTTAAGACGCGTTTCATGGTAATGCGGACAACACCGTTGTAAAATGTAATTATGTTTTGGATCTTTACCATTAAATATTAAACGGTGTACTTAAGTTTTATACCAACAGTTTACATATAGAAGGAAGTTATTACGTTTACAGCTCAAAGTTAAGACTCAGGTAGGGAGGTATATTATTAAAAATTGAATTGTCGTAGTGTTAGATTCCGATGAGGATCAGCAATCATAGTCTGATTCCGATCGTCCTTTCGTGTCGTTGTAAATTGTTTGTGAATTAAACAAGTGACAATTCAAGCACATCGGAATATAAATGAAGTGTTGATAGTTGAAACAAACTGGTTTAATGTTGTGACGAGTGGCGACAGTAGGAATAGTCTTTGTGCAGAGAAAGTGTCAAGCCTTGCGCATCTGGGTACCACCGTTTTACCAGAGACATAGGTAATCTATGTCTCTGGTTTAACTAAACAGTTTACGCTTAAGATTTGCGTAAGTCTCAAACAACAATTCCTCTCTTTTCAATGTTGGGCAAAGCATTTTTGCAAAGTAACACATCATTGGAATCGTCTCTCCGAGACGCTTCCATTGACGTGTCACATTGCAATACTGTACTGTCATTGAAGATACTATCCATGTGCACCCGTTAATGACTTATGCAAATATTTTCCGAAAGTTGTATATTTTCCTTAAGTTGTTTAGTAAAACGGTACCCAGCTGGTCCATCTTATATTGTGAACTCTAGCACGCTGTGTGCCGGACCACCTAACACAGCGGGTACGTTTACGGCATGGTACGCTCGGGGCGTTAACCCTTCGAATGCTGGGTAATTTCCCAAAGATAAATTTCTGTGTCGTCTGGTTTCCGAAACCTTAAATATCTGCTTAATTTTGTTTTGTTGAGGAAAGATACTCATAGTAGCAAACAGGTTAGATCACAGGTCAGCCGCCAATTTACTTGGCGGATGGCCTGGATCTAACCTGTTAGCATAAGCATGAAGTCGGTTCCAGCGCTATAAGGGTTAAGATATTTCCATGCAGGATACAGGTATTTGGGTCGTGTATGCTTGTTCACCTTACATTTGGAAAGCGAGCACACGATCGCGTGTACGAGCTGATGTGGTACCCTGGTCCCATTCATAGGAACTCCTGACCGTTAAGGCTTTATGCAGGGTACCAGTCGTCTAGCCGCGCCATGTTGTTTACGTTATGCATATGTTATTGCCAAAATTGTTACAGTGAATTATATATACAATAAATATAAGTTATGGCAAAAGGATCGGGCCAAAAGTGCTCACAACATACGATTCGGCCATGCCCTTTTGGAAGTCTTATTTAGAGGTAGGACTTCATCAATCGTATCTACTCGGGATTCCCCGTAACCAGTCGGTAGATATACGAATTTTAAGAAATGGCCGAGTTGTTCCGAATGAGGACTTCATTTGTACTTCAGATAATGCATACTTATAGTTGTGCAACACCTTTCCTTTTGAACAGGAATACGAATGCGCACACACTTGCTGGTACTATTGGCCTGGCATAACAAAGATTAAAATTCTGATAAGGCTTGTATCTTTACAAATATTCTAAAACAAGAAATATCGACGTTTAAGATTTCATGAAATATACTCTGTCGTTTGAATGTTTTACGATTACAGGAAATATTTTCGTAAGAACCTTATTCATGAGACATGGGCAGTGTTGCAAGGTTACCAGAAACTCGTTTCCTGGCAACGGGATGTTCCCGCGCACAGCGTCATTCTTCTTATCGAAAATGTTGCTTCTTTAAAACCTTAAGATGATACCACCTTCATTTAGATGAAAACGTTTTAACGCTACAATGACAGAGTGCAACAATTTGTTCTTAGGGTTGGTCATACATACAGCTATAATTGGACGTTATGGGTAATTCTTTTGACGGACCTTCGACGGAACTACGGCATGTACACGATATGTTCAAAATTTCTTAAAACAAAGCAAAAACGGTTCATTTTGATAAAGGGTATATGATATTTTAGCTTTACAGTGGCGATGAGCTTGGCTTCATTTTGTGTAGTTCATATGTATAGTTACATTTGGACGTTAGAAGTTATTTTATAAGTCTGATGGAATTTTGACGGAAGTACGGCATTTACATGAAATTTCCAAAATATGTTAAAACCCAAAATGTCAGATCCTTTTCATTGCTATAAAGGTGACTTGACCTTTTAGGTTTACAGAGACTAATAACTGGATTTGCTCTTTATTTAGGTTATACGTTTAGTTACAGTTGGACTCCAGAAGTAATTCCATTCTAATCATGGCATTTCGACGGAACTCAATTGAATCGCAGGCGAGCCGAGAGGGTCCGGCTGACAGCCAATCAGGTCGGCCAACGTCAAGCGGCGTGCGTGCGCAATCCGCCAAATCCGCGAACCCGATGGGAATCTCGGGCGGGTCTGATGCACTCAGAAGGGTGATGCGCCAACTCTCACGAGACTCCATGGTCGACAAGAATCTTGTAGAGAACGCGAACGAGGAGGAGTTTATCTACGAGGATTCGGACTCGGAGGACGGTGATGCAGACCAAATCGAGGTCCAAGACGGTGGGACTACAGAGACGGCCGTCGTCACGAAGGGTCATAAACATTTACAACCGAACGGGAAATATTTGTCGTGTAAACGCTACCCGTGGATTTGTCTGAGGGCTAATTGTCAGCACAAGAAAGAGTTCAGTGGAGAATATAAGGCAATCAGTGACAAGAACGTTAAAGCGGTGCCGGTCGATGGTGTATCACATGACACATGAATATTACAACACTTCTCGATATATCCATACCGTACAAATACACGCATGCGCCAGTTTTGTATTATGTGACATTTTGAAGTCTACGTTGGCTAGTCAAATTGTCCAGAACTGTTACAATAACAGAACATGGTCCAGTGCAAGACTAAAGCAGCGAAGGACTTGCGACCGTATTTCATAGACCACTCGGAATAACCGACGTGATTGACATTCAGTTCTCTGAAACCATTTTGTATTATGGGTGAAATGCATTTTGATGGACAATCTAGCATGTGGGAATGTTTTTCTCAAAATACCACATTTAGGCAAACGAATGATTCATACTTTCGTCACGGTGTTCTTTTTTCGAAATTGTTTGATAGAATGTAAAAATACAATATGGGATAATTTTCTTCAATAGGTATGTGCTGTCAAAATCCATTTTACGCTCACGAATACCCGAACCCCCCAAATTTTCGACTGTCCCAAATTGAAAGAGTTTGCAGACTACATTTCAAAATGTGATGAAAGTGAAAAATCGTCTTCTGATAGGACAGAAATCATTGTGGGAAAATGCGAAATTGCTCGTTTAGAGCAATTTCTCCTTTTCCCACTATGATTTCCAGAGACGTCTGCAACAATATGGCCAAATGTCGTTATTGTTTGGTAATGGGTTAATATACGGGATTCCGATTCGTCATTTTGTGTACAACCTACTGTACTAAACGTTCAAAACACGTCATGCGTTTGGTTGATTGATTCGACCTGATAGTAAGCTATGAGTAAGTTCTCCTAATACAGAACTATTCATCAACAAACCTGCCCTAAAATATTGCACTCTTTCTTTAATTTGTAAATAGCAATGCTGAAGCTTACGAATACAAAAGCTTCATCGACCTGCATCAATAAATGATTTATGACCCCTCTGGCATCAGACAATAGACTAACCGAGTTTTGTAAAACCAATTTAAAGGCCCACGTTAGTCCTTTAGACCCCCCTCACAAAACCAATAACCAGATGGTCACCCGCTGTGATGACCAACTGTAATAACAAATGGCCATGTACCATGTTTTGCACTGGGTTAAACTGAAAGGTTTCTTTTAACCCAATGTTTTTATGAAGGACATTTAAGCAACAGAATTGATATCTCTTTTTAGATTAAGCTTCAAATATACAGAACAGGATAGAATAGAAGTTTATTCATGACTTGAACACTTAAAGGCCTAGTTTAGTCCTTCTTTAAGTTACCCCCTCCAAATCAATAACCAGATGCCCACCCGGGGTGATGACCAGCTGTGATAATTCATGGGGATTACGTCATACCATGTATAGCACTGTGTCAAACTGAAAGGTTTCTTTTGACCAATTATTTTATAGAGGACATTAAACTTTGAGTAACACAATTGATAAAAAAAAAAAAATTAGGCTTCAAATATTTTTTTTTGAAGTATGAAAGGTTTGTTTATTAGGGGATTATCTTTTTTTTTTAAAATTGGTGCCTTTTATAAAGATCAATATATGTAATAATGACTTACAGAATGGTTAAAGTTCCTTTGTAGTATATCATCATCATCTTCATCAACATCGTTATTATTATCATCATCATCATCATTATTAGTATCATCATCATCAATGTTATAATTATAACAAGTGCTAATTCATTGAATAACTAACTCATTATTTTCTTCACGTTTCTTAACAGTTTATTAAGAAAAATCTACTTATCTTATAAATCATTGTTTTAAATAAAGAAATCAAGAATTAGACATTTATTTCTATTCAATATTCCACATTATTAAGACTTCAAATATACCTTTTGAATTTTGGATGGTTTTTCTTAGACAATGCGGGGATTTTTTTTAAATTTGCACCTGATATATAGATTAATTTATGTAAGAATGACTTTATAGTTTCTCTGTAGTATATCATCATCTTTATAGTATATCGTCATTATCATCATCATCATCCATTTTATGATTATAACAAGTGCTAATTCATTGAATAACTAACTCATTATTATGTTCATATTTCTTATCAGTTTATCAAGAAAAATCTACTAATCATGTAAATCATTGTTTTAGATAAAGAAAACTATATCCAAATAGTTATTTCTTATCAGTTTTCTACAATATGAGAAACCGAAGGGTTGGGGTATTACGTAATCTGACCACTAAAATGCCCCATTCCTTATCAAGTAATATACATGAAATTTGCACCATGCTGTGGAACTGTATTGTTGCCCTGTAGGTTGCCCAGTGGGAGATAAGATACCAGCCATTCCAAAGACTATGCCATTAAGGTGCATCGTCATTACAACATATACACATACATGAAATAATAAACAATACATGTAAATACATATTTATAAACATACAAAAATTAATGTAAGTAAACAGTATTATGTTGGAAGTATTTTTTCGTAGGGGAGTATCTCTTTCTTGATTTGTGCCTTATATAAAGATCAATTTAGAAATCACATGGATTATAACGATCGTGCTTTGTATTTACTTCCTTTATGGGTAAATCACATCCTTTACTCAATAATACCTTACTTTGAACCACCTTCAGCAAAGGGTATTCTTGAAACCATTGTGACAAAAGAATAAATTGCTCCTTGTGAGCAATTCAACATTTTGACACAATGATTTCTAACCGATATCACAAAAAAAAGTATTTTTGTAATGTTATCCATTTCGTCTGCTGTTGCTTTCAGTTGGACATATCAAGCAACCCCATATAGAGGGACATGTGTAATGACAAACTACATATCATTGTGGCTTTTTTTTTGTCTTCAGTGCTATGTTCCCTTAATCGTCATGAATCGGGAAACGGAAATACACTTTTCGCGTTTCGAATTCAGAACAAATTACAGGGTGTCAATTTTAGTGAATGATAAAAACGCAGACTGTTGATTAACCATTGCTTATTTTTCGAATGAATAAAAAGCAACACATCTATAACATCATTATTGTAAAAGGAGAGTTACCCCACCGAAGGTATCGTTTTCAAATCATTTTCAGCCGAGCAGCAAGTGCAAACAAGTGTTACAAAGTAAGCTACAAAGTTTGGACCTGTCCGGTTATTGTTTGGTTTGTTTTATATTAAAGTATTCAAACACCGTTTTCAACGATATTTCAGTATGATTGCAGCATTAAAACAGTTCACCCAGTTCATGCTTCTTAACTAGCCGTCTTATTTAAGGCTGGGAAATAACGTCTTGCCAACGACCGGATTTTTATACGCAGACGATCGAAGCCGGAACGACCGTCGCAGATCCTCGAGAAAAACGGCTTCACCAACAGACAGGGTATGGCATGTTGTCATAATCCTTTTAGATGCCTATGTTTCCGCAATCTGAACTCATCGGGTTTATCCAATGAAAACACTTTAGTTAGTTGCTCGTTTGAGCTTGCTATTGCTGACTGAGAGTCTGTAACCTTAGTGAAATGTTGCTTGTTTTTTGTCCAGATTTTTTTTTCAGTTTCTTTCACCTAATTTTTATGGGTCTAGTGTAATTGAAACATTATTATTGTCTTTGTATAATGGAACATTTTTAGCCATTAGAACATACCCATATCTGTTTACTTTAACTTTTTATATAGTAAGATGGTATTGTTACTCCTCCTCCATTTCTATTTGGCAAACCTTCAAGTATGTTAATGAGACCAATATGTTCTGACATGATCTTTCAGAAACACAAATGGTAATTGTTTGAAAAATCACAATATAAATGTAGTTGATGTTCGAAGTCCATGGGTTTATCTTTTTACAACCTTATGTCAGACCAATTTGACATATAGGAAACAATGTACATCTAGATTTGAATCAAAGAATATTACATGTATGACGTCATGCATCAGCATGGTTTAAAATCATAACCACTAACTTGAACATATGATATTCTTCTGTTGTTTTATCATTTCTAGCAATAAGTGTTTTTAAACTAATCTTGTCTATCGAATATAAGGTGGATATATAAAGGTATGTTGGGACAAGTTCTTTCGCAGAGTTTGTATTTGCTTTTTGGGTATGTGAGAAAATGAGGCATCTCGTTTAACCCTCGTTCTTATATGATACTTAGTTCACACTCTCGAAGCAAAGTCAAACCTAAGAAAAGAAACTACATCATAACTGCGTCAATAAATAAGTTATGTGACTGATTTTAAATCACCACCTGCAAAAATCTTGTACGTAGCCAACACTTTTCAAACGCTTTACAAATAAGCCTATAACCGCCATTTTACTTATCAAAATGACATCCATCATGGATAAAAACCTTATAAAACTAATTTGAAACATGTAAGCACATCTTGACAGCACACGCAATTAGAGTTATGGCTTTTAACATCCTAAAATATAGCATTTATTGGGTCTAAAAGTGTTCAAAAACTGAATTTTAGTAAAATGGCCGCCATCTTGAAATGAAAAAAATGGCGGCTATTTTGAATTGTTTGTTGGCTAACCTGCTTTTCTGCTAGAGATATGATCAAACTTCAAACATGCCAAGTTTGATGCCTGTATCATTAACTGAACGATTTTTTTAATATCCTGCTGCGCTAGAATTCACACTATAGTTTTCAATCCTAAGTTGCTTTAAACGTTGCTGGTACGAACTGACTAAAGTGGCTATAGAGTTAAAATAAATCACTGGATCAAGACTAAAAGTGCTAAAGTAAGGTTTCTGATAAAGTACCAAAATCCTCTTTTAAGGCAAGCAGAACATATTTGCCCACTTTGAACACTACAAACTCTGGTACATCTTTTAAGGTCTATGTTTGAGTCTGACTAGGAATTCACACTATGGTTTTCAATCCTAAGTTGCTTTAAACGCTGCTGGTACGAACTGACTAAAGGGGCTATAGAGTTAGATAAATCACTTGATCAACTGTGTTTAAGACTCTATCAAATAGACTAAAAGTGCTAAAGATACCGATGGGATCATATCGATGGGATCACTTCTTTTTCCGTATCTATGTACTTAAATCTATATATTTTCCTGGTGACTTTGTTTCAGAAGAACATTATTTCTAGAAATGCTCTCCCTATCAAAGAGTGTTGTGATGTTTTACCTCTTGTGCTAAAGGTTCTTCTCTATTGAACAGGGCTTAGGCTTGCCCATATTTAATGTCCTTGCGTGTTCGTTTAACCTCTCATCTAGCTGCATCATCATTGTGGTGATGTTATAAGCAGATTTCCATTTTACTCCATACATCTGGTGAATGTTCTCGTTGTTGTGACAAAAACGAGACGTACTAATCTACTGCATCATATTGAAACATTTTACTTTTATCATCATCTTTTTTTTTATTTTCCTCGATTGGTGTTTTAATCATGAGTATCCGCTTGTTTTATTTACAGAGATCATCGTGTTTTCGGCGAAAGATGCAAAGAGGAACCTATGTTGATGGAACCCCGGTGTTTGAATCGATTCTCGTAAATGAGGGTGGGGCATATGACGTCACTTCCGGAAAGTTCACGTGTCCTGTAGCCGGGATTTATTCATTTAGTTTTTCAACGAGGTCAATCCGGTCCCACACGTACTGCCATATGCGACTGGACGGTGTGAACCTAGCCCATGCCATAGCTAAGGGACAATTCAACAAGGGATCGATGACGATTCATCTTAAGTTAGAGGTGGGAGATGTCGTGGACATAGGGGACTGTGGCCACTGGATAAATGCCTATTCATATGGCGTGTCGTTTTCTGGTAGTTTAGAATTCAGAACCTAATTTTGACCTAAGTTTGATACCAACTGTATTACCGTGTGTAACTGTAACTGCAATCAGTGGAAAGATTCTTGAATATACGGTGTCTCGTTCTTTGGTCAATTTGATATTGAGAACTTTAGTTAAAAGCCAGAATAATGCTGAATTACAGTAGAATTGTGTAAGCTTTAAAATTATTGACAGTTTACATAAATTACTTTCGATTGCATTTTAAAGAGTAACTGTAACTGTAATATATCCATTTGCTGATTATTAATGTGGTGTTTTTCATGTTTTATCGAATCGTTTCGTTTTACAATTCAACTTTACCTAGTTGTGTACTTTTCTGGCGACATTCTGGCTTTAATACAAACTATACTACTATACTGTGTGTTAGTGTAACTGTGGCCAGTGGAAAGATTCTTATATGAGTCGTGTCTCGTTTTCTGGTCATTAAGAACTCAAAACTTGAGTTTAATACAACATATACTACCTTGCATCAGCGTGACTTTAGTCGGTGGGTAAACTCTTATATGAGTGGTGTCTTCTTTTCTGGTCATTTAGAACCAAGATTCTGTGTTTCATGCAAACAGTGACATTACGTTTATTCATCCAGGAGTATCTGCGTTCACAAGGGGTGGCGAAAACATGAAAATACAAACTGTAATCAAAATGAACATGAATCGATGCTTGGTAAATTGAGCGACGACGAAACCTGTTGCCTCTAATTCAGAATTCACGTGCGAATGGAAAACGGGCCGTGTTAGTGGGAGATAAACTGTATATCGACAATAAACTCTATACACCGAGAAAATGTGAGAGTCAATCTACAACATAGGGGTCTGGAGAAAAGTGTGATTTATCACTACTTGCTTGGACTGTTGGGGGTTAAAAGAACTCTATTAGACTAGGATTTTTCAAAATTAACATGTAATTTCCAAATATCAATTTTCTCTGAAACATGGCAAAAACAAAATAAAAACTATAAAATACCGGGTTATGAATCTATTAGCATTCCGGGAAAAGTCAAATTGAGCAGTAAAGCTAAACGGGGACATGGTGGAATATCTCTGTTTTTTAAATCGCATTTAAAGAATGGTATTACTTAAGAAAACATGAATGAAGAAGTTGTTTTATAAATCGTGTAATTCCTACATTGGTTTTGATAAACATGTATCCGTTTTTTATGTATTCAACCATACATTCTACTATATTTCAAGATAAATGATGAATGCTTTTTTTCAATTCACCAAAAAGGGAGAACAAAAGTATTCGCTCTGTTGTTGTGTTTCTATTATGGGTGATTTTAACGCTCGCTGTGGACTATTGAATGGTTTTGTTGATAATTGTGATAATGAATTTGAGTTATATCATGACGATAATTTTCCAAAACGCTTTTCCATGGATAAAACTATTAATCAGTCTGGAAACAAGTTACGAATTTATGTCCCAGCTGTGATCTCTATATTGTAAACTACTGCGTTGGCAATGACGCAAAAAGGGAACATGCACGTTTTTGTCGCATAGAGGACAAAGTTTAAAAGATTATGCAATTTGCTTTTGTTTCCTTAAGTTAACTATTTTAGAGTTCACGATTTTCATTCGGTGACTTCTCATTCACCCATTGAATTGTCTATAAAAACATGTTATGTCACTTCAGAGTTTGCCAAAACGTTTGATAAAACTGTATGGGATTACGCTAGGTCAAATGAATTCAATAAACTTGTCGGTTATCATATAACGTTTTTTACGATTATACTGATAAAGATCCAGGGAAATTTAGATATCAACCCGGGAATCGAGCAGCTTTCGAAATGTTTATATTATTTTGGATTGTCTCCATTTTGCAAAAAAAAAAATGATCATAAGAAAAAGTTTTATAAAACTCACCAGTTTGACAAACAATGTTTCAATGCAAGTAAGCAGTATCGTACAGCGAATAGAGTAAATCGTAGAAACAAATCTGGCAAACGTTTTATTGACAAAGAAACGATTTTATAACACTACTATAGCTCAATCTTTGGGAAGAAAATTACCAAATTAGCTAAGTCAAGCCAGAAAAAAAGGTTATTTGAAAAGGATAATAACTATATTGGAATTTTTTTAACTTTCCCCTATTAAAGAGCATTTAATGATGTGCATATTGAAAGTGATGCACTATTAAACGAGTCAAATATTTCATTTGTAAACTGTCTCGATCGAAATTTTGAAATCGACGAGGTTATGAAAGCGATTAGTTCACTGAAGCATGGAAAAAGCGGTGTTGCCGATCTGTTGATACCTGAAATGTTTTTAGAATGTAAACACTCATTGTCACCGATATAATGTAAACTGTTTAACTATATGTATAACAATAGCATTTACCCAAGTAGTTGGTCATTGGGAGTTATTGTCCCATTTCCGAAAAAGGGAGATAACTATGATGTTTAAATTATCGCGGAATTAATCTTATAAAATTTTAATCATATATAATACCTTTTCTCTTATATAGTATATAGTGCATATATTGGGATATTATCGAAGACTGTTTCAAGCACCTGTGAATCGAACCAGGAACGTTCATCAATAAACTAAGAGAAAATAAAAATAGGCTTTGCAAAATGTGCTCTCAAAACACCGTAGAAAAGGAATACCATGTCTTAATGATTTGTCCGAAATATTGAGATCTTAGAAAAACTATGTTCCCAAAATTCTACCATGCATGATTAATTTTAACAATTTCGATATTTTAAAGACCAGCCTAAAAAGTCCAGAGTTTTATGCAAACTCGGAAAAATTATTTATGTAGCAAACACAATACGTGATTCGGAAAATAGCGATGTCACACAAGCCTCCATTATTGTATGATAATTAATCAAATTTACTTTACTTCTTAATTATAGTTATATATTGTATGTTGGTGTAAATGTATACATGTATGTAGCAAAGACATGTAAGTGCTATTCTAATAAAATGTTTGAGCTTGGTAATAGTTATGGAAACCAATGCTTCTACCTGTATGACCACAAGATAACGCTTATAGTATTAAAAATATAATTCATAAACCGTTCTTTGTTTTTGATTGGTGCAATAAACCATACATTCTATGACCGTGAGTTAAGTATCTTTGTCTTACTTTGCAATGATGTCCTGATATCGTCTTACAGCAAGAAAAGCAACAAAACATCATTTTTACATCCTGAAATTCGGAAATTTCGGTAAACTATCCGCCTAAAAAAAGATGTCTTTGAGACTTGGTGTCTGATACAAAAGAAGGAAACATAAAAAATGCACACGTTCAAACATCTTAGACCATTTGTACTGATAACGTGACTATCACGTGAGGACTTGAAGTTATAGGGCCAAGTATTGATACTTTGCTTAACACGGTACAAAGGAATGGATTGTATGGTTTAATGTCTGTTAAACTATGAGTTTAAGAGTTGAACCGTATGATTAAGTGTTAAACCAATAGTTTAAGCGAATTATTGTGCAAACGGCGTTCCATACAAAGCATCATCTGTTTTTAAAATGACCGACCGCGAATTAATGAAAGATGATTGCATTTACACTAAAATGCGAGACTGAAAAAACTATCTCTCAATGTCCTTTTCTAGAATCATGCCTGTTAGCGTTCGGAATAAGAGTTGTTAACATTGCTTTTTTTAAAGGAAAAAAAATGGAACAATAAAAAAAACCATACCCTACCTAGCCTGGGGTCAGGGTCCGTAGGTATACCACGCACTAGGGGTCACTACCTGCAGCCTAATGTTTACTGCCATTCAACTACATGTGACTGGTCTAAATTGAAAGCAAATAAAGACAACAAACACAGCAAGCCAAAACGTTTTCTCCCGGTTTTCGGTAGAACCATAGACACCATTGACATTTGGTATCAATTTCATCTTAAAGCTACTTTCAGCGATGTGTGCTTTGACAGGAATAAACATTAAAAACGTGTTATTCATAATCCTTGTCACTAAACCAAAGTTTGCTTTCAATTTCTTTACATATAAACTGCTTAAACTCCGTGCTTTCATTAAATAATATGAAGTGAGCATTTGCATTTCTCTGTTATTCTTTGGGAAAGCCAGTTAATAAATAAATGAGGGAATTCTTTCTCACGCACTTGTAACGGTATTACGCGATTGATGTAAATCTCCTGAAGGCAAAAACTTAGAAAAGTCAGAACAATAAAATTGAATGTTAAACGGAACAAAATTTGATGCCATTTTAAAACCAAGTTTCATATTATAAGAATCTTTGCTAGGTTAGAATTTTTATTTGCCAACTCTGTTGATGTAATTTTAATTTTAATATAAAGATTAGATATTAATGAGGAGTAAATGATACGAAATTAATAACACGACGTAAGGGGTGGAAACACTTTACACCAATTATCGAATTGAGCAATAATAAAATATAAGGTTTTTCGTTGTTTGTTTTCCTCCTTGTTCGACCCAAATTTGCTTGACAGAAACGATGCTTCCATGGAAATGCTGGGTAAATGTTTCCGAAGACCCATGTGACGATAGTTTCTATGAATACCACCCTTTATTTTAAGTTTAGCATGTTATTTACACAATGAACCCGTTTAAACGGTCTGAAATGTCGGCGATTTTGATGTTCTTTATCGTCTCTGTAGTGTTATGTGCAGGATTAGGACGCTGTCAATAATCTAGTTCTACGTAACTTAAGAAATGCATGAAATCATCTGTACAGTAAAAGTCAATTTACTTTAAAATGTTAAAGTCTTTTTAAGAGCAAATTTTATTTCTGGCGAGTTGCTTCGTATGTCTTAGTTACTTTCTTTTTCTGTCGCAAGAAAAAGAGAAAGGGTATATAGTGTGTAAAAAAACAATAATGGTAGAAGCGAAGTTGCTTTCTATCTTCTTTACTCTTTATAAGAAACAATTTCATGAAACATTGCAAACACGTTTGAAAAGTTCAGTCAATTTTCATCCTTCAACTTCAATTCTTTTCGCAGTTTCAACAATCATTTTCTTCGCACAGACACAGAACCATTTTGAAATGTTTGAAAGGAAAATTCATTTATACTAAAATAGTTTGTAAGTTCAATCAATCGCACAACAGACCCTAGTGCTTCCTGTATTCAAGTTTATTCAATGCGACATCAAGTGATAAACTGATCTAATCATGTAAACACATTGTGTTTGTATCCCGTTTTACTGTTGGCTCATGGGACATCGTAAAATGTCCAGATGTTCCAAAAATACACTTTCGCTCAGTCTCGTTGATTTTAGTTCAGAATTTTCATGGCCGATAGTTCCCGACTGGTTTGCAGTAAGAAAAGCGTTCCAACCATATGCCCAATTCAGTCATTTTGTCTGTCGTGCAGGATATTAGGTTTTTACTATTCATTTTACATTTTAGTGTAACTGAACAATATTCTTTTAAAGCCAATGACGTTTAATCAGCGGAACCGTACACTGCTCATACAAAGCCAGAGCGGGTTTTCCTCACTCAGTGGCAAGAAATGGTTTCTTTCAAAGCATATTGTTGTTTTACACGTAAGTAGTACTGAGCAATAATGTTTAAAAGAAAATGATGATTCATCACTCATCAGTATTGTATACTTTTTTTTTTCGAAGCTAATGTTAATCTACCAATGTAATAGGGAAAGCGTACAGCGGTAATGTCAATATACAGGTAGGTACAAGTAAATTACTACTTAAAGAGACCCTGGTCCCCTTGTGGGCCTCAATATTTTGGGAGACAAGGCCTCTCATGCGTGCCTCCTGACATTAAATGAAATGTATTGACCCAAACTATAAGTGTGCCAAGTTTGGTGCTTTTATACAAAAGTGTACAATTATTGCACTCTTGGACCAGACTTATAGGGCGACGGCGCTTGAAATAGAAATATCGGTCTTAAAAATGGACATTTTTATGCCAACTCGTCTTTCTTGTAAAACAAATCTGGTTTCGCACGGAACCACGTTCATATCAAATAGCACGCAGCTTGCAACATGAGAGAAGAAACAGCTGTTAGGGTCGTTTGAATGTAAGAAAAACAAGTGCACCATAATGAGGTTCTGAGTAGAAGGGAACTTAACCCTTAGAATGCTAGGCAATTTTCTAAAAATAGATGTTTTTGTCGTCTAAGAAATAAAGTCAGAGTGGCAACAGGTTACATCACAGGACAGCCGCCAATTTTCTTGACGGATGGTCTAAATCTAATCTGTTTGCATAAGCATGAAGTCGGTTCCAGCACTATAAAGGTTAGTACTTAATACTTGGCTTGTATGATTAACGCTGGTTGTTACGGGGTTTCACGTCGATTCAAGATTTTTAATACATATCACGGGGGTCAGTTCAACAAACCATTGGCGTAGAGAGTATTACCCCAGTAGTACTTTGCAAGTTGCTTTCAATCCACATAAACATGATTGAACAGTGGTAAGAGTCAACTAAAACATGCTGCAATGGCCGAGGCGGATCTCGAGATCAGTTGAATGCAAAGGCTTGCACGTTACAAACTTTGTTCATGACCTCGTGTAGAAAGAGTTTTGTGATTCAGACTGAAATATTCATGTTTCGTAATTGTTTCTGTCGCCTTATCATTATTATAGAAACAAATAAGCAAGAACTGTTTGATCTATTTTTTGTATGAATTTGTATTTGACTTTTTCAACAACAAAAAAAGCAAAACAAAATTAAACATCAACATCAGACGAAAAATACAGAAAGTTGAGAAAAATACATTCTTTTTATCATAATATGTAAGCCAGTGTGACAAAAAGAGAAACTGCTCACCAAGAGAAAAAGCTCAACGTGATCAACTAAATCTTTTACCAACATAATTCCAAAATTATCCGTTTACAGTTGCGCCAAGTTACCCGAAAACACCTCATTTTGATGCATCTGCACCAAAATTCTAAAGAACAAAAATGACAAAAGGGTTCATTGCTCATCAGGAGCATTTTAAGATTCTGTTACAATGGTTTCTACCCAAATTGTATGGGAAATTGATCTTTACTTATGCTGTTTTGGAATAGACTGACGGTTTATATTTGGACCAGTCACACACTTCTATATGGGGGAATTGTTTAGGGAAATTTTGTTGTTCTGATTCTTGCTCACAATTCTGCTATGGAACCAAATATTATGCATATCTCTGAGGAGCCAGGCTCCCCATATTCCCAGACGTAGCGTTAGTAAAGATTTAATCGAAACAAATTCGTGTGGGAAACTCTTGAAAGAAAACTGAGATAAACACTGCAGCTGTGAAAGCAATATGTTTTTAATGATAAAGTCGCACAAAAGAGAAAACAAATTTATTGCGAAAGCGTGAGAACACTTTGCAAATGCTTGTAGAGTTCACCCCGTTTCAGAATAAAAACGAATTTGAAAGCTTTTCCTCGAACGACATTTAAGACATATCAACGTAATGAGAACCTGGTCACCACAAACGACTTCTTATAGGAAAATGATCATAAAATATTTGTAAAAATGCGAGATCTTTTCCAGATGTCTAATAACTATTCAACATCACTTTGAAAAATGAAAATTTTAATTAACGTCATAAACTGTTAGTATGCTTATACAACTTTATCAATTAGTGCCCGATAGAAATATTGGTATGATGTTTGACAAATAGAAGATTATAGATGGATTCATTGAGAAATCCATTTGAGAAAATAATCCTTCATGCTAGCCTGTTGTCAACCAATGAACCCCATTTTTCTATACGCTACATAAAACGGCATGAATAGAAAAAAGTTCATAAGACCTAGGATAAAAACCATTCGGTCAAAAGGATAGTTCGGCTGCCCGGAGAAAATTATCTGACTCTCAAAATAGTTTCTGAATTCTTCTCCCGCAGTAAAGCATAGAGAGATCTTATGGAAAAAGCGGTGAAAATATATACCCTGAGAGCATTTATCGAATTTTACCAATGTTGCTAAATTTTCCAGAATGGTTATATGTCCTAGTGCTTTTAATAAATCATTGTAAAGAAAACTCGCTATGAAGTTGGATAGAAACCATTTGGTCAAATGGATTACTTCTTAGCTAGAAGCAAATTATCAGTTTGTCAAATTATTTACTGATTTTCTTTCCAGCAAATTAAGCGTAGTGAAGTATTATGGAGAAATGAATACAAAGTAAGCCCGAAGTATTAACCGAGTAACATGGGATAACTGGATTTTTTATGATGGTTATATGTCCTTGTGCTTTATATAGTTTAAAATGATAGGAGAATCCGAATTGGCAAAGTAGTTAGCGTAGGGAATTTGGAACCAGTCATTCCAGATTTGATTCTATATAGCGGCCGAGTTTTTCATTTAAGAGTGGTCTATAAAAAACCGATGGTATAATCACTATTCGTAAATTACCAATAAGGTAAGATGACTAAGTGATGGCTTTGAAATCTCATTGGAGACAATTCATTAACATATCCACAACAGTTGTCCCCTTCCAGCGCTTAGTTTGGATGTGTAAACATATAATTCTATATCATGAGAGTACATGGTTGATCTGGATCGGTTTTTACAATTCGCGGTAATACTGCATGCTTAGTTCAGTTGGTAACATATCCCGATAATTTGGGCCTCGTGAAAAGGCACAGCTAGCTCAATATTCGTTCTGTTGTCTATTGGAATAAATGCAACATAGTTTATCCGTCTATTACAAATGATCAAATATGTCTATATGCAGAGACAGTCAACGGATTTGAAAGGATATAAAGCAGAGCCACAACTGAATACAGGTTGTACTGACCGCTGCCATGTTGGCTATAGAATACTGTTGAATACGGTGTAATGTACATCAATCGACCGTCCGTATTTCCCATCATCGCGAAGCCATACAAGAATCCCATATTACGTACAACCACTACTTCTATCACAATAATCTCTTAAATCTAAAATCTATCTTCTGCTATTACCGCGAAGAAATCTGCACAATAAGAGGGAAAGTTGAGAATATCGTTTCCCGTGATACACTGACAGAGGAAAGGCATTTTGTAAATACATGCGCCCCTGACCTATAAACGTTTTTTTTGTTTTTTCCCCCAAGCAAACAACTCTGAAAGGGACAAACACAGGTATGTGTGCTCTTAACTCGGATGATCCAAGCTGTAGAGTGAAATATCTACGTCTAGATCATTCGGACTAGTGTGCTCTGGGAGTATTAATTGTTTAAAGACAATTGATATTAATAATCATACGATTTTCGATTCCTTAACGTCTAGGTTGGTGAACTCCCTTGTTATAGCTTAATTGTGTATTGAACATTTACGCCTGTAAGTGCTTCTATGGGGAAAGCCGGTTTATGAATTAGCACAGGAACTCTTTGTCGCGCACTTTGCTAGCGTCATGCCACAAGACGGGTTAAACGTTTGCGAAGACCCACGTGACGATGGTTTCTAAAAAAACCCATCTCTTATCCTGAGTTAAGCTCGTCGTTCAACAACAACAACAACAACAACAACAACAACAACAACAACAACAGCAACAACAACAACAGTCGAAATGGTTTGCGATATCTGTAATATATCGTCGTCGAAGGCCCTTATTTCGTGAGAGTCCTAATTCCGGTGACGTTTGTTTTTATCTCGTATCGCGTGAGTTGGTTAAACCTCTCGTGCCAAAATTTCATTAATAAATATTGCCAAATCCTGAATGTACTTTTAGTACCAATAAAACTCAAAATAAGACCTAGATTGCTAAATCTCTCATAAAATTGTTTGCATTTGTGTCTTTTCATGTTTTCTACTATTACCAAATTATGAGCATCTTCGCATTCGTTTTTATAGCCGCAAACAAATATTTTGGCATTTTCAGACCGTCTGCAGTGCCGGTCAACCATTCCCCTCTAAAAGTAAACATGAAGTAAAGTTTTCTTTCGAAGGCCAACCAAAGATTTAAAACAATTTTTAGTCCTATCCCTTACACAATTCTTTCATCATTTTTTAAAATGACAAGTAAAACCTGATATTTTGCCATCTCTTACACTTCTTCTACAAATCAATTGAGGACAATGTCTGCAACCATTGGTGCTATATGGTGTTCTGTTCCGTAGTTAATCATTCCTAGAAGGAAGGGGGATTTTTTTTGTTCAAAGTTGTTATAGAATGAGGTAAAACATATGACTTTTTCAAGCATAATGTGCATTTGGATTGGAAAAAAGTTTGATACACATGTGTGTGTTGTACAGTGCAAGTTAAAAGAAATAAAAAGTCTAAAAAATCCCGAACCCCCCCCCCCCCAAACTATCAGTATTAAATTCCTTTGCCTTATTGTGTTTGTTTGGGTAATTTCCCTTGATGATTCATATGGGTAGCTTCCCTTGTATGACGTGACCGAAATTAGGTCACTTTTCCAAACAGCGACCAGCTTTAACCAGGGTTTGTTTAAACTACCCTTTCTCCGTCACATAGCATATTTGTATTAAAAAAAGCTTGGAAACAAAGATTAAATGTTGTTGTATTACATTAGGCATATAAAGCAAATGCTGCATTTGTATTTAGTTTTTTTTTAAAGAGATCAAATCTTATATAACCGGAATTCGGCCCTTCCATGATACCTGTATCTTTTTCATTACGGTTGTGAACGGGGTTGGACAGCTATCAATGATTTGGTCTTATTTTACATTAGAAATTTAAGTTATCATTTTATCGGTAGAACACGACCTATCTTATAAAAAAAAATTCAAAACTGAGAGATTGTACATTTAAGATCTTATATTAGCCAATACAGTACGCAAAATGATAACAATTTACAATTCTATGCATTTCAAAATCATTTAATTACTCAAAAATATATCAATGCAATAGGAAATAAGCAGTTTAGTTGTTATCCTATCTAAACGTTGTAGGTTATTACATAATGATATAGATTAAGGCTGCAAAAATGATGAGCCGTCAATGTATATGAAACAGGATGCATTCTTCTTGATTTTTGGTTGAAAATCACGTATAAGCAAGCGCCTTTTATCTCACAATGTTTTACATGTCTTCTTCTATTAAACGTCGTATTTTTCTGCATTATGCGAAGGGCAAACGTAAATGATATCAAACGCACTTCTACACGTTTTTGGATAGACAAAAACGGCAACACAATAAAATCCTTAGAAACCATTGTGACAAAAGGATAAATTGCTCACATTTTGAGTAATTTATTCTCGTGTTTGTTAAAGCTTTTTTTTAAAAAAAAACCATAGCATCAGGTACGTCAAAATTGCTGTATTCTGGGAAATGGAGTTAAAGTGCTAGTATTGAAACTTTGAGTATTTTGCGATATTGACATGTATAAGGAGGTGGGGTACTTTTTGGATCATCTTAAATGTTCTAACCGGTACCCCTTTGAACGAGTCTTTAAATTAACTCTAGATAGAGTTGAAAAAGTCAGTTTGAACTGTGAACTCCTTGTGATATTTGTCTTTACAGACTAGAAGGCAAGACGATAGATCATCTTTAAACAATATTTCCTGGTAAAACCCACAGTAATATGATAAGTATCAGGGACCGTCAACGGGCAACCCGTTATATTACCAATGTATGCATGTATTTAATTATTCCACCAAGAAATGTTCTTGTAAAAGACACACTTTCTAGTCTTGCTCTTGTATGTCACCAAGGTAGATGTATTAGGTAATGTTTAATAGCCCTGTACATTAATGGAAGAAGATAAAGAAAATAAACGTAATCCCTCCCACCGCTGTTCCGATCAACAGAAGAGAACATGCTTTAAGTTAAACTTGGATAAAGTAGACCATCTTTAATACATAGAAAGTACACATCAAAGTCAAGGTGTCAACCATTCATTGATTGAAATTAAACGAAGCCCAGACGTTTATTGTTGTATCTTTGGACGTAAACATATACATCATTTCATGTTAGTATTCCTTATGGCAAGCGCCTCTTTGATATTCAAACATGCCTTAATAAGCTTAAATCTCTAAAATGGTAAAAAAAAACCAGTACATTTATAGAAAGAAGTAATCAATAGGTAATTACTATTGATATATTTTTGTCAGGTGTAAAACATTTACAAATATATATGACGTGATATTCGTCTTCGACGTAAGTCGAATTACATAATAAGCAGGTTCTTTGGTCACGTGGTATCTGGTTACTGGAGTATCTACACTACTAAGCAATCCATACCGCGATATCCTGTTGTTGCTTATCAAGCTCGCTGTTCAACTAATCGTTCTGGGTGTTGATTAATTGACACCACATAGAAAAAAGTTCTTATCCTTCATAAACGATGCCGACACCCACTGTCCTGTTCAATTTATGTATGTTATCGGACTTCAACTGATGTGGTTAAACTCAGGTCTCGAACTCTAAACGACCCGAAAATGAAACATCTGAACGGCTAGCCTTATGCCAATAAACACATTTCCCAACGTTGACGATATCCTTAACCTTTAGTTTAAGAGTAGTCTTCGTAGATGCCATGTTATTGGCCCCGGAAGATATGGCAATAGTCGAAGAATATTTGCCGTTCAATAAGATATAACAATAAGCATATGAAGAGGCGGCGGACCTTATTCCAAAACGGAAGGAATATATCCCAGCCAGCGGGCACGTGAACTTTCCGGTGTGGATGTCGTAAGCCCCGCCTTCATTAATGTCGATCGTTGTAAATATAGGGATTCCGTCAACAAGACTCGGCCGTCCATTTCTTACGGAAAACACGACGACTTGATCTGTAATAGAAATAATTGCATAAACAGCCGTGAAACTAAATAACGCGGGACTCTGCTTTAACTGTTGTAGCTGTCGTGGAAGTCGGATTTGACAAGCCTGGGGTCCCGATACTAATACCTCGTGTGGGATTTCCGCACAGACTAAGGTTTGACTCACGAATGACAACAGACGAACAGGATACCGTAGTTGACTTAGGATTTTTTACTGATTGTTGAAATGTTTGCATTGATTTTGTAATGATACAAGCTATTTTATAAAAGGAGGTTACGCCCTGTGCAGTATTTTCTGTAAAACACGGACTGTTAAAGATTGGGTATGAAGACAAACAGATGAAATACCATTCCTTCAAAAATGAATAAAAAGAGTAAAAAAGAAATAAACCTAAAATAACTTAATCAACGACAAAACAATTAGGATACATCAAATCAACTCCAGTCCTAGTAAATACAACATCATGAAGAAACTTCTAAACAATGATAACAATAATAAAATTGAAGGATGGTCTTAAGAAAGGCTTTTAACGAATATCTGAATACCATTTGTAATTAACGTACCTTTCAAAGCGAGTTTGTCTTGACTTTCCCTGATGGAAACGTTAAAAGACTGCAATGATACCTCAAGCCTTTCTTGCATGGATCTCTCCTCTTGACTTATCCGGTCTCTGAATAGTCTGATGTCGTCCAGCAATTTCTTACGGCCTTCTTGCGCTTTCTTCTGTTCGCTGTCTATCAAATCTTGTAAAGCTCCCATCTTGTCCGCATACGTTTGCCTCTCCTGTATGAAATCGAGTTGTTGTTTATTTGAACTCTCCTTTAATATCACCATCGCGTGTTCCATTCGAACCATTTTCTCCAGCATTTTTTCTTCGAAGTCGAACCTTGACGTGCAAATGGGTTCTTCATACCTCTTTGCTACAGAGGCACTAAACAACAATATAATAATCAGCAACGCCACTGAGAGGGAATTGTTTCGCGCCATCTTGAATCACGTCCGTCCAGATCTAGTGGTAGAAATGTAAGACTACTGGTGATTATCCAGGCATACGCAGTGGATTGTAGCAGAGCCCCGAATTGTCGATTACTCCATAAAAAAATCACGCTGCCTCGTTTACAGCAAAATCACTCAGAAAGCAATGTAACAAAAGCATAAATTGCAAATAATGAGCTGTTGCGGTATGATTTCTTTGTCACAAACTGCACCGTGAGTAATGATGAAATCATATAAGAAATATTGAGTTTCATATTTTGGGTTTTTGTTTTGTTTTTCGATGCATCAGTTATATCGAGGTAACTATGAATAAAAATTTTGGGAAATCAATCGGCTGATCATAAACCATGACGACATCTTTCTTTGCGTTTTCAACATTCTTTTGTATTTTTTTGAGAATACGTGTTCTACACGAGATGCATAAAAGATACCCTGTGCTCACCTTTATGATAAATACCAACTTAGTAGACCTTCATTGGACTTTCTTCGTGTAAATTAAATCAAAAACAATTCTAAGACTGTGGTTTAAACACGTCTAATGAATCATTACGTATTAATAACAAAATCAATAAATCTTTCTCAACAAGAAGGGATAAAACAAAGTCCGTCCTCTTTGTTTCCCTGACCAACAGGGACCCATTGCAGCAAAACCATCCGCGAGTCAGACACTGCTTTCGTTCGCCTTAATATCAAAAGAAGGGTTTGTGACGGAGATGTCGCTAACCCGACATTTTGTGACACATTGTAAACTATTAGCAAACGTTTTTCTAAATGATTACAGGGTAACTTAATTACCATTTCACTCATGGAACCGATTTTAGTAAATACACACATTAGTGGCAGACATTATTTTAAAAAATTGTTATAAAATAAACATGTACAATGAAATTATCCGAAACAAGCTCTCTTTCTACATCACTGTGTTAGTTTTTGAACATTTAGACAGGCCTTTGCAGAAGAGGGTTTGCTTTTTATTCATTACAACCAACCTATGGAAAGCGAGCCAATTCTCCTGCCATAATGCTGTTAAAGATAATCAAGTATTACTTTTCCCTATATTTGATTATAAGGAATTATCTTGTCTAACATAAAGTCTAAAACAAACATCGGTTAAACTGTTTTTACCTACGACTGCTGAAGGAATAGTGTTTAGTTCAACTTCACATTATGATAAACAAGAGCATCCATTATATACTTCAAGTCTTGAGTGTTTTTTGACATGACAATAGGCTAGAGCTTGTCTGATAACACACTATGTTGTCACAGTAACTCGGGTAAGTCAAACTATACCAAGGTTGAAAAACTGTGAAACAATCTACGCCTAGATCACTCGAATAAGTACTGATTTTGGTCTTCTTTTATCAGAATATAATCTTCATTCTGGTTATGCATATTATTTTATAAAGTTTTATGTTATACCATGCTACTCTTACGGATGTGTAAGAAGTTACTTGTACATTGGCAGATGTATTAAAAAAGGGAGCGAACTCAGGCTTTTTTAGAAGATTGGTTGCCAACGATGTTATCGTTCCTTACAATGGGTTGCTGAAATGTCTGGTAAAATGTCTTCTAAACTTTCAAAACGCCTTTAGTCAACATTTCTAAGTCGTGAATGATAACGATATTTGATAGCAAAATCAAAAAGGAGAAATATTTGTCAAAATAGCCTTGAAAACCTGCCTATTTACACTACGCTACAGTCATAAAATATCATAGAACGAAGGGAACCAGAATATCGCAAAATCCGTTTTAAACTGGTCTGCAATGTCTATGTGAAAATCATAAAATATCGAAAAAGAGTTCATATGAAAAAGACACGACGATTTGGTTTGATAGATACCAACACTTTTCTAATGTAATCTTCCATTTAATAATAGGTCTATATGGTTTTATAAATCGTTATTATGTGTATAATTATTTATTTAAAAATGTCTAAGTCGTTTCCCTTAATTGTAATATGTAAATGGTCTAAAGTGGAAAGAAAATACCCAAAAACGAAGAAATGAAAACATCATGTTTAAGGTCTTCATAATATTATATATACTATACAGACGCAAGGATGAATAACGCATTCTAAAAAGCAAATGATCCTTCTTTCATAATATTTTATAAAGAATTCTGTAGAAGATGCTTCATAGTGAGGTCTCATATAGTCACTTTCGTTCATTTAAGTCTTATAACACGACAAGAAATCATCACCTTGTTCTTGTTTGGTTAACGGTACAGTATGTCACGTAGGCTTCAATAAGCATGCCCATGTATAGAGTCGACCTCGCGTGTGTGGAAAGTCCCAAGTAGAAGGTATAGAACACGTGACCTCACAAGTTCCGTTTGAAGACGTCGAATTTCGGCTTTTGGTGTTCCATTATGCTAGTAGGAGTGGACTGTGTCGAATTATTTTCCTGTATTTATGATAGTTCTGCAATACTCTCAACGTTATTTCATGTATCTAGCATAGGACTTTCGATTTGGGATGTATGAACACAAATGTAGGAGCATCTGTCAGATTTGACAGTTTGTGTACTGATTTTTGGTCGGTACTTATAACAATGGCCCGGTAGAAAAAAGAGTTACTAAGGTGTCCTGTTATATTAGATCTGTGTAACCAACTGTGTATGACTAAAATATTGTTGAAACAATCGTACAAATTATCCAAACTAACAATAAGTGGAATCTCGCTTTCTGCCGACACGAGGATACGCATGTTTTTGATCAGTTGACTCATTCTTTCGCGCGACCTATCTTGTAAACGCAGAGCTGATCGACAATTGTCGGAATCGTACTTGTGTCAACGTACGGACAGATCCATATCATATGAAATATGTATCGTTGCAAAGCAGAGATAGGACAGGCGATACAGATCAACAGAAATACACAAGTTACGGAATAAGTCGTAGAGGATCCAACTCCCTGAAGTGCATCGACCAAGTCGGCATGCCGTTTTGTTTTGATACGTTGTTAAAACGTGTTGCATCCGCTTTTGGTCGAATGCCAAATACTGAAACATCAAACTTAAATGCCAAACCCGCCTTGCCGTGATTGCAGTCACGGTTGTAAACAAAACAGCTATTCAAAGGTCATTGTTCATGGAGATTTGAAAGTCCAAACAAAATGAAATTGAAACAATCTACTGATTGTAAAAATGGTTTTATTTACAATTAAAAGTAACTATCAAAAGCATAATTAATTCAAAATGCGCCAATCTATCTAAATATGTACAGTTTAGCATATGCTGTAGACCTCAAAAGTGTTATCACTTGTTTGGTAAAATGCATGTAAATTTATTGTATGAACACGTTAGAGAATTGAAAAGATCTAATTTTGCTTCCAAAGAATATTCCCATGTGCTTATCATATAGCAGTACAGCTGCCTGCAGTTTTAAAAAAGTTGAACTTCAACTTGGAGGGAGGGGCCTCCATGACCTAGTTGTAAGAGCACATAACTTGAAAAACATTCCTTCTCCGCGGTGGTTCATGTTTCGGTGACGGTATTGGAATTTCAAGGTTAAAGGCTGTATTAAACAGCCGTTACTTGAGGTCAAGTTCTTAGTCTGCATCCATCTTTATGAGCCGAAATTAGTTGAAATAATGTTGAAGCGATACAAATCCATGATAAGTAAAAGGCATATCATGGAAGCCGTTAGAAATCATAACGCCAAAATGATAATCTTCTGATAATAAGAAGTATATCCTTTGGTCACATCAATTTGACAAATTTTTGAAATCTTAATAGAACATTTGAGTAGTCATTGAAATCTAAAGTACCGAAGTCTCAACTTTTCAATGACACGACTTAAATTCTCGTCGCTTTCGACTTCCATGCATAATTCATGGGGAATCAAAAGCCAATATTTGTTTATTTTCTTAACGGTACTAACCTCTATTCTTTCAAAGACGGTGTTTCTTTTCTCAACGATTCAATACATTATTCTTTCAAAGCCAATGATGTTTCCTCATTCAACAGTAGTGAGCACTATTATTTGAAAGTCAGTGGTGTTTATTTAATCAAGAACGCTGTATATCATTCTATCTAAGCAAATGGTGTTTCTTCATTCAATCAATCAAACAATACATTCTTGATTAAACAAATGATCGTTCAAGCAACATGTCTTATTGTACGCTATTCTTTCAAAACGAATGGTGTTTCTTTACACAAAGATTCTATGTCCTGCCCTTTCAAAGACATGGTTGTTTCTTGACTCATTGGTACTGTACATTATTCTTTATAAGCAAATGACATTTTCCCCAACACTTCTGCAATCTATTCTTTCTCAACCAGTGATGTTTCTCCACTGAACAGTTTTGCTCACCACTTTCTAAAAACAAATGTGTTTTTTATTGTACACTAACATTTCGAAGCGAAAGGTTTTATTTCAATCAATGGCACCGTACAAAAGTGTCTTCCTTCCTCTTCGGATATAATAATGTCCTTGTCGGAAGATCGTAGTTTGGATCCCCGAATATGACAGCTTGGACTCATCAACGACTGAGCCTTAATATCTTCTTAACTCCTCCTTAACAAGACATACTAAATGCATGATCTGTATAACATTCGTCCTCATTAGTCATTATCATGTTCGGATACATTAACGTTTCTATATAAAGGGGTGAAGGGTTACCGTCGGTTTCGGTCACACATTCGACATAAACATTGAAGTTTCAAAACAAAATTCCCACGTACGATTATATAAATATCCTAGACAAATTTACGAACGAGTATTTCGCTTATCTAATGAGGCAGCCGTGCTTAAATTCAACATCCGTCTTTTTTAAAAACATATCTCGTATCTCTCGAAACTATTTCTATTTCATGGAACCGATGTTTTCAAGGAGACATGGGAGAATAAACAGCTGGCAGCGTGGTTTGAGTAGATAAAGCATGTACACTATGATTATGTTCCCAGGTGAAGGGAACTTGACACTTGATACATGGTTTGTATAATTTCCGTTGGTTGTTTTTGGGTTCGACGCAGTTTTCATCAGTTTTTATATCCATATCGCCGCGGTCAGTTCAACCAACCATCGACGTTAATGGTATTGCCTCAACAGTACTTTACACATGTCTTTCAGGTCCGCATAAACACAATTGATCTGTTGTGAGAAACGAATAAAACATGCTGCAATGGCAGAGCTGGATCTCAGGATATTTGCATACCAAGCTTAACTATTAACTATGCATTGAAAGCGATATGTGTTTCAGGTTTAAACTTCATTTTTTGTTACTGTTTCCGTTGCATTATGAAGATTATAGAAGCAAACAAACAATCCTTTTTGAAGATTTTTAAGAATTTAGATTTGGGTAATTCAATTAAGAAAAAAGAAAATCGGAAATAAAGAAAAAGCAGCAGGCAACAAATCGGAAAAGCTGCAGAATCATTTATCAATGCCCATATAAACTAAAGCGCGCTAAATGACCTTAGCTGTCGATGCGCCTTAAAACATCATTCATTCCATATAAACTAAAAATAAGTGTGAATTTTTTTTTTTATCACCAACACAATTAGTTTTTGTTTTACCAAGATAGTTTCTAAAACATCCTCCTACAGTTGTATCAAGCCATTCATCATCGCTTGAAAGGTTCATCCCATTACCTCAAATCACCTCATTTTGTCGCATCTGTTCCAGAATTCGTAAGAAAAAGCAAAAACAATAGGGTTCATTGCTCGGCATGCGCACTTTAAATCTCTGTCACATTGATTACTACCCAAAATCATAAAGAAAGGGTACATTTTCCCATGCTGCTTTGGACTCTTCTGACGGTTAATACTGTAACCAGTCACACATTCCCATATGGGGATATTGATTAAGAGAAATTTTGTTGTTCTTGCTCCTAACTCTTTTGTGTTTCCCTCAGTTTTTAGTCAGATATGGATTGACTAAGTCTTGATGCCGACACAATAATAAACTTTCTGTTCTTATAGAAAATACTTTTATCTTTCTTGTAGTATTTCTGTCTTTATGATTGCAGTCAGTTTACAATTTTAAGGGAAAGAAGGGGGCCTCCGTGGCCTAGTGGTTAGAGTACAGAACTTGAAATCACAAGGCGCCTTTCCGAGTGGGTTCAAATCCTGAGAGGGATATGGATTTTCATGAGAGGCAGTCTCCCGACTGACTTACGGAATGCCGATGGTTCTACCCACCTTGACTAGCCCTTATGGGCAGTTGAGTATGGGGTCTTCCTCCATCATTAAGAGTCGGGCATCGCTACATAACTGAAATAATGTTGATGTGATGTAAAACCCATATATATATATAAAAAAAATAAGGGAAAGAAAAATTGTCGGTAGCGTCGTCGTTTCCCAAAGCGCATACAACTATTTCGATCTGCGTCAAACAATGTTCTTCTTTTCTAATGTTATTAAAAAGTTTGTTGAGATGTAAACCTATGCAACATAATCTTTAAAAGCATACTAGTGCTCAGAAAAACTCCAAAGCTGAGTAATATAAGTTAAATGAAACTGATTTAGAACTGTTCGGTTTAAAGTAATCGTAAACCTTTTAACTACATATAAGGAAAGAAAGTGCGAACGTTTTTAAATTTTCGCAGGTGGATACGGATGATGAAAAACACGGTATTGGCGCTGATTTGTTTCTCTTGTTATACTTATTAGAAATTAAATACAGCATAACGGTGTATTTGATTATTTTAAAAGAGAGGAACATAAAGTAAATAGCCTTTACCGCCTCTTTTCGGGGTGTTTTGTTTTCATTGAGTTAGAATCTATCTTTATCCATACATAACTTCCATCATTGCGAAATAAAGCAATGTTTAATACTCATTTTGAAATAAAGGAACGTTTGAGTCTTAATGCGAAATAAAGAAATTTTGAGTATCATTCGGAATCAAACACAATTTTAATCCTACTGTTCAGTGAAAACATGTTTTGACCTCATTGCAATATATAAGTATGGAAATAAATCCTAGTTTGTATTTCAATTCAAATGTGGCCAGAGTTAAATCTCATAGCAAAGGGTCATTAAGATTTGATTTAAAGAAGGTTTGGATCTTTCTTCGAAATGTAGCGAGTTAAAGACCTAATTACGTGCCAAATTTGTGACTTTATGAAATATGTACATAACCAATTATGAGTCTCTTTGTAATATGTAGCCAAGCATGTTGCCAAGTGTGGAAATCATAATAATATGAAGTAGAATTATAGTCTCATTGTTAAATGAAGCCAAGTTTAAGAACCATTGTACTATGGAGTCGAGTTGGAATTTCATTGTTATATGCAGTCGAGTTTGGGCCTCATTGTATTATGTTGCCAAGTTTAAGTGATTGACCCATTGTCATTTAAAGTCGAATTTGAGTTTAATTGTATTATGGAGTCTTTTACTTTAGTATGGAGTCGAGTGTGAATCTAATTGTAATTAATTTCTGACTCATTGTAATATAAATTCGAGTTTGAGTACTATTATAGTATAGCTTACTTACTCATTGTAAAATGTATTTAAGTTTGAGTCTGATCGTTAGATTTTTAGAGATTGTTTCTCATTGTCGTATGTAGTAAAGGTCCAGGTTATTGTAATATAACGCCAAGTTTGAATCCCATTGTTAAATGTAGTCGAGTTTGTTTATCATTGTAATATTTGGCAAAGTTTGTTTCGCATTGTTAAATGAAGTAATGGTTAAGGACTTTTGTTATATATGACCAAGTTCGAGCTTTATTCATGAATGAAGTTGAGTTTGATTCTAACTGCAACATGAAGTCAAGTTTGTCTCTAATTGTTAAACGAAGTCGAATTTGAATCTCGTTGTTAAAAAAAATTGCGTTGGATTATCATTGTGATATAAAGTTTAGTTTCAGTCTTATCGTAATATTTAGTCAAGTTTGAGTGTAATTCTCGTTGTTATATGTAGTCAAAGTTCAGACTTGTTATAGTATCTAGTCAAGCTTGAATCTCATTAAATTCAGTCGAAATTGTTTTTTCATTGTAAGATATAGTCAGATTCGATTAATATTGTCAAAGCAATCAATTTCGAGTGTCATTGTCAAATACAGTCATAGATACGGTTATCTTTTACATAATGAAATGTTTAAACTATTTGATTCTTTGGTCAAACCAATACTTTGCTTCTCAGTGGAGAAATGGGGGTATGAGCACTGCGACATAATCGAGTCTGTACAATACAGTTTCTGTAAACGATTTCTAGGGGTAAATTATTCTGTTAACTCGTGTGTTGCTCTCGGAGAATGCGGTAGACTTCCTTTAAGTGTGACTTACCAAACAAAAGTAGTAAAATATTGGTGTAAATCAACTCAAATGCGTGAAACAATGTACCCCAAACAGTGTTATTTGATGTTACAAGATCTGGATAATGCAGGAAGAATTACATGGGCTACCAAAGTAAAAGACCTTCCGTTTCGCAATGGGTTTGGAATCGATTAGATATCTCACAATATTGGGGATTGGAATATGTTTGTAAAGCAATTCAATCAAAGGCTTATAGACTGTGCTAATCAAAATTTGCGATCAGATATTGACAACTCTACTCGGTGTGATTTTTACAAGCAATTTAAGTCTATGCTTTCACCAGAAACCTATCTGAACATGGACATTTCCTTTTCTTTCAAAAAAGCCTTTGCGAAATTCCGTTGCTCAAGCCATAGATTAAGAGTGGAAACGGGCAGACACATGAACGTAGCTAGAAAAGATAGCAATTGTCTTTACTGTCACAATAATTACAATAAAACTTTTGTCGAGAATGAATATCATGTATTTTTCGTATGTCAAAAGTAAGCAGAAGTTCGGGCACAACATCTTTCAACATGGTACATCGAGGGAGACACTAGATTTGATTTCATCAAACTTCTACAACTGGATGATTCCAGAAAGTTAAAACTATTATGCAAATATATATATTTTGTTTTACAATCTAGCTGATCTTTATTTTGGGTTTAAACTCGTTTTCTATAGAAACCGGTTTGGATTAAGAATTGAATTCCATCTTAAATATGAAATGGATGCTTTTCAGCATAGATGTTACGTTGCCCTAAATAAGCCAGATAACGCATCATGCAGGCTGTTAGACCCCTACTGTATTAATCCTTTACTCAACCTACACTTAGTTATAAAGCACAGCGTAAAGGCGACTTACATCTCTGTGAAAAGAAGAAATTGCTCGCCACGGAGAACTTCTTGCACGGTCAAGGCGATTTCCAAGCTCAACAAAAACAAGTCCTCTAATTTCTAAACTTTCTTGGTGGTATTTCTACTTGGAATTAACTCCATTTTTAAATTGCAGGTTATGTATAAGAGTATATCTCCTATGGTAGCAATGCGCATGTCAGTCGATAAGCACAGCATTCATTTCGCATTCGTGGGAAGGTTTGACTCAACACAATTCAAAGAAGAAAATGTCGAGAATCAGTGTTTGTGTGCTTATGCTTACTCTGTCGCTATTTGGTGAAACTAAAGGAAAGGAGAATGGAGAGCCGTTTTGCACATCAACCTTCGACTTCGAAAAGAAGCTGCTTGAAAACATGGTTCGATTAGAACACACCGTCTCGTTATTGAAGGAAAATGTCGACAAAAAGCTTACCGAGCTCACGGAGAAGAAAGAAGAGATAACCACTCTTAGAGATCGATTTATAAACGAACAGACCGAGTTTAAAACACGTTTGAAGAATGAGCAGAATGCGTTTGTAGCGCAAACCAAGATCCAACTGAATGACGAGAGAAAGGAACTCGAAAAGTCACTGAGGACGTTCACTGACGCAAATAAAAAAGGTACTTGATTTATTTGATTTTCTGTCGAACTAAAGTTCGCCTTTAATTTGACGTGTAGACTTTTTAAGAGTTAAATGTTAAGTGACTAAGCTGCCGATTGCTTTTCCACATTGATATAATGCATCGTTTTTGAGAGAAAACGGCTTGAACTTCATATATTTCATAAAAAGCGAGGTTGTTTTATCTATCGAGTCGTCTCTCGAACTCGGGCCACATCTTTTACAAGCTTAACAATCTCACTTCTGAGCTAAAGAGATTGATTTAGACCCGAATTCAGCGTGGACTATTCTTTTATACGTACAAGGTCGCAGTTTATTTGAGCGTACACAGTAAGTTGGTCACATGACCTTCTATTCTGTATATTCAACATGTAGTCGGAAAAGCAATCTTAGAATACTATTCGTGCGCATGACTTATTATCTTATGGGCACAAGGTACCTGTTCCGTCGTGTTGATAGATAAGGTTGAACACATGCTTTGGTATTTGGTATTGAATTAGTAGCCGCCTAGTCGATCAATTGTCGGACACATGGTTCAATTTAATGCAGTTTTCAACCCGATCGTTAATGCATCGCAGCGACTGTTCAGATATCATAAAGGTCTGGGTTTACTCGAGCACTGCCATTATCCGACCTGGAACACGATTTTCTAGTCGAATTTATTGACTAAGAACATAATACCCATACGTATAGATTGCTATCCTGTGATCTAGAAATCATTATGTATGCGTTACCCCTATAACACGAGTTAAGTTTCGATTCGTATTCAATGAATTTTAAACTGTATCTTTGACGCATGACTTACGCCGATTGTTATTAAATATATCTTTCATTGTCCTTTGGAATTTTTATGATCTTAGATGGATATTCAATTCACATTCCATACTTTGAATCATGACGTGTTTCGGTGCATGTTCAGTGCATTTATGAAAATTGTCCTTTTAAATCATTACGCGCTTCGCTTCCACTGCCTGTAAGGTCCAACATTCCTCTATTTTAGGGCACTATTTCAATTAACACAAAATCAGACGGCGCACTGCCGTAAATCGGTAATTTAGAGGTTCCAAAAGGATGCGATAATAGCATTTGCCGAAAACTGATCTGAAAACCGACAAAACGTCAAAGCTGCCGTTAAGTTATCTTAATAAATTGCATTAAATTTCGCGCGTTATATGAGAAAACAAAGGTTATGTTGTTTTATCTCCAATAGTTTGATACGTACTAACTAATTGAAAAGCTACCCTTTACGACAAGTCCCCTGTCGTATAATTTCCTTTTTATTTCAAACTGGCGTATTTGCGTTATTGCATCTAGCACCAACCTACAAGGGGAGGGGATCTTGTACTCTTTGTTGTGACAAAAAGTAAACGGAACAATATTCGTGTAACGTATCATATTGAAATCACATGACGCTGACGCAGTATTACGTATTGCTACCTTATGCTCGTGACATTGTTTTGATACAGATTCTAAATCAAATGCAATTTTTTCCCCTGTCTGCATACATGTATTTACTACGTGCATAATCTTTTTAGTGGGCGACATTGGTGCGTCGGGCTCTTGTACCGAGGGTCCTGGGTTCGAATCCCCGTTAGGCGGGGTGAAAACTTTCGAGACTAACCCACAAACCGGCGCAATTACTGGTTTAGTATCCAGGAAGCAGTCGTCGAGAGTGGCTTTGAACAAGCTTTAAGCTTCCTTCACAATCGATGTAAATCAAATACGGTGAATAATAATATATAAATTTGGTAAGTAATCCATAAACCATTTTTTTCATCATCTGTGTATTTCTATTTTTCCTCGTTTTGGGTTTTAACTACGGCTACATGTTTCCTTTACAGAGACTATCGTGTTTTCGGCGAAAATAGCAAAGGCAGGCCAAGCTGATGGAACCCTGCTGTTTGAATCGATTCTTGTAAATGAGGGTGGGGCATATGACGTCACTTCCGGAAAGTTCGAGTGTCCTGTAGCCGGGATTTATTCGTTTAGCTTTTCAACGGTATCATTTGCGTCCTCCTACACGTACTGCCACATGCGACTGAACGGTGTGAAGCAAGCTTATGTCACATCTGAGGGTAGACACAACATGGGGTCGAGGATGATTCGTCTTAAGTTAGAGGTGAGCGATGTCGTGGACATAGGGAACTGTGGCCAGTGGGAAACTATTTTTGCATATGGCGTGTCGTTTTCTGGTATTTTAGAATTCAGAACCTAATTTTGATACAAACAGTACTACCGTGTGTTACAGTAACGGGGATAACTGCGGTCAGTGGAAAGATTCTTATATACATGTGGTCTTGTTTCGTGGTCAATTAGATTTTCAGAACGTGAGTTAAAAGCCAGACTAGTGCTGAATTACTGTAGAATTGTGTGTTAGTGTAATTGTGGCCAGTAACAAGATTCTTATATGAGTCATCTTTCGTTTTCTGTTCATAGAGAATTCAACAATTGAGTTCAATACAACATATACTACCTTGCATCAGCGTAACTTTAGCCAGTGGAAAAAAATCTTATGAGTGGTGTCTTGTTGGCCAAGGCTTTGTGTTTCATACAAACAGTGACATTACCTTTTTCCATTTAGGAGCATTTGCGTTCATGAGGGGCGGCGAAAACACGAAAATACAAACTGTAATCAAAATGAACTCAAATCGCTATATTGTAACTTGAGCGACGACGAAACCTGGTGCCAATAATGCAGAATTCACGTGCGAAAGGAAAACGGGCCGTGTTAGTGAGAGATAAACTGTATATCGACAATAAACTCTATACACCAAGAAAATGTGAGAGTCCATCTACAACATAGGGGTATGGAGGGTTAAAAGAACTTTATTAGACTAGGATTTTTCAAAAGTAACATGTAATTTCCAAATATCAATTTTCTCTGAAACATGGCAAAAACAAAATAAAAACTATAAAATACCGGTTTATGAATCTATTAACATCCCGGGAAAAGTGAAATTGAGCAGTAAAACTAAACGGGGGCATGGCGGAATATCTCTGTTTTTTAAATCGCATTTAAAGAATGGTATTACTTTAGAAAACATGAATGAAGATGGTATTTTATAGATAAAATCGTGTAAGCCCTACATTGGTTTTGATAAACGTGTATATGTTTTTTTTATGTATTCCACCATACATTCTACCATATTTCAAGATAAATGATGAATGCTTTTTTTTAAGTCATCAAAAAGGGAGAACAAAAGTATTCGCTCTGTTGTTGTGTTTCTATTATAGGTGATTTTAACGCTCGCTGTGGACTATTGAATGGTTTTGTTTTGTTGATAATTGTGATAACGAATTTGGTCCAGTAACCATTGGTGAGTTATATGATGATGATAATTTTCCTAAACGATTTTCCATGGATAAAACTATTAATCAGTCTGGAAACAAGTTACGAATTTATGTCCCAGCCGTAATCTATATATTGTAAACTGCCGTGTTGGCAATGACGTAAAACGGGAACATACACGTTTTTGTCGCATAGAAGACAAAGTTTAAAATATTATGCAATTTGCGTTTGTTTCCTTTAGTTAACAATTTTAGAGTTCACGATTTTCATTCGGTGACTTCTCATTCACCCATTGCTTTGTCTATAAAAACAAATTTTATGTCACTTCAGAGTTTGCCAAAACGTTTGATAAAACTGTATGGGATTACGCTAGGACAAATGAATTTAACAAAATTTTGGGTTATCATTTAACGTTTTTTACAATTATACAGATACCAAATCCAGGGAAATTTAGATTTTTACACGGGAATCGAGCAATTTTCGAAATGTTTATATTATTTTGGATTGTCTCCATTTTGCATAAAAAATAAGATCATAAGAAAAAGTTTTTTAAAACTCCCCGGTTGGACAAACACTGTTTTAATGCTAGTAAGCAGTATCGTACAGCTAATAGAGTAAATCGTAGAAACAAATCTGGCAAACGTTTTATTGACAAAGAAACGATTTTATAACTGTACTATAGCTCAATCTTTAGGAAGAGAATTACCAAATTAGCTAAGTAAAGCCATAAAGAAAGGTTATTTGAAAAGGAGCATAACTAACTTGGAATTTTTCCCTATTAAAGTGCATTCTATAATGTGGATATTGAAAGTGATGCCCTATTAGACGAGTCAAATATTTCATTTGTAAACTGTCTGATCGAAATTTTGAAATCGACGAGGTTATGAAAGCGATTAGTTCACTGAAGCATGGAAAAAGCGGTGTTGGCGATCTGTTGATACCTGAAATGTTTTTAGAATGTAAACACTCATTGTCACCGATATAATGTAAATTGTTTAACTATATGTATAACAATAGCATTTACCCAAGTAGTTGGTCATTGGGAGTTATTGTTCCATTTCCGAAAAAGGGAGATCATTTAAGTGTTAACAATTATCGCAGAATTACTCTTATAAAATTGAAATCATATATTTTATCTATCTTATTAGAAATACGTCTTAGAAATTCGGTAGGGACTGAAAGTTTAGTAAATGATTATCAATTCGGTTTCAGGAGCGGTAAAAGTACTATCGATTGGGGTTTTGTTGGGAATTCAATCATTCAAAGAGTTTTAAATCATGAGAAGAAAAGTTATGGCGCATTAATCGATTTTCGTAAAGCGTTTGACACTGTTTATCGTAACGGTTTATGGTTCAAATTATTGTACGGTACTTCAACAAAGATGGTCAATATGTTAAAATCAATGTTCAGAGATGTTAGAGCTAGTGTTAGGTCTAATAGAATTGTAACTGAAAATTTTTAAGCACAAATTGCTTGAAACATGGAGAATCGATCTCACTACTTATGTTTATCTTGATTATCAATGATATGTATGAAAATATTTTATCAGAGAACGACGATAACATCACTATAGACAATCTTAAATTTTGTTTGTTACGTTTTGCTGATAATGCAGTACTCTTTTATTCTAAAGATGGATTACACGTATTATTGAACAATTTAAAATCTTACTGTACTGGTTGGGGTAATACGGTAATTCCAGATAAGACGGTGATTATGGTTGGTGTGGTATATATATAAGTTTATTCTTCTCCACAAAAGCAATAAGCGGCTTACAGGTATAGTGTTAGCAATTACTTTTTGTATTGACCTTGTATAACCAGAACCGTTCTCAACATTGTTGTAGCTTTCATCTTATAAAATACTACAGGCAATACATTACTTGAGTTTTCATTTCGATAGTGAATACTTTAAATGATATTTTGATATATTGCAACTATATCCTACATCTAGGTTTAGCACGGTACTAGTTTGTCTTTTAAATGTTTACTTCTTGTGTACCGATCGGCCTATGTCCTTATGTATCAATAAAGTATATATCTATCTTTATTATGTGTACAGTTTTTAACATGAGAGACAGTCGTGGTTATCCTTTTAATTGTCTATATAAGAAAATCGAAAGTATGTTGGATGGACAGTTACGGAAAGCTTTAATGCTTCTTGTCTTTTAAATGTTGCTTTGAACCCGAAACCTATACTAACTGTATTGATAACAGCAGACGTCAAGATTAAGATATTCTTCACATCATTACTAAATCGAACCACAGGTGCTTGAAACAGTCTTCGATAATATCCCAATATATGCACTATATACTTTATAAGAGAAAAAGTATACATTGGCGATCTTACACCCGCTCCGATGAATCACCCCAAAGTCACGTAAAATTGACAGAATCGCATAATCATCTATTGCATCGTGTACAAAAATGATTATTCTTTCCAAAACCACTTTCTATTTTATCAAAATCCATCAATGCAATCAGAAACAGCAAAGAGTTGTTTCACAAAATTCTGTGTAAAATTAAATCTTACTGCCCATAGGAGCTGGCCAAGCTGGATCTTAAGGAACAATCGGCTTTGTATAAGCAATAAGCCAGTCGGAAGACTGCCTCCCATGAAAATCCAAATTTCATCGATTTGAATCCACATGGAGAGGGGCCACGTGATTTCAAGTTATGAAATCTAACCACTAGGCCAAGGATGCCTCCATGCACTAATAGACAGTAATATGTATTACGACAAACTCTCAGCAACATTTCGAAATTAACTGTCATATACTGGGTAGTTATGGTGTCCTTATATACCCATGTCCTCTAAAGATAATATATAGACCATCTACCTTAATTTGCATATTCGTTTGACACACTTTATACTTTCCCCCACCAATGGCACCATTTTTTCATTTTTCTGTCGGATTCCTTTTTTACCTCGCAAGTATTTAGTTAATGACGATATATACGTCGTTAGGTAATCAAGGAAGGTTTATCCCGGACGGACGGCCTCTTAATTCAGGGAGTTGGACTTATTTTCGTCATTTTATACATGTTTAACAACTTATAATTCTAATTACATTCATGAAACAGTAGTATGTTTACCAACAATAATACGAATCGTTCCCTCAGAGAACCTACTGCTTTTATATCATTTATATTGCGGTATAATATCTTATGAAAGAATAGCTTCTGATCTCAAAATCGATTTTTTGTGTACAGGCTTTATACGATGGATTCAAAACCGTCACAACGCTATCGGATCTGAGCATATAATTATTGACTGTATACAGGCTCCAAATACTTAATTACGAACTAATTTTACCATCCAATGGCTTATTGCCGTTATGACCCATACAGCAGTATAGCTGCTATACATTTTCAACAAGTAACATTTAAACAACAAGGTTTCCTCACATCTGTGAACAAGTAGCTTTGAAGTCGTTTTCTTGTTTGGTAATGGGTTAAGACCGGCGGTTAGATTTTGTGTGTCTCGGTTGTTCAGGAAAAAGCTTCCTAATGCCAAACTTTAAACTGGCTCAAATTTAAAAAGTTCCAACTCATTTCTTCTCGTCTCAGCCACAGCCAGCTAGACGAACGTTCAGCCGCTTCGGTCAGTTTCTGGATGGTCCTCCGCCTATCCCTGCCCGTTGACCCTGTTGCTGTCATCAGTCGGCACACATATTGAGAACAGAATCCTCTTACGCCCACTTCTATCGGGAAGAGCCATGTATGCCAGCCTCGTTGTTTGCACTCGTCGAGGAGCTCTGTGTACTTCGCTTTCTTCCTTTCATAGGCCTCTTCACATCTGGTTTCCCAGGGTACTGTCAACTCAATCACGATGAGTCGCTTTTCTGGATTAGACCATAACACTATATCAGGCCTAAGGTTTGTCTGTACTAAACTTCGGAATACCAGCTTACTGTCTAGGTCAACCTGCATATTCCAACCTGTTGTACCATCTAGAATTGAGGTCGAATTCTGTGGTCGCTGTCGCTGTGTTGTTTCACCCGGCTTCACAAAGTTGAATCTATGACGTTGCGAGTTTAAAGACGCCATTTCAAATTGTGATGAAATTGAAAAATAATCTTCTGATAGGGCAGAAAACATTGTAGGAAAAGGAGAAATATCTCTTTACCGCCAAGTTTTAGAATGTTCCAAATTGAAAATGATTGCAAACGGCGTTTCAAAATGAAAATGTGATGTAATTGAAAGATATCTTCTGTTAGGACAGAAAGCATTGTGGGAAAAGGAGATATTGCTCTTAATCTCCAAATTTCAGAATATCCCAAATTGAAAGAATTTGCAGACGGTATTTCAAAATATGTGAAATGTAAAAATAGTTTTCTGCTTGGACGGAAAACATTGCGGGAAAAGAAGAAATTGCTCGTTGAGAGCGATTTATCCTTTTTCACAATGTGTTCCAGAGTCGTCTGCAACACACAGGTCAGATACCGTTATTGTCTGGTAATGATTAAATGGCTTCTATCCTATGACGACGTTCTGCCTGCAATGAACGGGGAATCATTCCTTTCTTTCAACGTTACTAAAAATATTGTCGTCTAACGACGTTCTGCTCGCGAAAAAAACAAAACTTATGGCGATGTACTATATGTTGGAAATCGCCGAAAAGTTGATACTTTGCTTAACAAGGTACAAAGGAAGAGTTTGTATGCTTAAAGGGAAGTTTTTCCGACTTGAAACCATGGTTTAATGTCAGATTAACTAGGGGTTTAAGAGTTGAATCCTATGGTTAACTGCTAAACTCATAGTTTAAGCGAATTATTGTGCAAACGGCGTTCCATACAAAGCATCGTCTGAATTAAAATGACCGACCGCGAATCAATGAAAGATGAATGCATTTACACTATAATGCGAGGCTGAAAATACTATCTCTCAGTGTCCTTTTGTCGAATCATTGAACCACTGCCTGTAAAAGTTCGAAATAAGAGTTGTTAACATTGGTTTTTTAAAAGAAAAAAAGGAAACAATCACAATACCCATATCCAACCTAGCCTGGGGTCAGGGTCCGTAGGTATACCACGCACTAGGGTTTACTACCTGCAGCTTAATGTTTACTGCCACTCAACTACATGTGACTGGTCTTAATTGAAAGCAAATAAAGACAACAAACATAGCAAGCCAAAACGTTTTTTCCCGGTTTTCGGTAGAACCATAGACACCATTGACATTTGGTATCAATTTCATCTTAAAGCTTCTTTCAGCGATGTGTGCTTTGAGAGGAATAAACATTAAAAACTTGTTATTCATAATCCTTGTCACTAAACCAAAGCTTATTTTCAATTTTTTACATATAAGCTGCTTAAACTCCGTGCTTTCATTAATATTAAGTGAGCATTTGCTTTTCTCTGTTATGCTTTGGGAAAGCCAGTTAACTTAATAAATAAATGAGAGAATTCTTTCTCACGCACTTGTAAAGGTATTACACCCTTGATGTAAGTCTCATGAAGGCAAACAATTAGAAAAGTCAGAACAATAAAATTGAATGTTAAACGAAACAGAATCTAATGCCATTTTAAAATCAAGTTTCATATTATAAGAAGCTTTGCTAGATTAGAATTTTTATTTGCCAACTCTGTTGATGTAATTTTAATTCTAATATGAAAAATAGAAATTAATGAGGAGTAAATGATACGAAATGAATAACACGACGTAAGGGGTGGAAACACTTTACACCAATTATCGAATTGAGCAATAATAAAATTTAAGGTTTTTCGTTGTTTGTTTTCCTCCTTTTCGACCCAAATTTGCCTGACCGAAACGATGCTTCCATGGAAATGCTGGGTAAATTTTTCCGAAGACCCATGTGACGATAGTTTCTATGAATACCACCTTTTATTTTAAGTTTAGCATGTTATTTACAGAATGAACCCGTTTAAACGGTCTGAAATGTCGGCGATTTTGATGTTCTTCATCGTCTCTGTAGTGTTAAGTGCAATATAAGGACGCTGTCAATAATCTAATTCTATGTAACTTTAGAAATGCATGTAATCATCTGTACAGTAAAAGTCAATTTATTTTAAAATGTTAAAGTCTTTTTAAGAGCAAATTTTATTTCTGGCGAAGTTGCTTCGTATGTCTTAGTTACTTTCTTTTTCTGTCGCAAGAAAAAGAGAAAGGGTATATAGCGTGTAAAAAAACAATAATGGTAGAAGCGAAGTTGCTTTCTATCTTCTTTACTCTTTATAAGAAACAATTTCATGAAACATTGCAAACACGTTTGAAACGTTCAGTCAATTTCATCCTTCAACTTCAATTCTTTTCGCAGTTTCAACAATCATTTTGCACAGACACAGAATCATTTTGAAATGTTTGAAAGAAAAATTCATTTATACTAAAATAGTTTGTAAGTTCAATCAATCGCACAACAGACCCTAGTGCTTCCTGTATTCAAGTTTATTCAATGCGACATCAAGTAATATACTGCTCTAATCATGTAAACAAATTGTGTTTGTATCCCGTTTTACTGTTGGCTCATGGGACATCGTAAAATGTCCAGATGTTCCAAAAATACACTTTCGCTCAGTCTCGTTAATTTTAGTTCAGAATTTTCATGGCCGATAGTTTCCCAACTGGTTTGCAGTAAGAAAAGCGTTCCAACCATATGCCCAATTCAGTCATTTTGTCGGTCGTGCAGGATATTAGGTTTTTACTATTCATTTTATATTTAATGTAACTGAACAATATTCTTTTAAAGCCAATGACGTTTAATCAGCGGAACCGTACACTGCTCATACAAAGCCAGAACGGGTTTTCCTCACTCAGTGGCAAGAAATGGTTTCTTTCAAAGCATATTGTTGTTTTACACTTAAGTAGTACTGAGCAATAATGTTTAAAAATAAATGATGATTCATCACTCATCAGTATTGTATACTTTTCTTTCGAAGCTAATGTTAATCTACCAATGTAATAGGGAAGTAGTACAGCGGTAATGTCAATATACAGGTAGGTACAAGTAAATTACTACTTAAAGAGACCCTGGTCCCCTTTGGGGCCTCAATATTTTGGGAGACAAGGCCTCTAATGCGTGTCTCCTGACCTTAAATGAAATGTATTGACCCAAACTATAAGTGTACCAGGTTTGGTGCTTTTATACAAAAGTGCACAATTATTGCACTCTTGGACCAGACTAATAGGGCGACGGCGCTTGAAATAGAAATATCGGTCTTAAAAATGGACATTTTATGCCAACCCGTCTTTCTTGTAAAACAAATCTGGTTTCGCACGGAACCACGTTCATATCAAATAGCACACAGCTTGCAACATGAGAGAAGAAACAGCTGTTAGGGTCGTTTGCATGTAAGAAAAACAAGTGCACCATAATGAGGTTCTGAGTAGAAGGGAACTTAACCCTTAGAATGCTAGGCAATTTTCTAAAAATAGATGTTTTTGTCGTCTAAGAAATAAAGTCAGAGTGGCAACAGGTTAGATCACAGGACAGGCGCCAATTTTCTTGACGGATGGTCTAAATCTAATCTGTTTGCATAAGCATGAAGTCGGTTCCAGCGCTATAAAGGTTAGTACTTAATACTTGGCTTGTATGATTGTCGCTGGTTGTTATGGGGTTTCACGTCGATTAAAGAGTTTTAAAACATATCACGGGGGTCAGTTCAACCAACCATTGGCGTAGCGAGTATTACCCCAGTAGTACTTTGCAAGTTGCTTTCAATCCACATAAATATGATTGAACAGTGGTAAGAGTCAACTAAAACATGCTGCAATGGCCGAGGCGGATCTCGAGATCAGTTGAATACAAAGTTTTGCACGTTACAAACTTTCTTCACAACCTCGTGTAGAAAGAGTTTTGTGATTCAGTCTGAAATATTCATGTTTCGTAATTGTTTCTGTCGCGTTATCATTATTATAGAAACAAATAAGCAAGAACTGTTTGACCTATTTTTTGCATGAATTTGTATTTGACTTTTTCAACAACAAAAAAAGCAAAACAAAATTAAACATCAACATCAGACATTCAGTTTAGAAAAATACATTCTTTTTATCATAATAGGTAAACCAGTATGACAAAAAGAGAACTTGCTCACCAAGAGAAAAAGCTCAACGTGATCAACTAAATCTTTTACCAACATAATTCCTAAATTATCCCTTTACAGTTGCGCCAAGTTACCCGATAACACCTGATTTTGATGCATCTGCACCAGAATTCTAAAGAAGCAAACATGACAAAAGGGTTCATTGCTCATCAGGAGCATTTTAAGACTCTGTCACAATGGGTCCTACCCAAATTGTATGGGAAATTGATCTTATCTCACGCTGTTTTGGAAAAGACTGACGGTTTATATTTGGACCAGTCACACACTTCTATATGGGGGAATTGTTTAGGGAAGTTTTGGTGTTCTGATTCTTGCTCACAATTCTGCTATGGAACCAAATATTATGCATATCTCTGAGGAGCCAGGCTCCCCATATTCCCAGACGTAGCGTTAGTAAAGATTTAATCGAAACATATTCGTGTGGGAAACTCTTGAAAGAAAACTGAGATAAACACTAGAAAGCAATATGTTTTTAATGATAAAGTCGCACAAAAGAGAAAACAAATTTATTGCGAAAGCGTGAGAACACTTTGCAAATGCTTGTAGAGTTCACCCCGTTTCAGAATAAAAACGAATTTGAAAGCTTTTCCTCGAACGACATTTAAGACATATCAACGTTATGAGAACCTGGTCACCACAAAGACTTCTTATAGGAAAATGATCATAACATATTTGCAAAAATGCGAGATCTTTTACAGATGTCTAATAACCATTCAACATCACTTTGAAAAATGAAAATTTTGATTAACGTCATAAACTGTTAGTAGGCTTATACAACTTTATCAATTAGTGCCCGATAGAAATATTTGTATGATGTTTGACAAATAGTAGATTATAGATGAATTCATTGAGAAAAACATTTGAGAAAATAATCGTTCATGCTAGCCTGTTGTCAATCAATGAACCCCATTTTTCTATACGCTACATAAAACGGCATGAATAGAAAAAAGTTCATATGACGTAGGATAGAAAACATTGGGTCAAAAGGATAATTCGGCTGCCCGGATAAAATTCTCTGACTGTCAAAATAGTTTCTGAATTCTTCTCCCGCAGTAAAGCATAGAGAGATCTTATGGAAAAAGCGGTGAAAATATATACCCTGAGAGCATTTATCGAATTTTACCAAAGTTGCTAGATTTTCTAGAATGGTTATATGTCCTAGTGCTTTTAATAAATCATTGTAAAGAAAACTCGCTATGAAGTTGAATAGAAACCATTTGGTCAAAAGGATTAATTCTTAGCTAGGAGCAATTTATCAGTTTGTCAAATTATTTACTGATTTTTTTTTGAGCAAATAAAGCGTAATGAAGTATTATGTAGAAATGGATACCAAGTACGCCTGAAGCATTAACCGAGTTATATGGGATAACTGGATTTTCTATGATGGTTATCTGTCCTTGTGCTTTAGATAGTTTAAAATGATAGGAGAATCCGAATTGGCAAAGTAGTTAGCGAAGGGAATTAGGAACCAGTCCTTCCAGATTTGATTCTAGATAGCGGCCGGGTTTTTCATTTAAGAGTGGTCTATAAAAAACCAATGGTATAATCACTATTCGTAAATTACCAATAAGGTAAGATGACTAAGTGATGGCTTTGAAATCTCATTGGAGACAACTCATTAACATATCCACAACAGTTTTCCCCTTTCAGCGCTTAGTTTGGATGTGTAAACATATAATTCTATATCATGAGAGTACATGGTTGATCTGGATCGGTCTTTCCACCTCGCGGTAATCGGGGGCCTCGTGAAAAGGCACAGCTAGCTCAATATTCGTTCTGTTGTCTATTGGAATAAATGCAACATAGTTTATCCGTCTATTACAAATGATCAAATATGTCTATATGCAGAGATAGTCAACGATTTGAAAGGATATAGAGCAGAGCCATAACTGAATACAGGTTGTACTGACCGCTGCCTTGTTGGCTATAGAATACTGTTGAATACGGTGTAATGTACATCAATCGACCGTCCGTATTTCCCATCATCGCGAAGCCATACAAGAATCCCATATTCCGAACAACCACTCCTTCTATCACAATAATCTCTTAAATCTAAAATCTATCTTCTGCTAGTACCGCGAAGAAATCTGCACAATAAGAGGGAAAGTTGAGAATATCGTTTCCCGTGATACACTGACTGATGAAAGGCATTTTGTAAATACATGCGCCCCTGACCTATAAACGTTTTTTCCCCCAAGCAAACAACTCTGAAAGGGACAAACACAGGTATGTTTGCTATGGGAGTATTAATTGTTTAAATACAATTGATATTAATAATCATACGATTTTCGATTCCTTAACGTCTAGGTTGGTGAACTCCCTTGTTATAGCTTAATTGTGTAGTGAACATTTACGCCTGTAAGTGCTTCTATGGGGAAAGCCGGTTTATGAATTAGCACAGGAACTCTTTGTCGCGCACTTTGCTAGCGTCATGCCACAAGACGGGTTAAACGTTTGCGAAGACCCACGTGACGATGTTTTTTTTAAAAAAAACCCCATCTCTTATCCTGAGTTAAGCTCTTCGTTTAACAAAGAAAAAAACAACAACAACAACAAAAACAGTCGAAATGGTTTGCGATAGCTGTAATATATCGTCGTCGAACGCCCTTATTTCGTGAGAGTCCTAATTCCTGTGACCTTTATTTTTTATCTCGTATCGTGTGAGTTGGTTAAACCTCTCGTGCCAAAATTTCAATAACTATTGCCAGATCCTGAACGCATCTTTTAGTAACAAGAAAAGCTCAAAATAAGACCTAGATTATTACAGCTCTTATAAAATTGTTTGCATTTGTGTTTTTTCATGTTTTCTACTATTACCGAATTATGACCATCTTCGAATTCGTTTTATAGCCGCAAACAAATATTTTGGCATTTTCAGACCGTCTGCAGTGTCGGTCAACCATTCCCCTCAAAAAGTTAACATGAAGTAAAGTTTTCTTTCGAAGGCCAACCAAAGATTTAAAACAATTTTTAGTCCTATCCCTTACACAATTATTTCATCATTTTTTAAAATGACAAGTAAAACCTGATATTTTGCCATCTCTTACACTTCTTCTACAAATCAATTGAGGACAATGTCTGCAACCATCAGTGCTATATGGTGTTCTGTTCCGTAGTTAATTGTTCCTAGAAGGAATGGGGATTTTTTGTTGTTCAAAGTTGTTATAAAATGAGGAAAAACCTATGACTTTTTAAAGCATAATATGCATTTGAATTGTAAAAAAGTTTGATACACATGTGTGTGTTGTACAGTGCAAGTAAAAAGAAATAAAAAGTCTAAAAAATCCCGAACCCCCCCCCCCCCAAACTATCAGTATTAAATTCCTTTGCCCTATTGTGTTTGTTTGGGTAATTTCCCTTGATGATTCATATGGGTAGCTTCCCTTGTATGACGTGACCGAAATAAGGTCACTTTTCCAAACAGCGACTAGCTTTAACCAGGGTTTGTTTAAACTACCCTTTCTCCGTCACATAGCATATTTGTATTAAAAAAAGCTTGGAAACAAAGATTATTTGTTGTTGTATTACATTAGGCATATAAAGCAAACGCTGCATTTGTATTAAGGTTTTTTTTAAAGAGATCAAATCTTATATAACCGGAATTCGGCCCTTCCATGATACCTGTATCTTTTTCATTACGGTTGTGAACGGGGTTGGACAGCTATCAATGCTTTGGTCTTATTTGACATTAGAAATTTAAGTTATCATTTTATCGGTAGAACACGACCTATTTTATAAATAAAAAATCCAAAACTGAGAGATTGTACGTTTAAGATCTTATATTAGCCAATACTGTACGCAAAATGATAACAATTTACAATTCTATTAATTTCAAAATCATTTAATTACTCAAAAATATATCAATGCAATAGGAAATAAGCAGTTTAGTTGTTATCCTATCTAAACGTTGTAGGTTATTACATAATGATATAGATTAAGGCTGCAAAAATGATGAGCCGTCAATGTATATGAAACAGGATGCATTCTTCTTGATTTTTGGTTGAAAATCACGTATAAGCAAGCGCCTTTTATCTCACAATGTTTTACATGTCTTCTTCTATTAAACGTCGTATTTTTCTGCATTATGCGAAGGGCAAACGTAAATGATATCAAACGCACTTCTACACATTTTTGGATAGACAAAAACGGCAGCACAATAAAATCCTTAGAAACCATTGTGACAAAAGGATAAAATGCTCACATTTTGAGTAATCTATCCTCGTGTTTGTTAAAGTTTTTTTTTAAATCCATAGCATCAGGTACGTCAAAAGTGCTGTATTCTTGGAAATGGAGTTAAAGTGCTAGTATTGAAACTTTGAGTATTTTGCGATATTGACATGTATAAGGAGGTGGGGTACTTTTTGGATCATCTTAAATGTTCTAACCGGTACCCCTTTGAACGAGTCTTTAAATTAACTCTAGATAGAGTTGAAAAAGTCAGTTTGAACTGTGAACTCCTTGTGATATTTGTCTTTACAGACTAGAAGGCAAGACGATAGATCATCTTAAAACAATATTTCCTGGTAAAACCGACAGTGATATGATAAGTATCAGGGACCGTCAACGGGCAATCCGTTATATTACCAATGTATGCATGTATTTGATTAATCCACCGAGAAATGTTCTTGTAAAAGACACATTTTCTAGTCTTGCTCTTGTATGTTACCAAGGTAGATGTATTGGGTAATGCTTAATAGCCCTGTACATTAATGGAAGAAGATAAAGAAAATAAACGTAATCCCTCCCACCGCTGTTCCGATCAACATACCATACTTTAAGTTAGACTTGGATAAAGTACACAATCTTTAACACATTGAAAGTACACATCAAAGTCAAGGTGTCAACCATTTATTGATTGAAATTAAACGAAGCCCAGACGTTTATTGTTGTATCTTTGGACGTAAACATATACATCATTTCATGTTAGTATTCCTTATGGCAAGCGCCTCTTTGATATACAAACATGCCTTAATAAGCTTAAATATCTGAATTGGTAAAAACAAGCACATTTATAGAAAAAAATACACAATAGGTAATCACTATTGATATATTTTTGTCAGGTGTAAGACATTTACAAATACATATGAAGTGATATTCGTCTTCGACGTAAGTCAAATTACATAATAAGCAGGTTCCTTGGTCACGTGGTATCCGGTTACTGGAGTATCTACACTACTTAGCAATCCATACCGCGATATCCTGGTGTTGCTTATCAAGATTATTATTCCAACAATCTTTGTTGGTGTTGATTACTTAACGCCACGTAGAACCAAGTTCTTATCCTTTATGAACGACGCCGACGTCCACTGTCCTGTTCAATTTATGTATGTTATCGGACTTCAACTAATGGGGTTAAACTCAGGACTCGAACTCTAACCGACCCGAAAATGAAACATCTGAATGGCTAGCCGTATTCCAAAAACCACAACTCCCAACGTTGACGATGTCCTTAACCTCTAGTTTAAGAGTAGTCGTCGTAGACGCCATGTTATAGGCCCCGGAAGATACGGCAATAGTTGAAGACGGTTTGCCGTTCAATACGATATGACAATGAGAAATTGAAGAGGCGGACCTTATTCCAAAACGGAAGGAATATATCCCAGCCAGCGGACACGTGAATTTTCCGGTGTGGATGTCGTAAGCCCCGCCTTCGTTAATGTCGATAGTTGTAAATATCGGGATTCCGCCAATAAGACTCGGCCGTCCATTTCTTACGGAAAACACGACGACTTGATCTGTAACAGAAATAATTGCATAAACAGCCGTGAAACTAAATAACACGGAACTCTACTTTAACTGTTGTAGCTATCGCGGAAGTCGGATTTGACAAGCCTGGGGTCCCGATACTAATACCTAGTGTGGGATTTCCGCACAGACTAAGGTTTGACTCACGAATGGCAACAGACGAACAGGATACCGTAGATGACTTAGAATTTTTCACTAATTGTTGAAATGTTTGCATTGATTTTGTAATGATACAAGCTATTTTATAAAAGGAGGTTACGCCCTGTGCAGTATTTTCTGTAAAACACGGACTGTTAAAGATTGGGTATGAAGACAAACAGATGAAATACCATTCCTTCAGAAATGAATACAAAGAGTAAAAAAGAAATAAATCTAAAAGAACTTCTTCAACGACAAAACAATTAGAATACATCAAATCAACACCAGTCCTAGTAAATACAACATCATGAAGAAACTTCTAAACAATGATTACAATAATAAAATTGAAGGATGGTCTTAAGAAAGGCTTTTAAGGAATATTTGAATACATTATAGTAATTAACGTACCTTTCACAGCGATTTTGTCTTGACTTTCCCTGATGGAAACGTTAAAAGACTGCAAGGATACCTCAAGCCTTTCACGCATGGATATCTCCTCTTGACTTATCCGGTCTCTGAGTAGTCTCATGTCGTCCAGCGATTTCTGACGGTCTTCTTGCGCTTTATTTTGTTCGCTGTCTAACGAATCCTGCAAAGCTCCCATCTTGTCCGCAAACGTTTGCCTCTCCTTTGCGAACTCCAGTTGTTGTTTATTTAAACTCTCCTTTAATATCTCCATCGCGTGTTCCATTCGCACCATTTTCTCCAACATTTTTTCTTCGAAGTCGAACCTTGACGTGCAAATGGGTTCTTCGTACCTCTTTGCTACAGAAGCACTTAACAGCGATATAATAATCACTAACGCCACTGAGAGGGAATTGTGTCGCGCCATCTTGAATCACGTCCGTCCAGATCTAGTGGTAGAATGACTACTGGTGATTATCCAGGCATGCGCTGTGGATTGTAGCAGAGCCCCGAATTGTCGATTATTCCATAAAAAATTCACGCTGCCTCGTTTACAGCAAAATAACTCAGAAAGCAATGTAACAAAAACATAAATTGCTTGGGTTTTTGTTTTGTTTTTCGATGCATCAGTTATATCGAGGTAACTATGAATAAAAATATTGGGAAATCATTCGGCCGATCATAAATAATGACAACATTCTTTCTTTTCTTTTTCAACATTCTTTTATAATTTTCTGAGAATACTAGTGTTCTACACGAGATGTATAAAAGATACCCTGCGCTCACCTTTATGATAAATACCAACTTAGTTACCTTCATTGGACTTCTTGTCGTGTAAATTAAATCAAAAACAATTCTAAGACTGTGGTTTAAACACGTCTAATGAATCATTACGTATTTATAACAAAATCAATAAATCTTTCTCAACAAGAAAGGATAAAACAAAGTTCGTCGTCTTTGTTTCCCTGACCAACAGGGACCCATTGCAGCAAAACCATCCGCGAGTCAGACACTGCTTTCGTTCGCCTTAATATAAAAAGAAGAAATTGTGACAAGGATGTCGCTAACCAGACATTTTGTGACACTTTGCAAACTATTAGCAAACGTTTTTCTTAATGATTACAATATAACTTAATTATCATTTCACTAATGGAACCGATTTTACACACATTAGTGGCAAACACTTTTTTAAAAGAATTGTTGTGAAATAAACATGTACAATGAATTTATCCGAAACAAGCTCTCTTTCTACATCACTGTGTTAGTTTCTGAACATTTAGACAGGCCTTCGCAGAAGAGAGTTTGCTTTTTATTCATTACAACCAACCTATGGAAAGCGAGCTATTTCTCCTGTCATAACGCTCTTAAAGATAATCAAGTATTACTTTTCCTTATATTTGATTATAAGGAATTATTTAGTCTAACATAAAGTCTAAAACAAACATCGGTTAAACTGTTTGTACCTACGACTGCTGAAGGAATAGTGTTTAGTTCAACTTCACGTTTTGATAAACAAGAGCATACAATATATACATGAGTGTTTTTCTGACACGACAATAGGCTGTTGCTTGTCTGATAACAAACTATGCCATCAGTTTGACTCGTGTAAGCCAAACTATACCATGGTTGAAAAACTGTGAAACAATCTACGCCTAGATCACTCGAATTAGTACTATTTTTGCCTTCTTTCATCAGAATATAATCTTCATTCTGGTTATGCATATTATTTTTGTTAAGTTTTATATAATACCATGCTACGCTTACGGATGTGTAAGAAGTTACTTGTACATTGGCAGATGTATTCAAAATGGGAGCAAACTCAGGCTTTTTTAGAGGATTGGTTGTCAACGATGTTATCGTTCCTTAAAGTGGGTTGCTGAAATGTGTGGTAAAAAGTCTCCTAAACATTCAAAACGGCTTTAGTCAACACTTGTAGGTCGTGAATAATAACGATATTAGATAGGAAAATCAAAAAGGAGAGGTATTTGTCAAAATTGTCTTGAAAACCTGCATATTTACACTACTCTACAGTCATAATTTATCATAGAACCAAGGGAATCAGAATATCGCAAAACCCGTTTTTAACTGGTCTGCAACATCTATGTGAAGACTATACAATAGATAAAAAGAGTTCATATGAAAAAGACACGACGATTTGGTTTGACAGATACCAACACTTTCTAATGTAATTTTTCCATTTAATAATAACTCGTTTCCCTTAATTGTAATGTAAATGGTCTAAAGTGGAAAAGAATTACCCAAGACAAAGAAAAAGAACATAATGTTTAAGGTCTTCATAATATTATATATAACATACAAACGCAAGGACGAATAACGCATTCCAAAAAGCAAACGATCCTTCTTTCATAATGTTTTATAAAGAATTCTGTAGTAATTTAAGATAACCATCTTCAAAATGTGCAGGAAAAAAGAAAGGTTTACATAATACGATCAAAAGGAACCTTCAGATTACCATGACTCTGTATGCATGGACTCAAAGATGGTGAGAAACAAATCACATTTAGACAGCGATGCCTTTCTTTGCTTGTGCCTAGGCTCAATGGCTTGTAATGCTGCCTTGGCGTACAGGAAATTGGCTTAAACAATTTCCTTCCCGACGTTTAAGGTAGTCAATCCGACAATGTTCAAGTAACTTTTACCATTGCTCAATAGTGCTCATGTGGACGTTTATTGGAAAAAAAGTGTTCCGAAAATACATGACTAAAAGATTGTTGAAACAAGCTTACACATTTCACAAACAATCAATAGGTTAAATGTTGCTTTCTGCCGACACGAGGAAACACATGTTTTCGCTCAGTTGACTCATTCTTTCGTGCGTCTTATCTTGTAAATGCCGAGCTGATCGACAATTGTAGGATTCCTACTTGTGTCAACGTATGGACAGATCCATATCATATGAAATATGTATCGTTGTAAAGCAGAGATAGGACAGGCGATGCAGATCAACAGAAATACACAAGTTACGGAATACGTCGTAGAGGATCCAACTCCCTGAAGTGCATCGACCAAGTCGTTAAACGTTGTTAAAATGTGTTGCATCCGCTTTTGGTCGAATGCCAAATACTGAAACATCAAAATTAAATGCCAAACCACCCTTGCCAAATAGTGATGACAGTCACGGTTGTAAACATACACAGCTATTCAAAGGTCATTGTTCACGGAGATTTGAAAGTCCAAACAAAATGAAGTTGAAACATTACACTGCTTGTATGACTGTTTTATATACAATTAAAAGTAACTGTCAAAAGCATAATTTATTCAGGAAGCGCCGATCTATCTAAATATGTACGGTTTAGCATATGCTGTAGATCTCAAAAGTGTTATCACTTGTTTGGAAAAATGCATGTAAATTTATTGTATGAACATGTTAGTCAATTGAAAAGATCTAATTTTGCTTCCAAAGAATATTCCCCAGTGCTTATCATATAGCAGTACAGCTGCCTGCAGTTTTAAAAAAGTTGAAATTCAACTTGGAGGGAGGGGCCTCCATGGCCTAGCTGTAAGAGCACATAACTTGAAAAACATTCCTTCTCCGCGGTGGTTCATGTTTCGGTGACGGTATTGGAATTTCAAGTTAAAGGCTGTATTAAACAGCCGTTACTTGAGGTCAAGTTCTTGGTCTTCATCCATCTTTATGAGCCGGAATAAGTTGAAATAATGTTGAAGCGATACAAAACCATGATACGTAAAAGGCATATCATGGATGCCGTTAGAAATCATAACGCCAAAATAATAATCTTCTCATAATAAGAAGTATATCCTTTGGTCACACCAATAGACAAACATTTGAAATCTTAATAGAACATTTGAGTAGTCATTGAAATCTAAAGTACCTAAGTCTCAACCTTTTAATGACACGACTTAAATTCTCGTCGCTTTTGACTTCCATGCATCATTCATGGGGAATTAAAAGCCAATATTTGTTCATTTTCTTAACGGTACTAACCACTATTCTTTTAAAGACGGTGTTTCTTTTCTCAACGATTCAATACATTATTCATACATTATTCTTTCAAAGCCAATGATGTTTCCTCATTCAACAGTAGTGAGCACTATTATTTGAAAGTCAGTGGTGTTTATTTAATCAAGAACGCTGCATATCATTCTATCTAAGCAAATAGTGTTTCTTCATTCAATCAATCAAACAATACATTCTTGATTAAACAAATGATCGTTCAAGCAACATGTCTTATTGTACGCTATTCTTTCAAAACGAATGGTGTTTCTTTACACAAAGATTCTATGTCCTGCCCTTTCAAAGACATGGTTGTTTCTTGACTCATTGGTACTGTACATTATTCTTTATAAGCAAATGACATTTTCCCCAACACTTCTGCAATCTATTCTTTCTCAACCAGTGATGTTTCTCCACTGAACAGTTTTGCTCACCACTTTCTAAAAACAAATGTGTTTTTTATTGTACACTAACATTTCGAAGCGAAAGGTTTTATTTCAATCAATGGCACCGTACAAAAGTGTCTTCCTTCCTCTTCGGATATAATAATGTCCTTGTCGGAAGATCGTAGTTTGGATCCCCGAATATGACAGCTTGGACTCATCAACGACTGAGCCTTAATATCTTCTTAACTCCTCCTTAACAAGACATACTAAATGCATGATCTGTATAACATTCGTCCTCATTAGTCATTATCATGTTCGGATACATTAACGTTTCTATATAAAGGGGTGAAGGGTTACCGTCGGTTTCGGTCACACATTCGACATAAACATTGAAGTTTCAAAACAAAATTCCCACGTACGATTATATAAATATCCTAGACAAATTTACGAACGAGTATTTCGCTTATCTAATGAGGCAGCCGTGCTTAAATTCAACATCCGTCTTTTTTAAAAACATATCTCGTATCTCTCGAAACTATTTCTATTTCATGGAACCGATGTTTTCAAGGAGACATGGGAGAATAAACAGCTGGCAGCGTGGTTTGAGTAGATAAAGCATGTACACTATGATTATGTTCCCAGGTGAAGGGAACTTGACACTTGATACATGGTTTGTATAATTTCCGTTGGTTGTTTTTGGGTTCGACGCAGTTTTCATCAGTTTTTATATCCATATCGCCGCGGTCAGTTCAACCAACCATCGACGTTAATGGTATTGCCTCAACAGTACTTTACACATGTCTTTCAGGTCCGCATAAACACAATTGATCTGTTGTGAGAAACGAATAAAACATGCTGCAATGGCAGAGCTGGATCTCAGGATATTTGCATACCAAGCTTAACTATTAACTATGCATTGAAAGCGATATGTGTTTCAGGTTTAAACTTCATTTTTTGTTACTGTTTCCGTTGCATTATGAAGATTATAGAAGCAAACAAACAATCCTTTTTGAAGATTTTTAAGAATTTAGATTTGGGTAATTCAATTAAGAAAAAAGAAAATCGGAAATAAAGAAAAAGCAGCAGGCAACAAATCGGAAAAGCTGCAGAATCATTTATCAATGCCCATATAAACTAAAGCGCGCTAAATGACCTTAGCTGTCGATGCGCCTTAAAACATCATTCATTCCATATAAACTAAAAATAAGTGTGAATTTTTTTTTTTATCACCAACACAATTAGTTTTTGTTTTACCAAGATAGTTTCTAAAACATCCTCCTACAGTTGTATCAAGCCATTCATCATCGCTTGAAAGGTTCATCCCATTACCTCAAATCACCTCATTTTGTCGCATCTGTTCCAGAATTCGTAAGAAAAAGCAAAAACAATAGGGTTCATTGCTCGGCATGCGCACTTTAAATCTCTGTCACATTGATTACTACCCAAAATCATAAAGAAAGGGTACATTTTCCCATGCTGCTTTGGACTCTTCTGACGGTTAATACTGTAACCAGTCACACATTCCCATATGGGGATATTGATTAAGAGAAATTTTGTTGTTCTTGCTCCTAACTATTTTGTGTTTCCCTCAGTTTTTAGTCAGATATGGATTGACTAAGTCTTGATGCCGACACAATAATAAACTTTCTGTTCTTATAGAAAATACTTTTATCTTTCTTGTAGTATTTCTGTCTTTATGATTGCAGTCAGTTTACAATTTTAAGGGAAAGAAGGGGGCCTCCGTGGCCTAGTGGTTAGAGTACAGAACTTGAAATCACAAGGCGCCTTTCCGAGTGGGTTCAAATCCTGAGAGGGATATGGATTTTCATGAGAGGCAGTCTCCCGACTGACTTACGGAATGCCGATGGTTCTACCCACCTTGACTAGCCCTTATGGGCAGTTGAGTATGGGGTCTTCCTCCATCATTAAGAGTCGGGCATCGCTACATAACTGAAATAATGTTGATGTGATGTAAAACCCATATATATATATAAAAAAAATAAGGGAAAGAAAAATTGTCGGTAGCGTCGTCGTTTCCCAAAGCGCATACAACTATTTCGATCTGCGTCAAACAATGTTCTTCTTTTCTAATGTTATTAAAAAGTTTGTTGAGATGTAAACCTATGCAACATAATCTTTAAAAGCATACTAGTGCTCAGAAAAACTCCAAAGCTGAGTAATATAAGTTAAATGAAACTGATTTAGAACTGTTCGGTTTAAAGTAATCGTAAACCTTTTAACTACATATAAGGAAAGAAAGTGCGAACGTTTTTAAATTTTCGCAGGTGGATACGGATGATGAAAAACACGGTATTGGCGCTGATTTGTTTCTCTTGTTATACTTATTAGAAATTAAATACAGCATAACGGTGTATTTGATTATTTTAAAAGAGAGGAACATAAAGTAAATAGCCTTTACCGCCTCTTTTCGGGGTGTTTTGTTTTCATTGAGTTAGAATCTATCTTTATCCATACATAACTTCCATCATTGCGAAATAAAGCAATGTTTAATACTCATTTTGAAATAAAGGAACGTTTGAGTCTTAATGCGAAATAAAGAAATTTTGAGTATCATTCGGAATCAAACACAATTTTAATCCTACTGTTCAGTGAAAACATGTTTTGACCTCATTGCAATATATAAGTATGGAAATAAATCCTAGTTTGTATTTCAATTCAAATGTGGCCAGAGTTAAATCTCATAGCAAAGGGTCATTAAGATTTGATTTAAAGAAGGTTTGGATCTTTCTTCGAAATGTAGCGAGTTAAAGACCTAATTACGTGCCAAATTTGTGACTTTATGAAATATGTACATAACCAATTATGAGTCTCTTTGTAATATGTAGCCAAGCATGTTGCCAAGTGTGGAAATCATAATAATATGAAGTAGAATTATAGTCTCATTGTTAAATGAAGCCAAGTTTAAGAACCATTGTACTATGGAGTCGAGTTGGAATTTCATTGTTATATGCAGTCGAGTTTGGGCCTCATTGTATTATGTTGCCAAGTTTAAGTGATTGACCCATTGTCATTTAAAGTCGAATTTGAGTTTAATTGTATTATGGAGTCTTTTACTTTAGTATGGAGTCGAGTGTGAATCTAATTGTAATTAATTTCTGACTCATTGTAATATAAATTCGAGTTTGAGTACTATTATAGTATAGCTTACTTACTCATTGTAAAATGTATTTAAGTTTGAGTCTGATCGTTAGATTTTTAGAGATTGTTTCTCATTGTCGTATGTAGTAAAGGTCCAGGTTATTGTAATATAACGCCAAGTTTGAGTCCCATTGTTAAATGTAGTCGAGTTTGTTTATCATTGTAATATTTGGCAAAGTTTGTTTCGCATTGTTAAATGAAGTAATGGTTAAGGACTATTGTTATATATGACCAAGTTCGAGCTTTATTCATGAATGAAGTTGAGTTTGATTCTAACTGCAACATGAAGTCAAGTTTGTCTCTAATTGTTAAACGAAGTCGAATTTGAATCTCGTTGTTAAAAAAAATTGCGTTGGATTATCATTGTGATATTAAGTTTAGTTTCAGTCTTATCGTAATATTTAGTCAAGTTTGAGTGTAATTCCCGTTGTTATATGTAGTCAAAGTTCAGACTTGTTATAGTATCTAGTCAAGCTTGAATCTCATTAAATTCAGTCGAAATTGTTTTTTCATTGTAATATATAGTCAGATTCGATTAATATTGTCAAATACAATCAATTTCGAGTGTCATTGTCAAATTCAGTCGTAGATACGGTTATCTTTTACATAATGAAATGTTTAAACTATTTGATTCTTTGGTCAAACCAATACTTTGCTTCTCAGCGGATAAATGGGGGTATGAGCACTGCGACATAATCGAGTCTGTACAATACAGTTTCTGTAAACGATTTCTAGGGGTAAATTATTCTGTTAACTCGTGTGTTGCTCTCGGAGAATGCGGTAGACTTCCTTTAAGTGTGACTTACCAAACAAAAGTAGTAAAATATTGGTGTAAATCAACTCAAATGCGTGAAACAATGTACCCCAAACAGTGATATTTGATGTTACAAGATCTGGATAATGCAGGAAGAATTACATGGGCTACCAAAGTTAAAGACCTTCCGTTTCGCAATGGGTTTGGAATCGATTAGATATCTCACAATATTGGGGATTGGAATATGTTTGTAAAGCAATTCAATCAAAGGCTTATAGACTGTGCTAATCAAAATTAGCGATCAGATATTGACAACTCTACTCGGTGTGATTTTTACAAGCAATTTAAGTCTATGCTTTCACCAGAAACCTATCTGAACATGGACATTTCCTTTTCTTTCAAAAAAGCCTTTGCGAAATTCCGTTGCTCAAGCCATAGATTAAGAGTGGAAACGGGCAGACACATGAACGTAGCTAGAAAAGATAGAAATTGTCTTTACTGTCACAATAATTACAATAAAACTTTTGTCGAGGATGAATATCATGTATTTTTCGTATGTCAAAAGTAAGCAGAAGTACGGGCACAACATCTTTCAACATGGTACATCGAGGGAGACACTAGATTTGATTTCATCAAACTTCTACAACTGAATGATTCCAGAAAGTTAAAACTATTATGCAAATATATATATATTTTTTTACAATCTAGCTGATCTTTATTTTGGGTTGAAACTCGTTTTCTATAGAAACCGGTTTGGATTAAGAATTGAATTCCATCTTAAATATGAAATGGATGCTTTTCAGCATAGATGTTACGTTGCCCTAAATAAGCCAGATAACGCATCATGCAGGCTGTTAGACCCCTACTGTATTAATCCTTTACTCAACCTACACTTAGTTATAAAGCACAGCGTAAAGGCGACTTACATCTCTGTGAAAAGAAGAAATTGCTCGCCACGGAGAACTTCTTGCATGGTCAAGGCGATTTCCAAGCTCAACAAAAACAAGTCCTCTAATTTCTAAACTTTCTTGGTGGTATTTCTACTTGGAAATTTTAAATTACAGGTTATGTATAAGAGTATATCTCCTATGGTAGCAATGCGCATGTCAGTCGATAAGCACAGCATTCATTTCGCATTCGTGGGAAGGTTTGACTCAACACAATTCAAAGAAGAAAATGTCGAGAATCAGTGTTTGTGTGCTTATGCTTACTCTGTCGCTATTTGGTGAAACTAAAGGAAAGGAGAATGGAGAGCCGTTTTGCACATCAACCTTCGACTTCGAAAAGAAGCTGCTTGAAAACATGGTTCGATTAGAACACACCATCTCGTTATTGAAGGAAAATGTCGAAAAAAAGCTTACCGAGCTCACGGAGAAGAAAGAAGAGATAACCACTCTTAGAGATCGATTTATAAACGAACAGACCGAGTTTAAAGCACGTTTGAAGAATGAGCAGAATGCGTTTGTAGCGCAAACCAAGATCCAACTGAATGACGAGAGAAAGGAACTCGAAAAGTCACTGAGGACGTTCACTGACGCAAATAAAAAAGGTACTTGCTTTATTTGATTTTCTGTCGAACTTAAGTTCGCCTTTAATTTGACGTGTAGACCTTTTAGAAGTTAAATATTAAGTGACTAAGCTGCCGATTGCTTTTCCACATTGATATAATGCATCGTTTGTGAGAGAAAACGGCTTGAACTTCATATATTTCATAAAAAGCGAGGTTGTTTTATCTATCGAGTCGTCTCTCGAACTCGGGCCACATCTTTTACAAGCTTAACAATCTCACTACTGAGCTAAAGAGATTGATTTAGACCCGAATTCAGCGTGAACTATTCTTTTATACGTACAAGGTCGCGGTTTATTTGAGCGTACACAGTAAGTTGGTCACATGACTTTATATTCTGTATATTCAACATGTAGCCGGAAAAGCAATCTTAGAATACTATTCGTGCGCATGACTTATTATCTTATGGACACAAGGCACCTGTTCCGTCGTGTTGATAGATAAGGTTGAACACATGCTTTGGTATTTGGTATTGAATAAGTAGCCGCCTAGTCGATCAATTGTCGGGCACATGGTTCAATTTAATGCAGTTTTCAACCCAATCGTTAATGCATCGCAGCGACTGTTCAGATATCATATGGGTCTGGATTTACTCGAGCACTGCCACTATCCGACCTGGAACACGATTTTCTAGTCGAATTTATTGACTAAGAACATAATACCCATACGTATAGATTGCTATCCTGTGATTTAGAAATCATTATGTATGCGTTACCCCTATAACACGAGTCAAGTTTCGATTCGTATTCAATGAATTTTAAACTGTTTCTTTAAGCATGACTTACGCCGATTGTTATTTGATATATCTTTCATTGTCCTTTGGAATTTTTATGATCTTAGATGGATATTCAATTCACATTCCATACTTTGAATCATGACGTGTTCGGTGCATGTTCAGTGCATTTATGAAAATTGTCCTTTTAAATCATTACGCGCTTCGCTTCCACTGCCTGTAAGGTCCAACATTCCTCTATTTTAGGGCACTATTTCAATAAACACAAAATCAGACGACGCACTGCCGTAAATCGTTAATTTAGAGGTTCCAAAAGGATGCGATAATAGCATTTGCCGAAAACTGATCTGGAAACCGACAAAACGTCAAAGCTGCTGTTGAGTTAACTTAATAAATTGCATTAAATTTCGCACGTTATGTGCGAAAACAAAGGTAATGTTGTTTTATCTCCAATAGTTTGATACGTACTAACTAATTGAAAAGATACCCTTTACAACAAGTCCCCTGTCGTATAATGTCCTTTTTATTTCAAACTGGTGTATTTGCGTTTATTGCATCTACCACCAACCTATTAGGGGAGGGGATTGTGTACTCTTTGTTGTGACAAAAAGTAAACGGAACAATCTTCGTGTACCGCATCATATTGAAGTCGCGTGACTCTGACGCAGTATTACGTATTGCTACCTTATTCTCGTGACATTGTTTTGATACAGATTCTAAATAAAATGCAATGTATTTCCCCTGTCTACATACATGTATTTACAACGTGCATAAGCTTTTTAGTGGGCGACATTGGTGCGTCGGGCTCTTGTACCGAGGGTCCTGGGTTCGAATCACCGTTAGGCGGGGTGAAAATTTCCGAGACTAACCAACAAACCGGCGCGATTACTGGTTTAGTATCCAGGAAGCAGTCATCGAGAGTGGCTTTGATCAAGCTTTAAGCTTCCTTCACAATCGATGTTAATCAAATACGGTGAATAATAATACATCAACGTCGGAAGCAATTCATAAACCATTTTTTCCATCATATGTGTATTTCTATTTTTCCTCATTTGGGGTTTTAACTACGGCTATTCACTTGTTTCCTTTACAGAGACCATCGTGTTTTCGGCGAGAAAGGCAAGGAATAACCTAGTTGATGGAACCCCGGTGTTTAAATCGGTTCTTATAAATGAGGGTGGGGCATATGACGTCACTTCTGGAAAGTTCACGTGTCCTGTAGCCGGGATTTATTCGTTTACCTTTTCAACGGTATCATCTGAGTCCTCCTACACGTACTGCCATATGCGACTGAACGGTGTGAACCAAGCTTATGTCACATCTGAGGGTAGAAACAACATGGGATCGATGATGATTCGTCTAAAGTTAAAGGTGAGCGATGTCGTGGACATAGGGGACTGTGGCCAGTGGGAAACCTTTTATACATATGGCGTGTCGTTTTCTGGTAGTTTAGAATTCAGAACCCAAGTTTGATACAAACGGTACTACCGTGTGTTATAGCACCTGCGGTCAGTGGAAATATTCTTATATACATGTGGTCTTGTTTCATGTTCAATTAGATTTTCAGAACGTGAGTTAAAAGCCGGACTAGTGCGGAATTACAGTAGAATTGTGTGTTAGTGTAATTCTGGCCAATTGAAAGATTCTTATATGAGTCATGTCTCATTTTCTGTTCATAAAGAACTCAACACTTGAGTTTAATACAACATATACTATCTTGCATCAGCGTAACGTTAGCTTGTGGAAAAAATCGTATGAGTGGTGTCTTGTTGGCCAAGACTGTGTGTTTCATACAAACAGTGACATTACCTTTATTCATCCAGGAGAATTTGCCTTCACGAGGGGCGGCGAAAACACGAAAATACAAACTATAATCAAAATGAACATGAATCGCTGAATAGTAAATTGAGCGACGAAGAAACCTGTTGCCTATAATTCGGAATGCACGTGCGAAAGAAAAACGGGCCGTGTTAGTGCGAGATAAACTGTATATAGACAATAAACTCTATACACCGAGAAAATGTGAGAGTCCATCTACAACATAGGGGTCCGGAGAAATTTGTGATTTATCACTACTTGCTTGGACTGTTGAGGCTTAAAAGAACTTTATTAGACTAGGTTTTTTCAAAAGTAATATGTAATTTCCAAATATCCGTTTTCTCTGAAACATGGCAAAAACAAAATAAAAACTATAAAATACCGGGTTATGAATCTGTTAACATCCCGGGAAAAGTGAAATTGAGCAGTAAAACTAAACGGGGACATGGCGGAATATCTCTGTTCTTTAAATCGCAATAAAGAATGGTATTACTTTAGAAAACATGAATGAAGATGTATTTTATAGATAAAATCGTGTAAGTCCTACATTGGTTTTGATAAACGTGTATATGTTTTTTTTTATGTATTCCACCATTCATCCTACCATATTTCAAGATAAATGATGAATGCTTTTTTTTAAGTCATCAAAAAGGGAGAACAAAAGTATTCGCTCTGTTGTTGTGTTTTTATCATGGGTGATTTTAACGTTCGCTGTGGACTATTCAATGGTTTTGTTGATAATTGTGATAATGTATTTGCTCCAGTAACCATTGGCGAGTTATATGATGATGATAATTTTCCAAAACGATTTTCCATGGATAAAACTATTAATCAGTCTGGAAACAAGTTACGAATTTATGTCCCAGCTGTGATCTCTATATTGTAAACTGCCGCGTTGGCAATGACGCAAAAAGGGAACATGCACATTTTTGTCGCATAGAGGACAAAGTTTAAAATATTATGCAATTTGCTTTTGTTTCCTTTAGTTAACTATTTTAGAGTTCACGATTTTCATTCGGTGACTTCTCATTCACCCATGGAATTGTCTATAAAAACAAATGTTATGTCACTTCAGAGTTTGCCAAAACGTATGATAAAACTGTATGGATTACGCTAGGTCAAATGAATTCAATAAACTTGTCGGTAATCATATAAGGTTTTTTACGATTATACTGATAAAAATCCAGGGAAATTTAGATATCAACCCGGGAATCGAGCAGCTTTCGAAATGTTTATATTATTTTGGATTGTCTCCATTTTGCAACAAAAAAAATGATCATAAGAAAAAGTTTTATAAAACTCACCGGTTTGACAAACAATGTTTCAATGCAAGAAAGCAGTATCGTACAGCGAATAGAGTAAATCGTAGAAACAAATCTGGCAAACGTTTTATTGACAAAGAAACGATTTTATAACACTACTATAGCTCAATCTTTGGGAAGAAAATTACCAAATTAGCTAAGTCAAGCCAGAAAAAAAGGTTATTTGAAAAGGATAATAACCATATTGGAATTTTTTAACTTTCCCCTATTAAAGAGCATTTTATGATGTGGATATTGAAAGTGATGCACTATTAAACGAGTCAAATATATCATTTGTAAACTGTCTCGATCGAGATTTTGAAATCGACGAGGTTATGAAAGGATTAGTTCACTGAAGCATGGAAAAAGCGGTGTTGCCGATCTGCTGATACCTGAAATGTTTTTAGAATGTAAACACTCATTCTCACCGATATAATGTAAACTGTTTAACTATATGTATAACAATAGCATTTACCCAAGTAGTTGGTCATTGGGAGTTATTGTTCCATTTCCGAAAAAGGGAGATAAATATGATGTTAACATTTATCGCGGAATTACTCTTATAAAATTTTAATCATATATAAAACCTTTTCTCTTATATAGTATATAGTGCATATATTGGGATATTATCGAAGACTATTTCAAGCACCTGTGAATCGAACCAGGAACGTTCATCAATACACTAAGAGAAAATAAAAATAGGCTTTGCAAAATGTGCTCTCAAAGCACCGTAGAAAAGGAATACCATATCTTAATGATTTGTCCGAAATATTGAGATCTTAGAAAAACTATATTCCCAAAATTTTACCATACATGGTAAATTTTAACAATTTCGATATTTGAAAGACAAGCCTAAAAAATCCAGTGTTTTATGCAAACTCGGAAAAATTATTTATGTAGCAAACACCATACGTGATTCGGAAAATAGCAATGTCACACAAGCCTCCATTATTATATGATAATAAATCAAATTAATTTTACTTCTTAATTATAGTTATATATTGTATGTTGATGCAAATGTATATATGTATGTAGCAAAGACATGTAAGTGCTATTCTAATAAAATGTTTGAGCTTGGTAATAGTTATGGAAACCAAAGCTTCTACCTGTATGACCACAAGATAACGCTTATAGTTTGTATTAAAAATATAATTCATAAACCGTTCTTTGTTTTTGATTGGTGCAATAAACCATACATTCTATTACCGTGAATTAAGTATCTTTGTCTTACTTTGCAATGATGCCCTGATATCGTCTTACAGCAAGAAAATCAACAAAACATCATTTTTACATCCTGAAAAAAAAAAATGGAAATTTCGGTAAACTATCAGCCTAAAAAAGATGTCTTTGAGACTTGGTGTCTGGAACAAAAGAAGGAAACATAAAAAATGCACACGTTCACACATCTTAGACCATTTGTACTGATAACGTGACTATCGCGTGAGGACTTGAAATGATATGGCCCAGTACGCTTGTTCATGTCACGTCAATAAAGGCCTGCCATTGGTATGCTTTGAAACAGTTGAAGAGAGTTTTAATTGTCTGAAACAAGAGTTCATATATCAATTCTATATGTGTTTAACATAATGTCATCATAATCTCAATTGCAATTATGTCTTTAATATTGACGCCAGAGGATAAACATAAATCTTATTGCCCATAGAAGCTGGCCAAGCTGGATCTTATGGAACAATCGGCTTTGTATAAGCCAGTCGGAAGACTGCCTCCCATGAAAATCCAAATGTCATCGATTTGAATCCACACGGAGAGGGGCCACGTGATTTCAAGTTATGAATTCTAACCACTAGGCCAAGGATGCCTCCATGCACTAATAGACAGTAATATGTATTGCAACAAAATCTCAGCAACATTTCGAAATTAACTGTCATATACTGGGCAGTTATGGTGTCCTTATATACACATGTCCTCTAAAGATAATACATAGACCATCTACCATAATTTGCATATTCGTTTGACACACGTTATACTTTCCCCCACCAATGGCACCATTTTTTCATTTTTCTGTCGGATTCCTTTTTTACCTCGCAGGTATTTAGTTAATGACGATATATACGTCGTTAGGTAATCAAGGAAGGTTTATTCCGGACGGACGGTCTCTTAATTCAGGGAGTTGGACTTATTTTCCTCATTTAATTCATGTTTTACAACTTATAATTCTAATTACAATCATGAAGCAGTAGTATGTTTACCAGCTGATACAACAATAATACGAATCGATCCCTCAGAGAACCGACTGCTTTTATATCATTTATATTGCGGATTAATATCTTATAAAAGAATAGCTTCTGATCTCAAAATTGATTCATTGTGTACAGGCTTTATACGATGGATTCAAAACCATCACAACGCTATCGGATCTGAACATATAATTATTCGTTGTATACAGACTCCAAATACTTAGACACGAACTAATTTTATCAGCAAATGGCTTATTGCCGTCATGTCATATGCAGCAGTACAGCTGCTATACATTTTCAACAAGTAGCATTTAAACAACATGGTTTCTTCAAATCTGTAACCAAGTAGCTTTGAAGTTTTCTGGTTTGGTAATGGATTAAGACTGACGGTTAGCTTTTGTGTGTCTCGGTTGAAAACCTCCCTAATGCCAAATTTTAAACTGGCTCAAATTGAAAGAGTTTGAAGAGTTTGAAGACGACAATTGTGGTGAAATTGAAAAATAATCTTCTGATAGGGCAGAAAATATTGTGGGTAAAGGATAAATAGCTCTTAACTTTTAGAATGTTCCAAATTGAAAATGATTGCAAACAGCATTTCAAAATGAAAATGTGATGAAATTGAAATATATCTTCTGATAGGACAAAAAGCATTGTGGGAAAAGGAGATATTACTCATAACCTCCAACTTTCAGAATGTCCCAAATTGAAAGAGTTTGCAGAAGATATTTCAAAATATGTGAAATGTAAAATAATCTGCTTGGACGGAAAACATTGCGGGAAAAGAAGATTTTGCTCGTTGAGAGCGATTTATCCTTTTTTTTTATAATGTGTTCCAGAGTCGTCTGCAACACACATGTCAGATACCGTTATTGTTTGGTAATGATAAAAATGGCTTCTTTCCTATGACGACGTTCTACCTGCAATGAACGAGGAATTATTCCTTTCTTTTGACGTTACTAAAACTATTGTCCTCTAACGACGTTTTGCTCTCGAAGAAACGAAAATTTTGGCGATGCACTATATGTAGGAAATCGCCGAAAAATTGATACTTTGCTTAACACGGTACAAAGGAAGGGATTGTATGGTTAAAGGGAAGTTTTCCGACTTGAAACCATGGTTTAATGTCTGTTAAACTATGGGTTTAAGAGTTGAACCCTGTGATTAACTGTTAAACCCATAGTTTAAGCGAATTATTGTGCAAACGGCGTTCCATACAAAGAGCATCATCTGTTTTTAAAATGACCGACCGCGAATTAATGAAAGATGATTGCATTTACACTATAATGCGAGACTGAAAAAACTATCTCTCAATGTCCTTTTGTAGAATCATGCCTGAAAGCGTTCGAAATAAGAGTTGTTAACATTGCTTTTTTTAAAAGAAAAAAAAAAAGGAAACAATCGAAATACCCATACCCTACCTAGCCTGGGGTCAGGGTCCGAAGGTATATCACGCACTAGGGTTCACTACATGTGGCCTAATGTTTACTGGCATTCAACTACATGTGACTGGTCTAAATTAAAAGCAAATAAAGACAACAAAAATAGCAAGCCAAACGTATTCTCCCGGTTTTCGGTAGAACCATGGACACTAGCAGTTATATTGACATTTGGTATCAATTTCATCTTAAAGATACTTTAAGCGATGTGTGCTTTGAGAGGAATTAACATTAAAAACTTGTTATTAATAATCCTTGTCACTTAACCAAAGCTTGTTTTCAATTTCTTAACATATAAGCTGCTAAACCTTTCATTAATTAATATGAAGTGAGCATTTGCATTTCTCTGTTATTCTTTGGGGGAAGCCAGTTAATAAATAAATGAGGGAATCCTCTCTCACTTACTTGTAAAGGTATTACACCCGTGATGTAAATCTCCTAAGGGCAAAAAAATAGAAAAGTCAGAACAATAAAATTTAATGTTAAACGAAACAAAATTTAGTTCAATTTTAAAATAAAGTTTCATATTATAAGAATCTTTCCTGTATTTGAATTTTCATTTGCCACCTCTGTTGATGTAATTTTAATTTCAATATGAAAATTTGAAATTAAGGAGGAGTAAATGCTATTAAATAGATAACACGATGTTAGGGATGGAACCACTTTACACCAATTATCGAATTGAGCAATAATAAAATATAAGGTTTTTCGTTGTTTGTTTTCCTCCTTTTCGACCCAAATTTGCCTGACCGAAACGATGCTTCCATGGAAATGCTGGGTAAATCTTTCCGAAGAACCATGTGACGATAGTTTCTATGAATACCACCTTTTACTTTAAGTTTAGCATGTTATTTACACAATGAACCCGTTTAAACGGTCTGAAATGTCGTCGATTTTGATGTTCTTTATCGTCTCTGTAGTGCTATATGCAGGATTAGGACGCTGTCAATAATCTAGTTCTATGTAATGTAACTTTAGAAATGCATGTAATTATCTTTACAGTAGAAGTCAATTTATTTAAAAAAGAATTAAGTCAATTTAAGAGCAAATTTTATTTCTGGCGAAGTTACTTCGTATGTCGTAGTTACTTTCTTTTTCTTTTTCGCAAGAAAAAGAGAAAGGGTATATAGTGTGTAAAAAAAAACAATAGTGGTAGAAGCGAAGGTTGCTTTTGATGCATTTTGTTCTTTGAATAAAGAGTACCTAGCCAAGAGAAGACAAACTGCGTTCCAACAATAGAATCTTTAAACTAAAATATGAAACCAATATCACTTTCTATCATTTTTACTCTTTATAAGATACAGTTTCATGAATTATTCCAAACACGTATGAAATGTTCAGTCAATTTTCATCCTTCAACTTCAATTCTTTTCGCAGTTTCAACAATCATTTTCTTCGCACAGACACAGAATCATTTTGAAATGTTTGAAAGGAAAATCCATTTATACTAAAATGGTTTGTAAGTTCAATCAATCGCACAACAGACCCTAGTGCTTCCTGTATTCAAGTTTATTCAATGCGGCATCAAGTGATATTCTGCTCTAATCATGTAAACAAATGGTGTTTGTATCCCGTTTTATTGTTGGCTCATGGGACATCGTAAAATGTCCAGATGTTCCAAAAATACACTTTCGCTCAGTCTCGTTAATTTTAGTTCAGGACTTTCATGGCCGATAGTTTCCCGACTGGTTTACAGAAAGAAAACCGGCCCTTCCTTATGCACAATTCAGTCATTTTGTCTGTCGTGCAGGATAATAGGTTTTTACTATTAATTTTAAATTTTAGTGTAACTGAACAATATTCTTTTAAAGCCAATGACGTTTCTTTACTCAGCGGAACCGTACACTGCTCATACAAAGCCAGAACGGTGTTTCCTCACTCAGTGGCAAGAAATGTTTTCTTTCAGGTATATTGTTGTTTAACACGTAAGTAGTTTCTTTCAAAGCATATTGTTGTTTTACACTTTAGTGGTACTGAGCAATTATGTTTAAAAGAAAATGATGATTCATCACTCATCAGTATTGTATACTTTTCTTTCGAAGCTAATGTTTATCTACCAATGTCTAAGGGAAGTCGTACAACGGTTATGTCAATAGGGCGACGGCGCTTGAAATAAAAATAACGGTTTTTAAAAAAGGCATTTTTATGCCAACCCGTCTTTATTGTAAAACAAATCTGGTTTCGCACGGAATCACGTTTATATCAAATAATACGCAGTTTGCAACATGAGAGAAGAAACAGCTGTTAGGGTCGTTTGGATCTGAGTAGAAGGGAACTTAATCCTTAGAATGCTATGCAATTTTCCGGAAATAGATGTTTTTGCCGTCCAAGAAATAAAGTCAGAGTAGCAACAGGTTAGATCACAGGACAGCCGGCAATTTTCTTGACGGATGGTCTAAATCTAATCTGTTTGCATAAACATGAAGGCGGTTCCAGCACTATAAGGTTTAGTACTTAATACTTGGCTTGTATGATTGTCGCTGGTTGTTATGGGGTTTCACGTCGTGTTCAACAGTTTTTCATTTATATTGTGGCGGTCAGTTCAACCAACCATCGGCGTAGCGAGTATTACCTCAGTACGACTTTACACGTTTCTTTCAAATCCACATGAACATGAATGGACATGCTGCAATGGCCGAGGCGGATCTCGAGATCAGTTGAATACAAAGTTTTGCACGTTACAAACTTTGTTCATAACCTCGTGTGGAAAGAGTTTTGTGATTCAGTCTGAAATATTCATCTTTCGTAATTGTTTCTGTCGCCTTATCATTATTATAGAAACAAATAAGCAAGAAATGTTTGACGTTTTTGTATAAATTTGTATTTGAATATTTCAAGTAGAAAAAAAACGTCAACATTAGGCGGGAAATACAAAAAAAGTGAGAGAATTACATACTTTTTATTATAATATGTAAAAACAAGTGTAACAAAAAAGAGAAATTGCTCACCAAGAGAAAATGCTCAACATGATCAACGAAATATTTTTCCAACATAGTTTTTGTGTTCTGATTATTGCTCCCAATTCTGGTATGGAACCCAATATTACGCATATCTCTGAGATGCTGACCTTCGCATACTCCCAGACGTAGGGTTAGTAAAGATTAAATCGAAACATATTCTTGTGGGAAACTCTTGAGATAAAACTGAGATAAACACTGCAGCTGTGAAGGCAATATGTTTTAATGATAGAAATCGCACACAAGAGAATACAAATATATGGCTAAAGCGTGAGAACATTTTGCAAATGCTTGTAGAGTTTACTCCGTTTCGAAATAAAAACGAATTTGAAAGGTTTTCCTCGAACGACATTTAAGACATATCAACGTAATGAGAACCTGGTCACCACAAACGACTCTTTACAACGATTTATTAAAAGCACTATGATATATAACCATTTTGGAAAATCTAGCAACCATGGTAAAATTCGGTATATGTTCTTAGGGTACATGGTTGCTAGATTTTCCAAAATGGTTATATATCATAGTGCTTTTAATAAATCGTTGTAAAGAAAAATCGCTATGCAGTTGGGTAGAAACCATTTGGTCAAAAGGATTAATTCTTAGCTAGGAGCAATTTATCAGTCTGTCAAATTATTTTCTGAATTCTTTTCCAGCAAATAAAACGTAATGAAGTATTATGGAGAAATGGAAACCAAGTACGCCTGGAGCCCGTTTTACTAAACAACTTACGGAAAATGTTTGCGTAAGTCATAATTGATTAACATGGATAAAATCTTCAATAAAAGTACAATATTGCAATGTGACACGTCATTGGAAGCGTCTCGGAGAGACGATTCCAATGATGTGTTACTTTGCAATATTGCTTTGCTAAATATTGAAATAAAAGGACTTGTTGTTTTAGACTTACGCAAATCTTAAGCGTAAACTGTTTAGTAAAACGGGCCCCTGGAGCATTAACCGAATTATATCGGATAACTGGATTTTTTCGCTCACTTGAGCACAAAGTGCTCATGGTTAGCTTTTGTGATCGCCCAATGTCTGTCGTGCGTCGTTCGTCGTGCGTCGTCGGTCGTGTGCCGTCAACAATTTCTATTAACATCTGCTCCTCCTAAACCATTGAGCCAATCTTAACCAAACTTCACAGGAATGTCCGTTTGGTGATGATCTTCAAAGATTGTTCAAATAAATTATTTACATGCATACTTTGGTTGCCGTGGCATGAAAAAGGGGAAATTCCTGCATTTTTTTTTTAAATCTTCTTGTCTCAAACCACGGGTCAGATTTCGAAATAATTTCACATGAATGTTTTTAGGGGCCCTTCTATAAGGATTGCTTAAACAAATTAGATATCTCGAAAAACATGGCCGCCAGGGTGCATTGAACTTTGAATGTGTTTTTGTTTTCACTATATACATGTATGGTAAAATTCATAACTTAATAAACATATTTCATAAAAAAAACATGAATTTTCATACCTAAAACAACATGGCCACCAGGGTGCATTGAAATTTGAACTTGTTTGCATTTGCACTAAAAACATGTATGGTAGAATTTTTAACAGAATACATCAATATCAATTCGGATGTTCAAATATACCAAAATGATAACCACAAAATGGCAACAATAGATCATACTGGACAAAAGTGCAGGCTGATCTTCGTACATACCATATGTAAAAGTGATATATTCAGTTTTCGCATTGTAAAAATGATGTACCATTTTAATGTCCGACATCAAGCATACAGTATCCAACTTGTAAACGGGAATAAAAAAGGTCAATGTATAGAAGAAGAAGAAACTCTGTGTAAAAGTTAAAAGTAATGTTTCTAACTATTCTTCAGACAGGTGGTATTCTCAGGTGAGCGGTTCTATGGCCATTATGGTTATCTGTCCTTGTGATTTAATTAGTTTAAAAGGATAAGGATAAGAGCATCCGAATTGGCAAAGCAACTAGCGTAAGGAATTTGGAATCAGTCATTCCAGGTTTGATTCTAGATAGCGACCGAGTACCTCATCTAAGAGTGGTATATAAAAGCCACTGGTATTCGTAAACTACCAATAAGGTAGGATGACTAAGTGATGGCTTTGAAATCTCATTGGATACAAGTCTAACATATCTGCAAAAGAATATCAGTTCGTGTTAATTCAGATTTACAGGTGTCTCCCCCTCCAGCAGTTGGTTTGGATGTGTTAACATATAATTCTATGTCATGAGAGTATATATTTGATCTAGATCGGCCTTTCCACTCCGGGACAATGCTGCATGCTAAGTTCAGTTGGTAACATGTCCCCAAAACTGGGGTCTCGTGAAAAAGGCACAGCTAGCTCAATATTTCTTCTATTGCCTATTGAAATAAATGCAACCGTCCATAAAAAATGATAAACCATGTCCATTTGGAAAAGTAGTCAATTGATTTGAAAGGATATAGAGCAGTGCTTCAACTGAATACCGGTTGTACTGACCGCAGCCATGTTGGTTATAGAATACTGTTGAATACGGTATAAAACCCAATTTTTACCATTTAAATGTACATCAATCACATGTCCGCAATTCTCTCTCAAACACGACGATACCTCTAGCATTCAAATATAGTATCAAGCTTTTACTGATGTCATATAATACAATTATAGTTTGGTTTTCAGGTGAGCAGTTCGACCGTTTTTCTAACGATGTTTTTTATCCAAATGTTGATACCAGACGACTTTAACTTACTTTCTTTTTTGAACCAGGGCAATCCGAATTTACCTGTTATACAAGGCACGTCTCATGGAGGTATTAAGAATCGGATCAGGTCAGCATGTACTCCTTACAAGACTGATCCGCGGCGATAGTTCATGTTGATGTAAAAGACGCCACTCTCCGATTAGTGGTCAGTTAGTTCAGGCGGTTATGTGTTGTTTGGTCTAAAATGTATCTTACGTTCCTGTTGCATCATAAACGGTGATGTGACTGGTCCAAATTAAAAACGGAATGCAAACGACAATTGGTATAAAACAAATTAATTCAAGAATCCCTTATTACGAACGACCACTCCTTCTATCGCAATAGTTTCTTATCTTCTGCTATAACCGCGAAGAAATCCGCACAATACGAGGGAAAGTTCTGAATATCGTTTCCCGTGATACGCTGACAGAAGGGCATTTTGTAAAAACAGACGTACCTAACCTACAAACGATTTTTCAACGCATTATCATTTAATCACAAAAAGAAAGAACAATACACGAGAAAATAAACAGCTTAGTTGTTATTGTATTTCTAAACATGACAAGTATTTACAGAATTATATCGAGATTGAGGTTTTTAAACATGTATAGACGTCAATAAAATAAAAAACAAACAGGATACTCTCTTGGTGATTTTTGTTGAAAATGATAAGCCCATGTTGAACAAGCCCTCCTTGTCTCACAATGTTTTTTTAATTGCCTTCTTCATCAAAAACCTCTTACTCATCTGCAATATGAGAAGGACAAACGTAAATGATGTCAAACGTACTTGTGCCGTACACGTGTTTTGATAGACAAAAACGGCAGCACCAATAATGGTTCCTTAATAATATTTGGTAGAAAACCATTGTGAGAAAAGATGGATTGTTTCTATTTTGGGGAATTTTATTCTCGTGTGCAAGCGGTATTTAAGATCCATAGCACCAGGTCAAAGGTGAGGTAAGGAGTTAAAGAACTAGAATTATTACCTACAGTTTTTTGCGACATTGAAACCTTAACCTTTATCTTAAATAATCTAACTGGCACTCCTTTACATTTGGACAACTCTTTAAAACTACTCTAATGATATACAGTGAACCCTCGTTTATCCGAACACGTCCGTTCCCAACAAAATGTCCGGTTTACCGAATAATCCGGACTAATGAAGCAGAGAATGTTCTTATTCACATTAAGACATAAACGGTCTGTATGAGCGGTGTATACTTATAACCCTTTAGCCAATGCCAAATTGTCATTCGTCCCAAATTGAAAGAGTTTGCAGCCGACATTTCAAAACGTGATGAAATTCAAAGATAATATTCTGACATGGCAGAAAACATTGTGGGTAAAGGAGAAATTGCTCGTCACGAGCAATTTCTCCTTTACCCACAATGTTTTCAAAAGTCGTCTGCAATAAACTGGTCCAATAATTCCGTTCCCTTACAATTTTGTTCGGATTGCGAGACATCCGGATAATCGGTGTCCGGATAAACGAGGGTTCACTGTATACTAAACAAGAGTTGAAAGACAGTTTGAACTGTCAACCAATTGCAATATATTTCTCCTCGGGCTAGATGGCAAAACCGTAGATTAATACATTTCCTTGTAAAACCCACAGTGATATCATAAGTATCAGGGATCCGTTAATGGGCAACCCGCCAAATTACTAATGCATAAACAATTATTCCACCAAGAAATGTTCTTGTAAAAATGTTCTAGCCTTGCTCGTATATGTTATCAAGGCGGACTTATCCGGTTATGCGTAATAGCCCTGTACATTGATGTAAGAAAGAGAAAAAATGGACCTAATCTCACCCAACGCTGTTCCGATCAACAAAACAGAACAGGCTTTTATTTAGACTTGGATGAAGCATACAATCTTTAACGCATAGAAAGTACAAACCAAAGTAGTCAAGGTGTCAACCATTTATTGATTGAAATTAAAAGAAGCTCAAGCGTTTGTTGTTGTATCTTTGAACGTAAACATATACATCATTTCACGTTAGTTTTCTATATGACAAGCGTCTCTTTGATATACAAACATGCCTTAATAAGCTTATTTCTCTGATATGGTAAAAACCAGTACATTTATAGGAAGAAGTACTCAATAGGTAATTACTGTTGATATATTTTTTGTCAGGTGTAAAACATTTACAAATATATATGAAGTGATATTCGTCTTCGACGTAAGTCAAATAACATAATAATCAGGTTCGTTTGTCACGTGGTATCCGGTTACTGGAGTATCTACACTACTAAGCAATCCATATCCCGATATCCTGGTGTTGCTTATCAAGCTCATTATTCAAACAATCTTTGTTGGTGTTGATTAATTAACACCACATAGAAAAAAGTTCTTATCCTTTATGAACGACGTCCACTGTCCTGTCCAATTTGTGTATGTTACCGAAAATCAACACTGATGTGGTTAAACTCAGGACTCGAACTCTAACCGACCCGAAAATGAAACATCTGAATGGCTAGCCATATTCCACAAAATACAACCCCCAACGCTGACGATGTCCTTAACTTTTAGTTTAAGAGTAGTCGTCGTAGATGCCATGTTATTGACCCCGGAAGATATGGCAATAGTTGAAGACCGTTTGTCGTTCAATACGATATAACAATAAGCATCTGGAGAGGGAGAGGTGGACCTTATTCCAAAACGGAAGGAATATATCCCAGCCAGCGGACACGTGAACTTTCCGGTGTGGATGTCGTAAGCCCCGCCTTCATTAATGTCGATAGTTGTAAATATCGGGGTTCCGTCAACAAGACTCGGCCGTCCTCTTCTTACGGAAAACACGACGACTTGATCTGTAATAGAAATAATTGCATAAACAGCCGTAAAACTAAACAGAACAGGACTCTAACTGTTGTATCTATCGCGGAACTCGGATTTGACAAGCCTGGGGTCCCGATACTAATACCTCGTGTGGGATTTCCGCACAGACTAAGTTTTGACTCACGAATGGCAACAGACGAACAGGATACCGTAGTTGACTTAGGATTTGTCACTAATTGTTGAAATGTTTGCATTGATTTTGTAATGATACAAGCTATTTTATAAAAAAAAAGTAGTTACGTCCTGTGCAGTATTTTCTGTAAAACACGGAGTGTTAAAGATTGGGTATGAAGACAAGCAGATGAAATACCATTCCTTCAAAAATGAATAAAAGAGTAAAAAAGAAATAAACCCGAAAGAACTTCTGCAACGACAAAACAATGAGGATAAATCAAATCAACAACAGTCAAAGTAAATACAACATCACGAAGAAACTTCTATCCAATGATAACAATAATAAAATTGAAAGAAGGTCTAACGAAATGCTTTTAAGGAATATTTGAAAACATTATAGTAATTAACGTACCTTTCATGGCGGGTTTGTCTTGACTTTCCCTGATGGAAACGTTAAAAGACTGCAAGGATGACTCAAGCCTTTCTCGCATGGATATCTCCTCTTGACTTATCCGGTCTCTGAGTAGTCTCATGTCGTCCAGCGATTTCTTACGGTCTTCTTGCACTTTGTTCTGTTCGCTGTCTATCAAATCCTGTAAAGCTCCCATCTTGTCCGCAAACGTTTGCCTCTCCTGTGCGAATTCCAGTTGTTGTTTATTTAAACCCTCCTTTAATATCTCCATCGCGTGTTCCATTCGCACCATTTTCTCCAACATTTTTTCTTCGAAGTCGAACCTTGACGTGCAAATGGGTTCTTCGTACCTCTTTGCTACAGAGGCACTTAACGATATAATTATCACCAACGCCACTGAGAGGGAATCGTTTCGCGCCATCTTGAATCACGTCCGTCCAGATCTAATGGTAGAATGATTGTAAGACTACTGGTGATCATCCAGGCATGCGCAGTGGATTGTAGCAGAGCCCCTAATTATCGATTACTCCATAAAAAATCACACTGCATTGTCTACAGCAAAATCACTCAGAAAGCAATGTAACGAAACCATAAATTGCTCATAATGAGCTGTTACGGCACGATTCCTTTGTCACAAACTGCACCTTGAGAAATGATGAAATCATAATAATTATTCTATTTCATATATTTTTTCTTTTTTGTTTTTCGATCTATCAGTTATATCGAGTAAACTGGGGATAAGAATCTGGGGAAATCATTCACGACATTTTTCTTTTTCAATTTTCTTTAGGAAATTTTCGAGAATGCCGGTGTACTACACGGGTGACATAAAAGATACCCTTGGCTCACCTTTATGATAAATGCCAACTTATAAGACTTCCTTCGTTGTAAATTAGATCAAAAACAATTCTAAGACTATGATTTAAACACTTGTTATGAGTAAGTTTGTATTAATAACAAATTCAATAAATCTTTCTAAACAAGAACGGATAAAAACAAGTCCGTCGTCTTTGTTTCCCTGGGCGACAGGCCCCATCGAAGCAAAACCATCTTCCGTTTGTGATGGAGAATGCGAACTAAAAGCAAACGTTTTCCTAATTGAGTACAGGGTAACGTAATTACCATTTCACTCATGGAACCGACTTTACACACATTTGTTGCAGACACTATTTGAACAGATTATCATGAAGTAAGCAAATTATCATCCGAAGCAAGTTCTCTCTCTACATCAATGGGTTAATTTCTAAACATTTAGACAGGCCTTTGCAAAAGAGAGTCTGCTTTTTATTCATTACAACCAACCTATGGAAAGCGAGCCAATTCTTCTGTCATAATGCTCTTAAAGATATTCAAGTATAACTTTTCCCTATATTTGATTATAAGGAATTATTTAGTCTAACATAAAGTCCAAAACAAACATCGGTTAAACTGTTTTTACTTACGACTGCTGGGGCCCGTTTTACTAAACAGTTTACGCTTAAGATTTGCGTAAGTCTAAAACAACAGGTCCTTTTATTTCAATATTTGGCAAAGCAATATTGCAAAGTAACACATCATTGGAATCGTCTCTCCGAGACGCTTCCAATGACGTGTCACATTGCAATATTGTACTTTCATTGAAGATATTATCCATGTTAATCAATTATGACTTACGCAAACATTTTCCGTAAGTTGTTTAGTAAAACAGGCCCCTGTTGTTTAGTTCAACTTCACGTTAGAATAAACAAGAGCATTCAATATATACCATGAGTGTTTTTCTGACATGACAATAGGATGGCGCTTGTCTGATGACACACTATGTTTTCACAGTAACTCGGATAAGCCAAACTATACCATGGCTGAACAACTGTGAAACAATCTACGCCTGGGTCACTCGTATAAGTACTATTATTGCCTTCTTTTATCAGAATATAATCTTTCATTATGGTTATGCTTATTTTTTTTTTTTAAGTTTTATGTTATGCCATCCTACGATTACGTATGTACAAGAAGTTACTTGTACATTGGCAAATGTATTCAATAAGGGAGCGAACTCAGGCGTTTTAGAGGATTGGTTGCCAAAGATGTTATCGTTCCTTACAGTGGGTTGCTGAAATGTCTGGTAAAAAGTCTTCTAAACATTCAAAACAGCTTTAGTCATTAATTCTAAGTCGTGAATTGAACGATATTTGATAGCAAAAAAAAAGGAGAGGTATTTGTCAAAATAGCCTTGAAAACCTGCCTATTTACACTACGCTACAGTCATAATTTATCCTAGTACGAAGGGAACCAGAATATCGAAAAAAAAACGTGTTTAACTGGTCTGCAACATCTATGTGAAGATCATACAATAAAGAAAAAAGAGTTCATATGAAAAAGATATGACGATTCGGTTTGACAGATACCAATACTTTTCTAATGTAATTTTCCATTTAATTATATGCGGTTTTATAAATCGTTATTATGTGTATAATTATCAATTTAAAACTGTCTTACTCGTTTTTCTTAAGTGTAATATGTGAATGTTCTAAAGTGGAAAGGAATTACCCAAGACGAAGAAATGAAAACAAAATGTTTAATGTCATTACAATATTATATATAATATTTAGACATAAGGATAAATAACGCATTGAAAGCAAATGATCATTTTTTCATAACGCTTTATAAAGAATTCTGCAGTAGATGGTTTATAGTGAGGTCTACTGTAGTCACATCCGTTAGTTTAAAAGCATACTAGCGCTCAGAAAAACCGACAAACTGGGTAATATGAGTTATCAACTACGATAGAATATGCTGAAACAAAGCGAAAAACCACAGGATTATGACAATTTAACGACTTCACTATTAAATTTTTTGTTTAAAAGTGCTATTTTTACAAATTTGGTGCCCACCAATTTATCTTCATTGTTTACGTTTGAATAACATCTAAAATAGAAAGAATCACTCGGATTAATGAGTGACAATCACCTGCTTAGAAAAATCATGTGAAGCACATGAAAATACAGTTATATATCCAATATTAACAATATGAACATTCAAAATGGAGAGATTCTTGGGTATTATTGGTTCCAAACGTTTCTTGGCTAACCTAGTTTTATCGCTAATTGTTAACAAACCAAACAGTATTCACTCTTTCAAAAGCATCATGTAAGCGTGTTACATCCTCAACTCTTTTGTGAAAGGGTATTTAAAGTACTTTTAAGTTAATTGACAATTATCCTACGACTTTCATAATTTAAGTGGAAATGAGCGAAAGTATGGCTTTAACGCATAAATAGCCGACAACTCGACAAATCCTTTCCCAAATGACAAATATTCGACTGTTCCAGATTAAAAGAGTTTGCAGACGACATTTAAAATGTGATGAAATAGCAAAATATTCTTCAGAACGAACAAAAAACCTGGTGGGAATAGGAGAAATTGCTCTTGGCGAGCAATCTTTCCTTTTCCCACAAGGTTTTCCAGAGTCGTCTGCAACATAGTGTTTAAATGTCGTCATTGTTTGGTTACAGGTTATATCTTATAACACTACAAGAAATCATCTTCTTTTCCTTGTACGGTTAAAGATGCAATATGTCGCTTAGGACTAGGAGTGGCCGACATGGTGGTAAGAGCATATTATAACTTGGAGTCACATGACCCCGCTACGCGGTGATTGATTCCTCGGGACTACATTTAAATTCTAAACTGAAGCAGTCTCCCTGTTCATTTACAGAATATCAGATTATACCCTGCTTCATTAGCCTTTATGGGAGATTAAGATGTTGGTCTTCCTCCATCCTCATGAACCGGGATTCGCATTATAATATAGATAATGCTGAGACGAGGTTAAACCATGATAAATAAAATAGTTAACAAGGAACTACTAGGAAACTGTATACGTCTTGTTATAAAAAGACTTTCTGTCACAGTAACCTCAAAATGTTAATATAGTATTTGAGTTATCATTAAAATTCATAGAACAACCCAAGTCTCAAACTTTTACCGACAGTAGTTCTCATCGTTTTCGACTTCCATGCATATTCCCATAAAGATAAAGATTCATGGTATATCATCAATCGACGATAACTTAGATTGTTTTTACAATAGCGTTTTTACACACAACGATGTCCACCATTATTTCAAAGTCAGTGGTATTCATCACTCAACCATACTCTAAACTATTCTTTCAAGGCCTATCTCGTTTCTTCAACCAACAATATTGTCCACCATTCTTTCAAAGCCAATGAAATTTCATCACTCAAATGGACTATACACTTTTTCATCAAACAAAAGCGTTTCTATACTAGATGGTATACCCTATTTTCAAAACCAACGACGATTCTCTACCTAACGGTCATGTATAAAAAGTCTTTCACAACCAATGGTATTTAACGCTCAACGGCACTGTTCACTTTTCACAAGTTAACGATGTTTTTCTAGTTGACGATGCTGCATACACTTCTTTTAACGCTAAAGATGTGTCTCTACTTAACGACATCACTCATTTCAAAGCCAATGGTAATTCTTAATTAAGTGGTTCTTTACACGTTCCTTTCAAAGCCATTGGTATTCATTCACTTATAGTACTACACTTTCCCTCAAAGCCAATAATATTTCTTTACTAAACGACTCTGTAAGGTCAGAGACCACGCAGGAATTACTTCCGGAGGTCGTTGTGCAGTAGCTTTTGTTCTTTGTGTGTTAAATATAATTGGGCCACGTCACGGGGAAAAGGGGCACTCGGGCATAGCAAACAGTGTAGCCCCAGACCAACCGCTACGTCACTGACGTGGTGGCTGGTCTGGGGTTACACTGTTTGTTAACTGTCGTTGCTAGATGCTGGAATATTAGCACTAAGAAAGAGCTGAGTCAGTGGTTTTTATTTATTTATTAAGCATTATGCTTAAAGGACAGAAGAGGATGCCTTTCTGACTGTTTTTCTTTTCATTTGTGGGTATTTGCCATGTTTTAAACATTTGGATTGTTGATTTTTCCCAGAACTACTTTGCAGAAAGCGAAGCTATAAGGAAGACGCCCTTCCCTGACCCCAGCATTTTGGATGCGATGTTTTGCCGAAAGCAAAAAAAGTAGCGGATCTTCGGCATGTTTTACCGTGACATTCTGATAGGTTATGGAATGTGAAATAGTGAAACAACAGGAATTACTTCTGAATCTTATCATGAAAGGTACTGTAAAGGATCCAAAATGGCTGCTTTTTATAAAGAATAAAGAAGGGCAAAATGTTATACCACCGTAAACGTTACTTTCAAAGCCAATGATAAATATTTACTCAACGGCACTGTACATGTTTGTTACAAAGACAATGGTATTTCTTTACTCAGTGGTAGTGTATTTTTTCCACATAGCAAATGGTATTTCTTCATTCAATGGAGCTGAACACTATTCTTTCAAAGCCAATGCTATTCTTTCATTCAGTAGAACTGAAGACTTTTGTTTCAACTCCCTGGAAATGTATCAGCTTTACCGCCTGTTTTCTTGTATCCTGCAGTTTTGACAAATAACACATCAAACATAAGGTCGTACAAGACAATACACACCTTTATTATTATTTCATCTTTGTTACTAGTGTTATTATTATTGATACTACTATCCTTATGACAACAATCAATTTTATTATGAAGGGTATCTTTGAAATCGAATTTTGAATTAGTTTTCTCAAAACAACTCCTTTTTAATCTAAAAAGGGATTGTCTTGATACAGTTTACACGCAACCACATTGTTAGATACTAAGACCGTTCTAAACGTAATAATACCTTTCACAAGAGGATTTGACCCTTGCAGATTTTTCTTGGAAGGTAGTTTTCTTTTCATCATTTTGGCATAGAGTATTTCGGAACAGAATATCGTTTTACTAAACAACTTAAGGTAATATCTGCGTAAGACGAAACTGATAAACATGGATAGAATCTTTGAGGAAGACACAAAAGTGGCATGTGAAACGTCATTAGAAGATTGTCATAGAGATGATTTAAATGATTTGTTATAATCCTATATTGTTGTTCAATTCTATATGAAATATAGTCTCCTGTTTTCCGTTCCTTTTTGCGCAAATGAGCAAAAAATACATGCACAAGTGGGAGTGTCGAAGAAAAAATTTGAGTATAAAAACACCGAAATTATATATTTCACCATTCAAGCTGCTTCATGCATTTCTGTTTGTGATTTTCAGTTTTGGTTTCGAATGGTATTCCCAATTCAAATCCATGAGGATAACTGTGTTTGTTTCAAATAGACAATGAAAGTATACCCCCAGCACCGATTTAACAGCGAAACAATTCGGTAATGAAATATCTCGTTTTCTCGCGGGAGGTAAAGTTAATCGCCAACCCCCGCTCTGTCAACCACCACCGATAACCACCTTGCGTTCAATAAGGAAAACGTTTGCAAATTGTTTGCGAATTACCGTAAATCCGTAAAATTTTATATTATCTCCGCGAGCGCTCGTATTTCTTGCAATTGGAAGTGGGGCTTGACTCGCGAATGACAAACAGGCAAACAAACATGGTGAACTTTGGGCATCTTTTTGAACGCAAGGCTGGTTATAACGTTACGCCAAGGACTAAATAATTGTGTAAATACGCACAGCTTGCTTAAATATCACAATTGAATGTTGTTGTTTCAACTAATTTCTTTAAAAATTATCATCATAGGGCGACAGTGATACAGTGGTAGAGTGTTGGTCTGTTGTGCCGAAGGTCCCTGGTTCGAATCCTCGTTAGAACGAACGATTATATCAACACATCGGCCTTGAGTTAAATAAGGAAACGTTTGCGAATTGTTTGCGAATTACCGTAAATCCGTAAGATTTTACGACATTATCTCCGCCTGCGGATCTCGCAAACGGAAGTGGAGCTGGACTCGCAAATTACAAACAGGCGAACGAAAATGGTGGACTTTGGATTATTTCACTCCTTGTTAAAATGTTTTCATTGATCGTGTAATGAATAAAGTGTGGCTCATAATTAAATTGAAATGAACGAATTACGTTTGTTTTAATTTTAATTCACATCATGAGAAATTTGTCACATATCCACAAAAGGAATATTTTGACGATTCTGACCATGTTCGCACACATACATATTCGTAACCAATTTCCAAATTTCTCACGGTGATTTCCCTTTATCGGATTTGATTTATCTCTCTTAAGAAAGCGAGTGTTTGCAAAAAGTTGTCCGTTCAATAGAAATTTCCGTGAGACAAATTGGTCACTGAAAACGTTTTTTCCTTATTGAACGCAAGGCTGCCTTGTTTGAAAATTGTTTACGAATATATATGAATGCGAACATGGTCCTGAACATGATTACACCATCAAGGCATTATGGGCCGTCTACCTACCTCATCTATGACTAGTCGGGAATAGTAATATTACACAAACAATTCATGATACAACGTAAACATCGAATACACATAACAATCAAAACAGATGTATTTATCTAACCCTTTCCCAAATAATAACAACATTTGACCAGTATGTCACAGACGACTTCAGAAATCATTGTGGGAAAAGGAAAAATTGCTCGTAACGAGCAATTTTTCCTTTTCCTACAATGTTTTCTGCCCTATAAGAAGATTATTTTCCAATTTCATCACATTTTGAAATGTCGTCTGCAAACTCTTTCAATTTGAGACAGTCAAAAATGTGTTGTTTGGGAAAGGGTTATACGAGGATTTGTAAAGTCTTTGGGCGCCATAAAGATAAATACTTCCTTATGTCTTGTCGTTGTCATGCGAGACATGGCTGTCGCGTAGCCGAACCCTTTACAAGTATCAAGTTGACCACATCTGACTTTGTTCAAACGAAACGACGCTCAGTGGTTGATTATGTCAGCAACAGTCTGCTGTCGGCAACTGCAATAGATGTAGGAACCAGGCGGATAGAAATAGTACACGTAAAAATGAAATGATGCCATTATTCCCTCCCCACTTCACTCTGATTTGAAAAGTCTTATGCAGTTGAACAAAACTATTGGGTAATTTGATCAAGTCTAAGCATATTTTTCTCAAATAAGAAAATAGCAGACGACACGATTAACCATTGTCTTAAAACAGACGATATCTTCGAGATGATGGATGAATAAACGTTACTTGTACAAAGAGATAGGAAAATATAGAAATGTGAAAGAGCCATGATTTTTTTTTTTCATCTTAAATGAACTCTCGTATTATTTCAATAACATGCAATAATTACTAAATTAGTTGTTTGTCTCTTAAGTTAGGTATATCGACAACAAATGGCTCTGCTGCGAATCAACAGAACCGAGGCTATGAACCCCGAAAGCATCTTAACGAAATTGGAAGAGTAGCCGACAAGTTTATATTATATAATGTCTATAATGATATTTGGAGGAAACCGCAGTGACATAGGGAGAAAGTACTTTTTGTAAGCCACTTTCTCCAAAAGGATTCCATCATTGGTCCAAATTGGACGAGCAGACAATATGCAGACGACAGCGGTTCGGGGGTAGAGCGTCGGCTTCTTGACACGAGGGTCGTGGGTTCGAATTCCGTAAGTAGCAAGATCTGCATCGCGAACTTCCATTTATCCACATTTGGCGGGAGTACTGATTATGTATGCAGGAATCAAAATCACGATTGATTAATCTGAGTTGAAAATTTGTTTCACAATCGATGTAAAGTAAATATGTTTAAACTTAAACTTAAATGTGTATAAGGCACAATACCATGTATAATGTTGGCTAGAAACAGCGACTGTTATTCTTTAAAATGATCTTAGTCTTTCACTAAGAAAATCCCAAAGGAATAATGTGACATAAAAAAGAATTGCTCCTCGAAATATTTCTGTTTCCGTCACATTTGTTCCTTGATTCGTGTATTTAAATTCGCCAATATGCGATAGAGTGTGAAGTGTTAAGTGTTTAGTGTACTTTACATTTCCAAGTGAATGAATACGTTAATCATGATCTGAGATATTGGTTATCGATCTTATCTGATCATACAGATATTGGTTATTTGAAATTGCTTTTTAAGCGTATGACATTCTATTCAGTTTTAAGGATTCGAATCCGTTACTCCATTTAGAAAGTTAATGTTAAAAGTTAGACGTAATCCAAATAGAACAATAAGAGACCAGTGCCTATGAATGGTGGGATTCTTATTGAAATTGACCCTAATAACCGTATTTTGGCTAATTTGAGATGCCCTGTTCATGAATGAGTAAAACATTTTCACATGGGCTTTACCGTAGTTTTCAACAATAATTTAATTGTAAAGGTGTTCTGGGTAATCCATCAACACACTGCTACGAAACCGATTCTTGACAAGTGGCATCTCACAGATAAATGATTGAACGCTGTCTTGAATCGAAACATTGACACCCGTCCACCGTCTCTGATGTTCAGCCCTACGCAATCACAGATCCTAAAATTGTAAAGTCTAGACTTTTGTATTTTACACTAATTTCATTTATCGAAAATGTGCGTTTCAATGTTCAAAACTGAATTGCAATCTAATTAGTACGTCAGCGACACGCCCAAGCATTGCCCAAAGAAAAAGAGAAGAAAAGATATAAGTGAATGATTAATTCTCCCCTCTAGAATCATGTTTATTTAATGTATTTGTGTTCTTTCTTTAAACACAATTTTGTTCGATAACAGAACCAAAACGGGACCGTATTGCAACAAAGGTGTTTTCGCGGTTTAAGGGTATTAAGTCACTGTCTTATGAACGAACGGCTTAGTCAGTTAGTAGACCCTGGTTTAACCCTTTCCCAAACAATTACGGCATTTGACCACTTTGTTGCAGACGACTTTAGAAAATATTGTGGGAAAAGGAGAAATTGCTCGTCACGAGCAATTTTTCCATTTCCCACAATGTTTTCTGCCCTATCAGAAGATTATTTTACACTTTCATCACATTTAAAAATGTCGTCTGCAAACTCTTTCAATTTGGGACAGTCAAAATTTCGTTGTTTGGGAAAGGATTAATAGAGTTATTCACTTTATTGAATGACTTCGTAATCCATGCTGACTCAGTCAGTCTTTGTGTCAAACGCCTACGTCTTTATGTCATTTATAACAATGAGAAACAATGCCTATCTAAAAAATATTGTTTTGAGAGGATGAGGCTTTACAATGCATGGGCAGTATTTCCGTAATATATCGGTCCAAAATAGATGGCATACGACCATAAGGTTTGGATCCATACTTGAGATCATCTACTCTTAAATTGTGAAAGTTGTAGAATAATCAACAATTAACTTAAAAGTACTCTGGGCTGGAAATCACGTGATCAGAAATGATAGAGACCGTGGAAAAAAATGGCGACTTTCGTCGCTTCGACTTCTTCAAACCGGTCAGCATCCTTTCATATAGCGATTTCGTGCACAAAATGTAGCACAAAGTACCCGCCTAACAATCCGATTTGGTCCGCCGCTTGGTTTTATGGTGCCAAATAAACGGTTTCTCCAAACATTCGGAAACCTAACCGATCGCAGTTGGATAGGTTCCACGAACGGTGAAGTTCGAACACTGTTTCCAAGTGAATGAGCAATTTCTCCTTTTCCAACAATTTTTTCTTCCCTATCAGAGAATTATCTTTCAATTTCATCACATTTTGGAAATGTCATCTGCAGACTTTTTCAGTTTGGGACAGTCGAAAATTTGGCGTTTGGTAAAGGGTTAAGCATATCTACAAGGCTTTTCGCCTAGGAAATGTTGAGGTCAGTCTTGGTCAGGATATGTCATATTTACTGGATTATGATTGGTTAATTACACTCGGTAGGATACTGACCAATCAGAAACCCGAATTATTGGGTTTGACCATGAGTTAAATTTAATTGACCTCTGATAATCTGACACAGGCTTTTATTCACCTTTCGACTTAATATGGAAAGGACAAAATGGGTGCATGTAAAAGCTCGCCAGGACTTACATAAAAAAGTCTGAATCGCTGAATACCAACTTCGACTAATCATGTTTTTGTAGAAAATCTAAATAAGTGTTAATTCTTTGCGACTAAAATAGACCGAAATTCTTAAGTTTTTTCTACAAATGTGCTTGTTTAGTTGAGTAAATGCTATTTTCTTTTCTTTAGTTCGAATGTGTCTATTTACCTTTATAGTTAAAGACAGCGGGTTTGGTGCAACCATGCAACGAGCAGAAGTAATCTAAGTCATTCCCTTAAGAAAATTACTAATACCGTTATTACACCGATACATCTTTTATATAAAGTTACATAAATTCTTACACATTTCATCATATAACAACGAGTAAATTTGAATAACCTAGAAGTATTTATTTGGAAGAATAATAAACGGTTATATTTGTAGGAAGAAATGAACTGCATTGCCGAAATGGGAAAATACTTCTTTTGCAGTTTCTCCTTTTGTCGCGATGTCTAAATTCTGATAAAATCGTTTTGATGGAAATATTCCGCTGTTTGGTTTATAACGAACACATGC